>JBBMRE010000173.1:2500-602500 GCA_037974335.1 Prionace glauca
GTCTCTGTGTCTCTGTGTCTGTCTCTGTGTCTCTGAGTGTCTGAGTCTCGGTGTCTCTGAGTCTCAGTGTCTCCGTGTCTCTGCGTCTCGTGTCTCGGTGTGTCTGATTCTGTGCGCCTGTGAGTCTGTGAGTCTCAGTGTCTCTGTTTCTCTCGGTCTATGAGTCTCTGTGTCCCTGTGTCCATGTGTCTCTTCATCTCTGAGACTCTGTGTCTCTGAGTCTCCGACTCTCTGAGTGTCTGACTCTCTGAGTCTCTGAGACTTTGAACCTCGTTGTCTCTGTGTCTCTGAGTCTCGGTGTCTCTGAGTCTCGGTGTCCTGGTGTCTCTGAGACTCTGTGTCTCTGAGTCCCTGACTCTCTGTTTCTCTGTGTCTCTAAGTCTCTGTGTCTCTGAGTCTCTGAGTCTTGGTGTCTCTGAGACTCTGTGTCTGTGAGTCTCGGTGTCTCTGAGTGTCGGTGTCTCTGAGTCTCTGAGTCTCGGTGTCTCTGTGTCTCGGTGTCTCTGAGTCTCTGAGTCTCTGCGTTATTGTGTCTCCGAGTCTCTGTGTCTCTGAGTCTTTGAATCTCTGAGTCTCGGTGTCCCTGAGTCTCGGTCTCTCTGAGTCTCGGTGTCCCTGAGTCTCGGTCTCTCTGAGTCTCGGTGTCACTGAGTCTCGGTGTCTCTGTGTCTGTGAGTCTCGGTGTCTGTGAGTCTCGGTGTCTCTGTGTCCCGCAGTCTCTGTGTTCCTGCACCTCCTTGTCTCTGAAACTTTGTGTCTCCGAGTCTCGGTGTCTCTGTGTCCCTGTGTCTCTCTGTCTTTGAATCTCTGAGTCTCGGTGTCTCAGAGTCTCTGTGTCTCTGAGTCTTTGAATCTCAGAGTCTCTGTGTCTCTCTGTTATTGTTTCTCTGACTCTCGGTGTCTCTGAGTCTCTGTGTCTCTGAGTCTCTGTGTCTCTGAGTCTCGGTGTCTCAGAGTCTCTGTGTCTCTGAGTCTCTGAGTCTCTGTGTCTCTGAGTCTCGGTGTCTCAGAGTCTCTGTGTCTCTGTGTTATTGTGTCTCCGAGTCTCTGAGTCTCTGTGTCTCCGAGTCTCGGTGTCACTGAGTCTCTGAGTCTCTGTGTCTCTGTGTCTCTGAGTCTCTGTGTCTCTGAGTCTCTGTGTCCCTGTGTCCCTGTGTCTCTGAGTCTCTGAGTCTCTGAGTCTCCGTGCCTCTGAGTCTCTGTGTCTTGGAGTCTCTGAGACTCTGTGTCTCTGTGTCTCTGAGTCTCTGTGTCTCTGAGTCTCTGTGTCTCTGTGTCTCTGAGTCTCTGTGTCTCTGAGTCTCTGTGTCTCTGTGTCTCTGTGTCTCTGTGTCTCTGAGTCTCTGTGTCTCTGAGTCTCTGTGTCTCTGAGTCTCTGACACTCTGTGTCTCTGAGTCTCTGTGTCTCTGTGTCTCTGTGTCTCTGTGTCTCTGAGTCTCTGTGTCTCTGAGTCTCTGTGTCTCTGTGTCTCTGTGTCTCTGTGTCTCTGTGTCTCTGAGTCTCTGTGTCTCTGAGTCTCTGTGTCTCTGAGTCTCTGTGTCTCTGAGTCTCTGAGACTCTGTGTCTCTGAGTCTCTGTGTCTCTGAGTCTCTGTGTCTCTGTGTCTCTGAGTCTCTGAGACTCTGAGTCTCTGTGTCTCTGAGTCTCTGTGTCTCTGAGTCTCGGTGTCTCAGAGTCTCTGTGTCTCTGAGTCTCTGTGTCTCTGAGTCTCTGTGTCTCTGAGTCTCGGTGTCTCTGAGTCTCTGTGTCTCTGAGTCTCCGAGTCTCTGAGACTCTGAGTCTCTGTGTCTCTGAGTCTCTGTGTCTCTGTGTTTCTGAGTCTGGGTCTTGTTGGTGTTTTTCAATGTTGAGGTTGTTGTTGAAATTGTTGCTGGTTTTCAAATCTGAGATTGTTGCTGAATTTGTTTTGTTTTTAATTTTTTGGTTGGTGGAAATATTGGGGTTTATTTATTTCTCAGGCTGTTGTTGCATTTGTTGGTGTTTTTCAATGTTGAAGTTGTTGTTGGATTGTTGCTGTTCTTTCCTGTTGAGGCTGTTGTTGCATTTGTTGGTGTTTTTCAATGTTGAGGTTGTTGTTGGATTGTTGCTGTTCTTTGCTGTTGAGGCTGTTGTTGCATTTGTTGGTGTTTTTCAATGTTGTTGGATTGTTGCTGTTCTTTGCTGTTGAGGATGTTGTTGCGTTTGTTGGTGTTTTTCAATGTTGAAGTTGTTGTTGGATTGTTGCTGTTCTTTGCTGTTGATGCTATTGTTGCATTTGTTGGTGTTTTTCAATGTTGAAGTTGTTGTTGGATTGTTGCTGTTCTTTGCTGTTGAGGCTGTTGTTGCATTTGTTGGTGTTTTTCAATGTTGAAGTTGTTGTTGGATTGTTGCTGTTCTTTGCTGTTGAGGCTGTTGTTGCATTTGTTGGTGTTTTTCAATGTTGAAGTTGTTGTTGGATTGTGGCTGTTCTTTGCTGTTGAAGCTGTTGTTGCATTTCTTGGTGTTTTTCAATGTTGTTGGATTGTTGCTGTTCTTTGCTGTTGAGGATGTTGTTGCGTTTGTTGGTGTTTTTCAATGTTGAAGTTGTTGTTGGATTGTTGCTGTTCTTTGCTGTTGAGGCTGTTGTTGCATTTGTTGGTGTTTTTCAATGTTGAAGTTGTTGTTGGATTGTTGCTGTTCTTTGCTGTTGAGGCTGTTGTTGCATTTGTTGGTGTTTTTCAATGTTGACGTTGTTGTTGGATTGTTGCTGTTCTTTGCTGTTGAGGCTGTTGTTGCATTTGTTGGTGTTTTTCAATGTTGAGGTTGTTGTTGGATTGTTGCTGTTCTTTGCTGTTGAGGCTGTTGTTGCATTTGTTGGTGTTTTTCAATGTTGAGGTTGTTGTTGGATTGTTGCTGTTCTTTGCTGTTGAGGCTGTTGTTGGATTTCGACCATAGAACCATAAAAAACTACAACACAAACAGGCCCTTCGGCCCACAGGTTGTGCCGATCATATCTATAACGGCTAAGCCATAGACCTATCTATAAAACCCAATCCCATTAAATCCCATATACTCATCCAGAATTCCAGATTTGTTGGTGTTTTTCAATGTTGAGGTTGTCGTTGGATTGTTGCTGTTCTTTGCTGTTGAGGCTGTTGTTGCATTTGTTGGTGTTTTTCAATGTTGAAGTTGTTGTTGGATTGTTGCTGTTCTTTCCTGTTGAGGCTGTTGTTGCATTTGTTGGTGTTTTTCAATGTTGAAGTTGTTGTTGGATTGTTGCTGATCTTTGCTGTTGAGGATGTTGTTGCGTTTGTTGGTGTTTTTCAATGTTGAAGTTGTTGTTGGATTGTTGCTGTTCTTTGCTGTTGAGGCTGTTGTTGCATTTGTTGGTGTTTTTCAATGTTGAAGTTGTTGTTGGATTGTTGCTGTTCTTTGCTGTTGAGGCTGTTGTTGCATTTGTTGGTGTTTTTCAATGTTGAAGTTGTTGTTGGATTGTTGCTGTTCTTTCCTGTTGAGGCTGTTGTTGCATTTGTTGGTGTTTTTCAATGTTGAAGTTGTTGTTGGATTGTTGCTGTTCTTTGCTGTTGAGGCTGTTGTTGCATTTCTTGGTGTTTTTCAATGTTGTTGAATTGTTGCTGTTCTTTGCTGTTGAGGATGTTGTTGCGTTTGTTGGTGTTTTTCAATGTTGAAGTTGTTGTTGGATTGTTGCTGTTCTTTGCTGTTGAGGCTGTTGTTGCATTTGTTGGTGTTTTTCAATGTTGAAGTTGTTGTTGGATTGTTGCTGTTCTTTGCTGTTGAGGCTGTTGTTGCATTTGTTGGTGTTTTTCAATGTTGACGTTGTTGTTGGATTGTTGCTGTTCTTTGCTGTTGAGGCTGTTGTTGCATTTGTTGGTGTTTTTCAATGTTGAAGTTGTTGTTGGATTGTTGCTGTTCTTTGCTGTTGAGGATGTTGTTGCGTTTGTTGGTGTTTTTCAATGTTGAAGTTGTTGTTGGATTGTTGCTGTTCTTTGCTGTTGTTGCATTTGTTGGTGTTTTTCAATGTTGAAGTTGTTGTTGGATTGTTGCTGTTCTTTGCTGTTGAGGCTGTTGTTGCATTTGTTGGTGTTTTTCAATGTTGACGTTGTTGTTGGATTGTTGCTGTTCTTTGCTGTTGAGGCTGTTGTTGCATTTGTTGGTGTTTTTCAATGTTGAAGTTGTTGTTGGATTGTTGCTGTTCTTTGCTGTTGAGGCTGTTGTTGCATTTGTTGGTGTTTTTCAATGTTGACGTTGTTGTTGGATTGTTGCTGTTCTTTGCTGTTGAGGCTGTTGTTGGATTTCGACCATAGAACCATAAAAAACTACAACACAAACAGGCCCTTCGGCCCACAGGTTGTGCCGATCATATCTATAACGGCTAAGCCATAGACCTATCTATAAAACCCAATCCCATTAAATCCCATATACTCATCCAGAATTCCAGATTTGTTGGTGATTTTCAATGTTGAGGTTGTTGTTGGATTGTTGCTGTTCTTTGCTGTTGAGGCTGTTGTTGCATTTGTTGGTGTTTTTCAATGTTGAAGTTGTTGTTGGATTGTTGCTGTTCTTTCCTGTTGAGGCTGTTGTTGCATTTGTTGGTGTTTTTCAATGTTGAGGTTGTTGTTGGATTGTTGCTGTTCTTTGCTGTTGAGGCTGTTGTTGCATTTGTTGGTGTTTTTCAATGTTGAAGTTGTTGTTGGATTGTTGCTGTTCTTTGCTGTTGAGGCTGTTGTTGCATTTGTTGGTGTTTTTCAATGTTGAAGTTGTTGTTGGATTGTTGCTGTTCTTTGCTGTTGAGGCTGTTGTTGCATTTCTTGGTGTTTTTCAATGTTGTTGGATTGTTGCTGTTCTTTGCTGTTGAGGATGTTGTTGCGTTTGTTGGTGTTTTTCAATGTTGAAGTTGTTGTTGGATTGTTGCTGTTCTTTGCTGTTGAGGCTGTTGTTGCATTTGTTGGTGTTTTTCAATGTTGAAGTTGTTGTTGGATTGTTGCTGTTCTTTGCTGTTGAGGCTGTTGTTGCATTTGTTGGTGTTTTTCAATGTTGAAGTTGTTGTTGGATTGTTGCTGTTCTTTGCTGTTGAGGCTGTTGTTGCATTTGTTGGTGTTTTTCAATGTTGAAGTTGTTGTTGGATTGTTGCTGTTCTTTGCTGTTGAGGCTGTTGTTGCATTTGTTGGTGTTTTTCAATGTTGAGGTTGTTGTTGGATTGTTGCTGTTCTTTGCTGTTGAGGCTGTTGTTGCATTTGTTGGTGTTTTTCAATGTTGAAGTTGTTGTTGGATTGTTGCTGTTCTTTGCTGTTGAGGCTGTTGTTGCATTTGTTGGTGTTTTTCAATGTTGAAGTTGTTGTTGGATTGTTGCTGTTCTTTGCTGTTGAAGCTGTTGTTGCATTTCTTGGTGTTTTTCAATGTTGTTGGATTGTTGCTGTTCTTTGCTGTTGAGGATGTTGTTGCGTTTGTTGGTGTTTTTCAATGTTGAAGTTGTTGTTGGATTGTTGCTGTTCTTTGCTGTTGAGGCTGTTGCATTTGTTGGTGTTTTTCAATGTTGAAGTTGTTGTTGGATTGTTGCTGTTCTTTGCTGTTGAGGCTGTTGTTGCATTTGTTGGTGTTTTTCAATGTTGACGTTGTTGTTGGATTGTTGCTGTTCTTTGCTGTTGAGGCTGTTGTTGCATTTGTTGGTGTTTTTCAATGTTGAAGTTGTTGTTGGATTGTTGCTGTTCTTTGCTGTTGAGGCTGTTGTTGCATTTGTTGGTGTTTTTCAATGTTGAGGTTGTTGTTGGATTGTTGCTGTTCTTTGCTGTTGAGGCTGTTGTTGCATTTGTTGGTGTTTTTCAATGTTGAAGTTGTTGTTGGATTGTTGCTGTTCTTTGCTGTTGAGGCTGTTGTTGCATTTGTTGGTGTTTTTCAATGTTGAAGTTGTTGTTGGATTGTTGCTGTTCTTTGCTGTTGAAGCTGTTGTTGCATTTCTTGGTGTTTTTCAATGTTGTTGGATTGTTGCTGTTCTTTGCTGTTGAGGATGTTGTTGCGTTTGTTGGTGTTTTTCAATGTTGAAGTTGTTGTTGGATTGTTGCTGTTCTTTGCTGTTGAGGCTGTTGTTGCATTTGTTGGTGTTTTTCAATGTTGAAGTTGTTGTTGGATTGTTGCTGTTCTTTGCTGTTGAGGCTGTTGTTGCATTTGTTGGTGTTTTTCATGTTGACGTTGTTGTTGGATTGTTGCTGTTCTTTGCTGTTGAGGCTGTTGTTGCATTTGTTGGTGTTTTTCAATGTTGAAGTTGTTGTTGGATTGTTGCTGTTCTTTGCTGTTGAGGCTGTTGTTGCATTTGTTGGTGTTTTTCAATGTTGTGGTTGTTGTTGGATTGTTGCTGTTCTTTGCTGTTGAGGCTGTTGTTGGATTTCGACCATAGAACCATAAAAAACTACAACACAAACAGGCCCTTCGGCCCACAGGTTGTGCCGATCATATCTATAACGGCTAAGCCATAGACCTATCTATAAAACCCAATCCCATTAAATCCCATATACTCATCCAGAATTCCAGATTTGTTGGTGTTTTTCAATGTTGAGGTTGTTGTTGGATTGTTGCTGTTCTTTGCTGTTGAGGCTGTTGTTGCATTTGTTGGTGTTTTTCAATGTTGAAGTTGTTGTTGGATTGTTGCTGTTCTTTCCTGTTGAGGCTGTTGTTGCATTTGTTGGTGTTTTTCTGTGTTGAGGTTGTTGTTGGATTGTTGCTGTTCTTTGCTGTTGAGGCTGTTGTTGCATTTGTTGGTGTTTTTCAATGTTGAAGTTGTTGTTGGATTGTTGCTGTTCTTTGCTGTTGAGGCTGTTGTTGCATTTGTTGGTGTTTTTCAATGTTGACGTTGTTGTTGGATTGTTGCTGTTCTTTGCTGTTGAGGCTGTTGTTGCATTTGTTGGTGTTTTTCAATGTTGAAGTTGTTGTTGGATTGTTGCTGTTCTTTGCTGTTGAGGCTGTTCTTGCATTTGTTGGTGTTTTTCAATGTTGAAGTTGTTGTTGGATTGTTGCTGTTCTTTGCTGTTGAGGCTGTTGTTGCATTTGTTGGTGTTTTTCAATGTTGAAGTTGTTGTTGGATTGTTGCTGTTCTTTGCTGTTGAGGCTGTTGTTGCATTTGTTGGTGTTTTTCAATGTTGAAGTTGTTGTTGGATTGTTGCTGTTCTTTGCTGTTGAGGCTGTTGTTGCAGTTGTTGGTGTTTTTCAATGTTGAAGTTGTTGTTGGATTGTTGCTGTTCTTTGCTGTTGAGGCTGTTGTTGCATTTCTTGGTGTTTTTCAATGTTGAAGTTGTTGTTGAATTGTTGCTGTTCTTTGCTGTTGAGGCTGTTGTTGGATTTCGACCATAGAACCATAAAAAACTACAACACAAACAGGCCCTTCGGCCCACAGGTTGTGCCGATCATATCTATAACGGCTAAGCCATAGACCTATCTATAAAACCCATTCCCATTAAATCCCATATACTCATCCAGAATTCCAGATTTGTTGGTGTTTTTCAATGTTGAGGTTGTTGTTGGATTGTTGCTGTTCTTTGCTGTTGAGGCTGTTGTTGCATTTGTTGGTGTTTTTCAATGTTGAAGTTGTTGTTGGATTGTTGCTATTCTTTGCTGTTGAGGATGTTGTTGCATTTGTTGGTGTTTTTCAATGTTGAAGTTGTTGTTGGATTGTTGCTGTTCTTTGCTGTTGAGGCTGTTGTTGCATTTGTTGGTGTTTTTCAATGTTGAAGTTGTTGTTGGATTGTTGCTGTTCTTTGCTGTTGAAGCTGTTGTTGCATTTCTTGGTGTTTTTCAATGTTGTTGGATTGTTGCTGTTCTTTGCTGTTGAGGATGTTGTTGCGTTTGTTGGTGTTTTTCAATGTTGAAGTTGTTGTTGGATTGTTGCTGTTCTTTGCTGTTGAGGCTGTTGTTGCATTTGTTGGTGTTTTTCAATGTTGAAGTTGTTGTTGGATTGTTGCTGTTCTTTGCTGTTGAGGCTGTTGTTGCATTTGTTGGTGTTTTTCAATGTTGACGTTGTTGTTGGATTGTTGCTGTTCTTTGCTGTTGAGGCTGTTGTTGCATTTGTTGGTGTTTTTCAATGTTGAAGTTGTTGTTGGATTGTTGCTGTTCTTTGCTGTTGAGGCTGTTGTTGCATTTGTTGGTGTTTTTCAATGTTGAGGTTGTTGTTGGATTGTTGCTGTTCTTTGCTGTTGAGGCTGTTGTTGCATTTGTTGGTGTTTTTCAATGTTGAAGTTGTTGTTGGATTGTTGCTGTTCTTTGCTGTTGAGGATGTTGTTGCGTTTGTTGGTGTTTTTCAATGTTGAGGTTGTTATTGGATTGTTTCTGTTCTTTGCTGTTGAGGATGTTGTTGCGTTTGTTGGTGTTTTTCAATGTTGAGGTTGTTGTTGGAGTGTTGCTGTTCTTTGCTGTTGAGGATGTTGTTGCATTTGTTGGTGTTTTTCAATGATGAGGTTGTTGTTGGATTGTTGCTGTTCTTTGCTGTTGAGGCTGTTGTTGCATTTGTTGGTGTTTTTCAATGTTGAAGTTGTTGTTGGATTGTTGCTGTTCTTTGCTGTTGTTGCATTTGTTGGTGTTTTTCAATGTTGAAGTTGTTGGATTGTTGCTGTTCTTTGCTATTGAGGATGTTGTTGCATTTGTTGGTGTTTTTCAATGTTGAGGTTGTTGTTGGAGTGTTGCTGTTCTTTGCTGTTGAGGATGTTGTTGCATTTGTTGGTGTTTTGATCTTTGCTATTTAGAATGTTGTTGCATTTGTTGGTGTTTCAATGTTGAGGTTGTTGTTGGAGTGTTGTTGTTCTTTTCTGTTGAGGTTCTTGTTGAACTTTTTGGGGTTTTTTTCAATTTTTAGGTCGTTAGAATTTTTTTTCATTCTCAGGTTGTTGTTGGATTTGTTGTTTGTTCAGTTTGGGTTGTTGTTGGATTTGTTGGTTCTTTGCAATGTTGAGGTTGTTGTTGGATTTGTTGGTGCTTTTCAATGTTGAGGTTGTTGTTGGATTTGTTGGTGCTTTGCAATGTTGAGGTTGTTGTTGGATTTGTTGGTTCTTTGCAATGTTGAGGTTGTTGTTGGATTTGTTGGTGTTTGTCAATGTTGAGGTTGTTTTTGGATTTCAATGTTGAGGTTACAAAGAACAAAGAACAGCACAGCCCGGGAAACAGGCCTTTCGGCCCAACGAGCCCCTGCCGCCATTTAAACATTATGAGTGCCCTCATCTACCCATGACCTTTGTCTACACCTATTGGGGAAGATTGAGGGGAGACTAATTTAGGGACAATTCGTTGCACCAATCAGCCTCAGAGCACGTTTTTGGGGTATGAGAAGAAACCAGAGCACCCGGAGAAAACCCCCAGAACCTCAACATTAAAACACCAACAAACCCAACAACAACCTCAACATTAAAACACCAACAAACCCAATAACAACCTCAACATTAAAACACCAACAAACCCAATAACAACCTCAACATTAAAACACCAACAAACCCAACAACAACCTCAACATTAAAAAACACCAACAAACCCAACAACAACCTCAACATTAAAACACCAACAAATCCAACAACAACCTCAACATTAAAACACCAACAAACCCAATAACAACCTCAACATTAAAACACCAACAAACCCAATAACAACCTCAACATTAAAACACCAACAAACCCAACAACAACCTCAACATTAAAACACCAACAAACCCAATAACAACCTCAACTTTAAAACACCAACAAACCCAATAACAACCTCAACATTAAAACACCAACAAACCCAACAACAACCTCAACATTAAAACACCAACAAACCCAATAACAACCTCAACATTAAAACACCAACAAACCCAATAACAACCTCAACATTAAAACACCAACAAACCCAACAACAACCTCAACATTGAAAAACACAAACAAATCCAACAACAACCTCAACATTAAAAAGCACCAACAAATCCAACAACAACCTCAACATGAACAAAAACATCAACAAATTCAACAACAACCACAAAATTGAAAAACACAAACAAATTCAACAACAACCATAACAGTGAAAAACATTAACAATTCCAACAATAACTTCTACATTGAAAACAAAGCAACAAATCCAACAACATCAACATTGAAAAACATCAACACATTCAACAACCTCGAATCAAAAAAGAAAAACAAAATCAACAACTTCAACAGTTAAAAACACCAACAAATTCAACAACAACCTCAACAGTTAAAAACACCAACAAATTCAACAACAACCTCAACAGTTAAAAACACCAACAAATTCAACAACAACCTCAACAGTTAAAAACACCAACAAATTCAACAACAACCTCAACAGGTAAAAACACCAACAAATTCAACAACAACCGCAACAGGTAAAAACACCAACAAATTCAACAACAACCTCAACCATTGAAAACACCAACAAATCGAACAACACCAACAACGTGGCAAAATACCAACAAACTCAACAGCGACATGGCAGCACCGTGGGTAGCACTGATTCTTCACAGCTCCAGTGACCCAGGTTCGATCCCCAGCTCAGGTCACTGTCTGTGTGAAGTTCGCACATTCTCCCCGTGTCTGAGTGGGTTTCCTCTGGTTGCTGCGGTTTCCTCCCACAGTCCAAAGATGTGCGGGTTAGTTTAATTGGCCAGGCTAAATTAACTTTAGCGTCCCGAGATGTAGATGAGCGGAGAATTGGACATGTTAAAATCCCCTGAGTGTTCCAAGATGTGTATGAGAGGTGGATTGGCCAGGCTAAATTGCCTCTTAGTGTCCCAAAATGTGGAGGTTTGGTGGATTGTTCATGCTAAACTGCCCATTACTGTCCCAAGATGCGTAAGTTAGGAGGATTGGCCATGCTATGTTGCCACTAAGTGTCCCAAGGTTTGTCGTTTAGGTGGAATGGCCATGTTAAATTGCCCTTTAGTGTCCCAAATGGGCATGTTAGGTGGATTGACCTTGCTAAAATCATCTTGGTGTGCCAAGATGCATACGAGAAGTGTGTAGGCCAAGCGAAATTGCCCCTGAGTGTCCCAAGATGTGTACAAGATGTGGATTGGCCGTGCTAAATTGCTCCTTTAGTGTTTGAAGATGTGTAGGTGGGGTGGATTGGCCCTGAGTGTCCCAAGAAGTGTAAGAGATTCACCATGCTAAATTTCCCTTCGTGTCCTAAGGCAGAGATTGGCCATGCTAAATTCCATTAAATGTCCCAAGATGTGTGCGAGTGGTGGATTGACCATGCCAAATTTCCTCTCGCACCCCAAGATGTGAACGAGAGGAGAATTGGACATGTTAAAATCCCCTAGTGTCCCAAGATGTGTCGTTAAGGTGGATTGACCATACTAAATAGACCATTACTGTCCCAAGGTGTGTAGGTTAGGTGGAGTGGCCACTCTAAATTACCCCAGAGTGTCCCAAGATGTGTACGTTAAGAGGACTGGCGAAGAACAATTCATTTTAGCCTACGAAGATGTGTATGAGAGGTATGTACGCAGGGCAAAATTTCCCCTAGATGGTCAGGTGTCAATAGAGATGGACAGGAGTGAATATAGATGGTCAGGTGTGAGCATAGATGGTCAGGTGTGAATATAGATGGTCAGGTGTGAATATAGATGGTCAGGTGTGAATATAGATGGTCAGGTGTGAATATAGATGGTCAGGTGTGAGTATAGATGGTCAGGGGTGAATATAGATGGTCAGGTGTGAATATAGATGGTCAGGGGTGAGTATAGATGGTCAGGTGTGAGTATAGATGGTCAGGTGTGAGTATAGATGGTCAGATGTGAGTATAGATGGTCAGGACTGAATATAGATGGTCAGGTGTGAGTATAGATGGTCAGGGGTGAATATAGATGGTCAGCTGTGAATATAGATGGTCAGCTGTGAATATAGATGGTCAGGGGTGAATATAGATGGTCAGGTGTGAGTATAGATGGTCAGATGTGAGCATAGATGGTCAGGTGTGAGTATAGATGGTCAGGTGTGAGTATAGATGGTCAGATGTGAGTATAGATGGTCAGGTGTGAGTATAGATGGTCAGGTGTGAGTATAGATGGTCAGGTGTGAATATAGATGGTCAGGTGTGAATATAGATGGTCAGGGGTGAGTATAGATGGTCAGGTGTGAATATAGATGGTCAGGTGTGAATATAGATGGTACGGTGTGAGTATAGATGGTCAGGTGTGAGTATGGATGGTCAGGTGTGAATATAGATGGTCAGGTGTGAAAAGAGATGGTCAGGTGTGAATATAGATGGTCAGGTGTGAGTATAGATGGTCAGGTGTGAGTATAGATGGTCAGGTGTGAGTATAGTTGGTCAGGTGTGAGTATAGATGGTCAGATGTAAGTATAGATTGTCAGGTATGAGTATAGATGGTCAGGTGTGAATATAGATGGTCAGGAGTGAGTATCGATGGTCAGGTGTTAGTATAGATGGTCAGGTGTGAATATAGATGTTCAGATGTGAGCATAGATGGTCAGGGGTGAGTATAGATGGTCAGGAGTAAATATAGATGGTCAGGTGTGAGTATATATGGTCAGGTATGAGTATAGATGGTCAGGTGTGAATATAGATGTTCAGGTGTGAGTATAGATGGTCAGGGGTGAGTATAGATGGTCAGGAGTAAATATAGATGGTCAGGTGTGAATATAGATGATCAGGTGTGAATATAGATGGTCAGGTGTGAATATAGATGGTCAGGAGTGAGTATAGATGGTCAGGTGTGAGTATAGATGGTCAGGTGTTAGTATAGATGGTCAGGTGTGAATATAGATGTTCAGGTGTGAGCATAGATGGTCAGGGGTGAGTATAGATGGTCAGGAGTAAATATAGATGGTCAGGTGTGAGTATATATGGTCAGGTATGAGTATAGATGGTCAGGTGTGAATATAGATGTTCAGGTGTGAGTATAGATGGTCAGGGGTGAGTATAGATGGCCAGGAGTAAATATAGATGGTCAGGTGTGAGTATAGATGGTCAGGTGTGAATATAGATAGTCAGGTGTGAGTATAGATGGTCAGGGGTGAGTATAGATGGTCAGGAGTAAATATAGATGGTCCGGTGTGAGTACAGATGGTCAGGTGTGAATATAGATGGTCAGGTGTGAGTATAGATGGTCAGGTGTGAATATAGATGGTCAGGTGTGAATATAGATGGTCAGGTGTGAATATAGATAGTCAGGTGTGAGTATAGATGGTCAGGTGTGGGTATAGATGGTCAGGTGTGGGTATAGATGGTCAGGTGTTAGTATAGATGGTCAGGTGTGAATATAGATGGTCAGGTGTGAATATAGATGGTCAGGTGTGAATATAGATGGTCAGGTGTGAGTATAGATGGTCAGGTGTGAGTATAGATGGTCAGGTGTAAGTATAGATGGTCAGGTATGAGTATAGATAGTCAGGAGTGAGTATAGATGGTCAGGTGTGACTATAGATGGTCAGGTGTGAGTATAGATGGTCAGGTGTGAGTATAGATGGTCAGGTATGAGAATAGATGGTCAGGTGTGAGTATAGATGGTCAGGTGTATGTATAGATGGTCAGGATTGAGTATAGCTGGTCAGGTGTAAGTATAGATGGTCAGGTGTGAATATAGATGGTCAGGTGTGAGTATAGATGGTCAGGTATGAGTATAGATGGTCAGGTGTGAATATAGATGTTCAGGTGTGATTATAGATGGTCAGGTGTGAGTATAGATGGTCAGGTGTGAGTATAGATGGTCAGGTGTGAGTATAGATGGTCAGGTGTGAATATAGATGTTCAGGTGTGATTATAGATGGTCAGGTGTGAGTATAGATGGTCAGGTGTGAGTATAGATGGTCAGGTGTGAATATAGATGTTCAGGTGTGATTATAGATGGTCAGGTATGAGTATAGATGGTCAGGTGTGAGTATAGATGGTCAGGTGTGAGTATAGATGGTCAGGTGTGAATATAGATGTTCAGGTGTGATTATAGATGGTCAGGTGTGAGTATAGATGGTCAGGTGTGAGTATAGATGGTCAGGAGTAAGTATAGATGATCAGGTGTGATTATAGATGGTCAGGTGTGAGTATAGATGGTCAGGTATGTGTATAGATGGTCAGGTGTGAGTATAGATGTTCAGGTGCGAATATAGATGGTCAGGTGTGTATATAGATGGTCAAGTGTGAATATAGATGGTCCGGTGTGAGTATAGATGGTCAGGTGTGAATATAGATGGTCAGGTGCGAATATAGATGGTCACGTGTGAATATAGATGGCCAGGTGTGAGTATAGATGGTCAGGTGTGAATATAGATGGTCAGGTGTGAATATAGATGGTCAAGTGTGAATATAGATGGTCCGGTGTGAGTATAGATGGTCAGGTATGAGTATAGATGGTCAGATGTGAATATAGATGGTCAGATGTGAATGTAGATGGTCAGATTTGAATATAGATGGTTAGGTGTGAGTATAGATGGTCAGGCGTGAGTATAGATGATCAGGTGTGAGTATAGATGGTCAGGTGTGAGTATAGATGGTCAGGTGTGAATGTAGATGGTCAGATGTGAATATAGATGGTTAGGTGTGAGTATAGATGGTCAGATGTGAATGTAGATGGTCAGATGTGAATATAGATGGTTAGGTGTGAGTATAGATGGTCAGGAGTGAGTATAGATGGTCAGGAGTGAGTATAGATGGTCTGGTTTGAGTATAGATGGTCAGGTGTGAATATAGATGGTCAGGTGTGAATATAGATGGTCAGGTGTGAATATAGATGGTCAGGTGTGAATATAGATGGTCAGGAGTGAGTATAGATGGTCAGGTTTGACTATAGATGGTGAGGTGTGAGTATAGATGGTCAGGTGTAAGTATAGATGGTCAGGTATGAGTATAGATGGTCAGGTGTGAATATAGATGGTCAGGAGTGAGTATAGGTGGTCAGGTGTGAATATAGATGGTCAGGTGTGAATTTAGATGGTCAGGTGTGAGTATAGATGGTCAGGTGTGAGTATAGATGGTCAGGTGTGAGTATAGATGGTCAGGTGTAAGTATAGATGGTCAGGTATGAGTATAGATAGTCAGGAGTGAGTATAGATGGTCAGGTGTGACTATAGATGGTCAGGTGTGAGTATAGATGGTCAGGTGTGAATATAGATGGTCAGGTGTGAGTATAGATGGTCAGGTGTGAATATAGATGGTCAGGTGTAAGTATAGATGGTCAGGTATGAGTATAGATGGCCAGGTGTGAATATAGATGGTCAGGAGTGAGTATAGATGGTCAGGCGTGACTATAGATGGTGAGGTATGAGTATAGATGGTCAGGTGTGAATATAAACGGTCAGGAGTGAGTATAGATGGTCAGGTGTTAGTATAGATGGTCAGTTGTGAATATAGATGTTCAGGTGTGAGCATAGATGGTCAGGGGTGAGTATAGATAGTCAAGAGTAAATACAGATGGTCAGGTGTGAGTATATATGGTCAGGTATGAGTATAGATGGTCAGGTGTGAATATAGATGTTCAGGTGTGAGTATAGATGGTCAGGGGTGAGTATAGATGGTCAGGAGTAAATATAGATGGTCAGGTGTGAGTATAGATGGTCAGGTGTGAGTATAGATGGTCAGGTGTGAATATAGATAGTCAGGTGTGAATATAGATGGTCAGGTGTGAATATAGATGGTCAGGTGTGAATATAGATTGTCAGGTGTGAATATAGATGGTCAGGTGTGGGTATAGATGGTCAGGTGTGAATATAGATGTTCAGGTGTGAGTATAGATGGTGAAGTGTGAGCATAGATGGTCAGGTGTGAATATAGATGGTCAGGTGTGAATATAGATGGTGAGGTGTGAGTATAGATGGTCAGGTGTGAGTATAGATGGTCAGGTGTGAGTATAGATGGTCAGGTGTAAGTATAGATGGTCAGGTATGAGTATAGATAGTCAGGAGTGAGTATAAATGGTCAGGTGTGACTATAGATGGTCAGGTGTGATTATAGATGGTCAGGTGTGAATATAGATGGTCAGGTGTGAGTATAGATGGACAGGTATGAGTATAGATGGTCAGGTGTGAGTATAGATGTTCAGGTGTATATATAGATGGTCAGGATTGAGTATAGATGGTCAGGTGTAAGTATAGATGGTCAGGTGTGAATATAGATGGTCAGGTGTGAGTATAGATGGTCAGGTATGAGTATAGACGGTCAGGTGTGAATATAGATGTTCAGGTGTGAGTATAGATGGTCTGGGGTGAGTATAGATGGTCAGGAGTGAATACAGATGGTCAGGTCTGAGTATAGATGGTCAGGTGTGAGTATAGATGGTCAGGTGTAAGTATAGATGGTCAGGTGTGAGTATAGATGGTCAGGTGTGGGTATAGATGGTCAGGTGTGGGTATAGATGGTCAGGTGTGAGTATAGATGGTCAGGTGTGAATATAGATGGTCAGGTGCGAATATAGATGGTCAGGTGTGAATATAGATGGTCAGGAGTGAATATAGATTGTCAGGTGTGAATATAGATGGTCAGGTGTGAATATAGATGGTCAGGTGTGAGTATGGATGGTCAGGTGTGGGTATAGATGGTCAGGTGTGAATATAGATGGTCAGGTGTGAGTATGGATGGTCAGGTGTGAGTATAGATGGTCAGGTGTGTGTATAGATGGTCAGGTGTGGGTATAGATGGTCAGGTGTGAGTATAGATGGTCAGGTGTGAGTATAGATGGTCAGGTGTGAATATAGATGGTCAGGTGTGAATATAGATGGTCAGGTGTGAGTATAGATGGTCAGGTGTGAGTATAGATTGTCAGGTGTGAGTATAGATATTCAGGTGTGAGTATAGATGGTCAGGGGTGAGTATAGATGGTCAGGAGTAAATATAGATGGTCAGGTGTGAATATAGATGTTCAGGTGTGAGTATAGATGGTCAGGGGTGAGTATAGATGGTCAGGAGTAAATATAGATGGTCCGGTGTGAGTACAGATGGTCAGGTGTGAATGTAGATGGTCAGGTGTGAGTATAGATGGTCAGGTGTGAGTACAGATGGTCAGGTGTGAATATAGATGTTCAGGTGTGAGTATAGATGGTCAGGTGTGAGTATAGATGGTCAGGTGTGAATATAGATGGTCAGGTGTGAGTATAGATGGTCAGGTGTGAGTATAGATGGTCAGGTGTGAGTATAGATGGTCAGGTGTAAGTATAGATGGTCAGGTATGAGTATAGATAGTCAGGAGTGAGGATAGATGGTCAGGTGTGACTATAGATGATCAGGTGTGAGTATAGATGGTCAGGTGTGAATATAGATGGTCAGGTGTGAGTATAGATGGTCAGGTATGAGTATAGATGGTCAGGTGTGAGTATAGATGGTCAGGTGTATGTATAGATGGTCAGGATTGTGTATAGATGGTCAGGTGTGAATATAGATGGTCAGGTGTGAATTTAGATGGTCAGGTGTGAGTATAGATGGTCAGGTGTGAGTATAGATGGTCAGGTGTGAGTATAGATGGTCAGGTGTAAGTATAGATGGTCAGGTATGAGTATAGATAGTCAGGAGTGAGTATAGATGGTCAGGTGTGACTATAGATGGTCAGGTGTGAGTATAGATGGTCAGGTGTGAATATAGATGGTCAGGTGTGAGTATAGATGGTCAGGTGTGAGTATAGATGGTCAGGTGTAAGTATAGATGGTCAGGTATGAGTATAGATGGCCAGGTGTGAATATAGATGGTCAGGAGTGAGTATAGATGGTCAGGCGTGACTATAGATGGTGAGGTATGAGTATAGATGGTCAGGTGTGAATATAAACGCTCAGGAGTGAGTATAGATGGTCAGGTGTTAGTATAGATGGTCAGTTGTGAATATAGATGTTCAGGTGTGAGCATAGATGGTCAGGGGTGAGTATAGATAGTCAAGAGTAAATACAGATGGTCAGGTGTGAGTATATATGGTCAGGTATGAGTATAGATGGTCAGGTGTGAATATAGATGTTCAGGTGTGAGTATAGATGGTCAGGGGTGAGTATAGATGGTCAGGAGTAAATATAGATGGTCAGGTGTGAGTATAGATGGTCAGGTGTGAGTATAGATGGTCAGGTGTGAGTATAGATGGTCAGGTGTGAATATAGATGGTCAGGTGTGAATATAGATGGTCAGGTGTGAATATAGATTGTCAGGTGTGAATATAGATGGTCAGGTGTGGGTATAGATGGTCAGGTGTGAATATAGATGGTCAGGTGTGAATATAGATAGTCAGGTGTGAATATAGATGGTCAGGTGTGAATATAGATGGTCAGGTGTGAATATAGATTGTCAGGTGTGAATATAGATGGTCAGGTGTGGGTATAGATGGTCAGGTGTGAATATAGATGTTCAGGTGTGAGTATAGATGGTGAAGTGTGAGCATAGATGGTCAGGTGTGAATATAGATGGTCAGGTGTGAATATAGATGGTCAGGTGTGAGTATAGATGGTCAGGTGTGAGTATAGATGGTCAGGTGTGAGTATAGATGGTCAGGTGTAAGTATAGATGGTCAGGTATGAGTATAGATAGTCAGGAGTGAGTATAAATGGTCAGGTGTGACTATAGATGGTCAGGTGTGATTATAGATGGTCAGGTGTGAATATAGATGGTCAGGTGTGAGTATAGATGGACAGGTATGAGTATAGATGGTCAGGTGTGAGTATAGATGTTCAGGTGTATATATAGATGGTCAGGATTGAGTATAGATGGTCAGGTGTAAGTATAGATGGTCAGGTGTGAATATAGATGGTCAGGTGTGAGTATAGATGGTCAGGTATGAGTATAGACGGTCAGGTGTGAATATAGATGTTCAGGTGTGAGTATAGATGGTCTGGGGTGAGTATAGATGGTCAGGAGTGAATACAGATGGTCAGGTCTGAGTATAGATGGTCAGGTGTGAGTATAGATGGTCAGGTGTAAGTATAGATGGTCAGGTGTGAGTATAGATGGTCAGGTGTGGGTATAGATGGTCAGGTGTGGGTATAGATGGTCAGGTGTGAGTATAGATGGTCAGGTGTGAATATAGATGGTCAGGTGCAAATATAGATGGTCAGGTGTGAATATAGATGGTCAGGAGTGAATATAGATTGTCAGGTGTGAATATAGATGGTCAGGTGTGAATATAGATGGTCAGGTGTGAGTATGGATGGTCAGGTGTGGGTATAGATGGTCAGGTGTGAATATAGATGGTCAGGTGTGAGTATGGATGGTCAGGTGTGAGTATAGATGGTCAGGTGTGTGTATAGATGGTCAGGTGTGGGTATAGATGGTCAGGTGTGAGTATAGATGGTCAGGTGTGAGTATAGATGGTCAGGTGTGAATATAGATGGTCAGGTGTGAATATAGATGGTCAGGTGTGAGTATAGATGGTCAGGTGTGAGTATAGATTGTCAGGTGTGAGTATAGATATTCAGGTGTGAGTATAGATGGTCAGGGGTGAGTATAGATGGTCAGGAGTAAATATAGATGGTCAGGTGTGAATATAGATGTTCAGGTGTGAGTATAGATGGTCAGGGGTGAGTATAGATGGTCAGGAGTAAATATAGATGGTCCGGTGTGAGTACAGATGGTCAGGTGTGAATGTAGATGGTCAGGTGTGAGTATAGATGGTCAGGTGTGAGTATAGATGGTCAGGTGTGAATATAGATGTTCAGGTGTGAGTATAGATGGTCAGGTGTGAGTATAGATGGTCAGGTGTGAATATAGATGGTCAGGTGTGAGTATAGATGGTCAGGTGTGAGTATAGATGGTCAGGTGTGAGTATAGATGGTCAGGTGTAAGTATAGATGGTCAGGTATGAGTATAGATAGTCAGGAGTGAGGATAGATGGTCAGGTGTGACTATAGATGATCAGGTGTGAGTATAGATGGTCAGGCGTGAATATAGATGGTCAGGTGTGAGTATAGATGGTCAGGTATGAGTATAGATGGTCAGGTGTGAGTATAGATGGTCAGGTGTATGTATAGATGGTCAGGATTGAGTATAGATGGTCAGGTGTAAGTATAGATGGTCAGGTGTGAATATAGATGGTCAGGTGTGAATATAAATGTTCAGATGTGAGTATAGATGGTCAGGTGTGATTATAGATGGTCAGGCATGGGTATAGATGGTCAGGTGTGAATATAGATTATCAGTTGTGATTATAGATGGTCCGGTGTGAGTATAGATGGTCAGGTGTGAATATAGATGGTCAGGTGTGAATATAGATGTTCAGGTGCGAATATAGATGGTCAAGTGTGAGTATAGATGGTCAGGTGTGAATATAGATGGTCAGGTGCGAATATAGATGGTCACGTGTGAATATAGATGGTCAGGTGTGAGTATAGATGGTCAGGTGTAAGTATAGATGGTCAGGTATGAGTATAGATGGCCAGGTGTGAATATAGATGGTCAGGAGTGACTATAGATGGTGAGGTATGAGTATAGATGGTCAGGTGTGAATATAAACGGTCAGGAGTGAGTATAGATGGTCAGGTGTTAGTATAGATGGTCAGTTGTGAATATAGATGTTCAGGTGTGAGCATAGATGGTCAGGGGTGAGTATAGATAGTCAAGAGTAAATACAGATGGTCAGGTGTGAGTATATATGGTCAGGTATGAGTATAGATGGTCAGGTGTGAATATAGATGTTCAGGTGTGAGTATAGATGGTCAGGGGTGAGTATAGATGGTCAGGAGTAAATATAGATGGTCAGGTGTGAGTATAGATGGTCAGGTGTGAGTATAGATGGTCAGGTGTGAATATAGATAGTCAGGTGTGAATATAGATGGTCAGGTGTGAATATAGATTGTCAGGTGTGAATATAGATGGTCAGGTGTGGGTATAGATGGTCAGGTGTGAATATAGATGTTCAGGTGTGAGTATAGATGGTGAAGTGTGAGCATAGATGGTCAGGTGTGAATATAGATGGTCAGGTGTGAATATAGATGGTCAGGTGTGAGTATAGATGGTCAGGTGTGAGTATAGATGGTCAGGTGTGAGTATAGATGGTCAGGTGTAAGTATAGATGGTCAGGTATGAGTATAGATAGTCAGGAGTGAGTATAAATGGTCAGGTGTGACTATAGATGGTCAGGTGTGATTATAGATGGTCAGGTGTGAATATAGATGGTCAGGTGTGAGTATAGATGGACAGGTATGAGTATAGATGGTCAGGTGTGAGTATAGATGTTCAGGTGTATATATAGATGGTCAGGATTGAGTATAGATGGTCAGGTGTAAGTATAGATGGTCAGGTGTGAATATAGATGGTCAGGTGTGAGTATAGATGGTCAGGTATGAGTATAGACGGTCAGGTGTGAATATAGATGTTCAGGTGTGAGTATAGATGGTCTGGGGTGAGTATAGATGGTCAGGAGTGAATATAGATGGTCAGGTCTGAGTATAGATGGTCAGGTGTGAGTATAGATGGTCAGGTGTAAGTATAGATGGTCAGGTGTGAGTATAGATGGTCAGGTGTGGGTATAGATGGTCAGGTGTGGGTATAGATAGTCAGGTGTGAGTATAGATGGTCAGGTGTGAATATAGATGGTCAGGTGCGAATATAGATGGTCAGGTGTGAATATAGATGGTCAGGAGTGAATATAGATTGTCAGGTGTGAATATAGATGGTCAGGTGTGAATATAGATGGTCAGGTGTGAGTATGGATGGTCAGGTGTGGGTATAGATGGTCAGGTGTGAATATAGATGGTCAGGTGTGAGTATGGATGGTCAGGTGTGAGTATAGATGGTCAGGTGTGTGTATAGATGGTCAGGTGTGGGTATAGATGGTCAGGTGTGAGTATAGATGGTCAGGTGTGAGTATAGATGGTCAGGTGTGAATATAGATGGTCAGGTGTGAATATAGATGGTCAGGTGTGAGTATAGATGGTCAGGTGTGAGTATAGATTGTCAGGTGTGAGTATAGATATTCAGGTGTGAGTATAGATGGTCAGGGGTGAGTATAGATGGTCAGGAGTAAATATAGATGGTCAGGTGTGAATATAGATGTTCAGGTGTGAGTATAGATGGTCAGGGGTGAGTATAGATGGTCAGGAGTAAATATAGATGGTCCGGTGTGAGTATAGATGGTCAGGTGTGAATGTAGATGGTCAGGTGTGAGTATAGATGGTCAGGTGTGAGTATAGATGGTCAGGTGTGAATATAGATGTTCAGGTGTGAGTATAGATGGTCAGGTGTTAGTATAGATGGTCAGTTGTGAATATAGATATTCAGGTGTGAGCATAGATGGTCAGGGGTGAGTATAGATAGTCAAGAGTAAATACAGATGGTCAGGTGTGAGTATATATGGTCAGGTATGAGTATAGATGGTCAGTTGTGAATATAGATGTTCAGGTGTGAGCATAGATGGTCAGGGGTGAGTATAGATAGTCAAGAGTAAATACAGATGGTCAGGTGTGAGTATATATGGTCAGGTATGAGTATAGATGGTCAGGTGTGAATATAGATGTTCAGGTGTGAGTATAGATGGTCAGGGGTGAGTATAGATGGTCAGGAGTAAATATAGATGGTCAGGTGTGAGTATAGATGGTCAGGTGTGAGTATAGATGGTCAGGTGTGAATATAGATAGTCAGGTGTGAATATAGATGGTCAGGTGTGAATATAGATGGTCAGGTGTGAATATAGATTGTCAGGTGTGAATATAGATGGTCAGGTGTGGGTATAGATGGTCAGGTGTGAATATAGATGTTCAGGTGTGAGTATAGATGGTGAAGTGTGAGCATAGATGGTCAGGTGTGAATATAGATGGTCAGTTGTGAATATAGATGGTCAGGTGTGAGTATAGATGGTCAGGTGTGAGTATAGATGGTCAGGTGTGAGTATAGATGGTCAGGTGTAAGTATAGATGGTCAGGTATGAGTATAGATAGTCAGGAGTGAGTATAAATGGTCAGGTGTGACTATAGATGGTCAGGTGTGATTATAGATGGTCAGGTGTGAATATAGATGGTCAGGTGTGAGTATAGATGGACAGGTATGAGTATAGATGGTCAGGTGTGAGTATAGATGTTCAGGTGTATATATAGATGGTCAGGATTGAGTATAGATGGTCAGGTGTAAGTATAGATGGTCAGGTGTGAATATAGATGGTCAGGTGTGAGTATAGATGGTCAGGTATGAGTATAGACGGTCAGGTGTGAATATAGATGTTCAGGTGTGAGTATAGATGGTCTGGGGTGAGTATAGATGGTCAGGAGTGAATACAGATGGTCAGGTCTGAGTATAGATGGTCAGGTGTGAGTATAGATGGTCAGGTGTAAGTATAGATGGTCAGGTGTGAGTATAGATGGTCAGGTGTGGGTATAGATGGTCAGGTGTGGGTATAGATGGTCAGGTGTGAGTATAGATGGTCAGGTGTGAATATAGATGGTCAGGTGCGAATATAGATGGTCAGGTGTGAATATAGATGGTCAGGAGTGAATATAGATTGTCAGGTGTGAATATAGATGGTCAGGTGTGAATATAGATGGTCAGGTGTGAGTATGGATGGTCAGGTGTGGGTATAGATGGTCAGGTGTGAATATAGATGGTCAGGTGTGAGTATGGATGGTCAGGTGTGAGTATAGATGGTCAGGTGTGTGTATAGATGGTCAGGTGTGGGTATAGATGGTCAGGTGTGAGTATAGATGGTCAGGTGTGAGTATAGATGGTCAGGTGTGAATATAGATGGTCAGGTGTGAATATAGATGGTCAGGTGTGAGTATAGATGGTCAGGTGTGAGTATAGATTGTCAGGTGTGAGTATAGATATTCAGGTGTGAGTATAGATGGTCAGGGGTGAGTATAGATGGTCAGGAGTAAATATAGATGGTCAGGTGTGAATATAGATGTTCAGGTGTGAGTATAGATGGTCAGGGGTGAGTATAGATGGTCAGGAGTAAATATAGATGGTCCGGTGTGAGTACAGATGGTCAGGTGTGAATGTAGATGGTCAGGTGTGAGTATAGATGGTCAGGTGTGAGTATAGATGGTCAGGTGTGAATATAGATGTTCAGGTGTGAGTATAGATGGTCAGGTGTGAGTATAGATGGTCAGGTGTGAATATAGATGGTCAGGTGTGAGTATAGATGGTCAGGTGTGAGTATAGATGGTCAGGTGTGAGTATAGATGGTCAGGTGTAAGTATAGATGGTCAGGTATGAGTATAGATAGTCAGGAGTGAGGATAGATGGTCAGGTGTGACTATAGATGATCAGGTGTGAGTATAGATGGTCAGGTGTGAATATAGATGGTCAGGTGTGAGTATAGATGGTCAGGTATGAGTATAGATGGTCAGGTGTGAGTATAGATGGTCAGGTGTATGTATAGATGGTCAGGATTGAGTATAGATGGTCAGGTGTAAGTATAGATGGTCAGGTGTGAATATAGATGGTCAGGTGTGAATATAAATGTTCAGGTGTGAGTATAGATGGTCAGGTGTGATTATAGATGGTCAGGCATGGGTATAGATGGTCAGGTGTGAATATAGATTATCAGTTGTGATTATAGATGGTCCGGTGTGAGTATAGATGGTCAGGTGTGAATATAGATGGTCAGGTGTGAATATAGATGTTCAGGTGCGAATATAGATGGTCAAGTGTGAGTATAGATGGTCAGGTGTGAATATAGATGGTCAGGTGCGAATATAGATGGTCACGTGTGAATATAGATGGTCAGGTGTGAGTATAGATGGTCAGGTGTAAGTATAGATGGTCAGGTATGAGTATAGATGGCCAGGTGTGAATATAGATGGTCAGGAGTGAGTATAGATGGTCAGGTGTGACTATAGATGGTGAGGTATGAGTATAGATGGTCAGGTGTGAATATAAACGGTCAGGAGTGAGTATAGATGGTCAGGTGTTAGTATAGATGGTCAGTTGTGAATATAGATGTTCAGGTGTGAGCATAGATGGTCAGGGGTGAGTATAGATAGTCAAGAGTAAATACAGATGGTCAGGTGTGAGTATATATGGTCAGGTATGAGTATAGATGGTCAGGTGTGAATATAGATGTTCAGGTGTGAGTATAGATGGTCAGGGGTGAGTATAGATGGTCAGGAGTAAATATAGATGGTCAGGTGTGAGTATAGATGGTCAGGTGTGAGTATAGATGGTCAGGTGTGAATATAGATAGTCAGGTGTGAATATAGATGGTCAGGTGTGAATATAGATTGTCAGGTGTGAATATAGATGGTCAGGTGTGGGTATAGATGGTCAGGTGTGAATATAGATGTTCAGGTGTGAGTATAGATGGTGAAGTGTGAGCATAGATGGTCAGGAGTGAATATAGATGGTCAGGTGTGAATATAGATGGTCAGGTGTGAGTATAGATGGTCAGGTGTGAGTATAGATGGTCAGGTGTGAGTATAGATGGTCAGGTGTAAGTATAGATGGTCAGGTATGAGTATAGATAGTCAGGAGTGAGTATAAATGGTCAGGTGTGACTATAGATGGTCAGGTGTGATTATAGATGGTCAGGTGTGAATATAGATGGTCAGGTGTGAGTATAGATGGACAGGTATGAGTATAGATGGTCAGGTGTGAGTATAGATGTTCAGGTGTATATATAGATGGTCAGGATTGAGTATAGATGGTCAGGTGTAAGTATAGATGGTCAGGTGTGAATATAGATGGTCAGGTGTGAGTATAGATGGTCAGGTATGAGTATAGACGGTCAGGTGTGAATATAGATGTTCAGGTGTGAGTATAGATGGTCTGGGGTGAGTATAGATGGTCAGGAGTGAATATAGATGGTCAGGTCTGAGTATAGATGGTCAGGTGTGAGTATAGATGGTCAGGTGTAAGTATAGATGGTCAGGTGTGAGTATAGATGGTCAGGTGTGGGTATAGATGGTCAGGTGTGGGTATAGATGGTCAGGTGTGAGTATAGATGGTCAGGTGTGAATATAGATGGTCAGGTGCGAATATAGATGGTCAGGTGTGAATATAGATGGTCAGGAGTGAATATAGATTGTCAGGTGTGAATATAGATGGTCAGGTGTGAATATAGATGGTCAGGTGTGAGTATGGATGGTCAGGTGTGGGTATAGATGGCCAGGTGTGAATATAGATGGTCAGGTGTGAGTATGGATGGTCAGGTGTGAGTATAGATGGTCAGGTGTGTGTATAGATGGTCAGGTGTGGGTATAGATGGTCAGGTGTGAGTATAGATGGTCAGGTGTGAGTATAGATGGTCAGGTGTGAATATAGATGGTCAGGTGTGAATATAGATGGTCAGGTGTGAGTATAGATGGTCAGGTGTGAGTATAGATTGTCAGGTGTGAGTATAGATATTCAGGTGTGAGTATAGATGGTCAGGGGTGAGTATAGATGGTCAGGAGTAAATATAGATGGTCAGGTGTGAATATAGATGTTCAGGTGTGAGTATAGATGGTCAGGGGTGAGTATAGATGGTCAGGAGTAAATATAGATGGTCCGGTGTGAGTATAGATGGTCAGGTGTGAATGTAGATGGTCAGGTGTGAGTATAGATGGTCAGGTGTGAGTATAGATGGTCAGGTGTGAATATAGATGTTCAGGTGTGAGTATAGATGGTCAGGTGTTAGTATAGATGGTCAGTTGTGAATATAGATATTCAGGTGTGAGCATAGATGGTCAGGGGTGAGTATAGATAGTCAAGAGTAAATACAGATGGTCAGGTGTGAGTATATATGGTCAGGTATGAGTATAGATGGTCAGTTGAGAATATAGATGTTCAGGTGTGAGCATAGATGGTCAGGGGTGAGTATAGATAGTCAAGAGTAAATACAGATGGTCAGGTGTGAGTATATATGGTCAGGTATGAGTATAGATGGTCAGGTGTGAATATAGATGTTCAGGTGTGAGTATAGATGGTCAGGGGTGAGTATAGATGGTCAGGAGTAAATATAGATGGTCAGGTGTGAGTATAGATGGTCAGGTGTGAGTATAGATGGTCAGGTGTGAATATAGATAGTCAGGTGTGAATATAGATGGTCAGGTGTGAATATAGATGGTCAGGTGTGAATATAGATTGTCAGGTGTGAATATAGATGGTCAGGTGTGGGTATAGATGGTCAGGTGTGAATATAGATGTTCAGGTGTGAGTATAGATGGTGAAGTGTGAGCATAGATGGTCAGGTGTGAATATAGATGGTCAGTTGTGAATATAGATGGTCAGGTGTGAGTATAGATGGTCAGGTGTGAGTATAGATGGTCAGGTGTGAGTATAGATGGTCAGGTGTAAGTATAGATGGTCAGGTATGAGTATAGATAGTCAGGAGTGAGTATAAATGGTCAGGTGTGACTATAGATGGTCAGGTGTGATTATAGATGGTCAGGTGTGAATATAGATGGTCAGGTGTGAGTATAGATGGACAGGTATGTGTATAGATGGTCAGGTGTGAGTATAGATGTTCAGGTGTATATATAGATGGTCAGGATTGAGTATAGATGGTCAGGTGTAAGTATAGATGGTCAGGTGTGAATATAGATGGTCAGGTGTGAGTATAGATGGTCAGGTATGAGTATAGACGGTCAGGTGTGAATATAGATGTTCAGGTGTGAGTATAGATGGTCTGGGGTAAGTATAGATGGTCAGGAGTGAATACAGATGGTCAGGTCTGAGTATAGATGGTCAGGTGTGAGTATAGATGGTCAGGTGTAAGTATAGATGGTCAGGTGTGAGTATAGATGGTCAGGTGTGGGTATAGATGGTCAGGTGTGGGTATAGATGGTCAGGTGTGAGTATAGATGGTCAGGTGTGAATATAGATGGTCAGGTGCGAATATAGATGGTCAGGTGTGAGTATAGATGGTCAGGAGTGAATATAGATTGTCAGGTGTGAATATAGATGGTCAGGTGTGAATATAGATGGTCAGGTGTGAGTATGGATGGTCAGGTGTGGGTATAGATGGTCAGGTGTGAATATAGATGGTCAGGTGTGAGTATGGATGGTCAGGTGTGAGTATAGATGGTCAGGTGTGTGTATAGATGGTCAGGTGTGGGTATAGATGGTCAGGTGTGAGTATAGATGGTCAGGTGTGAGTATAGATGGTCAGGTGTGAATATAGATGGTCAGGTGTGAATATAGATGGTCAGGTGTGAGTATAGATGGTCAGGTGTGAGTATAGATTGTCAGGTGTGAGTATAGATATTCAGGTGTGAGTATAGATGGTCAGGGGTGAGTATAGATGGTCAGGAGTAAATATAGATGGTCAGGTGTGAATATAGATGTTCAGGTGTGAGTATAGATGGTCAGGGGTGAGTATAGATGGTCAGGAGTAAATATAGATGGTCCGGTGTGAGTACAGATGGTCAGGTGTGAATGTAGATGGTCAGGTGTGAGTATAGATGGTCAGGTGTGAGTATAGATGGTCAGGTGTGAATATAGATGTTCAGGTGTGAGTATAGATGGTCAGGTGTGAGTATAGATGGTCAGGTGTGAATATAGATGGTCAGGTGTGAGTATAGATGGTCAGGTGTGAGTATAGATGGTCAGGTGTGAGTATAGATGGTCAGGTGTAAGTATAGATGGTCAGGTATGAGTATAGATAGTCAGGAGTGAGGATAGATGGTCAGGTGTGACTATAGATGATCAGGTGTGAGTATAGATGGTCAGGTGTGAATATAGATGGTCAGGTGTGAGTATAGATGGTCAGGTATGAGTATAGATGGTCAGGTGTGAGTATAGATGGTCAGGTGTATGTATAGATGGTCAGGATTGAGTATAGATGGTCAGGTGTAAGTATAGATGGTCAGGTGTGAATATAGATGGTCAGGTGTGAATATAAATGTTCAGGTGTGAGTATAGATGGTCAGGTGTGATTATAGATGGTCAGGCATGGGTATAGATGGTCAGGTGTGAATATAGATTATCAGTTGTGATTATAGATGGTCCGGTGTGAGTATAGATGGTCAGGTGTGAATATAGATGGTCAGGTGTGAATATAGATGTTCAGGTGCGAATATAGATGGTCAAGTGTGAGTATAGATGGTCAGGTGTGAATATAGATGGTCAGGTGCGAATATAGATGGTCACGTGTGAATATAGATGGTCAGGTGTGAATATAGATGGTCAGGTGTGAATATAGATGGTCAGGTGTGAATATAGATTGTCAGGTGTGAATATAGATGGTCAGGTGTGGGTATAGATGGTCAGGAGTGAATATAGATGTTCAGGTGTGAGTATAGATGGTGAAGTGTGAGTATAGATGGTCAGGTGTGAATTTAGATGGTCAGGTATGAGTATAGATGGTCAGGTATGAATATAGATGTTCAGGTGTGAGTATAGATGGTCAGGTGTGAGTATAGATGGTCAGGTGTAAGTATAGATGGTCAGGTATGAGTATAGATAGTCAGGAGTGAGTATAGATGGTCAGGTGTGACTATAGATGGTCAGGTGTGAGTATAGATGGTCAGGTGTGAATATAGATGGTCAGGTGTGAGTATAGATGGTCAGGTGTGAGTATAGATGGTCAGGTGTAAGTATAGATGGTCAGGTATGAGTATAGATGGCCAGGTGTGAATATAGATGGTCAGGAGTGAGTATAGATGGTCAGGTGTGACTATAGATGGTGAGGTATGAGTATAGATGGTCAGGTGTGAATATAAACGGTCAGGAGTGAGTATAGATGGTCAGGTGTTAGTATAGATGGTCAGTTGTGAATATAGATGTTCAGGTGTGAGCATAGATGGTCAGGGGTGAGTATAGATAGTCAAGAGTAAATACAGATGGTCAGGTGTGAGTATATATGGTCAGGTATGAGTATAGATGGTCAGGTGTGAATATAGATGTTCAGGTGTGAGTATAGATGGTCAGGGGTGAGTATAGATGGTCAGGAGTAAATATAGATGGTCAGGTGTGAGTATAGATGGTCAGGTGTGAGTATAGATGGTCAGGTGTGAATATAGATAGTCAGGTGTGAATATAGATGGTCAGGTGTGAATATAGATTGTCAGGTGTGAATATAGATGGTCAGGTGTGGGTATAGATGGTCAGGTGTGAATATAGATGTTCAGGTGTGAGTATAGATGGTGAAGTGTGAGCATAGATGGTCAGGTGTGAATATAGATGGTCAGGTGTGAATATAGATGGTCAGGTGTGAGTATAGATGGTCAGGTGTGAGTATAGATGGTCAGGTGTGAGTATAGATGGTCAGGTGTAAGTATAGATGGTCAGGTATGAGTATAGATAGTCAGGAGTGAGTATAAATGGTCAGGTGTGACTATAGATGGTCAGGTGTGATTATAGATGGTCAGGTGTGAATATAGATGGTCAGGTGTGAGTATAGATGGACAGGTATGAGTATAGATGGTCAGGTGTGAGTATAGATGTTCAGGTGTATATATAGATGGTCAGGATTGAGTATAGATGGTCAGGTGTAATTATAGATGGTCAGGTGTGAATATAGATGGTCAGGTGTGAGTATAGATGGTCAGGTATGAGTATAGACGGTCAGGTGTGAATATAGATGTTCAGGTGTGAGTATAGATGGTCTGGGGTGAGTATAGATGGTCAGGAGTGAATATAGATGGTCAGGTCTGAGTATAGATGGTCAGGTGTGAGTATAGATGGTCAGGTGTAAGTATAGATGGTCAGGTGTGAGTATAGATGGTCAGGTGTGGGTATAGATGGTCAGGTGTGGGTATAGATGGTCAGGTGTGAGTATAGATGGTCAGGTGTGAATATAGATGGTCAGGTGCGAATATAGATGGTCAGGTGTGAATATAGATGGTCAGGAGTGAATATAGATAGTCAGGTGTGAATATAGATGGTCAGGTGTGAATATAGATGGTCAGGTGTGAGTATGGATGGTCAGGTGTGGGTATAGATGGTCAGGTGTGAATATAGATGGTCAGGTGTGAGTATGGATGGTCAGGTGTGAGTATAGATGGTCAGGTGTGTGTATAGATGGTCAGGTGTGGGTATAGATGGTCAGGTGTGAGTATAGATGGTCAGGTGTGAGTATAGATGGTCAGGTGTGAATATAGATGGTCAGGTGTGAATATAGATGGTCAGGTGTGAGTATAGATGGTCAGGTGTGAGTATAGATTGTCAGGTGTGAGTATAGATATTCAGGTGTGAGTATAGATGGTCAGGGGTGAGTATAGATGGTCAGGAGTAAATATAGATGGTCAGGTGTGAATATAGATGTTCAGGTGTGAGTATAGATGGTCAGGGGTGAGTATAGATGGTCAGGAGTAAATATAGATGGTCCGGTGTGAGTACAGATGGTCAGGTGTGAATGTAGATGGTCAGGTGTGAGTATAGATGGTCAGGTGTGAGTATAGATGGTCAGGTGTGAATATAGATGTTCAGGTGTGAGTATAGATGGTCAGGTGTGAGTATAGATGGTCAGGTGTGAATATAGATGGTCAGGTGTGAGTATAGATGGTCAGGTGTGAGTATAGATGGTCAGGTGTGAGTATAGATGGTCAGGTGTAAGTATAGATGGTCAGGTATGAGTATAGATAGTCAGGAGTGAGGATAGATGGTCAGGTGTGACTATAGATGATCAGGTGTGAGTATAGATGGTCAGGTGTGAATATAGATGGTCAGGTGTGAGTATAGATGGTCAGGTATGAGTATAGATGGTCAGGTGTGAGTATAGATGGTCAGGTGTATGTATAGATGGTCAGGATTGAGTATAGATGGTCAGGTGTAAGTATAGATGGTCAGGTGTGAATATAGATGGTCAGGTGTGAATATAAATGTTCAGGTGTGAGTATAGATGGTCAGGTGTGATTATAGATGGTCAGGCATGGGTATAGATGGTCAGGTGTGAATATAGATTATCAGTTGTGATTATAGATGGTCCGGTGTGAGTATAGATGGTCAGGTGTGAATATAGATGGTCAGGTGTGAATATAGATGTTCAGGTGCGAATATAGATGGTCAAGTGTGAGTATAGATGGTCAGGTGTGAATATAGATGGTCAGGTGCGAATATAGATGGTCACGTGTGAATATAGATGGTCAGGTGTGAATATAGATGGTCAGGTGTGAATATAGATGGTCAGGTGTGAATATAGATTGTCAGGTGTGAATATAGATGGTCAGGTGTGGGTATAGATGGTCAGGAGTGAATATAGATGTTCAGGTGTGAGTATAGATGGTGAAGTGTGAGTATAGATGGTCAGGTGTGAATTTAGATGGTCAGGTATGAGTATAGATGGTCAGGTATGAATATAGATGTTCAGGTGTGAGTATAGATGGTCAGGTGTGAGTATAGATGGTCAGGTGTAAGTATAGATGGTCAGGTATGAGTATAGATAGTCAGGAGTGAGTATAGATGGTCAGGTGTGACTATAGATGGTCAGGTGTGAGTATAGATGGTCAGGTGTGAATATAGATGGTCAGGTGTGAGTATAGATGGTCAGGTGTGAGTATAGATGGTCAGGTGTAAGTATAGATGGTCAGGTATGAGTATAGATGGCCAGGTGTGAATATAGATGGTCAGGAGTGAGTATAGATGGTCAGGTGTGACTATAGATGGTGAGGTATGAGTATAGATGGTCAGGTGTGAATATAAACGGTCAGGAGTGAGTATAGATGGTCAGGTGTTAGTATAGATGGTCAGTTGTGAATATAGATGTTCAGGTGTGAGCATAGATGGTCAGGGGTGAGTATAGATAGTCAAGAGTAAATACAGATGGTCAGGTGTGAGTATATATGGTCAGGTATGAGTATAGATGGTCAGGTGTGAATATAGATGTTCAGGTGTGAGTATAGATGGTCAGGGGTGAGTATAGATGGTCAGGAGTAAATATAGATGGTCAGGTGTGAGTATAGATGGTCAGGTGTGAGTATAGATGGTCAGGTGTGAATATAGATAGTCAGGTGTGAATATAGATGGTCAGGTGTGAATATAGATTGTCAGGTGTGAATATAGATGGTCAGGTGTGGGTATAGATGGTCAGGTGTGAATATAGATGTTCAGGTGTGAGTATAGATGGTGAAGTGTGAGCATAGATGGTCAGGTGTGAATATAGATGGTCAGGTGTGAATATAGATGGTCAGGTGTGAGTATAGATGGTCAGGTGTGAGTATAGATGGTCAGGTGTGAGTATAGATGGTCAGGTGTAAGTATAGATGGTCAGGTATGAGTATAGATAGTCAGGAGTGAGTATAAATGGTCAGGTGTGACTATAGATGGTCAGGTGTGATTATAGATGGTCAGGTGTGAATATAGATGGTCAGGTGTGAGTATAGATGGACAGGTATGAGTATAGATGGTCAGGTGTGAGTATAGATGTTCAGGTGTATATATAGATGGTCAGGATTGAGTATAGATGGTCAGGTGTAATTATAGATGGTCAGGTGTGAATATAGATGGTCAGGTGTGAGTATAGATGGTCAGGTATGAGTATAGACGGTCAGGTGTGAATATAGATGTTCAGGTGTGAGTATAGATGGTCTGGGGTGAGTATAGATGGTCAGGAGTGAATATAGATGGTCAGGTCTGAGTATAGATGGTCAGGTGTGAGTATAGATGGTCAGGTGTAAGTATAGATGGTCAGGTGTGAGTATAGATGGTCAGGTGTGGGTATAGATGGTCAGGTGTGGGTATAGATGGTCAGGTGTGAGTATAGATGGTCAGGTGTGAATATAGATGGTCAGGTGCGAATATAGATGGTCAGGTGTGAATATAGATGGTCAGGAGTGAATATAGATAGTCAGGTGTGAATATAGATGGTCAGGTGTGAATATAGATGGTCAGGTGTGAGTATGGATGGTCAGGTGTGGGTATAGATGGTCAGGTGTGAATATAGATGGTCAGGTGTGAGTATGGATGGTCAGGTGTGAGTATAGATGGTCAGGTGTGTGTATAGATGGTCAGGTGTGGGTATAGATGGTCAGGTGTGAGTATAGATGGTCAGGTGTGAGTATAGATGGTCAGGTGTGAATATAGATGGTCAGGTGTGAATATAGATGGTCAGGTGTGAGTATAGATGGTCAGGTGTGAGTATAGATTGTCAGGTGTGAGTATAGATATTCAGGTGTGAGTATAGATGGTCAGGGGTGAGTATAGATGGTCAGGAGTAAATATAGATGGTCAGGTGTGAATATAGATGTTCAGGTGTGAGTATAGATGGTCAGGGGTGAGTATAGATGGTCAGGAGTAAATATAGATGGTCCGGTGTGAGTATAGATGGTCAGGTGTGAATGTAGATGGTCAGGTGTGAGTATAGATGGTCAGGTGTGAGTATAGATGGTCAGGTGTGAATATAGATGTTCAGGTGTGAGTATAGATGGTCAGGTGTGAGTATAGATGGTCAGGTGTGAATATAGATGGTCAGGTGTGAGTATAGATGGTCAGGTGTGAGTATAGATGGTCAGGTGTGAGTATAGATGGTCAGGTGTAAGTATAGATGGTCAGGTATGAGTATAGATAGTCAGGAGTGAGGATAGATGGTCAGGTGTGACTATAGATGATCAGGTGTGAGTATAGATGGTCAGGTGTGAATATAGATGGTCAGGTGTGAGTATAGATGGTCAGGTATGAGTATAGATGGTCAGGTGTGAGTATAGATGGTCAGGTGTGGGTATAGATGGTCAGGTGTGGGTATAGATGGTCAGGTGTGAGTATAGATGGTCAGGTGTGAATATAGATGGTCAGGTGCGAATATAGATGGTCAGGTGTGAATATAGATGGTCAGGAGTGAATATAGATAGTCAGGTGTGAATATAGATGGTCAGGTGTGAATATAGATGGTCAGGTGTGAGTATGGATGGTCCGGTGTGAGTATAGATGGTCAGGTGTGAATATAGATGGTCAGGTGTGAATATAGATGTTCAGGTGCGAATATAGATGGTCAAGTGTGAGTATAGATGGTCAGGTGTGAATATAGATGGTCAGGTGCGAATATAGATGGTCACGTGTGAATATAGATGGTCAGGTGTGAATATAGATGGTCAGGTGTGAATATAGATGGTCAGGTGTGAATATAGATTGTCAGGTGTGAATATAGATGGTCAGGTGTGAGTATAGATGGTCAGGAGTGAGTATAGATGGTCAGGAGTAAATATAGATGGTCAGGTGTGAGTATAGATGGTCAGGTGTGAATATAGATGTTCAGGTGTGAGTATAGATGGTGAAGTGTGAGTATAGATGGTCAGGTGTGAATATAGATGGTCAGGTATGAGTATAGATGGTCAGGTGTGAATATAGATGTTCAGGTGTGAGTATAGATGGTCAGGAGTGAGTATAGATGGTCAGGAGTAAATATAGATGGTCAGGTGTGAGTATAGATGGTCAGGTATGAGTATAGATGGTCAGGTGTGAATATAGATTTTCAGGTGTGAGTATAGATGGTCAGGGGTGAGTATAGATGGTCAGGAGTAAATATAGATGGTCAGGTGTGAGTATAGATGGTCAGGTGTGAGTATAGATGGTCAGGTGTGAATATAGATTGTCAGGTGTGAATATAGATGGTCAGGTGTGAATATAGATGGTCAGGTGTGGGTATAGATGGTCAGGTGTGAATATAGATGTTCAGGTGTGAGTATAGATGGTGAAGTGTGAGTATAGATGGTCAGGTGTGAATATAGATGGTCAGGTGTGAATATAGATGGTCAGGTGTGAGTATAGATGGTCAGGTGTGAGTATAGATGGTCAGGTGTGAGTATAGATGGTCAGGTGTAAGTATAGATGGTCAGGTATGAGTATAGATAGTCAGGAGTGAGTATAAATGGTCAGGTGTGACTATAGATGGTCAGGTGTGATTATAGATGGTCAGGTGTGAATATAGATTGTCAGGTGTGAGTATAGATGGACAGGTATGAGTATAGATGGTCAGGTGTGAGTATAGATGGTCAGGTGTATATATAGATGGTCAGGATTGAGTATAGATGGTCAGGTGTAAGTATACATGGTCAGGTGTGAATATAGATGGTCAGGTGTGAGTATAGATGGTCAGGTATGAGTATAGACGGTCAGGTGTGAATATAGATGTTCAGGTGTGAGTATAGATGGTTTGGGGTGAGTATAGATGGTCAGGAGTGAATATAGATGGTCAGGTCTGAGTATAGATGGTCAGGTGTGAGTATAGATGGTCAGGTGTAAGTATAGATGGTCAGGTGTGAGTATAGATGGTCAGGTGTGGGTATAGATGGTCAGGTGTGGGTATAGATGGTCAGGTGTGAGTATAGATGGTCAGGTGTGAATATAGATGGTCAGGTGCGAATATAGATGGTCAGGTGTGAATATAGATGGTCAGGAGTGAATATAGATTGTCAGGTGTGAATATAGATGGTCAGGTGTGAATATAGATGGTCAGGTGTGAGTATGGATGGTCAGGTGTGGGTATAGATGGTCAGGTGTGAATATAGATGGTCAGGTGTGAGTATGGATGGTCAGGTGTGAGTATAGATGGTCAGTTGTGTGTATAGATGGTCAGGTGTGGGTATAGATGGTCAGGTGTGAGTATAGATGGTCAGGTGTGAGTATAGATGGTCAGGTGTGAATATAGATGGTCAGGTGTGAATATAGATGTTCAGGTGTGAGTATAGATGGTCAGGGGTGAGTATAGATGGTCAGGAGTAAATATAGATGGTCCGGTGTGAGTATAGATGGTCAGGTGTGAATGTAGATGGTCAGGTGTGAGTATAGATGGTCAGGTGTGAGTATAGATGGTCAGGTGTGAATATAGATGTTCAGGTGTGAGTATAGATGGTCAGGTGTGAGTATAGATGGTCAGGTGTGAATATAGATGGTCAGGTGTGAGTATAGATGGTCAGGTGTGAGTATAGATGGTCAGGTGTGAGTATAGATGGTCAGGTGTATGTATAGATGGTCAGGATTGAGTATAGATGGTCAGGTGTAAGTATAGATGGTCAGGTGTGAATATAGATGGTCAGGTGTGAATATAAATGTTCAGGTGTGAGTATAGATGGTCAGGTGTGATTATAGATGGTCAGGCATGGGTATAGATGGTCAGGTGTGAATATAGATTATCAGTTGTGATTATAGATGGTCCGGTGTGAGTATAGATGGTCAGGTGTGAATATAGATGGTCAGGTGTGAATATAGATGTTCAGGTGCGAATATAGATGGTCAAGTGTGAGTATAGATGGTCAGGTGTGAATATAGATGGTCAGGTGCGAATATAGATGGTCACGTGTGAATATAGATGGTCAGGTGTGAATATAGATGGTCAGGTGCGAATATAGATGGTCACGTGTGAATATAGATGGCCAGGTTTGAGTATAGATGGTCAGGTGTGAATATAGATGGTCAGGTGCGAATATAGATGGTCACGTGTGAATATAGATGGCCAGGTTTGAGTATAGATGGTCAGGTGTGAATATAGATGGTCAGGTGTGAATATAGATGGTCAAGTGTGAATATAGATGGCCAGGTGTGAGTACAGATGGTCAGGTGTGAGTATAGATGGTCAGGTGTGAATATAGATGTTTCGGTGTGAGTATAGATGGTCAGATGTGAGTATAGATGGTCAGGTGTGAGTATAGATGGTCAGGTGTGAGTATAGATGGTCAGGTATGAATACAGATGGTCAGGTATGAATATAGATGGTCAGGTGTGAATATAGATGGTCAGCTCTGAGTATAGATGGTCAGGTCTGAATATAGATGGTCAGGTGTGAGTATTGATGGTCTGGTGTGAATATAGATGGTCAGGTGTGAGTATAGATGGTCAGGTGTGAATACAGATGGTCAGGTGTGAGTATAGATGGTCGGGTGTGAGTATAGATGGTCAGGTGTGAGTATAGATGGTCAGGTGTATGTATAGATGGTCAGGTATGAATATAGATGGTCAGGTGTGAGTATAGATGGTCAGCTGTGAGTATAGATGGTCAGGTGTGAGTATAGATGGTCAGGTATGAATACAGATGGTCAGGTATGAATATAGATGGTCAGGTGTGAATATAGATGGTCAGCTCTGAGTATAGATGGTCAGGTCTGAGTATAGATGGTCTGGTGTGAATATAGATGGTCAGGTGTGAGTATAGATGATCAGGTGTGAGTATTGATGGTCTGGTGTGAATATAGATGGTCAGGTGTGAGTATAGATGGTCAGGTGTGAATACAAATGGTCAGGTGTGAGTATAGATGGTCGGGTGTGAGTACAGATGGTCAGGTGTGAATATAGATGGTCAGGTATGAGTATAGATGGTCGGGTGTGAGTATAGATGGTCATGTGTGAGTATAGATGGTCAGGTGAGAGTATAGATGGTTGTGTGTGAGTATAGATGGTCAGGTGTGAGTATAGATGGTCAGGTATGAGTATAGATGGTCAGGTGTGAGTATAGATGGTCATGTGTGAGTATAGATGGTCAGGTGTGAGTATAGATGGTCGGGTGTGAGTATAGATGGTCAGGTGTGAATATAGATGGTCAGGTGTGAGTATAGATGGTCGGGTGTGAGTATAGATGGTCAGGTGTGAGTATAGATGGTCATGTGTGAGTATAGATGGTCAGGTCTGAATATAGATGGTCAGGTGTGAATATAGATGGTCAGGTGTGAGTATAGATGGTCAGGTGTGAGTATAAATGGTCAGGGGTAAATATAGGTGGTCAGGTGTGAATACAGAAGGTCAGGTGTGAGTATAGATGGTCAGGTGTGAGTATAGATGGTCAGGTGTGAGTATAGATGGTCAGGTGTGAGTATAGATGGTCAGGTGTGAGTATAGATTGTCAGGTGTGAGTATAGATATTCAGGTGTGAGTATAGATGGTCAGGGGTGAGTATAGATGGTCAGGAGTAAATATAGATGGTCAGGTGTGAATATAGATGTTCAGGTGTGAGTATAGATGGTCAGGGGTGAGTATAGATGGTCAGGAGTAAATATAGATGGTCAGGTGTGAATATAGATGTTCAGGTGTGAGTATAGATGGTCAGGGGTGAGTATAGATGGTCAGGAGTAAATATAGATGGTCCGGTGTGAGTATAGATGGTCAGGTGTGAATGTAGATGGTCAGGTGTGAGTATAGATGGTCAGGGGTGAGTATAGATGGTCAGGTGTGAATATAGATGTTCAGGTGTGAGTATAGATGGTCAGGTGTGAGTATAGATGGTCAGGTGTGAATATAGATGGTCAGGTGTGAGTATAGATGGTCAGGTGTGAGTATAGATGGTCAGGTGTGAGTATAGATGGTCAGGTGTAAGTATAGATGGTCAGGTATGAGTATAGATAGTCAGGAGTGAGGATAGATGGTCAGGTGTGACTATAGATGATCAGGTGTGAGTATAGATGGTTAGGTGTGAATATAGATGGTCAGGTGTGAGTATAGATGGTCAGGTATGAGTATAGATGGTCAGGTGTGAGTATAGATGGTCAGGTGTATGTATAGATGGTCAGGATTGAGTATAGATGGTCAGGTGTAAGTATAGATGGTCAGGTGTGAATATAGATGGTCAGGTGTGAATATAAATGTTCAGGTGTGAGTATAGATGGTCAGGTGTGATTATAGATGGTCAGGCATGGGTATAGATGGTCAGGTGTGAATATAGATTATCAGTTGTGATTATAGATGGTCCGGTGTGAGTATAGATGGTCAGGTGTGAATATAGATGGTCAGGTGTGAATATAGATGTTCAGGTGCGAATATAGATGGTCAAGTGTGAGTATAGATGGTCAGGTGTGAATATAGATGGTCAGGTGCGAATATAGATGGTCACGTGTGAATATAGATGGTCAGGTGTGAATATAGATGGTCAGGTGCGAATATAGATGGTCACGTGTGAATATAGATGGCCAGGTTAGAGTATAGATGGTCAGGTGTGAATATAGATGGTCAGGTGTGAATAGAGATGGTCAAGTGTGAATATAGATGGCCAGGTGTGAGTATAGATGGTCAGGTGTGAGTATAGATGGTCAGGTGTGAATATAGATGTTTCGGTGTGAGTATAGATGGTCAGATGTGAGTATAGTTGGTCAGGTGTGAGTATAGATGGTCAGGTGTGAGTATAGATGGTCAGGTATGAACACAGATGGTCAGGTATGAATATAGATGGTCAGGTGTGAATATAGATGGTCAGCTCTGAGTATAGATGGTCAGGTGTGAATATAGATGGTCAGGTGTGAGTATTGATGGTCTGGTGTGAATATAGATGGTCAGGTGTGAGTATAGATGGTCAGGTGTGAATACAGATGGTCAGGTGTGAGTATAGATGGTCGGGTGTGAGTATAGATGGTCAGGTGTGAGTATAGATGGTCAGGTGTAAGTATAGATGGTCAGGTATGAATATAGATGGTCAGGTGTGTGTATAGATGGTCAGCTGTGAGTATAGATGGTCAGGTGTGAGTATAGATGGTCAGGTATGAATACAGATGGTCAGGTATGAATATAGATGGTCAGGTGTGAATATAGATGGTCAGCTCTGAGTATAGATGGTCAGGTGTGAGTATAGATGGTCTGGTGTGAATATAGATGGTCAGGTGTGAGTATAGATGGTCAGGTGTGAGTATTGATGGTCTGGTGTGAATATAGATGGTCAGGTGTGAGTATAGATGGTCAGGTGTGAATACAGATGGTCAGGTGTGAGTATAGATGGTCGGGTGTGAGTACAGATGGTCAGGTGTGAATATAGATGGTCAGGTATGAGTATAGATGGTCAGGTGTGAGTATAGATGGTCATGTGTGAGTATAGATGGTCAGGTGTGAGTATAGATGGTTGGGTGTGAGTATAGATGGTCAGGTGTGAGTATAGATGGTCAGGTATGAGTATAGATGGTCAGGTGTGAGTATAGATGGTCATGTGTGAGTATAGATGGTCAGGTGTGAGTATAGATGGTCGGGTGTGAGTATAGATGGTCAGGTGTGAATATAGATGGTCAGGTGTGAGTATAGATGGTCGGGTGTGAGTATAGATGGTCAGGTGTGAGTATAGATGGTCATGTGTGAGTATAGATGGTCAGGTCTGAATATAGATGGTCAGGTGTGAATATAGATGGTCAGGTGTGAGTATAGATGGTCAGGTGTGAGTATAAATGGTCAGGGGTAAATATAGATGGTCAGGTGTGAATACAGAAGGTCAGGTGTGAGTATAGATGGTCAGGTGTGAGTATAGATGGTCAGGTTTGAGTATAGATGGTCAGGTGTGAGCATAGATGGTCAGGTGTGAGTATAGATGGTCAGGTATGAAAGGAGATGGTCAGGTGTGAATATCGATGGTCAGGTATGAATATAGATGGTCTCGTTTGAATATAGATGGTGAGGTTTGAGTATAGATGTTCAGGTGTGAATATAGATGGTCAGGTGTGAGTATAGTTGGTCTGGTGTGAATATAGATGGTCAGGTGTGAGTGTGATGGTCAGGTGTGAGTATGGATGGTCAGGTGTGAGTATAGATGGTCAGGTGTGAATATAGATGGTCAGGTGTGAATATAGATGGTCAGGGGTGAGTATAGATGGTCAAGTGTGAATATAGATGGTCAGATGTGAGTATGGATGGTCTGGTTTGAGTATAGATGGTCAGGTGTGAATATAGATGGTCAGGTGTGAGTATAGATGGTCAGGTGTGAATATAGATGGTCAGGTGTGAGTATAGATTATCGGGTGAGAGTATAGATGTTCCGGTCTGAATACAGATGGTCAGGTATGAATATAGATGGTCAGGTGTGAGTATAGATGGTCCGGTGTGAATACAGATGGTCAGGTGTGAATATAGATGGTCAGGTGTGAGTATAGATGGTCAGGTGTGAGTATAGATGGTCAGGTGTGAATATAGATGGTCAGGTGTGAGTTTAGATGGTCAGGTGTGAGTATAGATGGTCAGGTGTGAATACAGATAGTCAGGTGTGAGTATAGATGGTCAGGTGTGAGTATAGATGGTCAGGTGTGAATATAGATGGTCAGGTGTGAGTTTAGATGGTCAGGTGTGAATATAGATGGTCAGGTATGAGTATAGATGGTCAGGTGTGAGTATAGATGGTCATGTGTGAGTATAGATGGTCAGGTGTGAGTATAGATGGTTGGGTGTGAGTATAGATGGTCAGGTGTGAGTATAGATGGTCAGGTATGAGTATAGATGGTCAGGTGTGAGTATAGATGGTCATGTGTGAGTATAGATGGTCAGGTGTGAGTATAGATGGTCGGGTGTGAGTATAGATGGTCAGGTGTGAATATAGATGGTCAGGTGTGAGTATAGATGGTCGGGTGTGAGTATAGATGGTCAGGTGTGAGTATAGATGGTCATGTGTGAGTATAGATGGTCAGGTCTGAATATAGATGGTCAGGTGTGAATATAGATGGTCAGGTGTGAGTATAGATGGTCAGGTGTGAGTATAAATGGTCAGGGGTAAATATAGATGGTCAGGTGTGAATACAGAAGGTCAGGTGTGAGTATAGATGGTCAGGTGTGAGTATAGATGGTCAGGTTTGAGTATAGATGGTCAGGTGTGAGCATAGATGGTCAGGTGTGAGTATAGATGGTCAGGTATGAAAGGAGATGGTCAGGTGTGAATATCGATGGTCAGGTATGAATATAGATGGTCTCGTTTGAATATAGATGGTGAGGTTTGAGTATAGATGTTCAGGTGTGAATATAGATGGTCAGGTGTGAGTATAGTTGGTCTGGTGTGAATATAGATGGTCAGGTGTGAGTGTGATGGTCAGGTGTGAGTATGGATGGTCAGGTGTGAGTATAGATGGTCAGGTGTGAATATAGATGGTCAGGTGTGAATATAGATGGTCAGGTGTGAGTATAGATGGTCAGGTGTGAATATAGATGGTCAGGTGTGAGTATAGATTATCGGGTGTGAGTATAGATGTTCCGGTCTGAATACAGATGGTCAGGTATGAATATAGATGGTCAGGTGTGAGTATAGATGGTCCGGTGTGAATACAGATGGTCAGGTGTGAATATAGATGGTCAGGTGTGAGTATAGATGGTCAGGTGTGAGTATAGATGGTCAGGTGTGAATATAGATGGTCAGGTGTGAGTTTAGATGGTCAGGTGTGAGTATAGATGGTCAGGTGTGAATACAGATTGTCAGGTGTGAGTATAGATGGTCAGGTGTGAGTATAGATGGTCAGGTGTGAATATAGATGGTCAGGTGTGAGTTTAGATGGTCAGGTGTGAGTATAGATGGTCAGGTGTGAGTATAGATGGTCAGGTGTGAATATAGATGCTCAGGTGTGAGTATGGATGGTCAGGTGTGAGTATAGATGGTCAAGTGTGAATATAGAATTTCAGGTGTGAATATAGATGGTCAGGTGTGAATATAGATGGTCAGGTGTGAGTATAGATGGTCAGGTATGAGTATAGATGGTCAGGTGTGAATATAGATGGTCAGGTGTGAATATAGATGGTCAGGTGTGAGTATAGATGGTCAGGTGTGAAAAGAGATGGTCAGGTGTGAATATAGATGGTCAAGTGTGAGTTTAGATGTTCAGGTATGAATATAGATGTTCGGGTCTGAATATAGATGGTCAGGTGTGAATATAGATGGTCAGGTGTGAGTATAGATGGTCAGGTATGAGTATAGATGGTCAGGTGTGAATATAGATGGTCAGGTGTGAGTATAGATGGTCAGGTGTGAGTATAGATGGTCAGGTGTGAATATAGATGGTCCGGTGTGAATATAGATGGTCAGGTGTGAATATAGATGGTCCGGTGTGAGTATAGATGGTCAGGTGTGAGTATAGATGGTCAGGTGTGAATATAGATGGTCAGGAGTGAATATAGATGGTTACGTGTGAGTATAGATCGTCAGGTGTAAGTATAGATGGTCAGGTGTGAATATAGATTGTCAGATGTGAGTATAGATGGTCAGGTGTGAGTATACATGGTCAAGTGGGAATATAGATGGTCAGGTATGAATATAGATGGTCAGGTGTGAATATAGATGGTCAGGTGTGAGTATAGATAGTCAGGTGTGAGTATAGATGGTGAGGTGTGAGTATAGATAGTCAGGATTGAGTATAGATGGTCAGGTGTGAGTATAGATAGTCAGGTGTGAGTATAGATGGTCAGGTGTGAATATAGATGGTCAGGTGTGAGTATAGATAGTCAGGTGTGAATATAGATGGTCAGGTGTGAGTATAGATGGTCTGGTTTGAGTATAGATGGTCAGGTGTGAATATAGATGGTCAGGTGTGAATATAGATGGTCAGGTGTGAATATAGATGGTCAGGTGAGAGTATAAATGGTCAGGGGTAACTATAGATGGTCAGGTATGTATATAGATGGTCAGGTATGAATATAGATGGTCAGGTGTGAGTATAGATGGTCAGGTGTGAATACAGATGGTCAGGTATGAATATAGATGGTCAGGTGTGAGTATAGATGGTCAGGTGTGAATAGAGATGGTCAGGTGAGAGTATAGATGGTCGGGTGTGAGTATAGATGGTCAGATGTGAATATAGATGGTCAGGTGTGAATATAGATGGTCAGGTGTGAGTATAGATGGTCAGGTGTGAGTATAGATGGTCAGGTGTGAGTATAGATGGTCAGGTGTGAATATAGATGGTCAGGTGTGAGTATAGATGGTCAGGTATGAGTATAGATGGTCAGGGGTAAATATAGATGGTCAGGTGTGAGTATAGATTGTCAGGTGTGATTATAGATGGTCAGGTGTGAGTATAAATGGTCAGGGGTAAATATAGATGGTCAGGTCTGAATATAGATGGTCACGTGTGTGTATAGATGGTCAGGTGTGAGTATAAATGGTCAGGGGTAAATATAGATGGTCAGGTGTGAGTATAGATGGTCAGGTGTGAGTATAGATGGTCAGTTGTGAGTATAGATGGTCAGGTTTGAATATTGATGGTCAGGTGTGAGTATAGATGGTCAGGTGTGAGTATAGATGGTTAGGTGTGAGTATAGATGGTCAGGTCTGAGTATAGATGGTCAGGTGTGAATATAGATGGTCAGGTGTGAAAAGAGATGGTCAGGGGTGAATATAGATGGTCAGGTGTGAGTATTGATGGTCAGGTGTGAATATAGATGGTCAGGTATGAGTATAGATGGTCAGGTGTGAGTATAGATGGTCAGGTGTGAGTATAGATGGTCAGGTTTGAATATAGATGGTCAGGTGTGAATATAGATGGTCAGGGGTGAGAATAGATGGTCAAGTGTGAGTATAGATGGTCAGGTGTATGTATAGATGGTCAGGTGTGAGTATGAATGGTCAGGGGTAACTATAGATGGTCAGGTATGAGTATAGATGGTCAGGTGTGAGTATAGATGGTCAGGTGTGAGTATAGATGGCCAGGTCTGAGTATAGATGGTCAGGTGTGTATATAGATGGTCAGGTGTGAGTATAGATGGTCAGGTGTGAATATAGATGGTCAGGTGTGAGTATAGATGGTCGGGTGTGAATATAGAAGGTCAAGTGTGAGTATAGATGGTCAGGTGTGAATATAGATGGACAGGTGTGAATATAGATGGTCAGGTGTGAATATAGATGGTCAGGTGTGAGTATAGATGGTCAGGTGTGAATATAGATGGTCAAGTGTGAATTTAGATGGTCAGGTGTGAATATAGATGGTCAGGTGTGAGTATAGATGGTCAGGTGTGAATATAGATGGTCAAGTGTGAATTTAGATGGTCAGGTGTGAATATAGATGGTCAGGTGTGAGTATAGATGGTCAGGTGACAATATAGATGGTCAGGTGTGAATATAGATGGTCAGGTGAGAGGATAGATATTCAGGTGTGAGTATAGATGGTCAGGTGTGAATATAGATGGTCAGGTGTGAATATAAATGGTCAGGTGTGGGTATAGATGGTCAGGTGTGAATATAGATGGTGAGGTGTGATTATAGATGGTCAGGTGTGAGTATAGATGGTCAGGTGTGAATATAGATGGTCAAGTGTGAATTTAGATGGTCAGGTGTGAATATAGATGGTCAGGTGTGAGTATAGATGGTCAGGTGACAATATAGATGGTCAGGTGTGAATATAGATGGTCAGGTGAGAGGATAGATATTCAGGTGTGAGTATAGATGGTCAGGTGTGAATATAGATGGTCAGGTGTGAATATAAATGGTCAGGTGTGGGTATAGATGGTCAGGTGTGAATATAGATGGTGAGGTGTGATTATAGATGGTCAGGTGTGAGTATAGATGGTGAGGTATGAGTATAGATGGTCAAATGTAAGTATAGATGGTCAGGTATGAGTATAGATGGTCAGGTGTGAGTATAGATTGTCAGGTGTAAGTATAGATGGTCAGGTGTGAATGTAGATGGTCAGGTGTGAGTATAGATGGTCAGGTGTGAGTATAGATGGTCAGGAGTGAGTACAGATGGTCAGGTATAAGTATAGATGGTCAGGTGTTAATATAGATGGTCAGGTGTGAGTATAGATGGACAGTTGTTAATATAGATGGTCAGGAGTGGCTATAGATGGTCAGGTGTGAATATAGATGGTCAGGTGTGAGTATAGATGGACAGGTGTTAATATAGATGGTCAGGAGTGGCTGTAGATGGTCAGGTGTGAGTATAGATGGTCAGGTGTGAATATAGATGGTCAGGTGTGAGTATAGATGGTCAGGTGTGAAAAGAGATGGTCAGGTGTGAATATAGATGGTCAAGTGTGAATATAGATGGCCAGGTGTGAGTATAGATGGTCAGGTGTGAGTATAGATGGTCAGGTGTGAATATAGATGGTCAGGTGTGAGTATAGATGGTCAGGTGTGAATATAGATGGTCAGGTGTGAGTATAGATGGTCAGGTGTGAATATAGATGGTCAGGTGTGAATATAGATAGTCAGGTGTGAGTATAGATGGTCAGGTGTAAGTATAGATGGTCAGGTGTGAGTATAGATGGTCAGGTGTGGGTTTAGATGGTAAGGTGTGAGTATAGATGGTCAGGTGTGAATATAGATGGTCAGGTGTGAATATAGATGGTCAGGTGTGAGTATAGATGGTCAGGTGTGAAAAGAGATGGTCAGGTGTGAATATATATGGTCAAGTGTGAATATAGATGGCCAGGTGTGAATATAGATGGTCAGGTGTGAGTATAGATGGTCAGGTGTGAGTATAGATGGTCAGGTGTGAGTATGGATGGTCAGGTATGAGTATAGATAGTCAGGTGTGAATATAGATGGTCAGGTGTGAATATAGATGGTCAGGTGTGAGTATAGTTGGTCAGGTGTGAGTATAGATGGTCAGGTGTGAGTATAGATGGTCAGGTGTGAATATGGTCAGGTGTGAGTACAGATGGTCAGGTGTGAGTATAGATGGTCCGGTGTGAATATAGATGGTCAGGTGCGAATATAGATGGTCAGGTGTGAGTATAGATGGTCAGGTGTGAATATGGTCAGGTGTGAGTATAGATGGTCAGGTGTGAGTATAGATGGTCCGGTGTGAATATAGATGGTCAGGTGTGAGTATAGATTGTCAGCTGTGAGTATAGATGGTCATGTGTGAATATAGATTGTCAAGTGTGAATATAGATGGCCAGGTGTGAGTATAGATGGTCAGGTGTGAGTATAGATGGTCAGGTGTGAGTATAGATGGTCAGCTGTGAATATAGATGGTCAGGTGTGAATATAGATGTTCAGGTATGAGTATAGATGGTCAGGGGTGAGTATAGATGGTCAGGAGTGAATATAGATGTTCAGGTGTGAGTATAGATGGTCAGGTGTGAATATAGATGGTCAGGTGTGAATATAGATGGTCAGATGTGAATAAGGATGGTCAGGTATGAGTATACATGGTCAAGTGGGAATATAGATGGTCAGGTATGAATTTAGATGGTCAGGTGTGAATATAGATGGTCAGGTGTGAGTATAGATGGTCAGGATTGAGTATAGATGGTCAGGTGTGAATATAGATGGTCAGGTGTGAGTATAGATGGTCAGGTGTCAATACAGATGGTCAGGTATGAATATAGATGGTCAGGTGTGAATATAGATGGTCAGGTGTGAATATAGATGGTCAGGTGTGAGTATAGATGGTCAGGTGTGAATACAGATGGTCAGGTATGAATATAGATGGTCAGGTGTGAATATAGATGGTCAGGTGTGAATATAGATGGTCAGGTGTGAGTATAGACGGTCAGGTGTGAGTATAGATGGTCAGGTGTGAATATAGATGGTCAGGTGTGAGTATAGATGGTCAGGTGTGAATATAGATGGTCAGGTGTGAATATAGATGGTCATGTGTGAGTATAGATGGTCAGATATGAGTATAGATGGTCAGGGGTAAATATAGATGGTCAGGTGTGAGTATAGATGGTCAGCTTTGAGTATAGATGGTCAGGTGTAAGTATAAATGGTCAGGGGTAAATATAGATGGTCAGGTCTGAATATAGATGGTCAGGTGTGAGTATAGATGGTCAGGTGTGTGTATAGATGGTCAGCTGTGAGTATAGATGGTCAGGTGTGAGTATAGATGGTCAGGTATGAATACAGATGGTCAGGTATGAATATAGATGGTCAGGTGTGAATATAGATGGTCAGCTCTGAGTATAGATGGTCAGGTGTGAATATAGATGGTCTGGTGTGAATATAGATGGTCAGGTGTGAGTATAGATGGTCAGGTGTGAGTATAAATGGTCAGGGGTAAATATAGATGGTCAGGTCTGAATATAGATGGTCAGGTGTGAGTATAGATGGTCAGGTGTGAGTATAAATGGTCAGGGGTAAATATAGATGGTCAGGTGTGAGTATAGATGGTGAGGTGTGAATATAGATGGTCAGGTGTGAATATAGATGGTCAGGTGTGAGTATAGATGGTCAGGTGTGAGTATAGATGGTCAGGTGTGAATATAGATGGTCAGGTGTGAGTATAGAAGGTCAGGTGTGAATATAGATGGTCAGGTGTGAATATAGATGGTCATGTGTGAATATAGATGGTCAGGTGTGAGTATAGATGGTCAGGTATGAGTATAGATGGTCAGGTGTGAATATAGATGGTCAGGTGTGAGTATAGATGGTCAGGTGTGAGTATAGATGGTCAGGTGTGAATATAGATGGTCAGGTGTGAATATAGATGGTCAGGTGTGAGTATAGATGGTCAGGTGTGAATATAGATGGTCAGGTGTGAGTATAGATGGTCAGGTGTGAATATAGATGGTCAGGTGTGAATATAGATAGTCAGGTGTGAGTATAGATGGTCAGGTGTAAGTATAGATGGTCAGGTGTGAGTATAGATGGTCAGGTGTGAATATAGATGGTCAGGTGTGAATACAGATGGTCAGGTGTGAGTACAGATGGTCAGGTGTGAAAAGAGATGGTCAGGTGTGAATATAGATGGTCAAGTGTGAATATAGATGGTCAGGTGTGAGTATAGATGGTCAGGTGTGAGTATAGATGGTCAGGTGTGAGTATAGATGTTCAGGTGTGAATATAGATGGTCAGGTGTGAGTATATATGGTCTGGTGTGAATATAGATGGTCAGGTGTGAGTGTGGATGCTCAGGTGTGAGTATGGATGGTCAGGTGTTAGTATAGATGGTCAGGTGTGAATATAGATGGTCAGGTGTGAATATAGATGGTCAGGGGTGAGTATAGATGGTCAAGTGTGAATATAGATGGTCAGGTGTGAGTATGGATGGTCTGGTTTGAGTATAGATGGTCAGGTGTGAATATATAGATGGTCAGGAGTGAATATAGATGGCCAAGGTGTGAGTATAGATGGTCAGGTGTGAATATAGATGGTCAGGTGTGAGTATAGATTATCGGGTGTGAGTATAGATGTTCCGGTGTGAATACAGATGGTCAGGTGTGAATATAGATGGTCAGGTGTGAGTATAGATGGTCCGGTGTGAATACAGATGGTCAGGTGTGAATATAGATGGTCAGCTGTGAGCATAGATGGTCAGGTGTGAGTATAGATGGTCAGGTGTGAATATAGATGGTCATGTGTGAATATAGATGGTCAGGTGTGAGTATAGATGGTCAGGTGTGAGTATAGATGGTCAGGTGTGAATATAGATGGTCAGGTGTGAATATAGAAGGTCAGGTGTGAGTATAGATGGTCAGGTGTGAGTATAGATGGTCAGGTGTGAATATAGATGGTCAGGTGTGAGTATGGATGGTCAGGTGTGAATATAGATGGTCATGTGTGAGTATAGATGGTCAGGTCTGAATATAGATGGTCAGGTGTGAATATAGATGGTCAGGTGTGAGTATAGATGGTCAGGTGTGAGTATAGATGGTCAGGTGTGAGTATAGATGGTCAGGTGTGAATATAGATGGTCAGGTGTGAGTATAGATGGTCAGGTATGAGTATAGATGGTCAGTTGTGAATATAGATGTTCATGTGTGGGTATAGATGGTCTGGGGTGAGTATAGATGGTCAGGAGTGAATATAGATGGTCAGGTCTGCGTATAGATTGTCAGGTGTGAGTATATATGGTCAGGTGTAAGTATAGATGGTCAGGTGTGAGTATAGATGGTCAGGTGTGGGTATAGATGGTCAGGTGTGGGTATAGATGGTCAGGTGTGAGTATAGATGGTCAGGTGTGAATATAGATGGTCAAGTGTGAATATAGAATTTCAGGTGTGAATATAGATGGTCAGGTGTGAGTATAGATGGTCAGGTGACAATATAGATGGTCAGGTGTGAATATAGATGGTCAGGTGAGAGGATAGATGGTCAGGTGGGTATATAGATGGTCAGGTGTGAGTATAGATGTTCTGGTGTGAGTATAGATGTTCAGGTGTGAGTATAGATGGTCAGGTGTGAGTATAGATGTTCAGGTGTGAGTATAGATGGTCAGGTGTGAATATAGATGGTCAGGTGTGAATATAAATGGTCAGGTATGGGTATAGATGGTCAGGTGTGAATATAGATGGTGAGGTGTGAGTATAGATGGTCAGGTGTGAGTATAGATGGTCAGGTATGAGTATAGACGGTCAAATGTAAGTATAGATGGTCAGGTATGAGTATAGATAGTCATGAGTGAGTATAGATGGTCAGGTGTGAGTATAGATGGTCAGGTGTGAGTATAGATGGTCAGGTGTGAATATAGATGGTCAGGAGTGAGTATAGATGGTCAGGTGTAAGTATAGATGGTCAGGTGTGAATATAGATGGTCAGGTGTGAGTATAGATGGTCAGGTGTGAGTATAGATTGTCAGGTGTGAGTATAGATGGTCAGGTGTGAGTATAGATGGTCAGGAGTGAGTACAGATGGTCAGGAGTAAGTATAGATGGTCAGGTATGAGTATAGATGGTCAGGAGTGAGTATAGATGGTCAGGTGTAAGTATAGATGGTCAGGTATGAGTATAGATGGTCAGGTGTGAATATAGATGGTCAGGTGTGATTATAGATGGTCAGGTGTGAGTATAGATGGTCAGGTGTGGATATAGATGGTCAGGTGTGAATATAGATGGTCAGGTGTGAGTATAGATGGTCAGGTGTTAATATAGATGGTCAGGTGTGAGTATAGATGGTCAGGTGTTAATATAGATGGTCAGTTGTGAATATAGATGGTCAGGGGTGAGTATAGATGGTCAGGTGTGAATGTAGATGGTCAGGTGTGAATATAGATGGTCAGGTGTGAATATAGATGGTCAGGTGTGAGTATAGATGGTCAGAGGTGAGTATAGATGGTCAGGTGTGAATATAGATGGTCAGGTGTGAATATAGATGGTCAGGTGTGAATATAGATGGTCAAGTGTGAATATAGATGGCCAGGTGTGAGTATAGATGGTCAGGTGTGAATATAGATGGTCAGGTGTGAGTATAGATGGTCAGGTATGAGTATAGATGGTCAGGTTTGAGTATAGATGGTCAGGTGTGAAGATAGACGGTCAGGAGTGAATATAGAAGGTCAGGTGTGAATATAGATGGTCAGGTGTGAGTATAGATGGTCAGGTGAGAAAAGAGATGGTCAGGTGTGAATATAGACGGTCAGGTGTGAGTATAGATGGTCAGGTATGAGTATAGATGGTCAGGTGTGAATATAGATGGTCAGGTGTGAATATAGATGGTCAGGTGTGAGTATAGTTGGTCAGGTGTGAGTATAGATGGTCAGGTGTGAGTATAGATGGTCAGGTGTGAGTATAGATGGTCAGGTGTGAATATAGATGGTCAGGTGTGAGGATAGATGGTCAGGTATGAGTATAGATGGTCAGGTGTGAATATAGATGGTCAGGTATGAATATAGATGGTCAGGTGTGAGTATAGATGGTCAGGTGTGAAAAGAGATGGTCAGGTGTGAATATAGATGGTCAAGTGTGAGTTTAGATGTTCAGGTATGAATATAGATGGTCAGGTCTGAATATAGATGGTCAGGTGTGAATATAGATGGTCAGGTGTGAGTATAGATCGTCAGGTGTAAGTATAGATGGTCAGGTGTGAATATAGATTGTCAGATGTGAATAAAGATGGTCAGGTATGAGTATACATGGTCTGGTGGGAATATAGATGGTCAGGTATGAATATAGGTGGTCGGGTGTGAATATAGATGGTCAGGTGTGAGTATAGATAGTCAGGTGTGAGTATAGATGGTCAGGTGTGAGTATAGATAGTCAGGATTGAGTATAGATGGTCAGGTGTGAGTATAGATGGTCAGGTGTGAATATAGATGGTCAGGTGTGAGTATAGATAGTCAGGTGTGAATATAGATGGTCAGGTGTGAGTATAGATGGTCTGGTTTGAGTATAGATGGTCAGGTGTGAATATAGATGGTCAGGTGTGAATATAGATGGTCAGGTGTGAATATAGATGGTCAGGTGAGAGTATAAATGGTCAGGGGTAACTATAGATGGTCAGGTATGTATATAGATGGTCAGGTATGAATATAGATGGTCAGGTGTGAGTATTGATGGTCAGGTGTGAATACAGATGGTCAGGTATGAATATAGATGGTCAGGTGTGTGTATAGATGGTCAGGTGTGAATAGAGATGGTCAGGTGTGAGTATAGATGGTCGGGTGTGAGTATAGATGGTCAGATGTGAATATAGATGGTCAGGTGTGAATATAGATGGTCAGGTGTGAGTATTGATGGTCAGGTGTGAGTATAGATGGTCAGGTGTGAGTATAGATGGTCAGGTATGAGTATAGATGGTCAAGGGTAAATATAGATGGTCATCTGTGAGTATAGATTGTCAGGTGTGATTATAGATGGTCAGGTGTGAGTATAAATGGTCAGGGGTAAATATAGATGGTCAGGTCTGAATATAGATGGTCAGGTGTGAGTATAGATGGTCAGGTGTGAGTATAGATGGTCCGGTGTGCATATAGATGGTCAGTTGTGAGTATAGATGGTCAGGTTTGAATATAGATGGTCAGGTGTGAGTATAGATGGTCAGGTGTGAGTATAGATGGTTAGGTGTGAGTATAGATGGTCAGGTCTTAGTATAGATGGTCAGGTGTGAATATAGATGGTCAGGTGTGAAAAGAGATGGTCAGGGGTGAATATAGATGGTCAGGTGTGAATATTGATGATCAGGTGTGAATATAGATGGTCAGGTATGAGTATAGATGGTCAGGTGTGAGTATAGATGGTCAGGTGTGAGTATAGATGGTCAGGTTTGAATATAGATGGTCAGGTGTGAATATAGATGGTCAGGGGTGAGAATAGATGGTCAAGTGTGAATATAGATGGTCAGGTGTATGTATAGATGGTCACGTGTGAGTATAAATGGTCAGGGGTAACTATAGATGGTCAGGTATGAGTATAGATGGTCAGGTGTGAGTATAGATGGTCAGGTGTGAGTATAGATGGCCAGGTCTGAGTATAGATGGGCAGGTGTGTATATAGATGGTCAGGTGTGAGTATAGATGGTCAGGTGTGAATATAGATGGTCAGGTGTGAGTATAGATGGTCGGGTGTGAATATAGATGGTCAAGTGTGAGTATAGATGGTCAGGTGTGAATATAGATGGACAGGTGTGAATATAGATGGTCAGGGGTGAGTATAGATGGTCAAGTGTGAATATAGATGGTCAGGTGTGAGTATAGATGGTCAGGTGTGAATATAGATGGTCAAGTGTGAATATAGATGGTCAGGTGTGAATATAGATGGTCAGGTGTGAGTATAGATGGTCAGGTGACAATATAGATGGTCAGGTGTGAATATAGATGGTCAGGTGAGAGGATAGATGGTCAGGTGGGAATATAGATGGTCAGGTGTAAGTATAGATGTTCTGGTGTGAGTATAGATGTTCAGGTGTGAGTATAGATGGTCAGGTGTGAGTATAGATATTCAGGTGTGAGTATAGATGGTCAGGTGTGAATATAGATGGTCAGGTGTGAATATAAATGGTCAGGTGTGGGTATAGATGGTCAGGTGTGAATATAGATGGTGAGGTGTAATTATAGATGGTCAGGTGTGAGTATAGATGGTGAGGTATGAGTATAGATGGTCAAATGTAAGTATAGATGGTCAGGTATGAGTATAGATGGTCAGGTGTGAGTATAGATTGTCAGGTGTAAGTATAGATGGTCAGGTGTGAATATAGATGGTCAGGTGTGAGTATAGATGGTCAGGTGTGAGTATAGATTGTCAGGTGTGAGTATAGATGGTCAGGTGTGAGTATAGATGGTCAGGAGTGAGTACAGATGGTCAGGTATAAGTATAGATGGTCAGGTATGAGTATAGATGGTCAGGAGTGAGTATAGATGGTCAGGTGTAAGTATAGATGGTCAGGTGTTAATATAGATGGTCAGGTGTGAGTATAGATGGTCAGGTGTGAGTATAGATGGTCAGGTGTGAATATAGATGGTCAGGTGTGAGTATAGATGGTCAGGTGTGAATATAGATGGTCAGGTGTGAATATAGATGGTCAAGTGTGAACATAGATGGCCAGGTGTGAGTATAGATGGTCAGGTATGAGTATAGATGGTCAGGTGTGAATATAGATGGTCAGGTGTGAATATAGATGGTCAGGTGTGAGTATAGATGGTCAGGTGTGAAAAGAGATGGTCAGGTGTGAATATAGATGGTCAAGTGTGAATATAGATGGCCAGGTGTGAGTTTAGATGGTCAGGTGTGAGTATAGATGGTCAGGTATGAATATAGATGGTCAGGTGTGAGTATAGATGGTCAGGTGTGAGTATAGATGGTCAGGTGTGAATATAGATGGTCAGGTGTGAGTATAGATGGTCAGGTGTGAATATAGTTAGTCAGGTGTGAGTATAGATGGTCAAGTGTGAATATAGATGGCCAGGTGTGAGGTTAGATGGTCAGGTGTGAGTATAGATGGTCAGGTGTGAATATAGATGGTCAGGTGTGAATATAGATAGTCAGGTGTGAGTATAGATGGTCAGGTGTGGGTATAGATGGTCAGGTGTGGGTATAGATGGTCAGGTGTGAGTATAGATGGTCAGGTGTGAATATAGATGGTCAAGTGTGAATATAGAATTTCAGGTGTGAATATAGATGGTCAGGTGTGAGTATAGATGGTCAGGTGACAATATAGATGGTCAGGTGTGAATATAGATGGTCAGGTGAGAGGATAGATGGTCAGGTGGGTATATAGATGGTCAGGTGTGAGTATAGATGTTCTGGTGTGAGTATAGATGTTCAGGTGTGAGTATAGATGGTCAGGTGTGAGTATAGATGTTCAGGTGTGAGTATAGATGGTCAGGTGTGAATATAGATGGTCAGGTGTGAATATAAATGGTCAGGTATGGGTATAGATGGTCAGGTGTGAATATAGATGGTGAGGTGTGAGTATAGATGGTCAGGTGTGAGTATAGATGGTCAGGTATGAGTATAGATGGTAAAATGTAAGTATAGATGGTCAGGTATGAGTATAGATAGTCATGAGTGAGTATAGATGGTCAGGTGTGAGTATAGATGGTCAGGTGTGAGTATAGATGGTCAGGTGTGAATATAGATGGTCAGGAGTGAGTATAGATGGTCAGGTGTAAGTATAGATGGTCAGGTGTGAATATAGATGGTCAGGTGTGAGTGTAGATGGTCAGGTGTGAGTATAGATTGTCAGGTGTGAGTATAGATGGTCAGGTGTGAGTATAGATGGTCAGGAGTGAGTACAGATGGTCAGGAGTAAGTATAGATGGTCAGGTATGAGTATAGATGGTCAGGAGTGAGTATAGATGGTCAGGTGTAAGTATAGATGGTCAGGTATGAGTATAGATGGTCAGGTGTGAATATAGATGGTCAGGTGTGAGTATAGATGGTCAGGAGTGAGTACAGATGGTCAGGAGTAAGTATAGATGGTCAGGTATGAGTATAGATGGTCAGGAGTGAGTATAGATGGTCAGGTGTAAGTATAGATGGTCAGGTATGAGTATAGATGGTCAGGTGTGAATATAGATGGTCAGGTGTGATTATAGATGGTCAGGTGTGAGTATAGATGGTCAGGTGTGGATATAGATGGTCAGGTGTGAATATAGATGGTCAGGTGTGAGTATAGATGGTCACGTGTTAATATAGATGGTCAGGTGTGAGTATAGATGGTCAGGTGTTAATATAGATGGTCAGTTGTGAATATAGATGGTCAGTGGTGAGTATAGATGGTCAGGTGTGAATATAGATGGTCAGGTGTGAATATAGATGGTCAGGTGTGAGTATAGATGGTCAGAGGTGAGTATAGATGGTCAGGTGTAAATATAGATGGTCAGGTGTGAATATAGATGGTCAGGTGTGAATATAGATGGTCAAGTGTGAATATAGATGGCCAGGTGTGAGTATAGATGGTCAGGTGTGAATATTGATGGTCAGGTGTGAGTATAGATGGTCAGGTATGAGTATAGATGGTCAGGTTTGAGTATAGATGGTCAGGTGTGAAGATAGACGGTCAGGAGTGAATATAGAAGGTCAGGTGTGAATATAGATGTTCAGGTGTGAGTATAGATGGTCAGGTGAGAAAAGAGATGGTCAGGTGTGAATATAGACGGTCAGGTGTGAGTATAGATGGTCAGGTATGAGTATAGATGGTCAGGTGTGAATATAGATGGTCAGGTGTGAATATAGATGGTCAGGTGTGAGTATAGTTGGTCAGGTGTGAGTATAGATGGTCAGGTGTGAGTATAGATGGTCAGGTGTGAGTATAGATGGTCAGGTGTGAATATAGATGGTCAGGTGTGAGGATAGATGGTCAGGTATGAGTATAGATGGTCAGGTGTGAATATAGATGGTCAGGTATGAATATAGATGGTCAGGTGTGAGTATAGATGGTCAGGTGTGAAAAGAGATGGTCAGGTGTGAATATAGATGGTCAAGTGTGAGTTTAGATGTTCAGGTATGAATATAGATGGTCAGGTCTGAATATAGATGGTCAGGTGTGAATATAGATGGTCAGGTGTGAGTATAGATCGTCAGGTGTAAGTATAGATGGTCAGGTGTGAATATAGATTGTCAGATGTGAATAAAGATGGTCAGGTATGAGTATACATGGTCTGGTGGGAATATAGATGGTCAGGTATGAATATAGGTGGTCAGGTGTGAATATAGATGGTCAGGTGTGAGTATAGATAGTCAGGTGTGAGTATAGATGGTCAGGTGTGAGTATAGATAGTCAGGATTGAGTATAGATGGTCAGGTGTGAGTATAGATAGTCAGGTGTGAGTATAGATGGTCAGGTGTGAATATAGATGGTCAGGTGTGAGTATAGATAGTCAGGTGTGAATATAGATGGTCAGGTGTGAGTATAGATGGTCTGGTTTGAGTATAGATGGTCAGGTGTGAATATAGATGGTCAGGTGTGAATATAGATGGTCAGGTGTGAATATAGATGGTCAGGTGAGAGTATAAATGGTCAGGGGTAACTATAGATGGTCAGGTATGTATATAGATGGTCAGGTATGAATATAGATGGTCAGGTGTGAGTATTGATGGTCAGGTGTGAATACAGATGGTCAGGTATGAATATAGATGGTCAGGTGTGTGTATAGATGGTCAGGTGTGAATAGAGATGGTCAGGAGTGAGTATAGATGGTCGGGTGTGAGTATAGATGGTCAGATGTGATTATAGATGGTCAGGTGTGAATATAGATGGTCAGGTGTGAGTATTGATGGTCAGGTGTGAGTATAGATGGTCAGGTGTGAGTATAGATGGTCAGGTATGAGTATAGATGGTCAAGGGTAAATATAGATGGTCATTTGTGAGTATAGATTGTCAGGTGTGATTATAGATGGTCAGGTGTGAGTATAAATGGTCAGGGGTAAATATAGATGGTCAGGTCTGAATATAGATGGTCAGGTGTGAATATAGATGGTCAGGTGTGAGTATAGATGGTCAGGTGTGCATATAGATGGTCAGTTGTGAGTATAGATGGTCAGGTTTGAATATAGATGGTCAGGTGTGAGTATAGATGGTCAGGTGTGAGTATAGATGGTTAGGTGTGAGTATAGATGGTCAGGTCTTAGTATAGATGGTCAGGTGTGAATATAGATGGTCAGGTGTGAAAAGAGATGGTCAGGGGTGAATATAGATGGTCAGGTGTGAGTATTGATGATCAGGTGTGAATATAGATGGTCAGGTATGAGTATAGATGGTCAGGTGTGAGTATAGATGGTCAGGTGTGAGTATAGATGGTCAGGTTTGAATATAGATGGTCAGGTGTGAATATAGATGGTCAGGGGTGAGAATAGATGGTCAAGTGTGAATATAGATGGTCAGGTGTATGTATAGATGGTCACGTGTGAGTATAAATGGTCAGGGATAACTATAGATGGTCAGGTATGAGTATAGATGGTCAGGTGTGAGTATAGATGGTCAGGTGTGAGTATAGATGGCCAGGTCTGAGTATAGATGGGCAGGTGTGTATATAGATGGTCAGGTGTGAGTATAGATGGTCAGGTATGAATATAGATGGTCAGGTGTGAGTATAGATGGTCGGGTGTGAATATAGATGGTCAAGTGTGAGTATAGATGGTCAGGTGTGAATATATATGGACAGGTGTGAATATAGATGGTCAGGGGTGAGTATAGATGGTCAAGTGTGAATATAGATGGTCAGGTGTGAGTATAGATGGTCAGGTGTGAATATAGATGGTCAAGTGTGAATATAGATGGTCAGGTGTGAATATAGATGGTCAGGTGTGAGTATAGATGGTCAGGTGACAATATAGATGGTCAGGTGTGAATATAGATGGTCAGGTGAGAGGATAGATGGTCAGGTGGGAATATAGATGGTCAGGTGTAAGTATAGATGTTCTGGTGTGAGTATAGATGTTCAGGTGTGAGTATAGATGGTCAGGTGTGAGTATAGATATTCAGGTGTGAGTATAGATGGTCAGGTGTGAATATAGATGGTCAGGTGTGAATATAAATGGTCAGGTGTGGGTATAGATGGTCAGGTGTGAATATAGATGGTGAGGTGTAATTATAGATGGTCAGGTGTGAGTATAGATGGTGAGGTATGAGTATAGATGGTCAAATGTAAGTATAGATGGTCAGGTATGAGTATAGATGGTCAGGTGTGAGTATAGATTGTCAGGTGTAAGTATAGATGGTCAGGTGTGAATATAGATGGTCAGGTGTGAGTATAGATGGTCAGGTGTGAGTATAGATTGTCAGGTGTGAGTATAGATGGTCAGGTGTGAGTATAGATGGTCAGGAGTGAGTACAGATGGTCAGGTATAAGTATAGATGGTCAGGTATGAGTATAGATGGTCAGGAGTGAGTATAGATGGTCAGGTGTAAGTATAGATGGTCAGGTGTTAATATAGATGGTCAGGTGTGAGTATAGATGGTCAGGTGTGAGTATAGATGGTCAGGTGTGAATATAGATGGTCAGGTGTGAGTATAGATGGTCAGGTGTGAATATAGATGGTCAGGTGTGAATATAGATGGTCAAGTGTGAACATAGATGGCCAGGTGTGAGTATAGATGCTCAGGTATGAGTATAGATGGTCAGGTGTGAATATAGATGGTCAGGTGTGAATATAGATGGTCAGGTGTGAGTATAGATGGTCAGGTGTGAAAAGAGATGGTCAGGTGTGAATATAGATGGTCAAGTGTGAATATAGATGGCCAGGTGTGAGTTTAGATGGTCAGGTGTGAGTATAGATGGTCAGGTGTGAATATAGATGGTCAGGTGTGAGTATAGATGGTCAGGTGTGAGTATAGATGGTCAGGTGTGAATATAGATGGTCAGGTGTGAGTATAGATGGTCAGGTGTGAATATAGATAGTCAGGTGTGAGTATAGATGGTCAAGTGTGAATATAGATGGCCAGGTGTGAGGTTAGATGGTCAGGTGTGAGTATAGATGGTCAGGTGTGAATATAGATGGTCAGGTGTGAATATAGATAGTCAGGTGTGAGTATAGATGGTCAGGTGTAAATATAGATGGTCAGGTGTGAGTATAGATGGTCAGGTGTGGGTTTAGATGATAAGGTGTGAGTATAGATGGTCAGGTGTGAAAAGAGATGGTCAGGTGTGAATATAGATGGTCAAGTGTGAATATAGATGGTCAGGTGTGAGTATAGATGGTCAGGTGTGAGTATAGATGGTCAGGTGTGAGTATAGATGGTCAGGTGTGAATATAGATGGTCAGGTGTGAGTATAGATGGTCAGGTGTGAGTATAGATGGCCAGGTGTGAATATAGATGGTCAGGTGTGAGTATAGATGGTCAGGTGTGAGTATAGATGGTCAGGTATGAGTATAGATAGTCAGGTGTGAATATAGATGGTCAGGTGTGAATATAGATGGTCAGGTGTGAGTATAGTTGGTCAGGTGTGAGTATAGATGGTCAGGTGTGAATATGGTCAGGTGTGAGTATAGATGGTCAGGTGTGAGTATAGATGGTCCGGTGTGAATATAGATGGTCAGGTATGAATATAGATTGTCAGGTGTGAGTATAGATGGTCAGGTGTGAGTATAGATGGTCAGGTGTGAATATAGATTGTCAAGTGTGAATATAGATGGCCAGGTGTGAGTATAGATGGTCAGGTGTGAGTATAGATGGTCAGGTGTGAGTATAGATGGTCAGCTCTGAGTATAGATGGTCAGGTGTGAATATAGATGTTCAGGTGTGAGTATAGATGGTCAGGGGTGAGTATAGATGGTCAGGAGTGAATATAGATGTTCAGGTGTGAATATAGATGGTCAGGTGTGAATATAGATGGTCAGGTGTGAGTATAGTTGGTCAGGTGTGAGTATAGATGGTCAGGTGTGAATATGGTCAGGTGGGAATATAGATGGTCAGGTGTGAGTATACATGGTCAGGATTGATTATAGATGGTCAGGTGTGAATATAGATGGTCAGGTGTGAGTATAGATAGTCAGGTGTGAATATAGATGGTCAGGTGTGAGTATAGATGGTCAGGTGTGAATACAGATGGTCAGGTATGAATATAGATGGTCAGGTGTGAATATAGATGGTCAGGTGTGAATATAGATGGTCAGGTGTGAGTATAGATGGTCAGGTGTGAGTATAGATGGTCAGGTGTGAATATAGATGGTCAGGTGTGAGTATAGATGGTCAGGTGTGAATATAGATGGTCAGGTGTGAATATAGATGGTCATGTGTGAGTATAGATGGTCAGGTATGAGTATAGATGGTCAGGGGTAAATATAGATGGTCAGGTGTGAGTATAGATTGTCAGGTGCGAGTATAGATGGTCAGGTGTGAGTATAGATGGCCAGGTCTGAGTATAGATGGGCAGGTGTGTATATAGATGGTCAGGTGTGAGTATAGATGGTCAGGTGTGAATATAGATGGTCAGGTGTGAGTATAGATGGTCGGGTGTGAATATAGATGGTCAAGTGTGAGTATAGATGGTCAGGTGTGAATATAGATGGACAGGTGTGAATATAGATGGTCAGGGGTGAGTATAGGTGGTCAAGTGTGAATATAGATGGTCAGGTGTGAGTATAGATGGTCAGGTGTGAATATAGATGGTCAAGTGTGAATATAGATGGTCAGGTGTGAATATAGATGGTCAGGTGTGAGTATAGATGGTCAGGTGACAATATAGATGGTCAGGTGTGAATATAGATGGTCAGGTGAGAGGATAGATGGTCAGGTGGGAATATAGATGGTCAGGTGTAAGTATAGATGTTCTGGTGTGAGTATAGATGTTCAGGTGTGAGTATAGATGGTCAGGTGTGAGTATAGATATTCAGGTGTGAGTATAGATGGTCAGGTGTGAATATAGATGGTCAGGTGTGAATATAAATGGTCAGGTGTGGGTATAGATGGTCAGGTGTGAATATAGATGGTGAGGTGTAATTATAGATGGTCAGGTGTGAGTATAGATGGTGAGGTATGATTATAGATGGTCAAATGTAAGTATAGATGGTCAGGTATGAGTATAGATGGTCAGGTGTGAGTATAGATTGTCAGGGGTAACTATAGATGGTCAGGTATGAGTATAGATGGTCAGGTGTGAGTATAGATGGTCAGGTGTGAGTATAGATGGCCAGGTCTGAGTATAGATGGGCAGGTGTGTATATAGATGGTCAGGTGTGAGTATAGATGGTCAGGTGTGAATATAGATGGTCAGGTGTGAGTATAGATGATCGGGTGTGAATATAGATGGTCAAGTGTGAGTATAGATGGTCAGGTGTGAATATAGATGGACAGGTGTGAATATAGATGGTCAGGGGTGAGTATAGATGATCAAGTGTGAATATAGATGGTCAGGTGTGAGTATAGATGGTCAGGTGTGAATATAGATGGTCAAGTGTGAATATAGATGGTCAGGTGTGAATATAGATGGTCAGGTGTGAGTATAGATGGTCAGGTGACAATATAGATGGTCAGGTGTGAATATAGATGGTCAGGGGTGAGTATAGGTGGTCAAGTGTGAATATAGATGGTCAGGTGTAAGTATAGATGTTCTGGTGTGAGTATAGATGTTCAGGTGTGAGTATAGATGGTCAGGTGTGAGTATAGATATTCAGGTGTGAGTATAGATGGTCAGGTGTGAATATAGATGGTCAGGTGTGAATATAAATGGTCAGGTGTGGGTATAGATGGTCAGGTGTGAATATAGATGGTGAGGTGTAATTATAGATGGTCAGGTGTGAGTATAGATGGTGAGGTATGAGAATAGATGGTCAAGTGTGAATATAGATGGCCAAGTGTGAGTATAGATGGTCAGGTGTGAGTATAGATGGTCAGGTGTGAGCATAGATGGTCAGGTGTGAATATAGATGGTCAGGTGTGAATATAGATGGTCAGGTGTGAATATAGATGGTCAGGGGTGAGTATAGATGGTCAGGAGTGAATATAGATGTTCAGGTGTGAGTATAGATGGTCAGGTGTGAATATAGATGGTCAGGTGTGAATATAGATGGTCAGATGTGAATAAGGATGGTCAGGTATGAGTATACATGGTCAGGTGGGAATATAGATGGTCAGGTATGAATTTAGATGGTCAGGTGTGAATATAGATGGCCAGGTGTGAGTATACATGGTCAGGATTGAGTATAGATGGTCAGGTCTGAATATAGATGGTCAGGTGTGAGTATAGATAGTCAGATGTGAATATAGATGGTCAGGTGTGAGTATAGATGGTCAGGTGTGAATACAGATGGTCAGGTATGAATATAGATGGTCAGGTGTGAATATAGATGGTCAGGTGTGAATATGGATGGTCAGGTGTGAGTATAGATGGTCAGGTGTGAATATAGATGGTCAGGTGTGAGTATAGATGGTCAGGTGTGAATATAGATGGTCAGGTGTGAATATAGATGGTCATGTGTGAGTATAGATGGTCAGGTATGAGTATAGATGGTCAGGGGTAAATATAGATTGTCAGGTGTGATTATAGATTGTCAGGTGCGAGTATAGATGGTCAGGTGTGAGTATAAATGGTCAGGGGTAAATATAGATGGTCAGGTCTGCATATAGATGGTCAGGTGTGAGTATAGATGGTCAGGTGTGAGTATAAATGGTCAGGGGTAAATATAGATGGTCAGGTGTGAGTATAGATGGTCAGGTGTGAGTATAGATGGTCAGGTGTGAATACAGATGGTCAGGTATGAATATAGATGGTCAGGTGTGAATATAGATGGTCAGGTGTGAATATAGATGGTCAGGTGTGAGTATAGATGGTCAGGTGTGAGTTTAGATGGTCAGGTGTGAATATAGATGGTCAGGTGTGAGTATAGATGGTCAGGTGTGAGTATAGATGGTCAGGTGTGAATATAGATGGTCAGGTGTGAATATAGATGGTCATGTGTGAATATAGATGGTCAGGTGTGAATATAGATGGTCAAGTGTGAATATAGATGGCCAGGTGTGAGTATAGATGGTCAGGTGTGAGTATAGATTGTCAAGTGTGAATATAGATGGTCAGGTGTGATTATACATGGTCAGGTGTGAGTATAGATGGTCAGGTGTGAATATAGAAGGTCAGGTGTGAGTATAGATGGTCAGGTGTGAATATAGATGGTCAGGTGTGAGTATAGATGGTCAGGTGTGAATATAGATGGTCAGGTGTGAATATAGATAGTCAGGTGTGACTATAGATGGTCAGGTGTAAGTATAGATGGTCAGGTGTGAGTATAGATGGTCAGGTGTGGGTTTAGATGGTAAGATGTGAGTATAGATGGTCAGGAGTGAATATAGATGTTCAGGTGTGAGTATAGATGGTCAGGTGTGAATATAGATGGACAGGTGTGAATATAGATGGTCAGATGTGAATAAGGATGGTCAGGTATGAGTATACATGGTCAGGTGTGAATATAGATGGTCAGGTGTGAATATAGATGGTCAGGTGTGAGTATAGATGGTCAGGTGTGAAAAGAGATGGTCAGGTGTGAATATAGATGGTCAAGTGTGAATATAGATGGTCAGGTGTGAGTATAGATGGTCAGGTGTGAGTATAGATGGTCAGGTATGAGTATAGATAGTCAGGTGTGAATATAGATGGTCAGGTGTGAATATAGATGGTCAGGTGTGAGTATAGTTGGTCAGGTGTGAATATAGATGGTCAGGTGTGAATATGGTAAGGTGTGAGTATAGATGGTCAGGTGTGAGTATAGATGGTCCGGTGTGAATATAGATGGTCAGGTGCGAATATAGATGGTCAGGTGTGAGTATAGATGGTCAGGTGTGAATATGGTCAGGTGTGAGTATAGATGGTCAGGTGTGAATATAGATGGTCAGCTGTGAGTATAGATGGTCAGGTGTGAATATAGATTGTCAAGTGTGAATATAGATGGCCAGGTGTGAGTATAGATGGTCAGGTGTGAGTATAGATGGTCAGGTGTGAGTATAGATGGTCAGCTGTGAGTATAGATGGTCAGGTGTGAATATAGATGTTCAGGTATGAGTATAGATGGTCAGGTGTGAATATAGATGGTCAGGTGTGAATATAGATGGTCAGATGTGAATAAGGATGGTCAGGTATGAGTATACATGGTCAGGTGGGAATATAGATGGTCAGGTATGAATTTAGATGGTCAGGTGTGAATATAGATGGTCAGGTGTGAGTATAGATGGTCAGGATTGAGTATAGATGGTCAGGTGTGAATATAGATGGTCAGGTGTGAGTATAGATAGTCAGGTGTGAATATAGATGGTCAGGTGTGAGTATAGATGGTCAGGTGTGAATACAGATGGTCAGGTATGAATATAGATGGTCAGGTGTGAATATAGATGGTCAGGTGTGAATATAGATGGTCAGGTGTGAGTATAGATGGTCAGGTGTGAGTATAGATGGTCAGGTGTGAATATAGATGGTCAGGTGTGAATATAGATGGTCATGTGTGAGTATAGATGGTCAGGGGTAAATATAGATGGTCAGGTGTGAGTATAGATTGTCAGGTGTGAGTATAGATGGTCAGGTGTGAGTATAAATGGTCAGGGGTAAATATAGATGGTCAGGTCTGAATATAGATGGTCAGGTGTGAGTAAAGATGGTCAGGTGTGAGTATAAATGGTCAGGGGTAAATATAGATGGTCAGGTGTGAGGATAGATGGTCAGGTGTGAGTATAGATGGTCAGGTGTGAATACAGATGGTCAGGTATGAATATAGATGGTCAGGTGTGAATATAGATGGTCAGGTGTGAATATAGATGGTCAGGTGTGAGTATAGATGGTCAGGTGTGAGAATAGATGGTCAGGTGTGAATATAGATGGTCAGGTGTGAGTATAGATGGTCAGGTGTGAATATAGATGGTCAGGTGTGAATATAGATGGTCATGTGTGAGTATAGATGGTCAGGTATGAGTATAGATGGTCAGGGGTAAATATAGATGGTCAGGTGTGAGTTTAGATTGTCCGGTGTGAGTACAGATGGTCAGGTGTGAGTATAAATGGTCAGGGGTAAATATAGATGGTCAGGTCTGAATATAGATGGTCAGGTGTGAGTATAGATGGTCAGGTGTGAGTATAAATGGTCAGGGGTAAATATAGATGGTCAGGTGTGAGTATAGATGGTCAGGTGTGAGTATAGATGGTCAGGTGTGAGTATAGATGGTCAGGTTTGAATATAGATGGTCAGGTGTGAGTATAGATGGTCAGGTGTGAGTATAGATGGTTAGGTGTGAGTTTAGATGGTCAGGTCTCAGTATAGATGGTCAGGTGTGAATATAGATGGTCAGGTGTGAAAAGAGATGGTCAAGTGTGAATATAGATGGTCAGGTGTGAGTATAGATGGTCAGGTGTGAGTATTGATGGTCAGGTGTGAATATAGATGGTCAGGTATGAGTATAGATGGTCAGGTGTGAGTATAGATGGTCAGGTGTGAATATAGATGGTCACATTTGAATATAGATGGTGAGGTGTGAGTATAGATGTTCAGGTGTGACTATAGTTGGTCAGGTGTGAGTATGGATGGTCTGGTTTGAGTATAGATGGTCAGGTGGGAATATAGATGGTCAGGTGTGAATATAGATGGTCAGGGGTGAGAACAGATGGTCAAGTGTGGATATAGATGGTCAGGTGTGAGTATGGATGGTCTGGTTTGAGTATAGATGGTCAGGTGTGAATATAGATGGTCAAGTGTGAATATAGATGGTCAGGTGTGAATATAGATGGTCAGGTGTGAATATAGATGGTCAGGTGTGAATATAGATGGTCAGGTGTGAGTATAGATTGTCAGGTGTGAATATAGATGGTCAAGTGTGAATATAGATGGTCAGGTCTGAATATAGATGGTCAGGTGTGAATATAGATAGTCAGGTGTGAATATAGATAGTCAGGTGTGAATATAGATGGTCAGGTGTGAGTTTAAATGGTCAGGGGTAACTATAGATGGTCAGGTATGAGTATAGATGGTCAGGTGTGAGTATAGATGGTCAGGTGGGAGTATAGATGGTCAGGTCTGAGTATAGATGGTCAGGTGTGTATATAGATGGTCAAGTGTGAGTTTAGATGGTCAGGTGTGAATATAGATGGTCAGGTGTGAGTATAGATGGTCGGGTGTGAATATAGATGGTCAAGTGTGAGTATAGATGGTCAGGTGTGAGTATAGATGGTCAGGTGTGAATATAGGTGGTCAGTTGTGAACAGTGAAGGTCAGGTGTGAATATAGATGGTCAGGTGTGAATATAGATGGTCAGTTGTGAAAAGTGATGGTCAGCTGTGAATATAGATGGTCAGATGTGAAAAGAGATGGTCAGGTGTGAATATAGATGGTCAGGTGTGAGTATAGATGGTCAGGTGTAAGTATAGATGGTCAGGTGTGAGTATAGATGGTCAGCTGTGAGTATAGATGGTCAGGTGTGAATATAGATGGTCAGTGGTGAGTATAGATGGTCAGGTGTGAATATAGATGGTCAGGTGTGAGTATAGATGGTCTGGTTTGAGTATAGATGGTCAGGTGTGAATATGGATGGTCAGGTGTGAATACAGATGGTCAGGTGTGAATATAGATGGTCAGGTGAGAGTATAAATGGTCACGGGTAACTATAGATTTTCAGGTATGTATATAGATGGTCAGGTATTAAAATAGATGGTCAGGTGTGAGTATAGATGGTCAGGTGTGAATACAGATGGTCAGGTGTGAATATAGATGGTCAGGTGTGAATATAGATGGTCAGGTGACAATATAGATGGTCAGGTGTGAATATAGATGGTCAGGTGTGAGTATAGATGGTCAGGTGTGAATAGAGATGGTCAGGTGTGAGTATAGATGGTCGGGTGTGAGTATAGATGGTCAGGTGTGAATATAGATGGTCAGGTGTGAATATAGATGGTCAGGTGTGTGTATAGATGGTCAGGTGTGAATATAGATGGTCAGGTGTGAGTATAGATGGTCACGTGTGAATATAGATGGTCAGGTGTGAATATAGATGGTCATGTGTGGGTATAGATGGTCAGGTGTGAGTGTAGATGGTCAGGGGTAAATATAGATGGTCAGGTGTGAGTATAGATGGTCAGGTGTGAGTATAAATGGTCAGGGGTAAATATAGATGGTCAGGTGTGAGTATAGATGGTCAGGTGTGAGTATAGATGGTCAGGAGTGAGTATAGATGGTCAGGTTTCAATATAGATGGTCAGGTGTGAGTATAGATGGTCAGGTGTGAGTATAGATGGTTAGGTGTGAGTATAGATGGTCAGGTCTGAGTCTAGATGGTCAGGAGTGAATATAGATGGTCAGGTGTGAAAAGAGATGGTCAGGTGTGAATATAGATGGTCAGGTATGAATATAGATGGTCAGGTGTGAGTATAGATGGTCAGGTGTGAGTATAGATGGTCAGGTGTGAATATAGATGGTCAGGTTTGAGTAGAGATGGTCAGGTGTGAGTATAGATGGTCAGGTGTGAGTATAGATGGTCAGGTGTGAATATAGATGGTCACGTTTGAATATAGATGGTGAGTTGTGAGTATAGATGTTCAGGTGTGAGTATAGATGGTCGGTGTGAGTGTAGATGGTCAGCTATGAATGTAGATGGTCAGGTGTGAGTGTGGATGGTCAGTTGTGAGTATAGATGGTCAGGTGTGAATATAGATGGTCAGGGGTGAATATAGATGGTCAGGTGTGAATATAGATGGTCAGGGGTGAGAATAGATGGTCAAGTGTGAATATAAATGGTCAGGTGTGAGTATGGATGGTCTGGTCTGAGTATAGATGGTCAGGTGTGAATATAGATGGTCAGGTGTGAATATAGATGGTCAGGTGTGAATATAGATGGTCAGGTGTGAGTATACAAGGTCAGGGGTAACTATAGATGGTCAGGTATGAGTATAGATGGTCAGGTGTGAGTATAGATGGTCAAATGTGAGTATAGATGGCCAGATCTGAGTATAGATGGTCAGGTGTGTATATAGATGGTCAGGTGTGAGTATAGATGGTCAGGTGTGAATATAGATGGTCAGGTGTGAGTATAGATGGTCGGGTGTGAATATAGATGGTCAAGTGTGAGTATAGATGGTCAGGTGTGAATATAGATGGTCAGGTGTGAATATAGATGGTCAGGGGTGAGTATAGATGGTCAAGTGTGAATATAGATGGTCAGGTGTGAATATAGATGGTCAGGTGTGAGTATAGATGGTCGGGTGTGAATATAGATGGTCAAGTGTGAGTATAGATGGTCAGGTGTGAATATAGATGGTCGGGTGTGAATATAGATGGTCAAGTGTGAGTATAGATGGTCAGGTGTGAATATAGATGGTCAGGTGTGAATATAGATGGTCAGGGGTGAGTATAGATGGTCAAGTGTGAATATAGATGGTCAGGTGTGAATATAGATGGTCAGATGTGAATAAGGATGGTCAGGTATGAGTATACATGGTCAGGTGGGAATATAGATGGTCAGGTATGAATTTAGATGGTCAGGTGTGAATATAGATGGTCAGGTGTGAATATAGATGGTCAGGTGTGAATATAGATGGTCAGGTGTGAGTATAGATAGTCAGGTGTGAATATAGATGGTCAGGTGTGAGTATAGATGGTCAGGTGTGAATACAGATGGTCAGGTATGAATATAGATGGTCAGGTGTGAATATAGATGGTCAGGTGTGAATATAGATGGTCAGGTGTGAGTATAGATGGTCAGGTGTGAGTATAGATGGTCAGGTGTGAATATAGATGGTCAGGTGTGAATATAGATGGTCATGTGTGAGTATAGATGGTCAGGGGTAAATATAGATGGTCAGGTGTGAGTATAGATTGTCAGGTGTGAGTATAGATGGTCAGGTGTGAGTATAAATGGTCAGGGGTAAATATAGATGGTCAGGTCTGAATATAGATGGTCAGGTGTGAGTAAAGATGGTCAGGTGTGAGTATAAATGGTCAGGGGTAAATATAGATGGTCAGGTGTGAGGATAGATGGTCAGGTGTAAGTATAGATGGTCAGGTGTGAATACAGATGGTCAGGTATGAATATAGATGGTCAGGTGTGAATATAGATGGTCAGGTGTGAATATAGATGGTCAGGTGTGAGTATAGATGGTCAGGTGTGAGAATAGATGGTCAGGTGTGAATATAGATGGTCAGGTGTGAGTATAGATGGTCAGGTGTGAATATAGATGGTCAGGTGTGAATATAGATGGTCATGTGTGAGTATAGATGGTCAGGTATGAGTATAGATGGTCAGGGGTAAATATAGATGGTCAGGTGTGAGTTTAGATTGTCCGGTGTGAGTACAGATGGTCAGGTGTGAGTATAAATGGTCAGGGGTAAATATAGATGGTCAGGTCTGAATATAGATGGTCAGGTGTGAGTATAGATGGTCAGGTGTGAGTATAAATGGTCAGGGGTAAATATAGATGGTCAGGTGTGAGTATAGATGGTCAGGTGTGAGTATAGATGGTCAGGTGTGAGTATAGATGGTCAGGTTTGAATATAGATGGTCAGGTGTGAGTATAGATGGTCAGGTGTGAGTATAGATGGTTAGGTGTGAGTTTAGATGGTCAGGTCTCAGTATAGATGGTCAGGTGTGAATATAGATGGTCAGGTGTGAAAAGAGATGGTCAAGTGTGAATATAGATGGTCAGGTGTGAGTATAGATGGTCAGGTGTGAGTATTGATGGTCAGGTGTGAATATAGATGGTCAGGTATGAGTATAGATGGTCAGGTGTGAGTATAGATGGTCAGGTGTGAATATAGATGGTCACATTTGAATATAGATGGTGAGGTGTGAGTATAGATGTTCAGGTGTGACTATAGTTGGTCAGGTGTGAGTATGGATGGTCTGGTTTGAGTATAGATGGTCAGGTGGGAATATAGATGGTCAGGTGTGAATATAGATGGTCAGGGGTGAGAACAGATGGTCAAGTGTGGATATAGATGGTCAGGTGTGAGTATGGATGGTCTGGTTTGAGTATAGATGGTCAGGTGTGAATATAGATGGTCAAGTGTGAATATAGATGGTCAGGTGTGAATATAGATGGTCAGGTGTGAATATAGATGGTCAGGTGTGTATATAGATGGTCAGGTGTGAGTATAGATTGTCAGGTGTGAATATAGATGGTCAAGTGTGAATATAGATGGTCAGGTCTGAATATAGATGGTCAGGTGTGAATATAGATAGTCAGGTGTGAATATAGATAGTCAGGTGTGAATATAGATGGTCAGGTGTGAGTTTAAATGGTCAGGGGTAACTATAGATGGTCAGGTATGAGTATAGATGGTCAGGTGTGAGTATAGATGGTCAGGTGGGAGTATAGATGGTCAGGTCTGAGTATAGATGGTCAGGTGTGTATATAGATGGTCAGGTGTGAGTTTAGATGGTCAGGTGTGAATATAGATGGTCAGGTGTGAGTATAGATGGTCGGGTGTGAATATAGATGGTCAAGTGTGAGTATAGATGGTCAGGTGTGAGTATAGATGGTCAGGTGTGAATATAGGTGGTCAGTTGTGAACAGTGAAGGTCAGGTGTGAATATAGATGGTCAGGTGTGAATATAGATGGTCAGTTGTGAAAAGTGATGGTCAGGTGTGAATATAGATGGTCAGATGTGAAAAGAGATGGTCAGGTGTGAATATAGATGGTCAGGTGTGAGTATAGATGGTCAGGTGTAAGTATAGATGGTCAGGTGTGAGTATAGATGGTCAGCTGTGAGTATAGATGGTCAGGTGTGAATATAGATGGTCAGTGGTGAGTATAGATGGTCTGGTTTGAGTATAGATGGTCAGGTGTGAATATGGATGGTCAGGTGTGAATACAGATGGTCAGGTGTGAATATAGATGGTCAGGTGAGAGTATAAATGGTCACGGGTAACTATAGATTTTCAGGTATGTATATAGATGGTCAGGTATTAAAATAGATGGTCAGGTGTGAGTATAGATGGTCAGGTGTGAATACAGATGGTCAGGTGTGAATATAGATGGTCAGGTGTGAATATAGATGGTCAGGTGACAATATACATGGTCAGGTGTGAATATAGATGGTCAGGTGTGAGTATAGATGGTCAGGTGTGAATAGAGATGGTCAGGTGTGAGTATAGATGGTCGGGTGTGAGTATAGATGGTCAGGTGTGAATATAGATGGTCAGGTGTGAATATAGATGGTCAGGTGTGTGTATAGATGGTCAGGTGTGAATATAGATGGTCAGGTGTGAGTATAGATGGTCACGTGTGAATATAGATGGTCAGGTGTGAATATAGATGGTCATGTGTGGGTATAGATGGTCAGGTGTGAGTGTAGATGGTCAGGGGTAAATATAGATGGTCAGGTGTGAGTATAGATGGTCAGGTGTGAGTATAAATGGTCAGGGGTAAATATAGATGGTCAGGTGTGAGTATAGATGGTCAGGTGTGAGTATAGATGGTCAGGAGTGAGTATAGATGGTCAGGTTTGAATATAGATGGTCAGGTGTGAGTATAGATGGTCAGGTGTGAGTATAGATGGTTAGGTGTGAGTATAGATGGTCAGGTCTGAGTCTAGATGGTCAGGAGTGAATATAGATGGTCAGGTGTGAAAAGAGATGGTCAGGTGTGAATATAGATGGTCAGGTATGAATATAGATGGTCAGGTGTGAGTATAGATGGTCAGGTGTGAGTATAGATGGTCAGGTGTGAATATAGATGGTCAGGTTTGAGTAGAGATGGTCAGGTGTGAGTATAGATGGTCAGGTGTGAGTATAGATGGTCAGGTGTGAATATAGATGGTCACGTTTGAATATAGATGGTGAGTTGTGAGTATAGATGTTCAGGTGTGAGTATAGATGGTCGGTGTGAGTGTAGATGGTCAGCTATGAATGTAGATGGTCAGGTGTGAGTGTGGATGGTCAGTTGTGAGTATAGATGGTCAGGTGTGAATATAGATGGTCAGGGGTGAATATAGATGGTCAGGTGTGAATATAGATGGTCAGGGGTGAGAATAGATGGTCAAGTGTGAATATAGATGGTCAGGTGTGAGTATGGATGGTCTGGTCTGAGTATAGATGGTCAGGTGTGAATATAGATGGTCAGGTGTGAATATAGATGGTCAGGTGTGAATATAGATGGTCAGGTGTGAGTATACAAGGTCAGGGGTAACTATAGATGGTCAGGTATGAGTATAGATGGTCAGGTGTGAGTATAGATGGTCAAATGTGAGTATAGATGGCCAGATCTGAGTATAGATGGTCAGGTGTGTATATAGATGGTCAGGTGTGAGTATAGATGGTCAGGTGTGAATATAGATGGTCAGGTGTGAGTATAGATGGTCGGGTGTGAATATAGATGGTCAAGTGTGAGTATAGATGGTCAGGTGTGAATATAGATGGTCAGGTGTGAATATAGATGGTCAGGGGTGAGTATAGATGGTCAAGTGTGAATATAGATGGTCAGGTGTGAATATAGATGGTCAGGTGTGAGTATAGATGGTCGGGTGTGAATATAGATGGTCAAGTGTGAGTATAGATGGTCAGGTGTGAATATAGATGGTCGGGTGTGAATATAGATGGTCAAGTGTGAGTATAGATGGTCAGGTGTGAATATAGATGGTCAGGTGTGAATATAGATGGTCAGGGGTGAGTATAGATGGTCAAGTGTGAATATAGATGGTCAGGTGTGAATATAGATGGTCAGGTGTGAATATAGATGGTCAGGTGTGAGTATAGATGGTCGGGTGTGAATATAGATGGTCAAGTGTGAGTATAGATGGTCAGGTGTGAATATAGATGGTCAGGTGTGAGTATAGATGGTCGGGTGTGAATATAGATGGTCAAGTGTGAGTATAGATGGTCAGGTGTGAATATAGATGGTCAGGTGTGAATATAGATAGTCAGGTGTGAGTATAGATGGTCAGGTGTGTGTATTGATGGTCAGGTGTGAATATAGATGGTCAGGTGTGAGTATAGATGGTCAGGTGTGAATATAGATGGTCATGTTTGAATATAGATGGTGAGGTGTGAGTATAGATGTTCAGGTTTGAGTATAGATGGTCACGTGTGAATATAGATGGTCAGGTGTGAATATAGATGGTCATGTGTGAGTATAGATGGTCAGGTATGAGTATAGATGGTCAGGGGTAAATATAGATGGTCAGGTGTGAATATAGATGGTCAGATGTGAGTATAGATGGTCAGGTGTGAGTATGGATGGTCAGGTGCGAGTATAGATGGTCCGGTATGAATATAGATGGTCAGGTGCGAGTATAGATGGTCAGGTGTGAATATAGATGGTCACGTTTGAATATAGATGGTGAGGTGTGAGTATAGATGTTCAGGTGTGAGTATAGATGGTCAGGTGTGAGTATAGATGGTCAGGTGTGAATATAGATGGTCAGGTGTGAATATAGATGGTCAGGGGTGAGAATAGATGGTCAAGTGTGAATATAGATGGTCAGGTGTGAGTATGGATGGTCTGGTTTGAGTATAGATGGTCAGGTGTGAATATAGATGGTCAGGTGTGAGTATAAATGGTCAGGGGTATCTATAGATGGTCAGGTGTGAATATAGATGGTCAGGTGTGAGTATAGATGGTCAGGTGTGAGTATAGATGGTCAGCTGTGAGTATAGATGGTCAGATGTGAATATAGATGTTCAGGTATGAGTATAGATGGTCAGGGATGAGTATAGATGGTCAGGTGTGAATATAGATGGTCAGGTGTGAATATAGATGGTCAGGTGTGAATATAGATGGTCCGGTGTGAGTATAGATGGGCTGGTTTGAGTATAGATGGTCAGGTGTGAATATAGATGGTCAGGTATGAATATAGATGGTCAGGTGTGAATATAGATGGTCAGGGGTGAATATAGATGGTCAGGTGTGAGTATAGATGGTCAGGAGTGAATATAGATGGTCAGGTGTGAGTATAGATGGTCAGGTGTGAATATAGATGGTCAGGTGTGAATATAGATGGTCAGGTGTGAGTGTAGATGGTCAGGTGTGAATATAGATGGTCAGGTGTGAGTATAGATGGTCAGGTGTGAGTATAGATGGTCAGGTGTGAGTATAGATGGTCAGGTGTGAGTATAGATGGTCAGGTGTGAGTATAGATGGTCAGGTGTGAATATAGATGGTCAGGTGTGAATATAGATGGTCAGGTGTGAGTATAGATGGTCAGGTGTGAGTATAGATGGTCAGGTGTGAATATAGATGGTCAGGTGTGAGTATAGATGGTCAGGGGTGAGTATAGATGGTCAGGAGTGAATATAGATGGTCAGGTTTGAATATAGATGGTCAGGTGTGAGTATAGATGGTCAGGTGTGAGTATAGATGGTCAGGTGTGAGTATAGATGGTCAGGTGTGAGTATAGATGGTCAGGTGTGAGTATAGATGGTCAGGTGTGAATATAGATGGTCAGGAGTGAGTATAGATGGTCAGGGGTGAGTATAGATGGTCAGCTGTGAATGTAGATGGTCAGGTGTGAATATAGATGGTCGGGTGTGAATATAGATGGTCAGGGGTGAATATAGATGGTCAGGTGTGAATATAGATGGTCAGGTGTGAGTATAGATGGTCAGGGGTGAGTATAGATGGTCAGGTGTGAATATAGATGGTCAGGTGTGAATATAGATGGTTAGGTGTGAGTATAGATGGTCAGGTATGAGTATAGATGGTCAGGTGTGAGTATAGATGGTCTGGTGTGAATATAGATGGTCAGGTGTGAATATAGATGGTCAGGTGTGAGTATAGATGGTCAGGTGTGAGTATAGATGGTCAGGTGTGAATATAGATGGTCTGGTGTGAATATAGATGGTCAGGTGTGAATATAGATGGTCAGGTGTGAGTATAGATGGTCAGGTGTGAATATAGGTGACCGGAATTGTGAGTTTCTGTCCTGTTTGTCATTCAAACTCCCGATGTATAAATACTGACTTCTATTTGTGTTCCAGGAGCAGTCTGTCAGACCTTGTTTGGAACCCGTTTCTCCCACATGTCTGGGTTAAAACCCAGAGCTTTGAAATAAAAACCCGCTGTATTTTGACTCACGAACAGTCTCAGAGGTAAATTTTATCAATATCCTCAGTTACTCACATTGCTTATCTATAAATTCTCTCCGACTGTCATTGTATCGAACGTGATATCTATTTACAAATGGGAATGATCCCACATTGTTAGTGATGTCGCTGTCAGTCTCTTACTGGGGAATCTCACCCATACCAGGCTGTTGGTTTGGATAAAGTTTTAGCCCAGCCCGTCTCTCTCTATCGCAGACCAGACTCCCCATCAACTGAGGCCCGTGTCTGTCTGGTGGTTAATACAGAATAAGGTCCTTTTCCCACCTGACACAGAATCGTTCCTTATTAGTTTCACCGTAGCCCAGTCTCCTGGTGTCGGCAGTTTGGGAGGATTCCCTTTCTGCCAAGCTTATCCCATCACTGTTGATGTTGTTTGGGAGAATGTTCACTCAGTCCCTCAAACTCTGCCTCTCTGTCTCGCACTCACTCTCCTCCTCCCGTTTGCCCATTACTATCCCAAGATGTAGGTTCGGGGGATTGGCCATGCTAAGTTACCCCTAAGTGTCCCAAGGTGTGTAGTTTCGGTGGAATGGCCATGTTAAATTGCCCCTTAGTGTCCCAAATGTGCATGTTTGGTGGATTGGCCTTGCTAAAATCATCTTAATGATTTCTAAAATCGTTGGAAAGGTGTTAACCCCGTATTCCCCTGGAAAGAGTGGCTCTCTGTTGTCCTTCAGGAGAAACTGGACCCGATCGCTTCCTCCATCCATCACGGTGTTGGTTCAGCTGTTCTTCTGTCCATCCGTCCCCCCAATCCTGAACTCTGTGGGTGGTGAAATCTCTGTCTGATCCCTAAAGACTTTCCTCAAATTCTCCCCCCTGTGCAGCCAGTTCTGAATCTAACTGGAGAGGGATTCCCCGCCTGGATATTATCCCACTGGCCAATATCGTAGCCACGGTTTGAGATGGAAATGCATCGATCAGTAATCGCTAAACAGGAAGTTTTTCCCTTTTATTCCAGGGAACGATCCTGTGAAATCCATTTGCGAGCATTCCCGTGGACCCCCCTCAGCTGCTTTCACACCTTGGTCACCGAATGTTGCCCTGGGTCCACTTGTGTAGACTGAATGTTACCCCCCCACCCCCTGTCTCCATCATCTCTCCCACCACCAACAATTCTCCCTGAAACTGACCACATGTGTCCTCTGCAGTGTGGCCGACTCCATCTGGAATAAGGTCTGTTGTGTTGCCTCTGGAGCTATTATTTTCCCTTTCCTTCCCCGAGCGCTGTCTTGTCTCTTTTTACCCCCACCCCCAGCACTCCCTATCTTCTCCAATTCTGTCCTTCCTCATCTGAGGCCTGTCCCAGTCCCTGTTTTACACCAATATTTCTTACCTCTTTGGCTGTTATCTGTGTCAGGGCCAACTCTTGTTTGAATAATTCTGTCAGTTTGGGGAGACCCAGCGAGTCTCCTCTGCACCCCCAGGATATCCTTTTCTCAAGGCAGGACACCAAAACTGTCCACAGTAACTCCAGATGTGGCCTCCCCAGCACCTTATACATAACCTCGCTGCTTTTAAACTCCATCCCTCCAGCAACGAAGGACAAAATTCCAGTTTCCTTCTCCATCCCCTGCTGCAAACCAACTCCTTGAGATTCCTGCACAAGGACGCCCAGATCCCTCTGCACAGCTGGGATTTTTTCCCATTGAAAGAATAGTCCATCTTGCTGTTGTTCCTGCCATTTCTTGAGATGTCATGGAGTGAATCAAAGTGGCTGAGGACTGATATCTGGGTTGCTGGGGCCCACTGGAGGAGGCCAGGAGGGTCATCGGCTCAGCACTCTGGCTGAAGGCTATTGTAGATTAGGTGGATTGGCCAGGCTAAATTCCCCTCAGTGTCCCAAGATGTGTACGAGCGGTGGATTGGCCATGATAAATGGCTCCTTAGTGTCCCAAAAATGTGTAGGTTTAGTAAGACTGGCCATGTTAAATTGTTCCTTAGTGTCCCAAAATGTGTGGGTTCAGTTAATTGGCCATGCTAAATTGCTCCTTCCTATTCCAAGGTGTGTAGATTAGGTGGATCGGTCATGCTAAATTGCCCCTTATTGTCCCAAATATGTAGGTTAGGTGTATTGGAAATGATAATTTGCCACTTAGTGTCACAAGATTTGTAGGTTAGGTGGATCCGCCAGACTAAATTGCCCCTTAATGTCCCAAGATTAGGTTTATGCCAAATTCCCCATAGTGTGCTAAGATGTGCAGGTTGGGTGGATTGGCCATGATAAATTGCCCCTGAGTATCCCAAGATGCGTACGAGAGCTGTATTGCCCATGCTAAATTGCCCCTGAGTGTCCCAAGATGCGTACAAGAGGTGGATTTGCCATGATAAATTGCCCCTGAGTGTCCCAAGATGCGTACAAGAGGTGGATTTGCCATGATAAATTGCCCCTGAGTGTCCCAAGATGCGTACGAGAGCTGTATTGCCCATGCTAAATTGCCCCTGAGTGTCCCAAGATACGTACAAGAGGTGGATTGGCCATGATAAATTGCCCCTGAGTGTCCCAGGATGCGTACGAGAGGTGGATTGGCCATGATAAATTGCCCCTGAGTGTCCCAGGATGCGTACGAGAGCTGTATTGTCCAGGCTAAATTGCCCCTTTGTGCCCCAAGATGTGGATGAGAATTGGACATGTTAAAATCCCTGACACGGCCTAAGATGTGTAGGTTGGGTGGATTGGTCATGCTAAATTGCTCCTTAGTGTCCCAAGCCGTGTATGAGAGATGGATTGGCTCTGCTAAATTCCCCTTAGTATTCCAAGGTGTGTACGAGGTGTGAATGATCTTGTTAAATTGCCGCTTTGTCTCCCAAGCAGTGTACAAGATGTGGATTGACCGCGCTAAATTCACTTTAGTGTTCCACAATGTGTACAAGAGGAGTATTTGCCTCGCTAAATTGTTCCTTACTGTCCCAAGATGTGTACCAGAGCTGGATTGGCCATCCTTAGATGCTAAAAATGTGGATGAGACAATTGGACATGTTAAAATCCCGTTTGTGTCCCAAGCTGTGTACAAGAGGTGGATTAGCCATGGTAAATTATCCCTATTGCTAAATTCCCCTGAGTTTCTGAAGCTGTGTAGTTTAGGTGGATTGGCCATGGTAAATCGCACATGAGTGTCCCAAGGTGTGTACAAGAGGTGGATTAGCCATGCTAAATTTCCCATGGGTGTATAAGGATGTGTAGGAGATGTGGATTGGCCGTGATAAGTGGCCCCTTAGTATCCCAAGATATTAGGTCGATTGGCCATGCGAAATTGTCCCTTACTGTCCCAGACTATATACAAGAGGAGGATTGGCCATGCTAAATTGCCTTATAGTGAACTGTTTAAAATTTCTGTTTAGTGTAGGGTACTGTTTAAAATCTCTGTTTAGTGTAGGGTACTGTTTAAAATCTCTGTTTAGTGTAGGGTACTGTTTAAAATCTCTGTTTAGTGTAGGGTACTGTTTAAAACCTCTGTTTAGTGTAGGGCACTGTTTAAAATCTCTGTTTAGTGTAGGGTACTGTTTAAAATCTCTGTTTAATGTAGGGTACTGTTTAAAATCTCTGTTTAGTGTAGGGTACTGTTTAAAATCTCTGTTTAGTGTCGAGCAATGTTTAAAATCTCTGTTTAGTGTAGGGTACTGTTTAAAATCTCTGGTTAGTGTAGGGCACTGTTTAAACTCTCTGTTTAGTGTAGGGTACTGTTTAAAATCTCTGTTTAGTGTAGGGCACTGTTTAAAATCTCTGTTTAGTGTAGGGTACTGTTTAAAATCTCCGTTTAGTGTAGGGCACTGTTTAAAATCCCTGTTTAGTGTAGGGCACTGTTTAAAATCTCTGTTTATTGTAGGGCACTGTTTAAAATCTCTGTTTAGTGTAGGGCACTGTTTAAAATCTCTGTTTAGTGTAGGGCACTGTTTAAAATCTCTGTTTCGTGTAGGGCACTGTTTAAAATCTCTGTTTAGTGTAGGGTACTGTTTAAAATCTCTGTTTAGTGTAGGGCACTGTTTAAAATCTCTGTTCAGTGTAGGGCACTGTTTAAAATCTCTGTTTAGTGCAGGGCACTGTTTAAAATCTTTGTTTAGTGTAGGGTACTGTTTAAAATTTCTGTTTAGTGTAGGGTACTGTTTAAAATCTCTGTTTAGTGGAGGGAACTGTTTAAAATCTCTGTTTAGTGTAGGGCACTGTTTAAAATCTCTGTTTAGTGTAGGGTACTGTTTAAAATCTCTGTTTAGTGTAGGGCAATGTTTAAAATCTCTGTTTAGTGTCGGGCACTGTTTAAAATCTCTGTTTAGTGTAGGGTACTGTTTAAAATCTCTGTTTAGTGTAGGGCACTGTTTAAAATCTCTGTTTAGTGTAGGGTACTGTTTAAAATCTCTGTTTAGTGTAGGGCACTGTTTAAAATCTCTGTTTAGTGTAGGGTACTGTTTAAAATCTCTGTTTAGTGTCGGGTACTGTTTAAAATCTCTGTTTAGTGTAGGGCACTGTTTAAAATCTCTGCTTAGTGTAGGGTACTGTTTAAAATCTCTGTTTAGTGTAGGGCACTGTTTAAAATCTCTGTTTCGTGCAGGGCACTGTTTAAAATCTCTGTTTAGTGTAGGGCACTGTTTAAAATCTCTGTTTAGTGTAGGGCACTGTTTAAAATCTCTGTTTAGTGTAGGGTACTGTTTAAAATCTCTGTTTAGTGTAGGGCACTGTTTAAAATCTCTGTTTAGTGTAGGGCACTGTTTAAAATCTCTGTTTAGTGTAGGGCACTGTTTAAAATCTCTGTTTAGTGTAGGGCACTGTTTAAAATCTCTGTTTAGTGTAGGGCACTGTTTAAAATCTCTGTTTAGTGTAGGGCACTGTTTAAAATCTCTGTTTAGTGTAGGGCACTGTTTAAAATCTCTGTTTAGTGTAGGGCACTGTTTAAAATCTCTGTTTAGTGTAGGGCACTGTTTAAAATCTCTGTTTAGTGTAGGGCACTGTTTAAAATCTCTGTTTAGTGTAGGGTACTGTTTAAAATCTCTGTTTCGTGCAGGGCACTGTTTAGAACATAGAACATAGAACATCTGCATTTTCTGCAGAAGCCTACCATGGTGAACCTTATCAAACGCCTTGCTAAAATCCATATACTCCACATCAACTGCCTTACCCCTATCCACCTCGTTGGTCACTTTCTCAAAATCTCTGTTTAGTGTCGGGCAGTGTTTAAAATCTCTGTTTAGTGTAGGGCACTGTTTAAAATCTCTGTTTAGTGTAGGGCACTGTTTAAAATCTCTGTTTAGTGTAGGGTACTGTTTAAAACCTCTGTTTAGTGTAGGGTACTGTTTAAAATCTCTGTTTAGTGTAGGGCACGGTTTAAAATCTCTGTTTAGTGTAGGGCACTGTTTAAAATCTCTGTTTAGTGTAGGGCAATGTTTAAAATCTCTGCTTAGTGTAGGGCACTGTTTAAAATCTCTGCTTAGTGTAGGGCACTGTTTAAAATCTCTGTTAAGTGTAGGTTACTGTTTAAAATCTCTGTTTAGTGTAGGGCACTGTTTAAAATCTCTGTGTAGTGTAGGGCACTGTTTAAAATCTCTGTGTAGTGTAGGACACTGTTTAAAATCTCTGTTAAGTGTAGGGCACTGTTTAAAAATCTCTGTTTCGTGTGGGGCACTGTTTAAAATCTCCGTTTAGTGTAGGGCACTGTTTAAAATCTCTGTTTAGTGCAGGGCACTGTTTAAAATCTCTGTTTAGTGTAGGGCACTGTTTAAAATCTCTGTTTAGTGCAGGGTACTGTTTAAAATCTCTGTTTAGTGTAGGGCACTGTTTAAAATCTCTGTTTAGTGTAGGGCAAAGTTTAAAATTTCTGTTTAGTGTAGGGCACTGTTTAAAATCTCTGTTAAGTGTTTATCAAACGCCTTATCAAACGCCTTGCTAAAATCCATATACACCACAACAACTGCCTTACCCCTATCCACCTCTTTGGTCACTTTCTCAAAATCTCTGTTTAATGTAGGGCACTGTTTAAAATCTCTGTTTAGTGTCGGGCACTGTTTAAAATCTCTGTTTAGTGTAGGTCAATGCTTAAAATCTCTGTTTAGTGTAGGGCACTGTTTAAAATCTCTGCTTAGTGTAGGGCACTGTTTAAAATCTCTGTTTAGTGTAGGGTACTGTTTAAAATCTCTGTTTAGTGTAGGGCACTGTTTAAAATCTCAGATTACTGTAGGGTACTGTTTAAAATCTCTGTTTAGTGTAGGGTACTGTTTAAAATCTCTGTTTAGTGTAGGGTACTGTTTAAAATCTCTGTTTAGTGTAGGGCACTGTTTAAAATCTCTGTTTAGTGTCGGGCACTGTTTAAAATCTCTGTTTAGTGTAGGTCAATGCTTAAAATCTCTGTTTAGTGTAGGGCACTGTTTAAAATCTCTGTTTAGTGTAGGGCACTGTTTAAAATCTCTGTTTAGTGTAGGGTACTGTTTAAAATCTCTGTTTAGTGTAGGACACTGTTTAAAATCTCTGTTTAGTGTCGGGCACTGTTTAAAATCTCTGTTTAGTGTAGGGCACTGTTTAAAATCTCAGATTACTGTAGGGTACTGTTTAAAATCTCTGTTTAGTGTAGGGTACTGTTTAAAATCTCTGTTTAGTGTAGGGTACTGTTTAAAATCTCTGCTTAGTTTAGGGCACTGTTTAAAACCTCTGTTTAGTGTAGGGTACTGTTTAAAATCTCTGTTTAGTGTAGGTCAATGTTTAAAATCTCTGTTTAGTGTAGGGTACTGTTTAAAATCTCTGTTTAGTGTAGGGCACTGTTTAAAATCTCTGTTTAGTGTCGGGCAGTGTTTAAAATCTCTGTTTAGTGTAGGGCACTGTTTAAAATCTCTGTTTAGTGTAAGGCACTGTTTAAAATCTCTGTTTACTGTAGGGCACTGTTTAAAATCTCTGTTTAGTGTAGGACACTGTTTAAAATCTCTGTTTAGTGTAGGGCACTGTTTAAAATCTCTGTTTAGTGTAGGGCACTGTTTAAAATCTCTGTTTATTGTAGGGCACTGTTTAAAATCTCTGTTTAGTGTAGGGCACTGTTTAAAATCTCTGTTTAGTGTATGTAGGTCAATGCTTAAAATCTCTGTTTAGTGTAGGGCACTGTTTAAAATCTCTGTTTAGTGTAGGGCACTGTTTAAAATCTCTGTTTAGTGTAGGGTACTGTTTAAAATCTCTGTTTAGTGTAGGGCACTGTTTAAAATCTCTGTTAGTGTAGGGTACTGTTTAAAATCTCTGTTTCGTGTAGGGCACTATTTAAAATCTCTGTTTAGTGTAGGGCACTGTTTAAAATCTCTGTTTAGTGTATGGTAGTGTTTAAAATCTCTGTTTAGTGTAGGGCACTGTTTAAAATCTCTGTTTAGTGTAGGACACTGTTTATAATCTCTGTTTAGTGTAGGGTACTGTTTAAAATCTCTGTTTAGTGTAGGACACTGTTTAAAATCTCTGTTTAGTGTAGGGTACTGTTTAAAATCTCTGTTTAGTGTAGGGTACTGTTTAAAATCTCTGTTTAGTGTAGGGTACTGTTTAAAATCTCTGTTTAGTGCAGGGTACTGTTTAAAATCTCTGTTTAGTGTAGGGCACTGTTTAAAATCTCTGTTTAGTGTAGGGCAAAGTTTAAAATTTCTGTTTAGTGTAGGGCACTGTTTAAAATCTCTGTTAAGTGTTTATCAAACGCCTTATCAAACGCCTTGCTAAAATCCATATACACCACAACAACTGCCTTACCCCTATCCACCTCTTTGGTCACTTTCTCAAAATCTCTGTTTAATGTAGGGCACTGTTTAAAATCTCTGTTTAGTGTCGGGCACTGTTTAAAATCTCTGTTTAGTGTAGGTCAATGCTTAAAATCTCTGTTTAGTGTAGGGCACTGTTTAAAATCTCTGTTTAGTGTAGGGCACTGTTTAAAATCTCTGTTTAGTGTAGGGTACTGTTTAAAATCTCTGTTTAGTGTAGGGCACTGTTTAAAATCTCAGATTACTGTAGGGTACTGTTTAAAATCTCTGTTTAGTGTAGGGTACTGTTTAAAATCTCTGTTTAGTGTAGGGTACTGTTTAAAATCTCTGTTTAGTGTAGGGCACTGTTTAAAATCTCTGTTTAGTGTCGGGCACTGTTTAAAATCTCTGTTTAGTGTAGGTCAATGCTTAAAATCTCTGTTTAGTGTAGGGCACTGTTTAAAATCTCTGTTTAGTGTAGGGCACTGTTTAAAATCTCTGTTTAGTGTAGGGTACTGTTTAAAATCTCTGTTTAGTGTAGGACACTGTTTAAAATCTCTGTTTAGTGTCGGGCACTGTTTAAAATCTCTGTTTAGTGTAGGACACTGTTTAAAATCTCTGTTTAGTGTAGGGCACTGTTTAAAATCTCAGATTACTGTAGGGTACTGTTTAAAATCTCTGTTTAGTGTAGGGTACTGTTTAAAATCTCTGTTTAGTGTAGGGTACTGTTTAAAATCTCTGCTTAGTTTAGGGCACTGTTTAAAACCTCTGTTTAGTGTAGGGTACTGTTTAAAATCTCTGTTTAGTGTAGGTCAATGTTTAAAATCTCTGTTTAGTGTAGGGTACTGTTTAAAATCTCTGTTTAGTGTAGGGCACTGTTTAAAATCTCTGTTTAGTGTCGGGCACTGTTTAAAATCTCTGTTTAGTGTAGGACACTGTTTAAAATCTCTGTTTAGTGTAGGGCACTGTTTAAAATCTCTGTTTAGTGTAGGGCACTGTTTAAAATCTCTGTTTATTGTAGGGCACTGTTTAAAATCTCTGTTTAGTGTAGGGCACTGTTTAAAATCTCTGTTTAGTGTAGGTCAATGCTTAAAATCTCTGTTTAGTGTAGGGCACTGTTTAAAATCTCTGTTTAGTGTAGGGCACTGTTTAAAATCTCTGTTTAGTGTAGGGTACTGTTTAAAATCTCTGTTTAGTGTAGGGCACTGTTTAAAATCTCTGTTAGTGTAGGGTACTGTTTAAAATCTCTGTTTCGTGTAGGGCACTGTTTAAAATCTCTGTTAGTGTACGGTACTGTTTAAAATCTCTGTTTAGTGTAGGACACTGTTTAAAATCTCTGTTTAGTGTAGGGCACTGTTTAAAATCTCTGTTTAGTGTAGGGCACTGTTTAAACTCTCTGTTTAGTGTCGGACACTGTTTAAAATCTCTGTTTAGTGTAGGGGACTGTTTAAAATCTCTGTTTAGTGTAGGGCACTGTTTAAAATCTCTGTTTAGTGTAGGGTACTGTTTAAAATCTCTGTTTAGTGTAGGGCACTGTTTAAAATCTCTGTTTAGTGTAGGACACTGTTTAAAATCTCTGTTTAGTGTAGGGCACTGTTTAAAATCTCTGTTTAGTGTAGGGCACTGTTTAAACTCTCTGTTTAGTGTCGGACACTGTTTAAAATCTCTGTTTAGTGTAGGGGACTGTTTAAAATCTCTGTTTAGTGTAGGGCACTGTTTAAAATCTCTGTTTAGTGTAGGGTACTGTTTAAAATCTCTGTTTAGTGTAGGGCACTGTTTAAAATCTCTGTTTAGTGTAGGGCACTGTTTAAAATCTCTGTTTAGTGTAGGGCACTGTTTAAAATCTCTGTTTAGTGTAGGGCACTATTTAAAATCTCTGTTTAGTGTAGGGCACTGTTTAAAATCTCTGTTTAGTGTATGGTAGTGTTTAAAATCTCTGTTTAGTGTAGGGCACTGTTTAAAATCTCTGTTTAGTGTAGGACACTGTTTATAATCTCTGTTTAGTGTAGGGTACTGTTTAAAATCTCTGTTTAGTGTAGGACACTGTTTAAAATCTCTGTTTAGTGTAGGGTACTGTTTAAAATCTCTGTTTAGTGTAGGGTACTGTTTAAAATCTCTGTTTAGTGTAGGGTACTGTTTAAAATCTCTGTTTAGTGTAGGGCACTGTTTAAAATCTCTATTTAGTGTAGGGCACTGTTTAAAATCTCTGTTTAGTGTCGGGCAGTGTTTAAATTCTCTGTTTAGTGTAGGGTACTGTTTCAAATCTCTGTTTAGTGTAGGGTACTGTTTAAAATCTCTGTTTAGTGTAGGGCACTGTTTAAAATCTCTGTTTAGTGTAGGGCACTGTTTAAAATCTCTGTTTAGTGTCGGGCACTGTTTAAAATCTCTGTTTAGTGTAGGGCAATGTTTAAAATCTCTGTTTAGTGTAGGGTACTGTTTAAAATCTCTGTTTAGTGTAGGGCACTGTTTAAAATATCTGTTTAGTGTAGGGTACTGTTTAAAATCTCTGTTTAGTGTAGGGCACTGTTTCAAATCTCTGTTTAGTGTAGGGTACTGTTTAAAATCTCTGTTTAGTGTAGGACACTGTTTCAAATCTCTGTTTAGTGTAGGGCACTGTTTAAAATTTCTGTTTAGTGGAGGGCACTGTTTAAAATCTTTGTTTAGTGTAGGGCACTGTTTAAAATCTCTGTTTAGTGTAGGGTACTGTTTAAAATCTCTGTTTAGTGTAGGACACTGTTTAAAATCTCTGTTTAGTGTAGGACACTGTTTAAAATCTCTGTTTAGTGTAGGGTTCTGTTTAAAATCTCTGTTTAGTGTAGGGTACTGTTTAAAATCTCTGTTTAGTGTAGGACACTGTTTAAAATCTCTGTTTAGTGTAGGGTACTGTTTAAAATCTCTGTTTAGTGTAGGGCACTGTTTAAAATCTGTTTAGTGTCGGGCAGTGTTTAAATTCTCTGTTTAGTGTAGGGTACTATTTCAAATTTCTGTTTAGTGTAGGGCACTGTTTAAAATCTCTGTTTAGTGTAGGGCACTGTTTAAAATCTTTGTTTAGTGTAGGGTACTGTTTCAAATCTCTGTTTAGTGTAGGGCACTGTTTAAAATCTCCGTTTAGTGTAGGGCACTGTTTAAAATTTCTGTTTAGTGTAGGGCACTGTTTAAAATCTTTGTTTAGTGTAGGGCACTGTTTAAAATCTCTGTTTAGTGTAGGGCACTGTTTAAAATCTCTGTTTAGTGTAGGGCACTGTTTAAAATCTCTGTTTAATGTAGGGTACTGTTTAAAATCTCTGTTTAGTGTAGGGTACTGTTTAAAACCTCTGTTTAGTGTAGGACACTGTTTAAAATCTCTGTTTAGTGTAGGGCAATGTTTAAAATCTCTGTTTAGTGTTTGGGCACTGTTTAAAATCTCTGTTTAGTGTAGGGCACTGTTTAAAATCTCTGTTTAGTGTAGGGCACTGTTTAAAATCTCTGTTTAGTGTAGGGCACTGTTTAAAATCTCTGTTTATTGTAGGGCACTGTTTATAATCTCTGTTTAGTGTAAGGGTTTGGGTTAGTGTTAGGGTTCGGGTTAGGGTTAGTTTAGGGTTTGCATTCGAGTTCGGGTTTGGTCCAGGGCTCGGGTTAGAGTTAGGAATCGGGTTAGGGTTAGAGTTAGAGTTAGGGTGAGAATTAGAGTTAGGGTTAGGGTTAGAATTAGAGTTAGGGTTAGGGTTAGAATTAGAGTTAGGGTTAGGGTTAGAATTAGAGTTAGGGTTAGGGTTAGAATTAGAGTTAGGGTTAGGGTTAGAATTAGAGTTAGGGTTAGGGTTATAATTAGAGTTAGGGTTCATCTTCGTGTTAGGATTTGGGTTTGGGTTTGAGTTAGGGTTCAGGTTTAGATTAGGGTTAGAGTTCAGGTTAGGTTTAGGGTTAGTTAGTGTTAGATTTAGTATTAGGGTTCGGGTGGGGCTACTGCTTGGGTTGGTGTAAGGGTTGGAATTAGGGTCAGGATTAGGGTTAAGGTTAGGGTTAGGGTTAGGGTTAGGGTTAGGGTTAGGGTTAGGGTTAGGGTTAGGGTTAGGGTTAGGGTTAGGGTTAGGGTTAGGGTTAGGGTTAGGGTTAGGGTTAGGGTTAGTTTTAGGGTTTGGGTTTGGTTTTGGGTTAGGTGTTTGGATTATGGTAAGGGTTAGGGTTAGGATTAGAGATAGGGTGAAGGTTAGGGTTCAGGTTCGGTTTAGGGTTAGGTGTTTGGATTATGGTTAGGGTTAGGGTTAGGATTAGAGATAGGGTGAGTGTTCGCGTTAGGGTTAGGTTTAGGGTTACGTGTTTGGATTATGGTTAGGGTTCGTGTTAAGATTAGAGTTTGGGTTTGGGTTACGTTTAGGAGTAGGGTCAGAGTTCAGGGTTGGGGGACTGTACTTGGGGTCAGGGGTCAGGGTTCAGGATTTGGGGACTGTACTTGGGGTCAGGGTTCAGTTGTTCAGAATTGGGGGACTGTTCTTGGGGTCAGGGTTCAGTGTTCAGAGTTGGAGGACTGTACTTGGGGTCAGGGTTCAGAGTTGGTGGACTGTACTTGGGGTCAGAGTTCAGGGTTGGGGTTCTGTACTTGGGGTCAGGGGTCAGGGTTCCGTGTTGGGGGACTGTACTTTGGGTCAGGGGACAGGATGCAGGTTTGTGAGACTGTACTTGGGGTCTTTGATCAGGGTTCTGGTTTGGGGGACTGTACTTGGGGTCAGGGTTCAGGGACTGTACTTGGGGTCAGGGTTCGGGATTCATGGTTGGGGGACTGTAATTGTGGTCAGGGTTCAGGATTGTGGGACTGTATATAAGGTCAGAGTTCATGGTTCAGTCTTGGGGGACTGTACTTGGGGTCAGGGTTCAGGGTTCAGTGTTGGGGGACTGTACTTGGGTTCAGGTGTCAGGGTTCTGGTTTGGCGGACTGTACTTGGGGTCAGGGGTCAGTGTTCTGGGTTGGGGGACTGTACGTGGGGTCATGGTCCGGGGTTCAGTGTTGTGGGACTGTACGTGGTGTCAGTGTGCAGGTTTGGGAGACTGTAATTGGGGTCTGGGTTCGGAGTTCAGTGTTTGGGGACAGACTGTACGTGTGGTCAGGGGTCAGGGTTCAGGGTTGGAGGACTGTACTTGGGGTCAGGGTTCAGTGTTGGGGGACTGTACTTTGAGTCAGAGTTCGGGGTTCAGGTTTTGGGGAATGTACTTGGGATCAGAGTTCAGGATTTTGGGTTGGGGGACTGTACTTGGGGTCAGGGTTCATGGTTCAGTGTTGGGGGACTGTACTCGGGGTCAGGGTTCAGTGTTGGGGACTGTACTTGGGGTCAAGGTTCAGCGTTCAGGGTTGGGGGACTGTACTTGCGGTCAGGGTTCAGGGTTGGGGGACTGTACTTGGGTTCAGGGGTCATGGTTCAGGGTTGGGGACTGTACTTGGGGTCAGGGTTCAGGGTTGGGGGACTATACTTGGGGTCAGGGGTCAGGGTTCAGGGTTGGGGGACTGTACTTGGGATCAGTGTTCAGGGTAGGGGGACTGTACTTGGGCTCAGGGGTCAGGGATCAGGGTTGAGGACTGTGTTTCGGGTCAGGGTTCAGGGTTCAGGGTTGGGGGACGGTACTTGTGGTCAGGGTTCAGGATTGGGGTCTCTACTTGGGGTCAGGGTTCAGGATTGGGGAACTGTATTTGGGTTTAGGGGTCAGGGTTCAGGGTTGCGGGACTGTTCTTGGGGTCAAAGTTCAGGGTTCAGGGTTGGGGGACTGTACTTGGGGTCAGGTTTAGGGTTTAAGGGTTGGGGGACTGTACTTGGGGTCAGGGTTCAGGGTTCAGGGTTGGGTGACTGTCCTTGGGGTCAGGGTGCAGGTTTGAGGGACTGTACTTGGGGTCAGGGTTCGGGGTTCAGTGTTGGGGGACTGTATTTGGGGTCAGTGTTTGGAGTTCAGGTTTTGGGGTCTGCACTTGGGTCCAGGGGTCAGGGTTCAGGGTTGGTGGACTGTACTTCGGCTCAGAGTTCAGGGTTGGGGGTCTCTACTTGGGGTCAGGGTTCTGGGTTGGGGGACTGTACTTGGGGTCAGGGTTCAGGGTTCAGTGTTGGGGGACTGTACTTGGGGTCAGGGTTCAGGTTTGGGGGACTGTACTTGGGATCAGGGGTCAGGGTTGGGGGACTGTACTTGGGATCAGGGTTCAGGATTGGGGGACTGTACTTGGGGTCAGGGTTCAGGATTGGGGGACTGAATTTGGGTTCAGGGGTCAGGGTTCAGGTTGGGGGACTGTACTTGGGGTCAGGGTTCTGGGTTGGAGGACTGTACTTGGGGTCAGGGTTCAGGGTTGGGGGACTGTACTTTGGGTCAGGGTTCAGGATTGGGGGACTGTACTTGGGGTCAGAGCTCAGGGTTCTGGGTTGGGGGACTGTACTTGGGGTCAGGGGTCAGTGTTCAGGGTTGGATGACTGCACTTGGGTTCAGAGTTCAGGGTTCAGGTTTGGGGGACTGTACTTGGGTTCAAGGGTTCATTGTTGAGGACTGTATTTGGGGTCAGAGTTCAGGGTGGGGTTCTGTACTTGGGGTCAGGGGTCAGGGTTCAGGGTTGGGCAACTGTACTTGGGATCAGAGTTCAGGGTTAGTGTTGGGGGACTGTACTTGGGGTCAGGGTTCAGGGTTGGGGGACGGTCCTTGGTGTCAGACTTCAGGGTTCAGGGTTGGGGGACTGTACTTGGGATCTGGGTTCGGGGTTCAGGGTTGGGGGACTGTACTCGGGGTCAGGGTTCAGGGTTCGGGGACTGTACTTGGGGTGAGCGTTCAGTTGTTCAGGATTGGGGGACTGCACTTGGGTCCAGGGGTCAGGGTTCAGGGTTGGTGGACTGTACTTCGGCTCAGAGTTCAGGGTTGGGGGTCTCTACTTGGGGTCAGGGTTCAGTTGTTCAGGATTGGGGGACTGTACTTGGGGTCAGGGTTCAGTGTTCAGAGTTGGGGGACTGTACTTGGGGTCAGGGTTCAGTGTTCAGAGTTGGGGAACTGTACTTGGGGTCAGGGTTCAGAATTGGGGGACTGTACTTGGGGTCAGGGTTCAGGATTGGGGGACTGAATTTGGGTTCAGGGGTCAGGGTTCAGGTTGGGGCAACTGTACTTGTAGTCAGAGTTCAGTGTTCAGTGTTGGGGGACTGTACTTGGGATCAGGGGTCAGGGTTCTGGGTTGGGGAACTGTACTTGGGGTCAGGGTGCAGGTTTGCGAAACTGTACCTGGGGTCTGGTTTCAGGGTTCTGGTTTGGGGGAATGTACTTGGGGTCAGGGGTGAGGGACTGTACTTGGGGTCAGGGTTCAGGATTGGGGGACTGTACTTGGGGTCAGGGTTCAGGGTTCAGGGTTGGGGGACTGTAATTGGGGTCAGGGTTCAGGATTGTGGGACTGTACCTAAGGTCAGAGTTCATTGTTCAGTGTTGGGGGACTGTACTTGGGGTCTGGGTCAGGGTTCATTGTTGAGGACTGTACTTGGGGTCAGAGCTCAGGGTGGGCTTCTGTACTTGGGGTCAGGGGTCAGGGTTCTGGGTTGGGTGTCTATAATTGGGGTCAGGGTTCGGGGATTAGTGTTGGGGGACTGTACTTTGGGTCAGGGTTCAGGGTTGGGGGACTGTACTTGGGGTCATGTGTCAGTGTTCAGGGTTGGATGACTGCACTTGGGTTCAGAGGTCAGGGTTCAGGTTTGGGGGACTGTACTTGGGTTCAAGGGTCAGGGTTCAGGGTTGGGCAACTGTACTTGGGATCAGAGTTCAGGGTTCAGTGTTGGGGGACTGTACTTGGGGTCAGGGTTCAGGATTGGGGGACTGTCCTTGGTGTCAGACTTCAGGGTTCAGGGTTGGGGGACTGTACTTGGGATCTGGGTTCGGGGTTCAGGGTTGGGGGACTGTACTCGGGGTCAGGGTTCAGTGATCAGGATTGGGATACTGTACTTGGGGGCCAGGGTTCAGGGTTGGGGGATTGTACTTGGGGTCAGAGTTCAGGGTTCATGTTGGGGAACTGTACTTGGGGTTAGGGTTCGGGGTTCAGGTTTGGGGGACTGTACTTGGGTTCAGGGGTCAGGGTTCATTGTTGGAAGACTGTACTTGGGGTCAGAGTTCAGTGTTGGGGTTCTGTACTTGGGGTCAGGGGTCAGGGTTCTGGGTTGGTGACTGTACTTGGGGTTAGAATTCGGCGTTCCGTGTTGGGGGACTGTACTTGGGGTCAGGGTGCAGGTTTGCGAGACTGTACTTGGGGTCTGGGTTCAGGGTTCTGGTTTGGGGGACTGTAGTTGGGGTCAGGGGTGAGGGACTGTACTTGGGGTCAGGGTTGGGGGACTGTACTTCGGGTCAGGGTTCAGTGTTGGGGGACTGTACTTGGGGTCAGGGGTGAGGGACTGTACTTGGGGTCAGGATTGGGGGACTGTACTTGGGGTCAGGGTTCGGGGTTCAGTGTAGGGGGACTTTAAATGGGGTCAGAGTTCAGGGTTGGTGGACTGTACTTGGGGTCAGGGGTCAGGGTTCAGGGTTGGGGGACTGTACTTGGGGTCAGGGTCCGGAGTTCAGTGTTGGAGGACTGTACCTGGAGTCAGGGGTCAGGGTTCTGGGTTGGGGGACTGTACTTGGGGTCAGGGTTCTGGGTTGGGGTCTGTACTCGGGTTCAGGGTTCAGTGTTGTGGGACTGTACTTGGGGTCAGTGTGCAGGTTTGGGAGACTGTAATTGGGGTCTGGGTTCGGGGTTCAGGGTTGGGGGACTGTATTTGGGGTCAGACTTCAGGGTTCATGTTCAGGGTGGGGTTCTGTACTTGGGATCAGGGGTCAGGGTTCAGGTTTGGGGGACTGTACTTGGGTTCAAGGGTCAGGGTTCAGGGTTGGGCAACTGTACTTGGGATCAGAGTTCAGTGTTCAGTGTTGGGGGACTGTACTTGGGGTCAGGGTTCAGTGTTGGGGGACTGTACTTGGGGTCACAGTTGGTGGATTGTACTTGGGGTCAGGGTTCGGGGTTCAGGGTTGGGGGACTGTAATTGGGGTCAGGGTTCAGGGTTCAGGATTGTGTGACTGTACATAAGGTCAGAGTTCATGGTTCAGTACTGGGGAACTGTACTTGGGGTCAGAGTTTAGGGTTGGGGGACAGTACTTGGGGTCGGGGTCAGGGTTCTGGGTTGGGCGACTGTACTTTGGGTCAGGGGTCAGTGTTCTGGGTTGGGGAACTGTACTTGGGGTCAGGCTTCGTGGTTGGGAGACTGTACTTGGGGTCAGGGGTCAGGGTGCTGGTTTGGGGAACTGTACTTGGGGTCAGGGTTCGGGGTTCAGGTTTTGGGGACTATACTTGGGTTCAGCGTTGGAGGACTGTATTTGGAGTCAGAGGTTAGGGTTGGGGGTCTATACTTGGGGTCAGGGTTCAGGGTTGGAGGATTGTACTTGGGGTCAGAGTTCAGGGTTCATGTTGGGGAACTGTACTTGGGGTCAGGGTTGGAAAACTGTACTTGGGGTCAGGGTTGGGGGACTATACTTGGGGTCAGGGTTCAGGGTTGGGGGATTGTACTTGGGGTCAGAGTTCAGGGTTCATGTTGGGGAACTGTACTTGGGGTCAGGGTTCGGGGTTCAGGTTTGGGGGACTGTACTTGGGGTCAGGGGTGAGGGACTGTACTTGGGGTCAGGGTTGGGGGACTGTACTTGGGGTCAGGGTTCGGGGTTCAGTGTAGGGGGACTGTAATTGGGGTCAGGGTTCAGGATTGTGATCATGTAGTTAAGGTCAGAGTTCATGGTTCAATGTTGTGGGACTGTACTTGGGGTCAGAGTTCAGGGTTGGGGGACTGCAGTTGGGGTCAGGGTCCGGAGTTCAGTGTTGGGGGACTGTACTTGGGATCAGGGTTCTGGGTTGGGGGACTGTACTTGGGGTCAGGGGTCAGTGTTGGGAGACTGTTCTTGGGGTCAGGGGTCAGGGTTCTGGTTTGGTAAACTGTACTTGGGGTCAGTGTGCAGGTTTGGGAGACTGTACTTGGAGTCAGGGTTCAGTGTTGGGGGACTGTATTTGGGGTCAGGCTTCAGGGTTGGGAGACTGTACTTGGGGTCAGGAGTCAGGGATCTGGTTTGGGGGACTGTACTTGGGGTCAGTGTTCAGGGTTCAGGGTTGGGGGACTGTACTTGGGGTCAGGGTTCGGCGTTCAGTGTTTGGGGACTGTACTTGTGGTCAGGGTTCAGGGTTGGGGGATTGTACTTGGAGTCAGAGTTCAGGGTTCATGTTGGGAGACTGTACTTGGGGTCAGGGTTCGGGGTTCAGGTTTTGGGGACTGTACTTGGGTTAAGGGGTCAGGGTTCATTGTTGGAAGACTGTACTTGGGGTCAGAGTTCAGGGTTGGGGTGCTGTACTTGGGGTCTGGGTTCAGGTTTCTGGTTTGGGGGACTGTACTTGGGGTCAGGGTTCAGGGTTGGGGGACTGTACTTGGGGTCAGGGTTCGGGTTTCAGGGTTGGGCGACTATAATTGGGGTCAGGGGTCAGGGTTCATGATTGTGGGACTGTACATAAACTCAGAGTTCATGATTCAGTGTTGAGGGACTGTACTTGGGGTCAAAGGTTAGGTTTGGGGGACTGTACGTGGGGTCAGGGGTCAGGGTTCAAGGTTGGGGGACTGTACTTGGGGTCAGGGTCCGGAGTTCATTGTTGGGGGACTGTACATGGGGTCAGGGGTCAGTGTTCTGGGTTGGGGAACTGTATTTGGGGTCAGGGTCCGGGGTTCAGTGTTGTGGGACTGTACTTGGGGTCAGTGAGCAGGTTCGGAAGACTGTAATTGGGGTCTGGGTTCTGGATTGTGATACTGTAGTTAAGGTCAGAGTTCATGGTTCAGTGTTGTGGGACTGTACTTGGGGTCAGAGTTCAGGGTTGGGGGACTGCACTTGGGGTCAGGGTCCGGAGTTCAGTGTTGGCGGACTGTACTTGGGATCAGGGTTCTGGGTTGGAGGACTGTACTTGGGGTCAGGGGTCAGTGTTGGGAGCCTGTATTTGGGGTCAGGCTTCAAGGTTGGGGAACTGTACTTGGGGTCAGGGGTCAGTGTTCTGGGTTGGGGTACTGTATTTGGGGTCAGGGTCCGGGGTTCAGTGTTGTGGGACTGTACTTGGGGTCAGTGTGCAGGTTCGGGAGACTGTAATTGGGGTGTGGGTTCGGGGTTCAGGTGTGGGGGAGTGTACTTGGGGTCAGGGTTCAGGTTTGGGAGACTGTACTTGCGGTCAGGTGTCAGGGTTCTGGTTTGGGGGACTGTACTTGTGGTCAGGGTTCGGCGTTCAGTGTTTGAGGACTGTACGTGTGGTCAGGGGTCAGGGTTCAGGGTTGGGGGACTGTACTTGGAGTCAGAGTTCAGGGTTAATGTTGGGGGACTGTACTTGGGGTCAGGGTTCCGGGTTCAGGTTTTGGGGACTGTACTTGGGTTCAGCGTTGGACGACTGTATTTGAGGTCAGAGTTTAGGTTTGGGGGTCTGTACTTGGGGTCAGGGTTCAGGGTTCTGGGTTGGGGGTCTATACTTGGGGTCAGGGTTCGGGGATTAGTGTTGGGGGACTGTACTTTGGGTCAGGGTTCAGGGTTGGGGGACTGTACTTGGGGTCAGGGGTCAGTGTTCAGGGTTGGATGACTGCACTTGGGTTCAGAGTTCAGGGTTCAGGTTTGGGGGACTGTACTTGGGTTCAGGGGTCAGGGTTCAGGGTTGGGCAACTGTACTTGGGATCAGAGTTCAGGGTTCAGTGTTGGGGGACTGTACTTGGGGTCAGAGTTCGGGTTTCAGTGTTGGGGGATTGTACTTGGGAACAGGGGTTAGGGTTCTGTGTTAGGGGACTGTACTTGGGGTCATGGTTCAGGATTGTGGGACTGTACATAAGGTCAGAGTTCATGGTTCAGTGTTGGGGGACTGTACTTGGGGTCAGAGTTCACGGTTGGGGGACTGTACTTGGGGTCAGGGGTCAGGGTTCTGGGTTGGGGGACTGTACTTGGGGTCAGGGTCCGGGGTTCAGTGTTGTGGGACTGTACTTGGGGTCATTGTGCAGGTTTGGGAGACTGTAATTGGGGTCTGGGTTCGGGGTTCAGGTTTGGGGGACTGTACTTGGGGTCAGGGTTCAGGGTTGGGGACTGTATTTGGGGTCAGGGTTCAGGGTTGGGAGACTTTACTTGGGGTCAGGAGTCAGGATTCAACGTTGGTGGACTGTACTTGGGGTCGGGGTTCGGGGTTCGGTGTTCAGGGTTGGGCGACTGTAATTGGGGTCAGGGGTCAGGGTTCAGGATTGTGTGACTGTACATAAGGTCAGAGTTCATGGTTCAGTATTGGGGGACTGTACTTGGGGTCAGAGTTTAGTGTTGGGGGACAGTACTTGGGGTCGGGGTCAGGGTTCTGGGTTGGGCGACTGTACTTTGGGTCAGGGGTCAGTGTTCTGGGTTGGGGAACTGTACTTGGGGTCAGGCTTCGTGGTTGGGAGACTGTACTTGGGGTCAGGGGTCAGGGTGCTGGTTTGGGGAACTGTACTTGGGGTCAGGGTTCGGGGTTCAGGTTTTGGGGACTATACTTGGGTTCAGCGTTGGAGGACTGTATTTGGAGTCAGAGGTTAGGGTTGGGGGTCTATACTTGGGGTCAGGGTTCAGGGTTGGAGGATTGTACTTGGGGTCAGAGTTCAGGGTTCATGTTGGGGAACTGTACTTGGGGTCAGGGTTGGAAAACTGTACTTGGGGTCAGGGTTGGGGGACTATACTTGGGGTCAGGGTTCAGGGTTGGGGGATTGTACTTGGGGTCAGAGTTCAGGGTTCATGTTGGGGAACTGTACTTGGGGTCAGGGTTCGGGGTTCAGGTTTGGGGGACTGTACTTGGGGTCAGGGGTGAGGGACTGTACTTGGGGTCAGGGTTGGGGGACTGTACTTGGGGTCAGGGTTCGGGGTTCAGTGTAGGGGGACTGTAATTGGGGTCAGGGTTCAGGATTGTGATCATGTAGTTAAGGTCAGAGTTCATGGTTCAGTGTTGTGGGACTGTACTTGGGGTCAGAGTTCAGGGTTGGGGGACTGCAGTTGGGGTCAGGGTCCGGAGTTCAGTGTTGGGGGACTGTACTTGGGATCAGGGTTCTGGGTTGGGGGACTGTACTTGGGGTCAGGGGTCAGTGTTGGGAGACTGTTCTTGGGGTCAGGGGTCAGGGTTCTGGTTTGGTAAACTGTACTTGGGGTCAGTGTGCAGGTTTGGGAGACTGTAATTGGGGTCTGGGTTCAGGGTTCAGGTTTGGGGGACTGTACTTGGAGTCAGGGTTCAGTGTTGGGGGACTGTATTTGGGGTCAGGCTTCAGGGTTGGGAGACTGTACTTGGGGTCAGGAGTCAGGGATCTGGTTTGGGGGACTGTACTTGGGGTCAGTGTTCAGGGTTCAGGGTTGGGGGACTGTACTTGGGGTCAGGGTTCGGCGTTCAGTGTTTGGGGACTGTACTTGTGGTCAGGGTTCAGGGTTGGGGGATTGTACTTGGAGTCAGAGTTCAGGGTTCATGTTGGGAGACTGTACTTGGGGTCAGGGTTCGGGGTTCAGGTTTTGGGGACTGTACTTGGGTTAAGGGGTCAGGGTTCATTGTTGGAAGACTGTACTTGGGGTCAGAGTTCAGGGTTGGGGTGCTGTACTTGGGGTCTGGGTTCAGGTTTCTGGTTTGGGGGACTGTACTTGGGGTCAGGGTACAGGGTTGGGCGACTATAATTGGGGTCAGGGGTCAGGGTTCATGATTGTGGGACTGTACATAAACTCAGAGTTCATGATTCAGTGTTGAGGGACTGTACTTGGGGTCAAAGGTTAGGTTTGGGGGACTGTACGTGGGGTCAGGGGTCAGGGTTCAAGGTTGGGGGACTGTACTTGGGGTCAGGGTCCGGAGTTCATTGTTGGGGGACTGTACATGGGGTCAGGGGTCAGTGTTCTGGGTTGGGGAACTGTATTTGGGGTCAGGGTCCGGGGTTTAGTGTTGTGGGACTGTACTTGGGGTCAGTGAGCAGGTTCGGAAGACTGTAATTGGGGTCTGGGTTCGGGGTTCAGGTGTGGGGGAGTGTACTTGGGGTCAGGGTTCAGGTTTGGGAGACTGTACTTGCGGTCAGGTGTCAGGGTTCTGGTTTGGGGGACTGTACTTGGGGTCAGGGTTCGGCGTTCAGTGTTTGGGGACTGTACGTGTGGTCAGGGGTCAGGGTTCAGGGTTGAGGGACTGTACTTGGAGTCAGAGTTCAGGGTTCATGTTGGGGGACTGTACTTGGGGTCAGGGTTCCGGGTTCAGGTTTTGGGGACTGTACTTGGGTTCAGCATTGGACGACTGTATTTGGGGTCAGAGTTTAGGTTTGGGGGTCTGTACTTGGGGTCAGGGTTCAGGGTTCTGGGTTGGGGATCTATACTTGGGGTCAGGGTTCGGGGATTAGTGTTGGGGGACTGTACTTTGGGTCAGGGTTCAGGGTTGGGGGACTGTACTTGGGGTCAGGGGTCAGTGTTCGGGGTTGGATGACTGCACTTGGGTTCAGAGTTCAGGGTTCAGGTTGGGGGGACTGTACTTGGGTTCAGGGGTCAGGGTTCAGGGTTGGGCAACTGTACTTGGGATCAGAGTTCAGGGTTCAGTGTTGGGGGACTGTACTTGGGGTCAGGGTTCAGGGTTAGGAGACTGTACTTGGGGTCAGGGGTCAGGGTTCTGGTTTGGGGGACTGTACTTGGGGTCAGGGTTTGGCGTTCAGTGTTTGGGGACTGTACGTGTGGTCAGGGGTCAGGGTTCAGGGTTGGGGGGACTGTACTTGGGGTCAGGGTTCGGGGTTCAGGATTGGGGGACTGTACTTGGGTTCAGGGGTCAGGGTTCATTGTTGGAGGACTGTACTTGAGGTCAGAGTTCAGGGTGGGGTTCTGTACTTGGGGTCAGGGGTCAGGGTTCTGCTTTGGGGGACTGTAGTTGGGGTCAGGGGTGAAGGACTGTACTTGGGGTCAGGGTTCAGGGTTGGGGGACTGTACTTGGGGTCTGGGTTCGGTGTTCAGGGTTGGGGAACTGTAATTGGGGTCAGGGTTCAGGATTGTGTGACTGTACATAAGGTCAGACTTCATGGTTCAGTGTTTGGAGACTGTAGTTGGGGTCAGAGTTCAGGGTTGGTGGACTGTACTTGGGGTCAGGGTTCAGTGTTGTGGGACTGTACTTGGGGTCAGTGTGCAGGTTTGGGAGGCTATAATTGGGGTCTGGGTTCGGGGTTCAGGTTTGCGGGACTGTAGTTGGGGTCAGAGTTAAGGGTTGGGGGTCTGTACTTGGGGTCAGGGTTCAGAGTTCTGAGTTGGGTGTCTATAGTTGGGGTCAGGGTTCGGGGATTAATGTTGGGGGACTGTACTTTAGGTCAGGTGTCAGGGTTCAGGGTTGGGGGACTGTTGGGGTCAGAGCTCAGGGTTCTGGGTTGGGGGACTGTACTTGGGGTCAGGGGTCAGTGTTCAGGGTTGGATGACTGCACTTGGGTTCAGAGTTCAGGGTTCAGGTTTGGGGGACTGTACTTGGGTTCATGGGTCAGGGTTCAGGGTTGGGCAACTGTACTTGGGATCAGAGTTCAGGGTTCAGTGTTGGGGGACTGTACTTGCGGTCAGGGTTCAGGGTTGGGGGACTGTACTTGGTGTCAGACTTCAGGGTTCAGGGTTGGGGGACTGTACTTGGGATCTGGGTTCGGGGTTCAGGGTTGGGATACTGGACTCGGGGTCAGGGTTCAGTGTTCGGTGACTGTACTTGGGGTGAGGGTTCAGTTGTTCAGGGTTGGGGGACTGTACTTGGGGTCAGGGTTCGGGGTTCAGTGTAGGGGGACTATAATTGGGGTCAGGGGTCAGGGTTCAGGATTGTGGTACTGTACTTGGGGTCAGGGGTCAGGGTTCAGGGTTGGGGGACTGTACATGGGGTCAGGGGTCAGTGTTCAGTGTAGGGGGACTATAATTGGGGTCAGGGGTCAGGGTTCAGGATTGTGGTACTGTACTTGGGGTCAGGGGTCAGGGTTCTGGGTTGGGGGACTGTACTTGGGGTCAGGGGTCAGTGTTCAGGGTTGGGGGACTGTACTTGGGGTCAGGGTCCGGGGTTCAGTGTTGTGGGACTGTACTTGGGGTCAGTGTGCAGGTTCGGGAGACTGTAATTCGGGTCTGGGTTCGGGGTTCAGGCTTGGGGGACTGTACTTGGGGTCAGGGTTCAGGGTTGGGGGACAGTATTTGGGGTCAGGCTTCAGGGTTGGGAGACTGTACTTGGGGTCAGGGGTCAGGGTTCTGGTTTGGGGACGGTACTTGTGGTCAGGGTTCAGGGTTGGGGGATTGTACTTGGAGTCAGAGTTCAGGGTTCATGTTGGGAGACTGTACTTGGGGTCAGGGTTCAAGGTTCAGGTTTTGGGGACTGTACTTGGGTTCAGGTTTGGAGGACTGTACTTGGGGTCAGAGTTTAGGGTTGGGTTCTGTACTTGGTGTCAGAGTTCGGCATTCAGGGTTGTGGGATTGTACTTGGGGTCAGAGTTTAGGGTTCATGTTGGGGAACTGAACTTGGGGTCAGGGTTCGGGGTTCAGGTTTGGGGGACTGTACTTGGGTTAAGGGGTCAGGGTTCATTGTTGGAAGACTGTACTTGGGGGTCAGAGTTCAGGGTTGGGGTTCTGTACTTGGGGTCAGGGTTCTGGGTTGGGGACTGTACTTGGGGTCAGGGTTCGGGGTTCAGGTTTGGGCGACTGTAATTGGGGTCAGGGTTCAGGATTGTGGGACTGTACATAAGGTCAGAGTTCATGATTCAGTGTTGAGGGACTGTACTTGGGGTCAGAGTTTAGGGTTGGGGACTGTACGTGGGGTCAGATTTTGAGGAAGGGTGTCATAGTTTGCAGGATGACTTAGAAAGGTTGCAGAGCTGGCTGAGAGGGGGTGGATGGAGTTTAATGTGGAGAAGTGTGAGGTAATTCATTTCGGTAGGAATAACAGATGTGTTGAGTATAGGGCTAACGGGAGGACTTTGAATAGTGTGGAGGAGCAGAGAGATCTAGGTGTATGTGTACATAGATCCCTGAAAGTTGGGAATCAAGTAGATAAAGTTTGTTAAGAAGGCATACGGAGTTTTGGCGTTTATTGGTAGGGGATTGAATTTAGGAGTCGCAGCGTCATGATGCAACTGTACACAACTCTGGTGCGGCCGCACTTGGAGTTTTGTGTGCAGTTCTGGTCCCCACATTACAGGAAGGATGTAGAGGCTTTGGAGAGGGTGCAGAGGAGGTTTACCAGGATGTTGCCTGGTATGGAGGGGAGATCCTATGAGGAGAGACTGAGAGATTTGGGGTTGTTTTCGCTGGAAAGAAGGCGGCTAAGAGGGGATCTCATTGAAACATATAAGATGATTAGAGGTTTAGACAGGGTAGATAGTGATAGCCTTTTTCCTAGGATGGAGAAAGCTAACACGAGGGGGCACGATTTTAAATTAAGGGGGGGTAGTTATAGGACAGATGTCAGGGGTAGGTTCTTTACCCAGAGGGTGGTGAGGGACTGGAATGCCCTGCCAGCTGCAGTTGTAAATGCACCTAGTTTGGGGGCGTTTAAGAGATCTGTGGATAGGTTTATGGATGAAAAGGGATTGGTTTAGGCTAGTGGGTCATTGTTTTGTAACTGGTCGGCGCAACATTGTGGGCCGAAGGGCCTGTTCTGCGCTGTAATGTTCTATGTTCTATGTTCTATGTTCTATGTCAGGAGTCAGGGTTCAAGGTTGGAGGACTGTACTTGGGGTCAGGGTCCGGAGTTCAGTGTTGGGGGACTGTACTTGGGGTCAGAGTTTAGGGTTGGGGGACTGTATTTAGGGTCGGGGTCAGGGTTCAAGGTTGGGGGACTGTATTTGGGGTCAGAGTCCGGAGTTCACTGTTGTGGGACTGTACTTGGGGTCAGTGTGCAGGTTTGGGAGACTGTAATTGGGGTCTGGGTTCGGGGTTCAGGTGTGGGGGACTGTACTTGGGGTCAGGGTTCAGGGTTGGGAGACTGTACTTGGGGTCAGGGTTCAGGGTTGGGAGACTGTACTTGGGGTCAGGGTTCGGGGTTCAGGTTTTGGGGACTGTACTTGGGTTCAGCGCCGGACGACTGTATTTGGGGACAGAGTTTGGACGCAACACAGTTTCATTAAAGGGAAGTCGTGTCTGACAAATTTACTGGAGTTCTATGAGGATGTGTCTAGGGCAGTAGATGGAGGAGAGCCGGTGGATGTGGTCTTTCTGGATTTTCAGAAGGCGTTTGACAAGGTACCTCACAAGAGGTTATTGCAGAAGGTCAGGGGACATGGAGTTGGGGGTAGGGTGTTAGCGTGGATAGAGGATTGGTGGTCAAATAGGAGGCAGAGAGTGGGGGTCAATGGATGCTATTCGGATTGGCGGTTGGTGACTAGTGGGGTGCCCCAGGGGTCGGTGCTGGGGCCTCAGCTATTTACCATTTATATAGATGATCTGGAGGAGGGAACCGAGTGCAGGGTGTCAAAATTTGCTGATGACAACAAGATTGGGGGAAAGGCAAATTGTGCGGAGGGTGTGGAGTGTCTGCAGAAGGATCTAGATAGGCTGGGCAAATGGGCCAGGAAATGGCAAATGGAATTTAATGTTGGCAAGTGTGAGGTGGTCCACTTTGGTAGGAGGAATGGTAGGAAGGACTATTACTTACGGGGCGAAAAACTGCAGCAGGCGACGGTGCAGAGGGACCTCGGGGTCCTTGTGCATGAGTCGCAAAAACCCAGCTTGTAGGTGCAGCAGGGGGTCAGGAAGGCGAATGGGATGCTGGCCTTCATAGCGAAGGGGATTGAATATAAAAGTAGGGAGGTCTTGCTGCAGCTGTATAGGGCATTGGTGAGGCCGCAGCTGGAGTACTGTGTGCAGTTTTGGGCGCCGCACCTGTGCAAGGATGTTTTGGCCCTGGAGGGAGTGCAGAGGAGGTTTACTCGGCTGATACCGGAGATGAAGGGATTGAGCTATGAGGAGAGGCTGAATAAACTAGGCTTGTACTCATTAGAGTTTAGAAGAATGAGGGGAGATCTCATTGAGACGTATAAGATGATGAATGGGATGGATAGGATAGAGGTGGAGAGACTCTTCCCGCTCAAAAAAGACAGGAGGACTAGGGGGCACAGCCTCAAGGTAAAGGGGGGGCGGTTTAGAACAGAGTTGAGGAGGAACTTCTTCACTCAAAGGGTGGTGAATCTCTGGAATTCTCTGCCCGTTGAAGTGGTGGAGGCTGCCTCGCTAAATATTTTTAAGAAACGGGTTGATGGGTTTTTGATAAGAGAAGGGATTAAGGGTTATGGGGAGAGGGCGGGAAGGTGGAGCTGAGTCACGACAGATCAGCCATGATCTTATTGAATGGCGGGGCAGGCTCGAAGGGCCAGATGGCCTACTCCTGCTCCTATTTCTTATGTTCTTATGTTCTTATGGTCTGTACTTGGGGTCAGGGTTCAGGGTTCTGGGTTGGGGGTCTATACTTGGGGTCAGGGTTCGGGGATTAGTGTTGGGGGGCTGTACTTTGGGTCAGGGGTCAGGGTTCAGGGTTGGGGGACTGTACTTGGGGTCAGAGTCCTGGGTTCTGGGTTGGGGGACTGTACTTGGGGTCAGGGGTCAGTGTTCAGGGTTGGATGACTGCCCTTGGGTTCAGAGTTCAGGGTTCAGGTTTGGGGGACTGTACTTGGGTTCAAGGGTCAGGGTTCATTGTTGAAGGACTGTACTTGGGGTCAGAGTTCAGGGTGGGGTTCTGTACTTGGGGTCAGGGGTCAGGGTTCTGGTTTGGGGGACTGTAGTTGGGGTCAGGGGTGAGGGACTGTACTTGGGGTCAGGGTTCAGGGTTGGGGGACTGTACTTGGGGTCTGGGTTCGGTGTTCAGGCTTGGGGAACTGTAATTGGGCTCAGGGTTCAGGATTGTGGGACTGTACATAAGATCAGACTTCATGGTTCAGTGTTGGGGGACTGTAGTTGGGGTCAGAGTTCAGGGTTGGTGGACTGTACTTGGGGTCAGGGGTCAGGGTTCAGGGTTGGGGGACTGTAATTGGGGTCTGGGTTCGGGGTTCAGGTTTGCGGGACTGTACTTGGGGTCAGGGTTCAGGGTTGGGGGACTGTATTTGGGGTCAGGGTTCAGGGTTGGGAGACTTTACTTGGGGTCAGGGGTCAGGGTTCTGGTTTGGAGGACTGTACTTGGGGTCAGGGTCCGGGGTTCAGGTTTTGGGGACTGTATTTGGGGTCAGAGGTTAGGGTTGGGGGTCTGTACTTGGGGTCAGGGTTCCGGGTTCTGAGTTGGGTGTCTATAATTGGGGTCAGGGTTCGGGGATTAATGTTGGGGGACTGTACTTTGGGTCAGGGGTCAGGGTTCAGGGTTTGGGGACTGTTCGGTTCAGGGGTCAGGGTTCAGGGTTGGGCAACTGTACTTGGGATCAGAGTTCAGGGTTCAGTGTTGGGGGACTGTACTTGGTGTCAGACTTCAGGGTTCAGGGTTGGGATACTGTACTCGGGGTCAGGGTTCAGTGTTCGGTGACTGTACTTGGGGTGAGGGTTCAGTTGTTCAGGGTTGGGGGACTGTACTTGGGGGTCAGGGTTGGGGGACTATACTTGGGGTCAGGGTTCAGGGTTGGAAAACTGTACTTGGGGTCAGGGTTGGGGGACTATACTTGGGGTCAGGGTTCAGGGTTGGGGGAGTGTACTTGGGGTCAGAGTTCAGGGTTCATGTTGGGGAACTGTACTTGGGGTCAGGGTTCGGGGTTCAGGGGTGAGGGACTGTACTTGGGGTCAGGGTTGGGCGACTGTACTTGGGGTCAGGGTTCGGGGTTCAGTGTAGGGGGACTATAATTGGGGTCAGGGGACAGGGTTCAGGATTGTGGTACTGTACTTGGGGTCAGGGTCCGGGGTTCAGTGTTGGGGGACTGTACCTGGGGTCAGGGGTCAGGGTTCAGCGTTGGGGGACTGTACTTGGGGTCAGGGGTCAGTGTTCTGGGTTGTAGAACTGTACTTGGGGTCAGGGTCCGGGGTTCAGTGTTGTGGGACTGTACTTGGGGTCAGTGTGCAGGTTTGGGAGACTGTAATTCGGGTCTGGGTTCGGGGTTCAGGTTTGGGGGACTGTACTTGGGGTCAGGGTTCAGGGTTGGGGGACAGTATTTGGGGTCAGGCTTCAGGGTTGGGAGACTGTACTTGGGGTCAGGGGTCAGGGTTCTGGTTTGGGGGGCTGTACTTGGGGACAGGGATCGGTGTTCAGTGTTTGGGGACTGTACTTGTGGTCAGGGTTCAGGGTTGGGGGATTGTACTTGGAGTCAGAGTTCAGGGTTCATGTTGGGAGACTGTACTTGGGGTCAGGGTTCAGGGTTCAGGTTTTGGGGACTGTACTTGGGTTCAGGTTTGGAGGACTGTACTTGGGGTCAGAGTTTAGCGTTGGGTTCTGTACTTGGGGTCAGAGTTCAGGGTTCATGTTGGGGAACTGTACTTTGGGTCAGGGTTCGGGGTTCAGATTTGGGGGACTGTACTTGGGTTAAGGGGTCAGGGTTCATTGTTGGAAGTCTGTACTTGGGGTCAGAGTTCAGGGTTGGGGTTCTGTACTTGGAGTCAGGGTCCGGAGTTCAGTGTTGGGGGACTGTACTTGGGGTCAGAGTTTAGAGTTGGGGGACTGTACTTGGGGTCAGGGGCCAGGGTTCAAGGTTGGGGGACTGTATTTGGGGTCAGGGTCCGGGGTTCAGTGTTGTGGGACTGTACTTGGGGTCAGTGTGCAGGTTCGGGAGACTATAATTGGGGTCTGGGTTCGGGGTTCAGGTGTGGGGGAGTGTACTTGGGGTCAGGGTTCAGGGTTGGGAGACTGGACTTGTGGTCAGGGGTCAGGGTCCAGGTTGGGGGACTGTACTTGGGGTCAGGGTTCGGGGTTCAGGTTTTGGGGACTGTACTTGGGTTCAGCGTTGGACGACTGTATTTGGGGACAGAGTTTAGGTTTGGGGGTCTGTACTTGGGGTCAGGGTTCAGGGTTCTGGGTTGGGGGTCTATACTTGGGGTCAGGGTTCGGGGATTAGTGTTGGGGGACTGTACTTTGGGTCAGGGGTCAGGGTTCAGGGTTGGGGGACTGTAGTTGGGGTCAGAGCTCTGGGTTCTGGGTTGGGGGACTGTACTTGGGGTCAGGGGTCAGTGTTCAGGGTTGGATGACTGCCCTTGGGTTCAGAGTTCAGAGTTCAGGTTTTGGGGACTGTACTTGGGTTCAAGGGTCAGGGTTCAGGGTTGGGCAACTGTACTTGGGATCAGAGTTCAGGGTTCAGTGTTGGGGGACTGTACTTGGGGTCAGAGTTCGGGGTTCAGGGTTGGGGGATGGTACTTGGGTTCAGGGGTCAGGGTTCATTGTTGAGGACTGTACTTGTGGTCAGAGTTCAGGGTGGGGTTCGGTACTTGGGGTCAGGGGTCAGGGTTCTGGTTTGGGGGACTGTACTTGGGGTCAGGGTTCAGATTTGTGGGACTGTACATAAGGTCAGAGTTCATGGTTCAGTGTTGGGGGACTTGGGGTCAGAGTTCACGGTTGGGGGACTGTACTTGGGGTCAGGGTTCAGGGTTGGGGGACTGTACTTGGGGTCAGGGTTCGGGGTTCAGTTTTTGGGGACAGTACTTGGGTTAAGGGGTCAGGGTTCATTGTTGGAAGACTGTACTTGGGGTCAGAGTTCAGGGTTGGGGTTCTGTACTTGGGGTCTGGGGTGAGGGACTGTACTTGGGGTCAGGGTTCAGGGTTGGGGGACTGTACTTGGGGTCAGGGTTCGAGGTTCAGAGTTGGGCGACTGTAATTGGGGTCAGGGGTCAGGGTTCAGGATTGTGGGACTGTACTTGGGGTCAGTGTGCAGGTTCGGGAGACTGTACTTGGGGTCAGGGTTCGGCGTTCAGTGTTTGGGGACTGTACGTGTGGTCAGGGGTCAGGGTTCAGGGTTGGGGGACTGTACTTGGAGTCAGAGTTCAGGGTTCATGTTGGGGGACTGTACTTGGGGTCAGGGTTCCGGGTTCTGGGTTGGGGGTCTATACTTGGGGTCAGGGTTCGGGGAATAGTGTTGGGGAACTGTACTTTGGGTCAGGGGTCAGGGTTCAGGGTTGGGGGACTGTACTTGGGGTCAGGGGTCAGTGTTCAGGGTTGGATGACTGCACTTGGGTTCAGAGTTCAGGTTTGGGGGACTGTACTTGGGTTCAGGGGTCAGGGTTCAGGGTTGGGGGACTGTACTTGGGGTCAGAGTTCGGGTTTCAGGGTTGGGGGATTGTACTTGGGATCAGGGGTCAGGGTTCTGGGTTGGGAGACTGTACTTGGGGTCATGGTTCAGGATTGTGGGACTGTACATAAGGTCAGAGTTCATGGTTCAGTGTTGGGGGACTGTACTTGGGGTCAGAGTTCATGGTTGGGGGACTGTACTTGGGGTCAGGGTCCGGAGTTCAGTGTTGGGGTACTGTACTTGGGGTCAGGGATCAGTGTTCTGGGTTGGTGAATGTACTTGTGGTCAGGGTCCGGGGTTCAGTGTGCAGGTTTGGGAGACTGTAATTGGGGTCTGGGTTCGGCGTTCAGGTTTGGGGGACTGTACTTGGGGTCAGGGTTCAGGGTTGGGGACTGTATTTGGGGTCAGGGTTCAGGGTTGGGAGACTTTACTTGGGGTCAGAGGTCAGGGTTCTGGTTTGGGGGACTGTACTTGGGGTCAGGGTTCGGAGTTCAGGTTTTGGGGACTGTGCTTGGGTTCAGCGTTGGACGACTCTATTTGGGGTCAGAGTTTAGGGTTGGGGGTCTGTACTTGGGGTCAGGGTTCGGGGTTCAGGGTTGGGCGACTGTAATTGGGGTCGGGGTTCGGGGTTCAGGGTTGGGCGACTGTAATTGGGGTCAGGGTTTAGGGTTGGGAGACTGTACGTGGGGTCAGGGGTCAGGATTCAAGGTTGGTGGACTGTACTTGGGGTCGGGGTTCGGGGTTCAGGGTTGGGCGACTGTAATTGGGGTCAGGGTTCAGGATTGTGGGACTGTACATGGGGTCAGAGTTTAGTGTTGGGGGACTGTACTTGGGGTCGGGGTCAGGGTTCTGGGTTGGGCGACTGTACTTGGGGTCAGGGGTCAGTGTTCTGGGTTGGGGAACTGTACTTGGGGTCAAGGTCCGGGGTTCCGTGTTGGGGGACTGTACTTGGGGTCAGTGTGCAAGTTCGGGAGACTGTAATTGGGGTCTGGTTTCAGGGTTCAGGTGTGGGGGACTGTACTTGGGGTCAGGGGTCAGGGTTCTGGTTTCGGGGACTGTACTTGGGGTCAGGGTTTGGCGTTCAGTGTTTGGGGACTGTACGTGTGGTCAGGGGTCAGGGTTCAGAGTTGTGTGACTGTACTTGGGGTCAGGGTTCGGGGTTCAGGATTGGGGGACTGTATTGGGTTCAGGGGTCAGGGACTGTACTTGGGGTCAGACTTCAGGGTGGGGTTCTGTACTTCTGGTCAGGGGTCAGGGTTCAGGGTTGGGGGACTGTACTTGGGGTCTGGTTCGGTCTTCAGTGTTGGGGAACTGTAATTGGGGTCAGGGTTCAGGGTTGGTGGACTGTACTTGGGGTCAGGGTTCAGGGTTGGGGGACTGTACTTGGGGTCAGGGTCCGGGGTTCAGTGTTGTGGGACTGTACTTGGGGTCAGGGTTCAGGGTTGGGGGACGGTATTTGGGGTCAGGGTTCAGGGTTGGGAGACTTTACTTGGGGTCAGGGGTCAGGGTTCTGGTTTGGGGGACTGTACCTGGGGTCAGGGTCGTGGTTCAGGTTTTGGGGACTGTATTTGGGGTCAGAGGTTAGGGTTGGGGGTATGTACTTGGGGTCAGGGTTCAGAGTTCTGAGTTGGGTGTCTATAATTGGGGTCAGGGTTCGAGGATTAATGTTGGGGGACTGTACTTTGGGTCAGGGTTCAGGGTTGGGGGACTGTTGGGGTCAGAGCTCAGGGTACTGGGTTGGGGGACTGTACTTGGGGTCAGGGGTCAGTGTTCAGGGTTGGATGACTGCACTTGGGTTCAGAGTTCAGGGTTCAGGTTTGGGGGACTGTACTTGGGTTCAGGGGTCAGGGTTCAGGGTTGGGCAACTGTACTTGGGATCAGAGTTCAGGGTTGGGGGACTGTACTTGGGATCTGGGTTCGGGGTTCAGGGTTGGGATACTGTACTCGGGGTCAGGGTTCAGTGTTCGGTGACTGTACTTGGGGTGAGGGTTCAGTTGTTCAGGGTTGGGGGACTGTACTTGGGGTCAGGGTTCAGGGTTGGGGGACTGTTGGGGTCAGAGTTCAGGGTTCATGTTGGGGAACTGTACTTGGGGTCAGGGTTCGGGGTTCAGGTTTGGGGGACTGTACTTGGGGTCAGGGGTGAGGGACTGTACTTGGGGTCAGGGTTGGGCGACTGTACTTGGGGTCAGGGTTCGGGGTTCAGTGTAGGGGGACTATAATTGGGGTCAGGGTTCAGGATTGTGGTACTGTACTTGGGGTCAGGGGTCAGGGTTCAGGGTTGGGGGACTGTACTTGGGGTCAGGGTCCGGAGTTCAGTGTTGGGGGACTGTACTTGGGGTCAGGGCATTGGGTTGGGGGACTTTACTTGGGGTCAGGGGTCAGGGTTCAGGGTTGGAGAACTGTACTTGGGGTCATGGTCCGGGGTTCAGTGTTGTGGGACTGTACTTGGGGTCAGTGTGCAGGTTTGGGAGACTGTAATTCGGGTCTGGGTTCGGGTTTCAGGTTTGGGGGACTGTACTTGGGGTCAGGGTTCAGGGTTGGGGGACAGTATTTGGGGTCAGGCTTCAGGGTTGGGAGACTGTACTTGGGGTCAGGGGTCAGGGTTCTGGTTTGGGGGGCTGTACTTGGGACAGGGATCGGTGTTCAGTGTTGGGGGACTGTACTTGGGGTCAGAGTTTAGGCTTGGGTTCTGTAATTGGGGTCAGAGTTCGGGGTTCAGGGTTGGGGGATTGTACTTGGGGTCAGAGTTCAGGGTTCATGTTGAGGAACTGTACTTGGGGTCAGGGTTCGGGGTTCAGGTTTGGGGGACTGTACTTGGGTTAAGGGGTCAGGGTTCATTGTTGGAAGACTGTACTTGGGGTCAGAGTTCAGGGTTGGGGTTCTGTACTTGGGGTCAGGGGTCAGGGTTCTTGGTTGGGGGACTGTCCTTGGGGTCAGGGTTCAGGTTTGGGGGACTGTACGTGGGGTCAGTGTTCGGGGTTCAGGGTTGGGCGACTGTAATTGGGGTCAGGGTTCAGGATTGTGGGACTGTACATAAGGTCAGAGTTCATGATTCAGTGTTGAGGGACTGTACTTGGGGTCAGAGTTTAGGGGTGGGGGACTGTACGTGGGGTCAGGGGTCAGGGTTCAAGGTTGGGGGACTGTACTTGGGGTCAGGGTCCGGAGTTCAGTGTTGGGGGACTGTACTTGGGGTCAGAGTTTAGGGTTGGGGGACTGTACTTGGGGTCAGGGTTCAAGGTTGGGGGACTGTATTTGGGGTCAGGGTCCGGGGTTCAGTGTTGTGAGACTGTACTTGGGGTCAGTGTGCAGGTTCGGGAGACAGTAATTGGGGTCTGGGTTCGGTGTTCAGGTTTGGGGACTGTACTTGGGGTCAGGATTCAGGGTTGGGAGACTGTACTAGGGGTCAGGGGTCAGGGTTCTGGTTTGGGGGACTGTACTTGGGGTCAGGGTTCGGCGTTCAGTGTTTGGGGACTGTACGTGTGGTCAGGGGTCAGGGTTCGGGGTTTAGGTTTTGGTGACTGTACTTGGGTTCAGCGTTGGACGACTGTATTTGGGGACAGAGTTTAGGTTTGGGGGTCTGTACATGGGGTCAGGTTCAGGGTTCTGGGTTGGGGGTCTATACTTGGGGTCAGGGTTCGGGGATTAGTGTTGGGGGACTGTACTTTGGGTCAGGGGTCAGGGTTCAGGGTTGGGGGACTGGACTTGGGGTCAGAGCTCTGGGTTCTGGGCTGGGGGACTGTACTTGGGGTCAGGGGTCAGTGTTCACGGTTGGATGACTGCACTTGGGTTCAGAGTTCAGGGTTCAGGTTTGGGGGACTGTACTTGGGTTCAAGGGTCAGGGTTCAGGGTTGGGCAACTGTACTTGGGATCAGAGTTCAGGGTTCAGTGTTGGGGGAGTGTACTTGGGGTCAGAGTTCGGGGTTCAGGGTTGGGGGATGGTACTTGGGTTCAGGGGTCAGGGTTCATTGTTGAGGACTGTACTTGTGGTCAGAGTTCATGGTGGGGTTCTGTACTTGGGGTCAGGGGTCAGGGTTCTGGGTTGGGGGACTGTACTTGGGGTTAGAATTCGGCGTTCCGTGTTGGGGGACTGTACTTGGGGTCAGGGTGCAAGTTTGCGAGACTGTATTTGGGGTCTGCGTTCAGGGTTCTGGTTTGGGGGACTGTAGTTGGGGTCAGGGGTGAGGTACTGTACTTGGGGTCATGGTTCAGGTTTGTGGGACTGTACATAAGGTCAGAGTTCATGGTTCAGTGTTCGGGGAGTTGGGGTCAGAGTTCACGGTTGGGGGACTGTACTTGGGGTCAGGGGTCACGGTTCAGGGTTGGGGGACTGTACTTGGGGTCAGGGTCCGGAGTTCAGTGTTGGGGGACTGTACTTGAGGTCAGGGGTCAGGGTTCAGTGTTGGGGGACTGTACTTGGGGTCAGGGTCCGTGGTTCAGTGTTGTGGGACTGTACTTGGGGTCATTGTGCAGGTTTGGGAGACTGTAATTGGGGTCTGGGTTCGGGGTTCAGGTTTGGGGGACTGTACTAGGGGTCAGGGTTCAGGGTTGGGGACTGTATTTGGGGTCAGGGTTCAGGGTTGGGAGACTTTACTTGGGGTCAGGGGTCAGGGTTCTGGTTTGGGGGACTGTACTTGGAGTCAGGGTTCGGGGTTCAGGTTTTGGGGACAGTACTTGGGTTCAGCGTTGGAGGACTGTATTTGGGGTCAGAGTTTAGGGTTGGGGGTCTGTACTTGGGGTCAGGGTTCAGAGTTCTGGGTTGGGTGTCTATAATTGGGGTCAGGGTTCGGGGATTAATGTTGGGGGACTGTACTTTGGGTCAGGGTTCAGGGTTGGGGGACTGTACTTGGAGTCAGAGTTCAGGGTTCATGTAGGGGGACTGTACTTGGAGTCAGGGTTCGGGGTTGGGGGTCTGTACTTGGGGTCAGGTTTGGAGGACTGTACTTGGGGTCAGAATTCAGGGTTGGGGATCTGTACTTGGGGTCAGGGTTCAGGGTTCTGGGTTGGGGGACTATACTTGGGGTCAGGGTTCGGGGATTAGTGTTGGGGGACTATACTTGGGGTCAGGGGTCAGGGTTCAGGGTTGGATGACTGTACTTGGGGTCAGAGTTCAGGGTTCAGGTTTGGGGGACTATACTTGTGTTCAGGGGTCAGGGTTCAGGGTTGGGCAACTGTACTTGGGATCAGAGTTCAGGGTTCAGTGTTGGGGAACTGTATTTGGTGTCAAAGTTCACGGTTCAGGGTTCGCGGACTGTACTCAGGGTCAGGGTTCATTGTTGGGGGACTGTACATGGGGTCAGGGCTCAGTTGTTCAGGATTGGGGAACTGTACATGGGGTCAGGATTGGGTGACTATACTTGGGTTCAGGGGTCAGGGTTCAGGGTTGGGGGACTGTATTTGGGGCCAGGGTACAGGGTTGGGGGACTGTACTTGGGATCTGGGATCGGGGTTCAAGGTTCAGGGTCTGTACTCGGGGTGAGGGTTCAGTGTTCGGGGACTGTACTTGGGGTGAGGGTTCAGTTGTTCAGTATTGGGGGACTGTACTTGGGGTCAGGGTTCAGTGTTCAGGATTGGGGGACTGTACTTGGGTGTCAGGGTTCAGGGTTGGGGGATTGTACTTGGGGTCAGAGTTCAGGGTTCATGTTGGGCAACTGTACTTGGGGTCAGGGTTCGGGGTTCAGGTTTGGGGGACTGTACTTGGGTTCAAGGGTCAGGGTTCATTGTTGGAAGACTGCACTTGGGGTCAGAGTTCAGGGTTGGGGTTCTGTACTTGGAGTCAGGGGTCAGGGTTCTGGGTTGGGGACTGTAGTTGGGGTTAGAATTCGGCGTTCCGTGTTGGGGGACTGTACTTGGGGTCAGGGGTCAGGGTGCAGGTTTGCGAGACTGTACTTGGGGTCTGGGTTCAGGGTTCTGGTTTGGGCGACTGTAATTGGGGTCAGGGTTCAGGATTGTGGGACTGTACATAAGGTCAGAGTTCATTTTTCAGTGTTGGGGGACTGTACTTGGGGTCAGGGTTCAGTTGTTCAGGATTGGGGGACTGTACTTGGAATCAGAGTTCAGTGTTCTGGGTTGGGGGACTGTATTTGGGGTCAGGGGTCAGGGTTCAGGGTTGGAGAACTGTACTTGGGATCAGAGTTCAGGGTTCAGTGTTTGGGGACTGTACTTGGGATCAGGGGTCTGAGTTCAGGGTTGGGGGAATTGTACTTTTGGTCAGAGTTCAGGGTTCATGTTGGGGGACTGTACTTGGAGTCAGGGTTCGGGGTTGAGGGTCTGTACTTGGGGTCAGGGTTGGAGGACTGTACTTGGGGTCAGAATTTAGGTTGGGGATCTGTACTTGGGGTCAGGGTTTTGGAATCTGGGTTGGAGGACTAAACTTGGGGTCAGGGTTCGGAGATTAGTGTTGGGGGACTATACTTGTGTTCAGGGGTCAGGGTTCAGGGTTGGGCAACTGTACTTGGGATCAGAGTTCAGGATTCAGTGTTGGGGAACTGTATTTGGTGTCAAAGTTCACGGTTCAGGGTTGGCGGACTGTACTCGGGGTCAGGGTTCATTGTTGGGGGACTGTACTTGGGATCAGGGTCCGGAGTTCAGTGTTGAGGGACTGTACTTGGGGTCAGGGTTCTGGGTTGGGGGACTGTACTTGGAGTCAGAGTTCAGGGTTCATGTTGGGGGACTGTACTTGGGTTCAGCGTTGGACGACTGTATTTGGGGTCAGAGTTTAGGTTTGTGGGTCTGTACTTGGGGTCAGGGTTCAGGGTTCAGGGTTGGGGGACTGCACTTGGGGGTCAGAGCTCAGGGTTCTGGGTTGGGGGACTGTACTTGGGGTCAGGGTTCAGGGTTGGGCAACTGTACTTGGGATCAGAGTTCAGGTTTCAGTGTTGGGGTACTGTACTTGGGGTCAGGGTTCAGGGTTGGTGGACTGTACTTGGGGTCAGAGATCTGGGTTCAGGGTTGCGGGACTGTACTTGGGGTCAGGGTTCTGGGTTGGGGGACTGTACTTGGGGTTAAAATTTGGCGTTCCGTGTTGGGGGACTGTACTTGGGGTCAGGGGACAGGGTTCTGGTTTGGGGATTTGTACTTGGGGTCAGGGGTGAGGGACTGTACTTGGGGTCAGGGTTCAGGGTTGGGGGACTGTACTTGGGGTCAGGGTCCGGAGTTCAGTGTTGGGGACTGTACTTGGGGTCAGGGTTGAGGGTTCTGGATTGGGGGACTGTACTTGGGGTCAGGGTTCAGGGTTGAGGGTTGGGGGACTGGACTTGGGATCTGGGTTCGGGGTTCAGGGTTGGGGGACTGTACTCGGCGTCAGGGTTCAGTGTTGTGGGACTGTACTTGGGGTCAGGGTTCAGTTGTTCAGGATTGGGGGACTGTACTTGGGATCAGAGTTCAGGGTTCTGGGTTGGGGGACTGTACTTGGGGTCAGGGTTCAGTTGTTCAGGATTGGGGGACTGTACTTGGGGTCAGGGTTCAGTGTTCAGGGTTGGGGAACTGTACTTGGGGTCAGGGTTGGGGGACTATACTTGGGATCAGAGTTCAGGGTTCTGGATTGGGGGACTGTACTTGGGGTCAGGGGAGAGGGTTCAGGGTTGGAGAACTGTACGTGGGATCAGAGTTCAGGGTTCAGTGTTTGGGGACTGTACTTGGGGTCAGGGGTCTGAGTTCAGGGTTGGGGGATTGTACTTGGAGTCAGAGTTCAGGGTTCATGTTGGGGGACTGTACTTGGAGTCAGGGTTCGGGGTTGGAGGTCTGTACTTGGGGTCAGGGTTGGAGGACTGTACTTGGGGTCAGAATTCAGGGTTGGGGATCTGTACTTGGGGTCAGAGTTCAGGGTTCAGGTTTGTGGGACTATACTTGTGTTCAGGGGTCAGGGTTCAGGGTTGGGCAACTATACTTGGGATCAGAGTTCAGGGTTCAGTGTTGGGAAACTGTATTTAGTGTCAAAGTTCAGGGTTCAGGGTTGGCGGACTGTACTCGGGGTCAGGGTTCATTGTTGGGGGACTGTACATGGGGTCAGGGCTCAGTTGTTCAGGATTGGGGGACTGTACTTGGGGTCAGGGTTCAGTGTTCAGGGTTGGGGAACTGTACTTGGGGTCAGGGTTGGGGGACTATACTTGGGTTCAGGGGTCAGGGTACAGGGTTGGGGGACTGTATTTGGGATCAGGGTTCGGGGTTCAGGGTTGGGGGACTGTACTCGGGGTCAGGGTTCAGGGTTCAGGGTTGGGGGACGGTACTTGGGGTCAGGGTACAGGGTTGGGGGACTGTACTTGGGGTCAGGGTTCAGGATTGGAGGACTGTTCTTGGGGTCAAAGTTCAGGGTTCAGGGTTGGGGGACTGTATTTAGGATCAGGTTTAGTGATTCAGAGTTGGGGGACTGTCCTTGGGGTCAGGGTTCAGGGTTGGGGGTCTGTACTTGGGGTCAGAGTTCAGGGTGCAGGGTTGGGGAACTGTACTTGGGGTCAGGGGTCAGGAATCAGGCTTGGGGACATTACGTGGGGTCAGGGTTCAGGTTTCAGGGTTGGGGGACTGTACTTGGGGTCATGGTTCAGGGTTCAGGGATTGTTGACTGTACTTGGTGTCAGGGTTCACGGCTGTGGGACTATAGTTGAGGTCAGGGTTCGAGGATTAGTGTTGGGGGACTGTACGTGGAGTCAGAGCTCAGGGTTGTGTGTTGGGGGACTGTACTTAGGGTCAGGTGTCAGCGTTCAGTGTTGGATGCCTGTACTTGGGGTCAGAGTTCAGAGTTCAGGTTTGGAGGAATATACTTGGGTTCAGGGGTTAGGGTTCAGGGTGGGGCAACTGTACTTGGGATCAGAGAACAGGGTTCATTGTTGGGGGACTGTACTTGGGGTCAGGGTTCAGGGTTGGGGGACTGTACTTGGGGTCAGGGTTCAGTTGTTCAGGATTGCGGGACTGTTCTTGGGGTCAGGGTTCAGGGTTGTGGGACTGTACTTGGGGTCAGGGTTCGGCGTTCAGTGTTTGGGGACTGTACATGGGGTCAGGGGTCAGGGTTCAGGGCTGGGGGATTGTAAATGGGGTCAGAGTTCAGGGTTCATGTTGGGGAACTGTACTTGGGGTCAGGGTACGGGGTTCAGGTTTGGGGGACTGTATTTGGGTTCAGGGGTCAGGGTTCATTGTTGGACGACTGTATTGGGGTCAGAGTTCAGGGTTGGGCTCTGCACTTGGGGTCAGGGTTCTGGGTTTGGGGACTGTACTTGGGGTCAGGAGTCAGGATGCAGATTTGCGAGACTGTACTTGGGGTCAGGGTACAGGGTTGGGGGACAGTACTTGGGGTCAGGGTTTAGGGTTCAGGGTTGGGAGACTATAATTGGGGACAGGGGTCAGGGTTCAGGGTTGGGGGACTGTACTTGGTGTCTGTGTTCAGGTTTGGAGATCTGTACTTGGGGTCAGGGTTCTGGGTTGGGGGACTGTACTTGGGGTAAGGGGTCAGCGTTCTGGGTTGGGGGACTGTACATGGGGTCAGGGTTCAGTGTTGGGGGACTGTAGTTGGGGTCACAGCTCAGGGTTCAGGGTTGGGGGATTGTACTTGGGGTCAGAGCTCAGGGTTCTGGGTTCGGGGACTGTACTCGGGGTCAGGGTTCAGGGTTGGGGGACTGTACTTGGGATCTGGGTTCGTGGTTCAGGGTTGGGGGACTGTACTCGGGGTCAGAGCTCAGGGTTCAGGGTTGGGGGACTGTACTTGGGTCAGAGCTCAGGGTTCTGGGTTGGGATCTGTACTCGGGTTCAGGGTTCAGTGTTGTGGGACTGTACTTGGGGTCAGTGTGCAGGTTTGGGAGACTGTAATTGGGGTCTGGGTTCGGGGTTCAGGTTTGGGGGACTGTACTTGGGGTCAGGGTTCAGGGTTGGGCGACTGTATTTGGGGTCAGGGTTCAGGGTTGGGAGACTTTACTTGGGGTCAGGGGTCAGGATTCTATTTGGGGGACTGTACTTGGGGTCAGGGTTCGGGGTTCAGGTTTTGGGGACTGTACTTGGGTTCAGCGTTGGAGGACTGTATTTGGGGTCAGAGTTTAGGGTTGGTGGTGTGTACTTGGGGTCAGGGTTCCGGGTTCTGGGTTGGGGGACTATACTTGGGGTCACGGTTCGGGGATTAATGTTGGGGGACTGTACTTTGGAACAGGGTTTAGAGTTGGGGGACTGTACTTGAGGTCAGAGCTCAGGGTTCTGGGTTGGGGACTGTAGTTGGTGTCAGGGTTCACGGCTGTGGGACTACAGTTGAGGTCAGGGTTCGAGGATTAGTGTTGGGGGACTGTACGTGGGGTCAGAGCTCAGGGTTCTGTGTTGGGGGACTGTACTTAGGGTCAGGTGTCAGGGTTCAGTGTTGGATGCCTGTACTTGGGGTCAGAGTTCAGAGTTCAGGTTTGGAGGAATATACTTGGGTTCAGGGGTTAGGGTTCAGGGTGGGGCAACTGTACTTGGGATCAGAGTACAGGGTTCATTGTTGGGGGACTGTACTTGGGGTCAGGGTTCAGGGTTGGGGGACTGTACTTGGGGTCAGGGTTCAGTTGTTCAGGATTGCGGGACTGTTCTTGGGGTCAGGGTTGGGGGACTGTACTTGGGGTCAGGGTTCAGGGTTCAGGATTGGGGGACTGTATTTGGGGTCAGGGATCATGTTTGGGGGACTATACTTGCGTTCAGGGGTCAGGGTTCAGGTTGGGGGACTGTACTTGGGGTCAGTGTTCAGGGTTGGGGGACTGTACTTGGGGTCAGGGTTCGGCGTTCAGTGTTTGGGGACTGTACTTGGGGTCAGGGGTCAGGGTTCAGGGCTGGGGGATTGTACTTGGGGTCAGAGTTCAGGGTTCATGTTGGGGAACTGTACTTGGGGTCAGGGTACGGGGTTCAGGTTTGGGGGACTTTATTTGGGTTCAGGGGTCAGGGTTCATTGTTGGACGACTGTATTGGGGTCAGAGTTCAGGGTTGGGTTCTGCACTTGGGGTCAGGGTTCTGGGTTTGGGGACTGTACTTGGGGTCAGGTGTCAGGATGCAGATTTGCGAGACTGTACTTGGGGTCAGGGTACAGGGTTGGGGGACTGTACTTGGGGTCAGGGTTTAGGGTTCAGGGTTGGGGGACTATAATTGGGGACAGGGGTCAGGGTTCAGGGTTGGGGGACTGTACTTGGTGTCAGAGTTCAGGGTTGGGGGAATGTACGTGGGGTCAGGCTTCAGTGTTGGGGGACTGTACTTGGTGTCTGTGTTCAGGTTTGGAGATCTGTACTTGGGGTCAGGGTTCTGGGTTGGGGGACTGTACTTGGGGTCAGGGGTCAGCGTTCTGGGTTGGGGGACTGTACATGGGGTCAGGGTTCAGTGTTGGGGGACTGTAGTTGGGGTCAGAGCTCAGGGTTCAGGGTTGGGGGACTGTACTTGGGGTCAGAGCTCAGGGTTCTGGGTTGGGGGACTGTACTCGGGGTCAGGGTTCAGGTTTGGGGGACTGTACTTGGGATCTGGGTTCGGGGTTCAGGGTTGGGGGACTGTACTCGGGGTCAGAGCTCAGGGTTCAGGGTTGGGGGACTGTACGTGGGGTCAGAGCTCAGGGTTCTGGGTTGGGATCTGTACTCGGGTTCAGGGTTCAGGGTTCAGTGTTGTGGGACTGTACTTGGGGTCAGTGTGCAGGTTTGGGAGACTGTAATTGGGGTCTGGGTTCGGGGTTCAGGTTTGGGGGACTGTACTTGTGGTCAGGGTTCAGGGTTGGGAACCTGTATTTGGGGTCAGGGTTAAGGGTTCGGAGACTTTACTTGGGGTCAGGGTTCAGTGTTGGGGGACTGTACTTGGGATCTGGGTTCGGGGTTCAGGTTTGGGGGACTGTACTTGGGGTCAGGGTTCAGTGTTGGGGGACTGTAATTGGAGTCAGAGTTCAGGGTTCATGTTGGGGGACTGTACTTGGAGTCAGGGGTCAGAGTTCAGGTTTGGGGGATTGTAATTGGAGTCAGAGTTCAGGGTTCATGTTGGGGGACTGTACTTGGAGTCAGGATTCGGGGTTGGGGGACTGTACTTGGGGTCAGGGTTCGGTGATTAGTGTTGGGGGACTGTACTTGGGGTCAGAGTTCAGGGTTCATGTTTGGGGGACTGTACTTGTGTTCAGGGGTTAGGGTTCAGGGTTGGGCAACTGGACTTGGGATCAGAGTTCAGGGTTCAGTGTTGGGGGACTGTACTTGGGGTCAGGGTTCTGGGTTCAAGGTTGGGGCACTGTATTTGTTGTCAGAGTTAAGGGTTCAGGGTTGGGGGACTGTACTCGGGGTCAGGGTTCATTGTTGGGGGACTGTACATGGGGTCAGGGCTCAGTTGTTCAGGATTGGGGGACTGTACTTGGGGTCAGGGTTCTGGGTTCAGGGTTTGGTGACTGTACTTGGGGTCAGGGTTCACGGCTGTGGGACTATAGTTGAGGTCAGAGTTCGGGGATTAGTGTTGGGGGACTGTACTTGGGATCAGAGCTCAGGGTTCTGGGTTGGGGGACTGTACTTAGGGTCAGGTGTCAGCGTTCAGTGTTGGATGGCTTTACTTGGGGTCAGAGTTCAGAGTTCAGGTTTGAAGGAATATACTTGGGTTCAGGGGTTAGGGTTCAGGGTGGGGCAACTGTACTTGGGATCAGAGTACAGGGTTCATTGTTGGGGGACTGTACTTGGGGTCAGGGTTCAGGGTTGGGGGACTGTACTTGGGATCAGAGTTCAGGGTTCAGGGTTGGGGGACTGTACTTGGGGTCAGGGTTCAGTTGTTCAGGATTGCGGGACTGTTCTTGGGGTCAGGGTTCAGGGTTGGGGGACTGTACTTGGGGTCAGGGTTCAGGGTTCAGGATTGGGGGACTGTATTTGGGGTCAGGGTTCATGTTTGGGGGACTATACTTGCGTTCAGGGGTCAGGGTTCAGGTTGGGGGTCTGTACTTGGGGTCAGTGTTCAGGGTTGGGGGACTTTACTTGGGGTCAGGGTTCGGCGTTCAGTATTTGGGGGACTGTAATTGGGGACAGGAGTCAGGATGCAGATTTGCGAGACTGTACTTGGGGTCAGCGTACAGGGTTGGGGGACTGTACTTGGGGTCAGGGTTTAGGGTTCAGGGTTGGGGGACTGTAATTGGGGACAGGGGTCAGGGTTCAGGGTTGGGGGACTGTACTTGGGGTCAGAGTTCAGGGTTGGGGGAATGTACGTGGGTTCAGGCTTCAGTGTTGGGGGACTGTACTTGGTGTCTGTGTTCAGGTTTGGAGGTCTGTACTTGGGGTCAAGATTCTGGGTTGGGGGACTGTACTTGGGGTCAGGGGGCAGCGTTCTGGGTTGGGGACTGTACATGGGGTGAGGGTTCAGTGTTGGGGGACTGTAATTGGGGTCAGAGCTCAGGGTTCAGGGTTGGGGGACTGTACTTGGGGTCAGCGCTCAGGGTTCTGGGTTGAGGGACTGTACTTGGGATCTGGGTTCGGGGTTCAAGATTGGGGGACTGTACTCGGGGTCAGAGCTCAGGGTTCAGGGTTGGGGGACTGTACTCGAGGTCAGAGCTCAGGGTTCTGGGTTGGGGTCTGTACTCGGGTTCAGGGTTCAGTGTTGTGGGACTGTACTTGCGGTCAGTGTGCAGGTTTGGGAGACTGTAATTGGGGTCTGGGTTCGGGGTTCAGGTTTGGGGGACTGTACTAGGGGTCAGGGTTCAGGGTTGGGCGACTGTATTTGGGGTCAGGGTACAGGGTTGGGAGACATTACTTGGGGTCAGGGGTCAGGGTTCTGTTTGGGGGACTGTACTTGGGGTCAGGGTTCGGGGTTCAGGTTTTGGGGACTGTACTTGGGTTCAGCGTTGGAGGACTGTATTTGGGGTCAGAGTTTAGGGTTGGTGGTGTGTACTTGGGGTCAGGGTTCCGGGTTCTGGTTTGGGGGACTGTACTTGGGGTCACGGTTCAGGGATTAATGTTGGGGGACTGTACTTTGGGTCAGGGGTCAGGGTTTAGGGTTGGGGGACTGTACTTGGGGTCAGGGTTTGGGGTTCAGGGTTGGGGGACTGTAATTGGGTTCAGGGTTCAGTGTTTTGGGACTGTACATAAGGTCAGAGTTCAAGGTTCAGTGTTGGGGGAACTGTACTTGGAGTCAGAGTTCAGGGTTGGGGGACTATACTTGGGGTCAGGGTTCAGGGTTGGGGGACTGTACTTGGGGTCAGGGTCCGGAGTTCAGTGTTGGGGGACTGTAGTTGGGGTCAGGGTTGAGGGTTCTGGATTGGGGGAGTGTATTTGGGGTCAGGGTTCAGGGTTGGGGGACTGTACTTGGGATCTGGGTTCGGGGTTCAGGGTTGGGGGACTGTACTCGGGGTCAGGGTTCCGTGTTGGGGGACTGTACTTGGGGTCAGGGTTCAGTTGTTCTGGGTTGGGGGACTGTACTTGGGGTCAGGGGTGAGGGTTCAGGGTTGGAGAACTGTACTTGGGATCAGAGTTCAGGGTTCAGTGTTTGGGGACTGTACTTGGGGTCAGGGGTCTGAGTTCAGGTTTGGGGGATTGTACTTGGAGTCAGAGTTCAGGGTTCATGTTGGGGGACTGTACTTGGAGTCAGGGTTCGGGGTTGGTGGTCTGTACTTGGGGTCAGGGTTGGAGGACTGTACTTGGGGTCAGAATTCAGGGTTGGGGATCTGTACTTGGGGTCAGGGTTCAGGGTTCTGGGTTGGGGGACTATACTTGGGGTCAGGGTTCGGGGATTAGTGTTGGGGGACTATACTTGGGGTCAGGGTTCAGGGTTGGATGACTGTACTTGGGGTCAGAGTTCAGGGTTCAGGTTTGGGGGACTATACTTGTGTTCAGGGGTCAGGGTTCAGGGTTGGGCAACTGTACTTGGGATCAGAGTTCAGGGTTCAGTGTTGGGGAACTGTATTTGGTGTCAAAGTTCAGGGTTCAGGGTTGGCGGACTGTACTCGGGGTCAGGGTTCATTGTTGGGGGACTGTACATGGGGTCAGGGCTCAGTTGTTCAGGATTGGGGGACTGTATTGGGGTCAGGGTTCAGTGTTCAGGGTCGGGAACTGTACTTGGGGTCAGGGTTGGGGGACTATACTTGGGTTCAGGGGTCAGGGTTCTGGGTTGGGGGACTGTACTTGGGGTCAGGGTACAGGGTTGGGGGATTGTACTTGGGATCAGGGTTCGGGGTTCAGGGTTGGGGGACTGTACTCGGGGTCAGGGTTCAGGGTTGGGGGACGGTACTTGGGGTCTGGGTACAGGGTTGGGGGACTGTACTTGGGGTCAGGGTTCAGGATTGGAGGACTGTTCTTGGGGTCAAAGTTCAGGGTTCAGGGTTGGGGGACTGTATTTAGGATCAGGTTTAGTGATTCATAGTTGGGGGACTGTCCTTGGGGTCAGGGTTCAGGGTTGGGGGTCTGTACTTGGGGTCAGAGTTCAGGGTGCAGGGTTGGGGAACTGTACTTGGGGTCAGGGGTCAGGAATCAGACTTGGGGACATTACGTGGGGTCAGGGTTCAGGTTTCAGGTTTGGGGGACTGTACTTGGGGTCATGGTTCAGGGTTCAGGGATTGTTGACTGTACTTGGTGTCAGGGTTCACGGCTGTGGGACTACAGTTGAGGTCAGGGTTCGGGGATTAGTGTTGGGGGACTGTACGTGGGGTCAGAGCTCAGGGTTCTGTGTTGGGGGACTGTACTTAGGGTCAGGTGTCAGGGTTCATTGTTGGATGCCTGTACATGGGGTCAGAGTTCAGAGTTCAGGTTTGGAGGAATATACTTGGGTTCAGGGGTTAGGGTTCAGGGTGGGGCAACTGTACTTGGTATCAGAGTACAGGGTTCATTGTTGGGGGACTGTACTTGGGGTCAGGGTTCAGGGTTGGGGGATTGTACTTGGGGTCAGGGTTCAGTTGTTCAGGATTGCGGGACTGTTCTTGGGGTCAGGGTTCAGGGTTGGGGGACCGTACTTGGGGTCAGGGTTCAGGGTTCAGGATTGGGGGACTGTATTTGGGGTCAGGGTTCATGTTTGGGGGACTATACTTGCGTTCAGGGGTCAGGGTTCAGGTTGGGGGACTGTACTTGGGGTCAGTGTTCAGGGTTGGGGGACTGTACTTGGGGTCAGGGTTCGGCGTTCAGTGTTTGGGGACTGTAGTTGGGGTCAGGGGTCAGGGTTCAGGGCTGGGGGATTGTACTTGGGGTCAGAGTTCAGGGTTCATGTTGGGGAACTGTACTTGGGGTCAGGGTACGGGGTTCAGGTTTGGGGGACTGTATTTGGGTTCAGGGGTCAGGGTTCATTGTTGGACGACTGTATTGGGGTCAGAGTTCAGGGTTGGGTTCTGCACTTGGGGTCAGAGTTCAGGGTTGGGTTCTGCACTTGGAGTCAGGGTTCTGGGTTTGGGGACTGTACTTGGGGTCAGGAGTCAGGATGCAGATTTGTGAGACTGTACTTGGGGTCAGGGTACAGGGTTGGGGGACTGTACTTGGGGTCAGGGTTTAGGGTTCAGGGTTGGGGGACTATAATTGGGGACAGGGGTCAGGGTTCAGGGTTGGGGGACTGTACTTGGGGTCAGAGTTCAGGGTTGGGGGAATGTACGTGGGTTCAGGCTTCAGTGTTGGGGGACTGTACTTGGTGTCTGTGTTCAGGTTTGGAGATCTGTACTTGGGGTCAGGGTTCTGGGTTGGGGGACTGTACTTGGGGTCAGGGGTCAGCGTTCTGGGTTGGGGGACTGTACATGGGGTCAGGGTTCAGTGTTGGGGGACTGTAGTTGGGGTCAGAGCTCAGGGTTCAGGGTTGGGGGACTGTACTTGGGGTCAGAGCTCAGGGTTCTGGGTTGGGGGACTGTACTCGGGGTCATGGTTCAGGGTTGGGGGACTGTACTTGGGATCTGGGTTCGGGGTTCAGTGTTGGGGGACTGTACTCGGGGTCAGAGCTCAGGGTTCAGGGTTGGGGGACTGTACTTGGGGTCAGAGCTCAGGGTTCTGGGTTGGGATCTGTACTCGGGTTCAGGGTTCAGGGTTCAGTGTTGTGGGACTGTACTTGGGGTCAGTGTGCAGGTTTGGGAGACTGAAATTGGGGTCTGGGTCGGGGTTCAGGTTTGGGGGACTGTACTTGTGGTCAGGGTTCAGGGTTGGGCGACTGTATTTGGGGTCAGGGTTAAGGGTTGGGAGACTTTACTTGGGGTCAGGGTTCAGTGTTGGAGGACTGTACTTGGGATCTGGGTTCGGGGTTCAGGTTTGGGGGACTGTACTTGGGATCAGAGTTCAGGGTTCTGGGTTGGGGGACTGTACTTGGGGCCAGGGGTCAGGATTCACGGTTGGAGGACTGTACTTGGAGTCAGAGTTCAGGGTTCATGTTGGGGGACTGTACTTGGAGTCAGGGGTCAGAGTTCAGGTTTGGGGGATTGTAATTGGAGTCAGAGTTCAGGGTTCATGTTGGGGGACTGTACTTGGAGTCAGGATTCGGGGTTGGGGGTCTGTACTTGGAGTCAGATTGGAGGACTGTACTTGGGGTCAGAATTCGTGGTTGAGGGACTGTACTTGGGGTCAGGGTTCGGTGATTAGTGTTGGGGGACTGTACTTAGGGTCAGAGTTCAGGGTTCATGTTTGGGGGACTGTACTTGTGTTCAGGGGTCAGGGTTCAGGGTTGGGCAACTGGACTTGGGATCAGAGTTCAGGGTTCAGTGTTGGGGGACTGTACTTGGGGTCAGGGTTCTGGGTTCAAGATTGGGGCACTGTATTTGTTGTCAGAGTTCAGGTTTCAGGATTGGGGGACTGTACTTGGGGTCAGGGTTCTCTGTTCAGGGTTTGATGACTGTACTTGGGGTCAGGGGTCAGGGTTCAGGGTTGGGGGACTGTACTTGGGGTCAGGGTTCAGGGTTGGGGCACTGTACTTGGGGTCAGGGTTCAGGGTTGGGGAACTGTTCTTGGGGTCAGGGTTGGGGGAATATACTTGGGTTCAGGGGTCAGGGTTCAAGGTTGGGGGACTGTACATGGGGTCAGGGTACAGGGTTGGGGGGCTGTACTTGCGATCAGGGTTCGGGGTTCAGGGTTGGGGGACTGTATTTGGGGTCAGGGTTCAGGGTTGGGGGATGGTACTTGTGGTCAAGGTTCAGGATTTGGGGACTGTTCTTGGGGTCAAAGTTCAGGGTACTGCGTTGGGGGACTGTAGTTGGGGTCAGGGTTCAGGGTACCGGGACTGTACTTTTGGTCAGGGTTCAGGGTTGGGGGCTGTACTTGGGGTCAGGGTTCAGGATTGGGGGACTGTTCTTGGGGTCAAAGTTCAGGGTTCAGGGTTGGGGGACTGTAGTTGGGGTCAGGTTTTAGTGATTCAGAGTTGGGGGACTGTCCTTGGGGTCAGGGGTCAGGAATCAGACTTGGGGATATTACGTGGGGTCATGGTTCAGGTTTCAGGGTTGTGGGACTGTACTTGGGGTCAGGGTTCAGGGTTTGTTCACTGTACTTGGGGACAGGGTTCACGGTTGGGGGACTATACTTGGGTTCAGTGGTCAGGGGTCAGGTTGGGGGACTGTACTTTGGGTCAGGGTTCAAGAATGGGGGACTGTACTTGGGGTCAGGGTTCAGGAGTGGGGGACTGTTCTTGGGGTCAGAGCTCAGGCTTCTGGGTTGGGGGACTGTATTTAGGGTCAGGGTTCAGAGTTCAGGTTTGGAGGAATGTACTTGGGTTCAGGGGTCAGGGTTCAGTGTTGGGGGACTGTACTTGGGGTTAGGGTTCAGGGTTGGGGGACTGTACTTGGGTTCAGGGGTCAGGGTTCCGTTTTGGTGGACTGTACTTGGGGTCAGGGGTCAGGATGCAGGTTTGCGAGACTGTACTTGGGGTCAGGGTTCCAGGTTCAGGGTTGGCGGACTGTAATTGGGGACAGGGGTCAGGATTCAGGATTGGGGGACTGTACTTGTGGTCAGAGTACAGGGTTGGGGGACTGTACGTGGGGTCAGGGTTCAGTGTTGGGGGACTGTTCTTGGGGTCAGGGGTCAGGGTTCAGGTTTGGAGGACTGTACTTGGAGTCAGGTTTTTGTGTTGGGGGACTGTACTAGGGGTCAGGGGTCAGCGTTCTGGGTTGGGGGACTGTACTTGGGGTAGGGGTCAGAGTTCTTGGATGGGGAACTGTACTTGGGGTCAGGGTTCGGGGTTCAGTTTTGGGGGACTGTTCTTGGCTTCAGGGGTCAGGGTTCAGGTTTGGAGGACTGAAATGGGGTCAGAGTTCAGGTTTGGGGTCTGTACTTGGGGTCAGGGTTCAGGGTTGTGGAACTGTACTTGGGGTCAGGGTCCGGGGTTCAGTGTTGTGGGACTGTAGGTGGAGTCAGTGTGCAGGTTTGGGAGACTGTAATTGGGGTCTGGGTTCGGAGTTCAGGTTTGGGGGACTGTACTTGGGGTCAGTGTTCAGGGTTGGGGGACTGTACTTTGGGTCAGGGGTCAGGGTTCACCGTTGGGGGACTGTACGTGGGGTCAGAGCTCAGGGTTCTGGGTTGGGGGACTGTACTTGGGGTCAGGGTTCAGGGTTCAGGGTTGGATGACTGCACTTGGGGTCAGAGTTCACGGTTCAGGTTTGGGGGACTGTTCTTGGGATCTGGGTTCGGGGTTCAGGATTGGGGACTGTACTCGGGGTCAGGGTTCAGTGTTGGGGGACTGTACTTGGGGTCAGGGTTCAGGGTTGGTGGACTGTACTTGGTGTCAGAGTTCAGGGTTCAGGGTTGGGGGACTGTACTTGGGATCTGGGTTCGGGGTTCAGGGTTGGGGACTGCACTCGGGGTCAGGGTTCAGTGTTGGGGGCCTGTAGTTGGGGTCAGGTTTTAGTGATTCAGAGTTGGGGGACTGTCCTTGGGGTCAGGGGTCAGGAATCAGGCTTGGGGATATTACGTGGGGTCAGGGTTCAGGTTTCAGGCTTGGGGGACTGTACTTGGGGTCAGGGTTCAGGGTTCAGGGTTTGTTCACTGTACTTGGGGTCAGGGTTCACGGTTGGGGAACTATACTTGGGTTCAGTGGTCAGGGTTCAGGAATGGGGGACTGTACTTGGGGTCAGAGCTTAGGGTTCTGGGAAGGGGCACTGTACTTAGGGTCAGGGTTCAGAGTTCAGGTTTGGAGGAATGTACTTGGGTTCAGGGGTCAGGGTTCAGTGTTGGGGGACTGTACTTGGGGTTAGGGTTCAGGTTTGTGCGACTGTATTTGGTGTCAGAGTTCAGGGTTCAGGATTGGGGGACAGTACTTGGGATCTGGGTTCGGGGTTCAGTGTTGGGGGACTGTACTTGGCGTCAGGGTTCAAGGTTGGGGGACTATACTTGGGTTCAGTGGTCAGGGTTCAGGTTGGGGGACTGTACTAGGGGTCAGGGTTCAGGGTTGGGGGACTGTACTTGGGGTCAGGGTTCAGAGTTGGGAGAATATACTTGGGTTCAGGGGTCAGGGTTCTGGGTTGGGGGACTGTACTTGGGATCAGTGGTCAGGGTTCAGGTTGGGGGACTGTACTAGGGGTCAGGGTTCAGGGTTGGGGGACTGTACTTGGGGTCAGGGTTCAGAGTTGGGAGAATATACTTGGGTTCAGGGGTCAGGGTTCTGGGTTGGGGGACTGTACTTGGGATCAGGGTTCGGGGTTCAGGGTTGGGGGACTGTACTCGGGGTCAGGGTTCAGGGTTCAGGGTTGGGGGACGGTACTTGGGGTCAGGGTACAGGGTTGGGGGACTGTACTTGGGGTCAGGGTTCAGGATTGTAGGACTGTTCTTGGGGTCAAAGTTCAGGGTTCAGGTTTGGGGGACTGTATTTAGGATTAGGTTTAGTGATTCAGAGTTGGGGGACTGTCCTTGGGGTCAGGTTTCAGGGTTGGGGGTCTGTACTTGGGGTCAGAGTTCAGGGTGCAGGGTTGGGGAACTGTACTTGGAGTCAGGGGTCAGGAATCAGACTTGGGGACATTACGTGGGGTCAGGGTTCAGGTTTCAGGGTTGGGGGACTGTACTTGGGGTCATGGTTCAGGGTTCAGGGATTGTTGACTGTACTTGGTGTCAGGGTTCACGGCTGTGGGACTACAGTTGAGGTCAGGGTTCGGGGATTAGTGTTGGGGGACTGTACGTGGGGTCAGAGCTCAGGGTTCTGTGTTGGGGGCCTGTACTTAGGGTCAGGTGTCAGGGTTCAGTGTTGGATGCCTGTACTTGGGGTCAGAGTTCAGAGTTCAGGTTTGGAGGAATATACTTGGGTTCAGGGGTTAGGGTTCAGGGTGGGGCAACTGTACTTGGGATCAGAGTACAGGGTTCATTGTTGGGGGACTGTACTTGGGGTCAGGGTTCAGGGTTGGGGGACTGTACTTGGGGTCAGGGTTCAGTTGTTCAGGATTGCGGGACTGTTCTTGGGGTCAGGGTTCAGGGTGGGGGGACTGTACTTGGGGTCAGGGTTCAGGGTTCAGGATTGGGGGACTGTATTTGAGGTCAGGGTTCATGTTTGGGGGACTATACTTGCGTTCAGGGGTCAGGGTTCAGGTTGGGGGACTGTACTTGGGGTCAGTGTTCAGGGTTGGGGGACTGTACTTGGGGTCAGGGTTCGGCGTTCAGTGTTTGGGGACTGTACTTGGGGTCAGGGGTCAGGGTTCAGGGCTGGGGGATTGTACTTGGGGTCAGAGTTCAGGGTTCATGTTGGGGAACTGTACTTGGGGTCAGGGTACGGGGTTCAGGTTTGGGGGACTGTATTTGGGTTCAGGGGTCAGGGTTCATTGTTGGACGACTGTATTGGGGTCAGAGTTCAGGGTTGGGTTCTGCACTTGTGGTCAGGGTTCTGGGTTTGGGGACTGTACTTGGGGTCAGGAGTCAGGATGCAGATTTGCGAGACTGTACTTGGGGTCAGGGTACAGGGTTGGGGGCCTGTACTTTGGGTCAGGGTTTAGGGTTCAGGGTTGGGGGACTATAATTGGGGACAGGGGTCAGGGTTCAGGGTTGGGGGACTGTACTTGGTGTCAGAGTTCAGGGTTGGGGGAATGTACTTGGTGTCAGAGTTCAGGGTTCTGGTTTGGGGGACTGTACATGGGGTCAGGGTTCAGTGTTGGGGGACTGTAGTTGGGGTCAGAGCTCAGGGTTCAGGGTTGGTGGACTGTACTTGGGGTCAGAGCTCAGGGTTCTGGGTTGGGGGACTGTACTTGGGATCTGAGTTCGGGGTTCAGGTTTTGGGGACTGTACTTGGGTTCAGCGTTGGAGGACTGTATTTGGGGTCAGAGTTTAGGGTTGGTGGTGTGTACTTGGGGTCAGGGTTCCGGGTTCTGGGTTGGGGGACTATACTTGGGGTCACGGTTCAGGGATTAATGTTGGGGGACTGTACTTTGGGTCAGGGGTCAGGGTTTAGGGTTGGGGGACTGTACTTGGGGTCAGGGTTTGGGGTTCAGTGTTTTGGGACTGTACATAAGGTCAGAGTTCAAGGTTCAGTGTTGGGGGAACTGTACTTGGAGTCGGAGTTCAGGGTTGGGGGACTATACTTGGGGTCAGGGGTCAGGGTTCAGGGTTGGGGGACTGTACTTGGGGTCAGGGTCCGGAGTTCAGGGTTGGGGGACTATACTTGGGGTCAGGGGTCAGGGTTCAGGATTGGGGGACTGTACTTGGTGTCAGGACTTCAGGGTTCAGGGTTGGGGGACTGTACTTGGGATCTGGGTTCGGGGTTCAGGGTTGGGGGACTGTACTCGGGGTCAGGGTTCAGTGTTGGGGGACTGTACTTGGGGTCAGGGTTCAGTTGTTCAGGATTGGGGGACTGTACTTGGGATCAGAGTTCAGGGTTCAGGGTTGGGGGACTGTACTTGGGATCTGGGTTCGGGGTTCAGGGTTGGGGGACTGTACTCGGGGTCAGGGTTCAGTGTTGGGGGACTGTACTTGGGGTCAGGGTTCAGTTGTTCAGGATTGGGGGACTATACTTGGGATCAGAGTTCAGGGTTCTGGGTTGGGGGACTCTACTTGGGATCTGGGTTCGGGGTTCAGGGTTGGGGGACTGTACTCGGGGTCAGGGTTCAGTGTTGGGGGACTATACTTGGGGTCAGGGTTCAGTTGTTCAGGATTGGGGGACTGTACTTGTGATCAGAGTTCAGGGTTCAGTGATTGGGGACTGTACTTGGGGTCAGGGGTCTGAGTTCAGGGTTGGGGGATTGAACTTGGAGTCAGAGTTCAGTGTTCATGTTGGGGGACTGTACTTGGAGTCAGGGTTCGGGGTTGGGGGTCTGTACTTGGGGTCAGGGTTGGAGGACTGTACTTGGGGTCAGAATTCAGGGTTAGGGATCTGTACTTGGGGTCAAGGTTCAGGGTTCTGGGTTGGGGGACTATACTTGGGGTCAGGGTTCGGGGATTAGTGTTGGGGGACTATACTTGGGGTCAGGGTTCAGGGTTGGATGACTGTACTTGGGGTCAGAGTTCAGGGTTCAGGTTTGGGGGACTATACTTGTGTTCAGGGGTCAGGGTTCAGGGTTGGGCAACTGTACTTGGGATCAGAGTTCAGGGTTCAGTGTTGGGGAACTGTATTTGGTGTCAAAGTTCAGGGTTCAGGGTTGGCGGACTGTACTCGGGGTCAGGGTTCATTGTTGGGGGACTGTACATGGGGTCAGGGCTCAGTTGTTCAGGATTGGGGGACTGTACTTGGGGTCAGGGTTCAGTGTTCAGGGTTGGGAACTGTACTTGGGGTCAGGGTTGGGGGACTATACTTGGGTTCAGGGGTCAGGGTTCTGGGTTGGGGGACTGTACTTGGGGTCAGGGTACAGGGTTGGGGGACTGTACTTGGGATCAGGGTTCGGGGTTCAGGGTTGGGGGACTGTACTCGGGGTCAGGGTTCAGGGTTGGGGGACGGTACTTGGGGTCAGGGTACAGGGTTGGGGGACTGTACTTGGGGTCAGGGTTCAGGATTGGAGGACTGTTCTTGGGGTCAAAGTTCAGGGTCCAGGGTTGGGGGACTGTATTTAGGATCAGGGTTAGTGATTCATAGTTGGGGGACTGCCCTTGGGGTCAGGGTTCAGGGTTGGGGGTCTGTACTTGGGGTCAGAGTTCAGGGTGCAGGGTTGGGGAACTGTACTTGGGGTCAGGGGTCAGGAATCAGACTTGGGGACATTACGTGGGGTCAGGGTTCAGGTTTCAGGGTTGGGGGACTGTACTTGGGGTCATGGTTCAGGGTTCAGGGATTGTTGACTGTACTTGGTGTCAGGGTTCACGGCTGTGGGACTACAGTTGAGGTCAGGGTTCGGGGATTAGTGTTGGGGGACTCTACGTGGGGTCAGAGCTCAGGGTTCTGTGTTGGGGGACTGTACTTAGGGTCAGGTGTCAGGGTTCAGTGTTGGATGCCTGTACATGGGGTCAGAGTTCAGAGTTCAGGTTTGGAGGAATATACTTGGGTTCAGGGGTTAAGGTTCAGGGTGGGGCAACTGTACTTGGGATCAGAGTACAGGGTTCATTGTTGGGGGACTGTACTTGGGGTCAGGGTTCAGGGTTGGGGGATTGTACTTGGGGTCAGGGTTCAGTTGTTCAGGATTGCGGGACTGTTCTTGGGGTCAGAGTTCAGGGTTGGGGGACTGTACTTGGGGTCAGGGTTCAGGGTTCAGGATTGGGGGACTGTATTTGGGGTCAGGGTTCATGTTTGGGGGACTATACTTGCGTTCAGGGGTCAGGGTTCAGGTTGGGGGACTGTACTTGGGGTCAGTGTTCAGGGTTGGGGGACTGTACTTGGGGTCAGGGTTCGGCGTTCAGTGTTTGGGGTCTGTACTTGGGGTCAGGGGTCAGGGTTCAGGGCTGGGGGATTGTACTTGGGGTCAGAGTTCAGGGTTCATGTTGGGGAACTGTACTTGGGGTCAGGGTACGGGGTTCAGGTTTGGGGGACTGTATTTGGGTTCAGGGGTCAGGGTTCATTGTTGGACGACTGTATTGGGGTCAGAGTTCAGGGTTGGGTTCTGCACTTGGGGTCAGGGTTCTGGGTTTGGGGACTGTACTTGGGGTCAGGGTTTAGGGTTCAGGGTTGGGGGACTATAATTGGGGACAGGGGTCAGGGTTCAGGGTTGGGGGACTGTACTTGGGGTCAGAGTTCAGGGTTGGGGGAATGTACGTGGGGTCAGGCTTCAGTGTTGGGGGACTGTACTTGGTGTCTGTGTTCAGGTTTGGAGATCTGTACTTGGGGTCAGGGTTCTGGGTTGGGGGACTGTACTTGGGGTCAGGGGTCAGCGTTCTGGGTTGGGGGACTGTACATGGGGTCAGGGTTCAGTGTTGGGGGACTGTAGTTGGGGTCAGAGCTCAGGGTTCAGGGTTGGGGGACTGTACTTGGGGTCAGAGCTCAGGGTTCTGGGTTGGGGGACTGTACTCGGGGTCAGGGTTCAGGGTTGGGGGACTGTACTTGGGATCTGGGTTCGGGGTTCAGGGTTGGGGGACTGTACTCGGGGTCAGAGCTCAGGGTTCAGGGTTGGGGGACTGTACTTGGGGTCAGAGCTCAGGGTTCTGGGTTGGGATCTGTACTCGGGTTCAGGGTTCAGGGTTCAGTGTTGTGGGACTGTACTTGGGGTCAGTGTGCAGGTTTGGGAGACTGAAATTGGGGTCTGGGTTCGGGGTTCAGGTTTGGGGGACTGTACTTGTGGTCAGGGTTCAGGGTTGGGCGACTGTATTTGGGGTCAGGGTTAAGGGTTCGGAGACTTTACTTGGGGTCAGGGTTCAGTGTTGGGGGACTATACTTGGGGTCAGGGTTCAGTTGTTCAGGATTGGGGGACTGTACTTGGGATCAGAGTTCAGGGTTCTGGGTTGGGGGACTGTACTTGGGGCCAGGGGTCAGGATTCACGGTTGGAGGACTGTACTTGGAGTCAGAGTTCAGGGTTCATGTTGGGGGACTGTACTTGGAGTCAGGGGTCAGAGTTCAGGTTTGGGGGATTGTAATTGGAGTCAGAGTTCAGGGTTCATGTTGGGGGACTGTACTTGGAGTCAGGATTCGGGGTTGGGGGTCTGTACTTGGAGTCAGATTGGAGGACTGTACTTGGGGTCAGAATTCATGGTTGGGGGACTGTACTTGGGGTCAGGGTTCGGTGATTAGTGTTGGGGGACTGTACTTGGGGTCAGAGTTCAGGGTTCATGTTTGGGGGACTGTACTTGTGTTCAGGGGTCAGGGTTCAGGGTTGGGCAACTGGACTTCGGATCAGAGTTCAGGGTTCAGTGTTGGGGGACTGTACTTGGGGTCAGGGTTCTGGGTTCAAGGTTGGGGCACTGTATTTGTTGTCAGAGTTCAGGGTTCAGGGTTGGGGGACTGTACTCGGGGTCAGGGTTCATTGTTGGGGGACTGTACATGGGGTCAGGGCTCAGTTGTTCAGGATTGGGGGACTGTACTTGGGGTCAGGGTTCTGGGTTCAGGGTTTGGTGACTGTACTTGGGGTCAGGGTTCAGGGTTCAGGGTTGGGGGACTGTACTTGGGGTCAGGGTTCAGGGTTGGGGGACTGTACTAGGGGTCAGGGTTCAGGGTTGGGGGGCTGTACTTGGGGTCAGGGTTCAGGGTTGGGGGAATATACTTGGGTTCAGGGGTCAGGGTTCTGGGTTGGGGGACTGTACTTGGGGTCAGGTTACAGGGTTGGGGGACTGTACTTGGGATCAGGGTTCGGGGTTCAGGGTTGGGGGACTGTACTCGGGGTCAGGGTTCAGGGTTCAGGGTTGGGGGACAGTACTTGGTGTCAGGTTTCAAGGTTGGGGAACTATACTTGGATTCAGGGGTCAGGGTAACGGGTTGGGGGACTGTACTTGGGATCAGTGTTCGGGGTTCAGGGTTGGGGGACTGTACTCGGGGTCTGGGTTCAGGGTTCAGGGTTGGGGGACGGTACTTGGGGTCAGGGTACAGGGTTGGGGGACTGTACTTGGGGTCAGGGTTCAGGATTGGAGGACTGTTCTTGTGGTCAAAGTTCAGGGTTCAGGGTTGAGGGACTGTATTTAGGATCAGGTTGAGTGATTCAGAGTTGGGGGACTGTCCTTGGGGTCAGGGTTCAGGGTTGGGGGTCTGTACTTGGGGTCAGAGTTCAGGGTGCAGGATTGGGGAACTGTACTTGGGGTCAGGGGTCAGGAATCAGGCTTGGGGACATTACGTGGGGTCAGGGTTCAGGTTTCAGGGTTGGGGGACTGTACTTGGGGTCATGGTTCAGGGTTCAGGGATTGTTAACTGTACTTGGTGTCAGGGTTCATGGCTGTGGGACTATAGTTGAGGTCAGGGTTCGAGGATTAGTGTTGGGGGACTCTACGAGGGGTCAGAGCTCAGGGTTCTGTGTTGGGGGACTGTACTTAGGGTCAGGTGTCAGGGTTCAATGTTGGATGCCTGTACATGGGGTCAGAGTTCAGAGTTCAGGTTTGGAGGAATATACTTGGGTTCAGGGGTTAGGGTTCAGCGTGGGGCAACTGTACTTGGGATCAGAGTACAGGGTTCATTGTTGGGGGACTGTACTTGGGGTCAGGGTTCAGGGTTGGGGGACTGTACTTGGGGTCAGGGTTCAGTTGTTCAGGATTGCGGGACTGTTCTTGGGGTCAGGGTTCAGGGTTGGGGGACTGTACTTGGGGTCAGGGTTCAGGGTTCAGGATTGGGGGACTGTATTTGGGGTCAGGGTTCATGTTTGGGGGACTATACTTGCGTTCAGGCGTCAGGGTTCAGGTTGGGGGACTGTACTTGGGGTCAGTGTTCAGGGTTGGGGCACTGTACTTGGGGTCAGGGTTCGGCGTTCAGTGTTTGGGGACTGTACTTGGGGTCAGGATACGGGATTCAGGTTTGGGGGACTGTATTTGGGTTCAGGGGTCAGGGTTCATTGTTGGACGACTGTATTGGGGTCAGAGTTCAGGGTTGGGTTCTGCACTTGGGGTCAGGGTTCTGGGTTTGGGGACTGTACTTAGGGTCAGGAGTCAGGATGCAGATTTGCGAGACTGTACTTGGGGTCAGGGTTCAGTGTTGGGGGACTGTACTTGGGGTCAGAGTTTAGGGTTCAGGGTTGGGGGACTGTAATTGGGGACAGGGGTCAGGGTTCAGGGTTGGGGGACTGTACTTGGGGTCAGAGTTCAGGGTTGGGCGACTGTATTTGGGGTCAGGGTTCATGTTTGGGGACTGTACTTGGGGTCAGGGTTCGGGGTTCAGGTTTTGGGGACTGTACTTGGGTTCAGCGTTGGAGGACTGTATTTGGGATCAGAGTTTAGGGTTGGTGGTGTGTACTTGGGGACAGGGTTCCGGGTTCAGGGTTGGGGGACTATACTTGGGGTCACGGTTCGGGGATTAATGTTGGGGGACTGTACTTTCGGTCAGGGGTCAGGGTTTAGGGTTGGGGGACTGTATTTGGGGTCAGAGTTCAGGGTTGGGGGAATGTACGTGGGTTCAGGCTTCAGTGTTGGGGGACTGTACTTGGCGTCTGTGTTCAGGTTTGGAGGTCTGTACTTGGGGTCTGGTTTCTGGGTTGGGGGACTGTACTTGGGGTCAGGGGTCAGCGTTCTGGGTTGGGGGACTGTACATGGGGTCAGGGTTCAGTGTTGGGGACTGTAGTTGGGTCAGAGCTCCGGGTTCAGGGATGGGGGACTGTACTTGGGGTCAGAGCTCAGGGTTCTGGGTTGGGGGACTGTACTCGGGGTCAGGGTTCAGGGTTTGGGGACTGTACTTGGGATCTGGGTTCGGGGTTCAGGGTTGTGGGACTGTACTCGGGGTCAGAGCTCAGGGTTCAGGGTTGGGGGACTGTACTTGGGGTCAGAGCTCAGGGTTCTGGGTTGGGGTCTGTACTCGGGTTCAGGGTTCAGGGTTCAGTGTTGTGGGACTGTACTTGGGGTCAGTGTGCAGGTTTGGGAGACTGTAATTGGGGTCTGGGTTCGGGGTTCAGGTTTGGGGGACTGTACTTGGGTTCAGGGTTGGGCGACCGTATTTGGGGTCAGGGTTCAGGGTTGGGAGACTTTACTAGGGTCAGGGGTCAGGGTTCTGTTTGGGGGACTGTACTTGGGGTCAGGGTTCGGGGTTCAGGTTTTGGGGACTGTACTTGGGTTCAGCGTTGGAGGACTGTATTTGGGGTCAGAGTTTAGGGTTGGTGGTGTGTACTTGGGGTCAGGGTTCCGGGTTCTGGGTGGGGGACTATACTTGGGGTCATGGTTCGGGGATTAATGTTGGGGGACTGTACTTTGGGTCAGGGGTCAGGGTTTAGGGTTGGGGGACTGTACTTGGGGTCAGTGTTTGGGGTTCAGAGTTGGGGGACTGTAATTGGGGTCAGGGTTCAGTGTTTTGGGACTGTACATAAGATCAGAGTTCAAGGTTCAGTGTTGGGGGAACTGTACTTGGAGTCAGAGTTCAGGGTTGGGGGACTGTACTTGGGGTCAGGGTCCGGAGTTCAGTGTTGGGGGACTGTACTTGGGGTCAGGGTTGAGGGTTCTGGATTGGGGGACTGTACTTGGGGTCAGGGTTCAGGTTTGGGGGACTGTACTTGGTGTCAGACTTCAGGGTTCAGGGTTGGGGGACTGTACTTGGGATCTGGGTTCGGGGTTCAGGGTTGGGGGACTGTACTCGGGGTCAGGGTTCAGTGTTGGGGGACTGTACTTGGGGTCAGGGTTCAGTTGTTCTGGGTTGGGGGACTGTACTTGGGGTCAGGGGTGAGGGTTCAGGGTTGGAGAACTGTACTTGGGATCAGAGTTCAGGGTCAGTGTTTGGGGACTGTACTTGGGGTCATGGGTCTGAGTTCAGGGTTGGGGGATTGTACTTGGAGTCAGAGTTCAGGGTTCATGTTGGGGGACTGTACTTGCAGTCAGGGTTCGTGGTTGGGGGTCTGTACTTGGGGTCAGGGTTGGAGGACTGTACTTGGGGTCAGAATTCAGGGTTGGGGATCTGTACTTGGGGTCAGGGTTCAGGGTTCTGGGTTGGGGGACTATACTTGGGGTCAGGGTTCGGGGTTTAGTGTTGGGGGACTCTACTTGGGGTCAGGGGTCAGGGTTGGATGACTGTACTTGGGATCAGAGTTCAGGGTTCAGGTTTGGGGGACTATACTTGTGTTCAGGGGTCAGGGTTCAGGGTTGGGCAACCGTACTTGGGATCAGAATTCAGGGTTCAGTGTTGGGGAACTGTATTTGGTGTCAAAGTTCAGGGTTCAGGGTTGGCGGACTGTACTCGTGGTCAGGGTTCATTCTTGGGGGACTGTACATGGGGTCAGGGCTCAGTTGTTCAGGATTGGGGGACTGTACTTGGGGTCAGGGTTCAGTGTTCAGGGTTGGGGAACTGTACTTGGGGTCAGGGTTGGGGGACTATACTTTGGTTCAGGGGTCAGGGTTCTGGGTTGAGGGACTGTACTTGGGGTGAGGGTACAGGGTTGGGGGACTGTACTTGGGATCAGGGTTCGGGGTTCAGGGTTGGGGGACTGTACTCGGGGTCAGGGTTCAGGGTTCAGGGTTGGGGGACGGTACTAGGGGTCACGGTACAGGGTTGGGGGACTGTACTTGGGGTCAGGGTTCAGGATTGGAGGACTGTTCTTGTGGTCAAAGTTCAGGGTTCAGGGTTGGGGGACTGTATTTAGGATCAGGTTGAGTGATTCAGAGTTGGGGGACTGTCCTTGGGGTCAGGGTTCAGGGTTGGGGGTCTGTACTTGGTGTCAGAGTTCAGGGTGCAGTGTTGGGGAACTGTTCTTGGGGTCAGGGGTCAGGAATCAGGCTTGGGGGCATTACGTGGGGTCAGGGTTCAGGTTTCAGGGTTGGAGGACTGTACTTGGGGTCATGGTTCAGGGTTCAGGGATTGTTGACTGTACTTGGTATCAGGGTTCACGGCTGTGGGACTACAGTTGAGGTCAGGGTTCGGGGATTAGTGTTGGGTGACTGTACGTGGGGTCAGAGCTCAGGGTTTGGTGTTGGGGGACTGTACTTAGGGTCAGGTGTCAGGGTTCAGTGTTGGATGCCTGTACTTGGGGTCAGAGTTCAGAGTTCAGGTTTGGAGGAATATACTTGGGTTCAGGGGTTAGGGTTCAGGGTGGGGCAACTGTACTTGGTATCAGAGTACAGGGTTCATTGTTGGGGGACTGTACTTGGGGTCAGGGTTCAGGGTTGGGGGACTGTACTTGGGGTCAGGGTTCAGTTGTTCAGGATTGCGGGACTGTTCTTGGGGTCAGGGTTCAGGGTTGGGGGACTGTACTTGGGGTCAGGGTTCAGGGTTCAGGATTGGGGGACTGTATTTGGGGTCAGGGTTCAGGGTTGGGGGACTGTACTTGTGGCCATGGTTCGGTGTTCAGTTTTTGGGTCGGTACTTGGGGTCAGAGTTCAGGGTTCATGTTGGGGAACGGTACTTGGGGTCAGGGTACGGGGTTCAGGTTTGGGGGTCTTACTTGGGTTCAGGGGTCAGGGTTCATTGTTGGACGACTGTAATGGGGTCAGAGTTCAGGGTTGGGTTCTGTACTTGGGGTCAGGGTACAGGGTTGGGGGACTGTACTTAGGGTCAGGATTCGGCGTTCCGTTTTGGTGGACTATACTTGGGGTCAGGGGTCAGGATGCAGGTTTGCGAGACTGTACTTGGGATCAGGGTACAGGGTTGGGGGACTGTACTTGGGGTCAGGGTTCCAGGTTCAGGGTTGGGGGACTGTAATTGGGGACAGGGGTCATGATTCAGGATTGGGGGACTGTACTTGGGGTCAGAGTACAGGGTTGGGGGACTGTACGTGGGGTCAGGGTTCAGTGTTGGGGGACTGTTCTTGGGGTCAGGGGTCAGGGTTCAGGTTTGGAGGACGGTACTTGGGGTCAGGTTTTTGTTTTGCGGACTGTACTAGGGGTCAGGGGTCAGCGTTCTGGGTTGGGGGACTGTACTTGGGGTAGGGGTCAGAGTTCTTGGATGGGGAACTGTACTTGGGGTCGGGGTTCGGGGTTCAGGTTTGGGGGACTGTTCTTGGCTTCAGGGGTCAGGGTTCAGGTTTGGAGGACTGAAATGGGGTCAGAGTTCAGGTTTGGGGTCTGTACTTGGGGTCAGGGTTCAGGGTTGGGGAACTGTACTTGGGGTTATGGTCCGGGGTTCAGTGTTGTGGGACTGTACGTGGTGTCAGTGTGCAGGTTTGGGAGACTGTAATTGGGGTCTGGGTTCGGAGTTCAGGTTTGGGGGACTGTACTTGGGATCTGGGTTCAGGGTTGGGGGACTGTACTTGGGGTCAGTGTTCAGGGTTGGGGGACTGTACTTTGGGTCAGGGGTCAGGGTTCACCGTTGGGGGACTGTACGTGGGGTCAGAGCTCAGGGTTCTGCGTTGGGGGACTGTACTTGGGGTCAGGGTTCAGGGTTCAGGGTTGGATGACTGCACTTGGGGTCAGAGTTCACGGTTCAGGTTTGGGGGAATGTTCTTGGGATCTGGGTTCGGGGTTCCGGGTTGGGGACTGTACTCGGGGTCAGGGTTCAGTGTTGGGGGACTGTACTGGGGGTCAGAGCTCAGGATTCAGGTTTGGGGGACTGTACTTGGGGTCAGGGTTCAGGGTTGGGGGACTGTACTTGGTGTCAGAGTTCAGGGTTCAGGGTTGGGGGACTGTACTTGGTGTCAGAGTTCAGGGTTCAGGGTTGGGGACTGCACTCGGGGTCAGGGTTCAGTGTTGGGGGACTGTAGTTGGGGTCAGGTTTTAGTGATTCAGAGTTGGGGGACTGTCCTTGTGGTCAGGGGTCAGGAATCAGGCTTGGGGATATTACTTGGGGTCAGGGTTCAGGGTTCAGGGTTTGTTCACTGTACTTTGGGTCAGGGTTCACGGTTGGGGGACTATACTTGGGTTCAGTGGTCAGGGTTCAGGAATGGGGGACTGTACTTGCGGTCTGAGCTCAGGGTTCTGGGAAGGGGCACTGTACTTAGGGTCAGGGTTCAGAGTTCAGGTTTGGAGGAATGTACTTGGGTTCAGGGGTCAGGGTTCAGTGTTGGGGGACTGTACTTGGGGTTAGGGTTCAGGTTTGGGGGACTGTAGTTGGTGTCAGAGTTCAGGGTTCAGGATTGGGGGACAGTACTTGGGATCTGGGTTCGGGGTTCAGTTTTGGGGGACTGTACTTGGGGTCAGGGTTCAGTTGTTCAAGATTGGGGGACTGTACTTGGGGTCAGGGTTCAAGGTTGGGGGACTATACTTGGGTTCAGGGGTCAGGGTTCAGGTTGGGGGACTGTACTAGGGGTCAGGGTTCAGGGTTGGGGGACTGTACTTGGGGTCAGGGTTCAGGGTTGGGGGAATATACTTGGGTTCAGGGGTCAGGGTTCTGGGTTGGGGGACTGTACTTGGGATCAGGGTTCGGGTTCAGGGTTGGGTGACTGTACTCGGGGTCAGGGTTCAGGGTTCAGGGTTGGGGCACGGTACTTGGGGTCAGGGTACAGGGTTGGGGGACTGTACTTGGGGTCAGGGTTCAGGATTGGAGGACTGTTCTTGGGGTCAAAGTTCAGGGTTCAGGGTTGGGGGACTGTATTTTGGATCAGGTTTAGTGATTCAGAGTTGGGGGACGGTCCTTGGGGTCAGGGTTCAGGGTTGGGGGTCTGTACTTGGGGTCAGAGTTCAGGGTGCAGGGTTGGGGAACTGTACTTGGGGTCAGGGGTCAGGAATCAGGCTTGGGGACATTACGTGGGGTCAGGGTTCAGGTTTCAGGGTTGGGGGACTGTACTTGGGGTCATGGTTCTGGGTTCAGGGATTGTTGACTGTACTTGGTGTCAGGGTTCACGGCTGTGGGACTATAGTTGAGGTCAGGGTTCGGGGATTAGTGTTGGGGGATTGTACGTGGGGTCAGAGCTCAGGGTTCTGTGTTGGGGGACTGTACTTAGAATTAGGTGTCAGCGTTCAGTTTTGGATGCCTGTACTTGGGGTCAGAGTTCAGAGTTCAGGTTTGGAGGAATATACTTGGGTTCAGGGGTTAGGGTTCAGGGTGGGGCAACTGTACTTGGGATCAGAGTACAGGGTTCATTGTTTGGGGACTGTACTTGGGGTCATGGTTCAGGGTTGGGGGACTGTACTTGGGGTCAGGGTTCAGTTGTTCAGGATTGTGGGACTGTTCTTGGGGTCAGGGTTCAGGGTTGGGGGACTGTACTTGGGGTCAGGGTTCAGGATTGGGGGACTGTATTTGGGGTCAGGGTTCATGTTTGGGGGACTATACTTGCGTTCAGGGGTCAGGGTTCAGGTTGGGGGTCTGTACTTGGGGTCAGTGTTCAGGGTTGGGGGACTGTACTTGGGGTCAGGGTTCGGCGTTCAGTGTTTGGGGACTGTACTTGGGGTCAGGGGTCAGGGTTCAGCGCTGGGGGATTGTACTTGGGGTCAGAGTTCAGGGTTCATGTTGGGGAACTGTAATTGGGGTCAGGGTACGGGGTTCAGGTTTGGGGGACTGTATTTGGGTTCAGGGGTCAGGGGTCATTGTTGGACGACTGTATTGGGGTCAGAGTTCAGGGTTGGGTTCTGCACTTGGGGTCAGGGTTCTGGGTTTGGGGACTGTACTTGGGGTCAGGAGTCAGGATGCAGATTTGCGAGACTGTACTTTGGGTCAGGGTACAGGATTGGGGGACTGTACTTGGGGTCAGGGTTTAGGGTTCAGGGTTGGGGGACTGTAATTGGGGACAGGGGTCAGGATTCAGGGTTGGGGGACTGTACTTGGGGTCAGAGTACAGGGTTGGGGGACTGTACTTGGTGTCTGTGTTCAGGTTTGGAAGTCTGTACTTGGGGTCAGGGTTCTGGGTTGGAGGACTGTACTTGGGGTCAGGGGTCAGCGTTCTGGGTTGGGGGACTGTACATGGGGTCAGGGTTCAGTGTTGGGGGACTGTAGTTGGGGTCAGAGCTCAGGGTTCAGGGTTGGGGGACTGTACTTGGGGTCAGAGCTCAGGGTTCTGAGTTGAGGGACTGTACTCGGGGTCAGGGTTCAGGGTTGGGGGACTGTACTTGGGATCTGGGTTCGGGGTTCAGGGTTGGGGGACTGTACTCGGGGTCAGAGCTCAGGGTTCAGGGTTGGGGGACTATACTTGGGGTCAGAGCTCAGGGTTCTGGGTTGGGGTCTGTACTCGGGTTCAGGGTTCAGGGTTCAGTGTTGTGGGACTGTACTTGGGGTCAGTGTGCAGGTTTGGGAGACTGTATTGGGGTCAGCGTTCAGGGTTGGGAGACTTTACTTGGGGTCAGGGGTCAGGGTTCTGTTTGATGGACTGTACTTGGGGTCAGGGTTCGGGGTTCAGGTTTTGGGGACTGTACATGGGTTCAGCGTTGGAGGACTGTATTTGGGGTCAGAGTTTAGGGTTGGTGGTGTGTACTTGGGGTCAGGGTTCCGGGTTCTGGGTTGGGGGACTATAGTTGGGGTCACGGTTCGGGGATTAATGTTGGGGGACTGTACTTGGGGTCAGGGTTTGGGGTTCAGGGTTCGGGGACTGTAATTGGGGTCAGGGTTCAGGGTTCAGTGTTTTGGGACTGTACATAAGGTCAGAGTTCAAGGTTCAGTGTTGGGGGAACTGTACATGGAGTCAGAGTTCAGTGTTGGGGGACTATACTTGGGGTCAGGGGTCAGGGTTCAGGGTTGGGGGACTGTACTTGGGGTCAGGGTCCGGAGTTCATTGTTGGGGAACTGTTCTTGGGGTCAGGGTTGAGGGTTCTGGATTGGGGGACTGTACTTGGGGTCAGGGTTCAGGTTTGGGGGACTGTACTTGGTGTCAGACTTCAGGGTTCAGGGTTGGGAGACTGTACTTGGGATCTGGGTTCGGGGTTCAGGGTTGGGGGACTGTACTCGGGGTCAGGGTTCAGTGTTGGGGGACTGTACTTGGGGTCAAGGTTCAGTTGTTCAGGATTGGGGGACTGTACTTGGGATCAGAGTTCAGGGTTCTGGGTTGGGGGACTGTACTTGGGGTCAGGGGTGAGGGTTCAGGGTTGGAGAACTGTACTTGGGATCAGAGTTCAGGGTTCAGTGTTTGGGGACTGTACTTGGGGTCAGGGGTCTGAGTTCAGGGTTGGGGGATTGTACTTGGAGTCAGAGTTTAGGGTTCATGTTGGGGGACTGTACTTGGAGTCAGGGTTCGGGGTTGGGGGTCTGTACTTGGGGTCAGGGTTCAGGGTTCTGGGTTGGGGGACTATACTTGGGGTCAGAGTTCGGGGATTAGTGTTGGGGGACTATACTTGGGGTCAGGGTTCAGGGTTGGATGACTGTACATGGGGTCAGAGTTCAGGGTTCAGATTTGGGGGACTATACTTGTGTTCAGGGGTCAGGGTTCAGGGTTGGGCAACTGTACTTGGGATCAGAGTTCAGTTTTCAGTTTTGGGGAACTGTATTTGGTGTCAAAGTTCAGGGTTCAGGGTTGGCGGACTGTACTCGGGGTCAGGGTTCATTGTTGGGGGACTGTACATGGGGTCAGGGCTCAGTTGTTCAGGATTGGGGGACTGTACTTGGGGTCAGGGTTCAGTGTTCAGGGTTGGGAACTGTACTTGGGGTCATGGTTGGGGGACTATACTTGGGTTCAGGGGTCAGGGTTCTGGGTTGGGGGACTGTACTTGGGGTCAGGGTTCGGGGTTCAGGGTTGCGGGACTGTACTCGGGGTGAGGGTTCAGGGTTCAGGGTTGGGGGACGGTACTTGGGGTCAGGGTACAGGGTTGGGGGACTGTACTTGGGGTCAGGGTTCAGGATTGGAGGACTGTTCTTGGGGTCATGGTTCAGGGTTCAGGGATTGTTGACTGTACTTGGTGTCAGGGTTCACGGCTGTGGGACTATAGTTGAGGTCAGGGTTCGGGGATTAGTGTTGGGGGACTGTACGTGGGGTCAGAGCTCAGGGTTCTGAGTTGGGGGACTGTACTTAGGGTCAGGTGTCAGGGTTCAGTGTTGGATGCCTGTACTTGGGGTCAGAATGCAGAGTTCAGGTTTGGAGGAATATACTTGGGTTCAGGGGTTAGGGTTCAGGGTGGGGCAACTGTACTTGGGATCAGAGTACAGGGTTCATTGTTTGGGGACTGTACTTGGGGTCAGGGTTCAGGGTTGGGGGACTGTACTTGGGGTCAGGGTTCAGGGTTCAGGATTGGGGGACTGTATTTGGGGTCAGGGTTCATGTTTGGGGGACTATACTTGCGTTCAGGGGTCAGGGTTCAGGTTGGGGGACTGTACTTGGGGTCAGTGTTCAGGGTTGGGGGACTGTACTTGGGGTCAGGGTTCGGCGTTCAGTGTTTGGGGACGGTACTTGGGGTCAGGGGTCAGGGTTCAGGGCTGGGGGATTGTACTTGGGGTCAGAGTTCAGGGTTCTTGTTGGGGAACTGTACTTGGGGTCAGGGTACGGGGTTCACGTTTGGGGGACTGTATTTGGGTTCAGGGGTCAGGGTTCATTGTTGGACGACTGTATTGGGGACAGAGTTCAGGGTTGGGTTCTGCACTTGGGGTCAGGGTTCTGGGTTTGGGGACTGTACTTGGGGTCAGGGTTTAGGGTGCAGTGTTGGGGGACTATAATTGGGGACAGGGGTCAGGGTTCAGGGTTGGGGGACTGTACTTGGGGTCAGAGTTCAGGGTTGGGGGACTGTACTTGGGGTCAGGGTTTAGGGTGCAGTGTTGGGGGACTATAATTGGGGACAGGGGTCAGGGTTCAGGGACTGTACTTGGGGTCAGAGTTCAGGGTTGGGGGACTGTACTTGTTGTCTGTATTCAGGTTTGGAGGTCTGTACTTGGGGTCAGGATTCTGGGTTGGGGGACTGTACTTGGGGTCAGGGGTCAGCGTTCTGGTTTGGGGGACTGTACATGGGGTCAGGGTTCAGTGTTTGGGGACTGTAGTTGGGGTCAGAGCTCAGGGTTCTGGGATGGGGGACTGTACTTGGGGTCAGGGTTCAGGGTTGGGGGACTGTACTTGGGATCTGGGTTCGGGGTTCAGGGTTGGGGGACTGTACTCGGGGTCAGAGCTCAGGGTTCAGGGTTGGGGGACTGTACTTGGGGTCAGAGCTCAGGGTTCTGGGTTGGGATCTGTACTCGGGTTCAGGGTTCAGGGTTCAGTGTTGTGGGACTGTACTTGGGGTCAGTGTGCAGGTTTGGGAGACTGTAATTGGGGTCTGGGTTCGGGGTTCAGGTTTGAGGGACTGTACTTGGGGTCAGGGTTCAGGGTTGGGCGACTGTATTTGGGGTCAGGGTTCAGGGTTGGGAGACTTTACTTGGGGTCAGGGTTCAGTGTTGGGGGACTGTACTTGGGATCTGGGTTCGGGGTTCAGATTTGGGGGACTTTACTTGGGGTCAGGGTTCAGTGTTGGGGGACTGTACTTGGGGTCAGGGTTCAGTTGTTCAGGATTGGGGGACTGTACTTGGGATCAGAATTCAGGGTTCTGGGTTGGGGGACTGTACTTGGGGCCAGGGGTCAGGATTCACGGTTGGAGGACTGTACTTGGAGTCAGAGTTCAGGGTTCATGTTGGGGGACTGTACTTGGAGTCAGGGGTCAGAGTTCAGGGTTGGGGGATTGTACTTGGAGTCAGAGTTCAGGGTTCATGTTGGGGGACTGTACTTGGAGTCAGGATTCGGGGTTGGGGGACTGTACTTGGGGTCAGAATTCATGGTTGGGGGACTGTACTTGGGGTCAGAGTTCAGGGTTCATGTTTGGGGGACTGTACTTGTGTTCAGGGGTCAGAGTTCAGGGTTGGGCAACTGGACTTGGGATCAGAGTTCAGGGTTCAGTGTTGGGGGACTGTACTCGGGGTCAGGGTTCATTGTTGGGGGACTGTACTTGGGGTCAGGGCTCAGTTGTTCAATATTGGGGGACTGTACTTGGGGTCAGAGTTCTGGGTTCAGGGTTTGGTGACTGTACTTGGGGTCAGGGTTCAGGGTTCAGTGTTGGGGGACTGTACTTGGGGTCAGGGTTCAGGGTTGGGGGACTGTACTTGGGGTCAGGGTTCAGGGTTGGGGAACTGTTCTTGGGGTCAGGGTTGGGGGAGTATACTTGGGTTCAGGGGTCAGGGTTCAAGGTTGGGGGACTGTACTTGGGGTCAGGGTACAGGGTTCAGGTTTGGTAGGACTGTATTTGGGTTCAGGGGTCAGGGTTCATTGTTGGACGACTGTATTGGGGACAGAGTTCAGGGTTGGGTTCTGCACTTGGGTTCAGGGTTCTGGGTTTGGGGACTGTACTTGGGGTCAGGAGTCAGGATGCAAATTTGCGAGACTGTACTTGGGGTCAGGGTACAGGGTTGGGGGACTGTACTTGGGGTCAGGGTTTAGGGTGCAGTGTTGGGGGACTATAATTGGGGACAGGGGTCAGGGTTCAGGGTTGGGGGACTATACTTGGGGTCAGAGTTCAGGGTTGGGGGACTGTACTTGTTGTCTGTATTCAGGTTTGGAGGTCTGTACTTGGGGTCAGGGTTCTGGGTTGGGGGACTGTACTTGGGGTCAGGGGTCAGCGTTCTGGTTTGGGGGACTGTACATGGGGTCAGGGTTCAGTGTTTGGGGACTGTAGTTGGGGTCAGAGCTCAGGGTTCAGGGATGGGGGACTGTACTTGGGGTCAGAGCTCAAGGTTCTGGGTTGGGGGACTGTACTCGGGGTCAGGGTTCAGGGTTGGGGGACTGTACTTGGGATCTGGGTTCGGGGTTCAGGGTTGGGGGACTGTACTCGGGGTCAGAGCTCAGGGTTCAGGGTTGGGGGACTGTACTTGGGGTCAGAGCTCAGGGTTCTGGGTTGGGATCTGTACTCGGGTTCAGGGTTCAGGGTTCAGTGTTGTGGGACTGTACTTGGGGTCAGTGTGCAGGTTTGGGAGACTGTAATTGGGGTCTGGGTTCGGGGTTCAGGTTTGGGGGACTGTACTTGGGGTCAGGGTTCAGGGTTGGGCGACTGTATTTGGGGTCAGGGTTCAGGGTTGGGAGACTTTACTTGGGGTCAGGGTTCAGTGTTGGGGGACTGTACTTGGGATCTGGGTTCGGGGTTCAGATTTGGGGGACTGTACTTGGGGTCAGGGTTCAGTGTTGGGGGACTGTACTTGGGGTCAGGGTTCAGTTGTTCAGGATTGGGGGACTGTACTTGGGATCAGAATTCAGGGTTCTGGGTTGGGGGACTGTACTTGGGGCCAGGGGTCAGGATTCACGGTTGGAGGACTGTACTTGGAGTCAGAGTTCAGGGTTCATGTTGGGGGACTGTACTTGGAGTCAGGGGTCAGAGTTCATGGTTGGGGGATTGTACTTGGAGTCAGAGTTCAGGGTTCATGTTTGGGGGACTGTACTTGTGTTCAGGGGTCAGGGTTCAGGGTTGGGCAACTGGACTTGGGATCAGAGTTCAGTGTTCAGTATTTGGGGACTGTACTTGGGGGTCAGGGTTCTGGGTTCAAGGTTGGGGCACTGTATTTGTTGTCAGAGTTCAGGGTTCAGGGTTGGGGGACTGTACTCGGGGTCAGGGTTCATTGTTGGGGGACTGTACTTGGGGTCAGGGCTCAGTTGTTCAGGATTGGGGGACTGTACTTGGGGTCAGAGTTCTGGGTTCAGGGTTTGGTGACTGTACTTGGGGTCAGGGTTCAGGGTTCAGTGTTGGGGGACTGTACTTGGGGTCAGGGTTCAGGGTTGGGGGACTGTACTTGGGGTCAGGGTTCAGGGTTGGGGAACTGTTCTTGGGGTCAGGGTTGGGGGAGTATACTTGGGTTCAGGGGTCAGGGTTCAAGGTTGGGGGACTGTACTTGGGGTCAGGGTACAGGGTTGGGGGACTGTACTTGCGATCAGGGTTCGGGGTTCAGGGTTGGGGGACTGTATTTGGGGTCAGGGTTCAGGGTTGGGGGATGGTAATTGTGGTCAAGGTTCAGGATTTGGGGACTGTTCTTGGGGTCAAAGTTCAGGGTACTGCGTTGGGGGACTGTACTTCGGGTCAGGGTTCAGGGTTGGGGGCTGTACTTGGGGTCAGGGTTCAGTGTTCAGGATTGGGGGACTGTACTTGGGGTCAGGGTTCAGGATTGGGGGACTGTTCTTGGGGTCAAAGTTCAGGGTTCAGGGTTGGGGGACTGTAGTTGGTGTCAGGTTTTCGTGATTCAGAGTTGGGGGACTGTCCTTGGGGTCAGGGGTCAGGAATCAGACTTGGGGATATTACGTGAGGTCATGGTTCAGGTTTCAGGGTTGGGGGACTGTACTTGGGTTCAGTGGTCAGGGGTCAGGTTGGGGGACTGTACTTTGGGTCAGGGGTCAAGAATGGGGGACTGTACTTGGGGTCAGGGCTCAGGAGTGGGGGACTGTTCTTGGGGTCAGAGCTCAGGGTTCTGGGTTGGGGGACTGTATTTAGGGTCAGGTTTCAGAGTTCAGGTTTGGAGGAATGTACTTGGGTTCAGGGGTCAGGGTTCAGTGTTGGGGGACTGTACTTGGGGTTAGGGTTCAGGGTTGGGGGACTGTACTTGGGATCTGGGTTCGAGGTTTAGGGTTGGGGGACTGTACTCGGGGTCAGGGTTCAGTGTTGGGGGACTATACTTGGAGTCAGGGTTCAGTTGTTCAAGATTGGGGGACTGTACTTGGGGTCAGGGGTCAGGGTTCAGGTTTGGGGGTTGTACTTGGGGTCAGAGTTCAGGGTTCATGTTGGGGAACGGTACTTGGGGTCAGGGTACGGGGTTCAGGTTTGGGGGTCTGTACTTGGGTTCAGGGGTCAGGGTTCATTGTTGGACGACTGTAATGGGGTCAGAGTTCAGGGTTGGGGTCTGTACTTGGGGTCAGGGTTCTGGGTTGGGGGACTGTACTTAGGGTCAGCGTTCGGTGTTCCGTTTTGGTGGACTGTACTTGGGGTCAGGGGTCAGGATGCAGGTTTGCGAGACTGTACTTGGGGTCAGGGTACAGGGTTGGGGGACTGTACTTGGGGTCAGGGTTCCAGGTTCAGGGTTGGGGGACTATAATTGGGGACAGGGGTCAGGATTCAGGATTGGGGGACTGTACTTGGGGTCAGAGTACAGGGTTGGGGGACTGTACGTGGGGTCAGGGTTCAGTGTTGGGGGACTGTTCTTGGGGTCAGGGGTCAGGGTTCAGGTTTGGAGGACTGTACTTGGGGTCAGGTTTTTGTGTTGGGGGACTGTACTAGGGGTCAGGGGTCAGAGTTCTTGGAGGGGAACTGTACAGGTCAGGGTTCAGGTTTGGGGGACTGTAGTTGGTGTCAGAGTTCAGGGTTCAGGATTGGGGGACAGTACTTGGGATCTGGGTTCGGGGTTCAGTGTTGGGGGACTGTACTTGGGGTTAGGGTTCAGGTTTGGGGGACTGTAGTTGGTGTCAGAGTTCCGGGTTCAGGATTGGGGGACAGTACTTGGGATCTGGGTTCGGGGTTCAGTGTTGGGGGACTGTACTTGGGGTCAGGGTTCAGTTGTTCAAGATTGGGGGACTGTACTTGGGGTCAGGGTTCAAGGTTGGGGGACTATACTTGGGTTCAGGGGTCAGGGTTCAGGTTGGGGGACTGTACTAGGGGTCAGGGTTCAGGGTTGGGGGACTGTACTTGGGGTCAGGGTTCAGGGTTGGGGGAATATACTTGGGTTCAGGGGTCAGGGTTCTGGGTTGGGGGACTGTACTTGGGGTCAGGGTACAGGGTTGGGGGACTGTACTTGGGATCAGGGTTCGGGGTTCAGGGTTGGGGGACTGTACTCGGGGTCAGGGTTCAAGGTTCAGGGTTGGGGGACTGTACTTGGGGTCATGGTTCAGGGTTCAGGGATTGTTGACTGTACTTGGTGTCAGGGTTCACGGCTGTGGGACTATAGTTGAGGTCAGGGTTCGGGGATTAGTGTTGGGGGACTGTACGTGGGGTCAGAGCTCAGGGTTCTGTGTTGGGGGACTGTACTTAGGGTCAGGTGTCAGGGTTCAGTGTTGGATGCCTGTACTTGGGGTCAGAGTTCAGAGTTCAGGTTTGGAGGAATATACTTGGGTTCAGGGGTTAGGGTTCAGGTTGGGGTAACTGTACTTGGGATCAGAGAACAGGGTTCATTGTTGGGGGACTGTACTTGGGGTCAGGGTTCAGGGTTGGGGGACTGTACTTGGGGTCAGGGTTCAGTTGTTCAGGATTGCGGGACTGTTCTTGGGGTCAGGGTTCAGGGTTGGGGGACTGTACTTGGGGTCAGGGTTCAGGGTTGGGGGACTGTACTTGGGGTCAGGGTTCGGCGTTCAGTGTTTGGGGACTGTACTTGGGGTCAGGGGTCAGGGTTCAGGGCTGGGGGATTGTACTTGTGGTCAGAGTTCAGGGTTCATGTTGGGGAACTGTACTTGGGGTCAGGGTACGGGGTTCAGGTTTGGGGGACTGTATTTGGGTTCAGGGGTCAGGGTTCATTGTTGGACGACTGTATTGGGGTCAGATTTCAGGGTTGGGTTCTGCACTTGGGGTCAGGGTTCTGGGTTTGGGGACTGTACTTGGGGTCAGGAGTCAGGATGCAGATTTGCGAGACTGTACTTGGGGTCAGGGTACAGGGTTGGGGGACTGTACTTGGGGTCAGGGTTTAGGGTTCAGTGTTGGGGGACTGTAATTGGGGACAGGGGTCAGGGTTCAGGGTTGGGGGACTGTACATGGGGTCAGAGTTCAGGGTTGGGGGAATGTACGTGGGGTCAGGCTTCAGTGTTGGGGGACTGTACTTGGTGTCTGTGTTCAGGTTTGGAGGTCTATACTTGGGGTCAGGGTTCTGGGTTGGGGGACTGTACTTGGGGTCAGGGGTCAGCGTTCTGGGTTGGGGGACTGTACATGGGGTCAGGGTTCAGTGTTGTGGGACTGTAGTTGGGGTCAGAGCTCAGGGTTCAGGGTTGGGGGACTGTACTTGGGGTCAGAGCTCAGGGTTCTGGGTTGGGGGACTGTACTCGGGGTCAGGGTTCAGGGTTGGGGGACTGTACTTGGGATCTGGGTTCGGGGTTCAGCGTTGGGGGACTGTACTTGGGGTCAGAGCTCAGGGTTCTGGGTTGGGGTCTGTCCTCGGGTTCAGGGTTCAGTGTTGTGGGACTGTACTTGGGGTCAGTGTGCAGGTTTGGGAGACTGTAATTGGGGTCTGGGTTCGGGGTTCAGGTTTGGGGGACTGTACCTGGGGTCAGGGTTCAGGGTTGGGCGACTGTATTTGGGGTCAGGGTTCAGGGTTGGGAGACTTTACTTGGGGTCAGGGTTCAGTGTTGGGGGACTGTACTTGGGATCTGGGTTCGGGGTTCAGATTTGGGGGACTGTACTTGGGGTCAGGGTTCAGTGTTGGGGGACTGTACTTGGGGTCAGGGTTCAGTTGTTCAGGATTGGGGGACTGTACTTGGGATCAGAATTCAGGGTTCTGGGTTGGGGGACTGTACTTGGGGCCAGGGGTCAGGATTCACGGTTGGAGGACTGTACTTGGAGTCAGAGTTCAGGGTTCATGTTGGGGGACTGTACTTGGAGTCAGGGGTCAGAGTTCATGGTTGGGGGATTGTACTTGGAGTCAGAGTTCAGGGTTCATGTTTGGGGGACTGTACTTGTGTTCAGGGGTCAGGGTTCAGGGTTGGGCAACTGGACTTGGGATCAGAGTTCAGTGTTCAGTATTTGGGGACTGTACTTGGGGGTCAGGGTTCTGGGTTCAAGGTTGGGGCACTGTATTTGTTGTCAGAGTTCAGGGTTCAGGGTTGGGGGACTGTACTCGGGGTCAGGGTTCATTGTTGGGGGACTGTACTTGGGGTCAGGGCTCAGTTGTTCAGGATTGGGGGACTGTACTTGGGGTCAGAGTTCTGGGTTCAGGGTTTGGTGACTGTACTTGGGGTCAGGGTTCAGGGTTCAGTGTTGGGGGACTGTACTTGGGGTCAGGGTTCAGGGTTGGGGGACTGTACTTGGGGTCAGGGTTCAGGGTTGGGGAACTGTTCTTGGGGTCAGGGTTGGGGGAGTATACTTGGGTTCAGGGGTCAGGGTTCAAGGTTGGGGGACTGTACTTGGGGTCAGGGTACAGGGTTGGGGGACTGTACTTGCGATCAGGGTTCGGGGTTCAGGGTTGGGGGACTGTATTTGGGGTCAGGGTTCAGGGTTGGGGGATGGTAATTGTGGTCAAGGTTCAGGATTTGGGGACTGTTCTTGGGGTCAAAGTTCAGGGTACTGCGTTGGGGGACTGTACTTCGGGTCAGGGTTCAGGGTTGGGGGCTGTACTTGGGGTCAGGGTTCAGTGTTCAGGATTGGGGGACTGTACTTGGGGTCAGGGTTCAGGATTGGGGGACTGTTCTTGGGGTCAAAGTTCAGGGTTCAGGGTTGGGGGACTGTAGTTGGTGTCAGGTTTTCGTGATTCAGAGTTGGGGGACTGTCCTTGGGGTCAGGGGTCAGGAATCAGACTTGGGGATATTACGTGAGGTCATGGTTCAGGTTTCAGGGTTGGGGGACTGTACTTGGGTTCAGTGGTCAGGGGTCAGGTTGGGGGACTGTACTTTGGGTCAGGGGTCAAGAATGGGGGACTGTACTTGGGGTCAGGGCTCAGGAGTGGGGGACTGTTCTTGGGGTCAGAGCTCAGGGTTCTGGGTTGGGGGACTGTATTTAGGGTCAGGGTTCAGAGTTCAGGTTTGGAGGAATGTACTTGGGTTCAGGGGTCAGGGTTCAGTGTTGGGGGACTGTACTTGGGGTTAGGGTTCAGGGTTGGGGGACTGTACTTGGGATCTGGGTTCGAGGTTTAGGGTTGGGGGACTGTACTCGGGGTCAGGGTTCAGTGTTGGGGGACTATACTTGGAGTCAGGGTTCAGTTGTTCAAGATTGGGGGACTGTACTTGGGGTCAGGGGTCAGGGTTCAGGTTTGGGGGTTGTACTTGGGGTCAGAGTTCAGGGTTCATGTTGGGGAACGGTACTTGGGGTCAGGGTACGGGGTTCAGGTTTGGGGGTCTGTACTTGGGTTCAGGGGTCAGGGTTCATTGTTGGACGACTGTAATGGGGTCAGAGTTCAGGGTTGGGGTCTGTACTTGGGGTCAGGGTTCTGGGTTGGGGGACTGTACTTAGGGTCAGCGTTCGGTGTTCCGTTTTGGTGGACTGTACTTGGGGTCAGGGGTCAGGATGCAGGTTTGCGAGACTGTACTTGGGGTCAGGGTACAGGGTTGGGGGACTGTACTTGGGGTCAGGGTTCCAGGTTCAGGGTTGGGGGACTATAATTGGGGACAGGGGTCAGGATTCAGGATTGGGGGACTGTACTTGGGGTCAGAGTACAGGGTTGGGGGACTGTACGTGGGGTCAGGGTTCAGTGTTGGGGGACTGTTCTTGGGGTCAGGGGTCAGGGTTCAGGTTTGGAGGACTGTACTTGGGGTCAGGTTTTTGTGTTGGGGGACTGTACTAGGGGTCAGGGGTCAGAGTTCTTGGAGGGGAACTGTACAGGTCAGGGTTCAGGTTTGGGGGACTGTAGTTGGTGTCAGAGTTCAGGGTTCAGGATTGGGGGACAGTACTTGGGATCTGGGTTCGGGGTTCAGTGTTGGGGGACTGTACTTGGGGTTAGGGTTCAGGTTTGGGGGACTGTAGTTGGTGTCAGAGTTCCGGGTTCAGGATTGGGGGACAGTACTTGGGATCTGGGTTCGGGGTTCAGTGTTGGGGGACTGTACTTGGGGTCAGGGTTCAGTTGTTCAAGATTGGGGGACTGTACTTGGGGTCAGGGTTCAAGGTTGGGGGACTATACTTGGGTTCAGGGGTCAGGGTTCAGGTTGGGGGACTGTACTAGGGGTCAGGGTTCAGGGTTGGGGGACTGTACTTGGGGTCAGGGTTCAGGGTTGGGGGAATATACTTGGGTTCAGGGGTCAGGGTTCTGGGTTGGGGGACTGTACTTGGGGTCAGGGTACAGGGTTGGGGGACTGTACTTGGGATCAGGGTTCGGGGTTCAGGGTTGGGGGACTGTACTCGGGGTCAGGGTTCAAGGTTCAGGGTTGGGGGACTGTACTTGGGGTCATGGTTCAGGGTTCAGGGATTGTTGACTGTACTTGGTGTCAGGGTTCACGGCTGTGGGACTATAGTTGAGGTCAGGGTTCGGGGATTAGTGTTGGGGGACTGTACGTGGGGTCAGAGCTCAGGGTTCTGTGTTGGGGGACTGTACTTAGGGTCAGGTGTCAGGGTTCAGTGTTGGATGCCTGTACTTGGGGTCAGAGTTCAGAGTTCAGGTTTGGAGGAATATACTTGGGTTCAGGGGTTAGGGTTCAGGTTGGGGTAACTGTACTTGGGATCAGAGTACAGGGTTCATTGTTGGGGGACTGTACTTGGGGTCAGGGTTCAGGGTTGGGGGACTGTACTTGGGGTCAGGGTTCAGTTGTTCAGGATTGCGGGACTGTTCTTGGGGTCAGGGTTCAGGGTTGGGGGACTGTACTTGGGGTCAGGGTTCAGGGTTGGGGGACTGTACTTGGGGTCAGGGTTCGGCGTTCAGTGTTTGGGGACTGTACTTGGGGTCAGGGGTCAGGGTTCAGGGCTGGGGGATTGTACTTGTGGTCAGAGTTCAGGGTTCATGTTGGGGAACTGTACTTGGGGTCAGGGTACGGGGTTCAGGTTTGGGGGACTGTATTTGGGTTCAGGGGTCAGGGTTCATTGTTGGACGACTGTATTGGGGACAGAGTTCAGGGTTGGGTTCTACACTTGGGGTCAGGGTTCTGGGTTTGGGGACTGTACTTGGGGTCAGGAGTCAGGATGCAGATTTGCGAGACTGTACTTGGGGTCAGGGTACAGGGTTGGGGGACTGTACTTGGGGTCAGGGTTTAGGGTTCAGTGTTGGGGGACTGTAATTGGGGACAGGGGTCAGGGTTCAGGGTTGGGGGACTGTACATGGGGTCAGAGTTCAGGGTTGGGGGAATGTACGTGGGGTCAGGCTTCAGTGTTGGGGGACTGTACTTGGTGTCTGTGTTCAGGTTTGGAGGTCTATACTTGGGGTCAGGGTTCTGGGTTGGGGGACTGTACTTGGGGTCAGGGGTCAGCGTTCTGGGTTGGGGGACTGTACATGGGGTCAGGGTTCAGTGTTGTGGGACTGTAGTTGGGGTCAGAGCTCAGGGTTCAGGGTTGGGGGACTGTACTTGGGGTCAGAGCTCAGGGTTCTGGGTTGGGGGACTGTACTCGGGGTCAGGGTTCAGGGTTGGGGGACTGTACTTGGGATCTGGGTTCGGGGTTCAGCGTTGGGGGACTGTACTTGGGGTCAGAGCTCAGGGTTCTGGGTTGGGGTCTGTCCTCGGGTTCAGGGTTCAGTGTTGTGGGACTGTACTTGGGGTCAGTGTGCAGGTTTGGGAGACTGTAATTGGGGTCTGGGTTCGGGGTTCAGGTTTGGGGGACTGTACCTGGGGTCAGGGTTCAGGGTTGGGCGACTGTATTTGGGGTCAGGGTTCAGGGTTGGGAGACTTTACTTGGGGTCAGGGGTCAGGGTTCTGTTTGGGGGACTGTACTTGGGGTCAGGGTTCGGGGTTCAGGTTTTGGGGCCTGTACTTGGGTTCAGCGTTGGAGGACTGTATTTGGGGTCAGAGTTTAGGGTTGGTGGTGTGTACTTGGGGTCAGGGTTCCGGTTTCTGGGTTGGGGGACTATACTTGGGGTCACGGTTCGGGGAGTAATGTTGGGGGACTGTACTTTGGGTCAGGGGTCAGGTTTTAGGGTTGGGGGACTGTACTTGGGGTCAGGGTTTGGGGTTCAGGGTTGGGGGACTGTACTTGGGGTCAGGGTTTGGGGTTCAGGGTTGGGGGACTGTACTTGGGGTCAGGATTCAGTGTTCACGGTTGGGGAACTGTACTTGGGGTCAGGGTTGGGGGACTATACTTGGGTTCAGGGGTCAGGGTTCTGGGTTGGGGGACTGTACTTGGGGTCAGGGTACAGGGTTGGGGGACTGTACTTGGGATCAGGGTTCGGGGTTCAGGATTGGGGGACTGTACTCGAGGTCAGGGTTCAGGGTTCAGTGTTTTAGGACTGTACATAAGGTCAGAGTTCAAGGTTCAGTGTTGGGGAAACTGTACTTGGAGTCAGAGTTCAGGGTTGGGGGACTATACTTGGGGTCAGGGGTCAGGGTTCAGGGTTGGGGGACTGTGCTTGGGGTCAGGGTCCGGAGTTCAGTGTTGGGGGACTGTACTTGGGGTCAGGGTTGAGGGTTCTGGATTGGGGGACTGTACTTGGGGTCAGGGTTCAGGTTTGGGGGACTGTACTTGGGATCTGGGTTCGGGGTTCAGGGTTGGGGGACTGTACTTGGGGTCAGGGTTCAGTTGTTCAGGATTGGGGGACTGTACTTGGGATCAGAGTTCAGAGTTCTGGGTTGGGGGACTGTACTTGGGGTCAGGGGTGAGGGTTCAGGGTTGGAGAACTGTACTTGGGATCAGAGTTCAGGGTTCAGTGTTTGGGGACTGTACTTGGGGTCAGGGGTCTGAGTTCAGGGTTGGGGGACTGTACTTGGAGTCAGGGTTCAGGGTTGGGGGTCTGTACTTGGGGTCAGGGTTGGAGGACTGTACTTGGGGTCAGAATTCTGGGTTGGGGATCTGTACTTGGGGTCAGGTTTCAGGGTTCTGGGTTGGGGGACTGTACTTGGGGTCAGGGTTCAGTTGTTCAGGATTGGGGGACTGTACTTGGGATCAGAGTTCAGTGTTCTGGGTTGGGGGACTGTACTTGGGGTCAGGGGTGAGGGTTCAGGGTTGGAGAACTGTACTTGGGATCAGAGTTCAGGGTTCAGTTTTTGGGGACTGTACTTGGGGTCAGGGGTCTGAGTTCAGGGTTGGGGGATTGTACTTGGAGTCAGAGTTCAGGGTTCATGTTGGGGGACTGTACTTGGAGTCAGGGTTCGGGGTTGGGGGTCTGTACTTGGGGTCAGAATTCAGGTTTGGGGATCTGTACTTGGGGTCAGGGTTCAGGCTTCTGGGTTGGGGGACTATACTTGGGGTCAGGGTTCGGGGATTAGTGTTGGGGGACTATACTTTGGGTCAGGGTTCAGGGTTGGATGACTGTACTTGGGGTCAGAGTTCAGGGTTCAGGTTTGGGGGACTATACTTGTGTTCAGGGGTCAGGGTTCAGGGTTGGGCAACTGTACTTGGGATCAGAGTTCAGGGTTCAGTGTTGGGGAACTATATTTGGTGTCAAAGTTCAGGGTTCAGGGTTGGCGGACTGTACTCGGGGTCAGGGTTCATTGTTGGGGGACTGTACATGGGGTCAGGGCTCAGTTGTTCAGGATTGGGGGACTGTACTTGGGGTCAGGATTCAGTGTTCAGGGTTGGGGAACTGTACTTGGGGTCAGGTTTGGGGGACTATACTTGGGTTCAGGGGTCAGGGTTCTGGGTTGGGGGACTGTACTTGGGGTCAGGGTACAGGGTTGGGGGACTGTACTTGGGATCAGGGTTCGGGGTTCAGGGTTGGGGGACTGTACTCGAGGTCAGGGTTCAGGGTTCAGGGTTGGGGGACGGTACTTGGGGTCAGGGTACAGGGTTGGGGGACTGTACTTGGGGTCAGGGTTCAGGATTGGAGGTCTGTTCTTGGGGTCAAAGTTCAGGGTTCAGGGTTGGGGGACTGTATTTAGGATCAGGGTTAGTGATTCAGAGTTGGGGGACTGTCCTTGAGGGCAGGGTTCAGGGTTGGGGGTCTGTACTTGGGGTCAGAGTTCAGGGTGCAGGGTTGGGGAACTGTACTTGGGGTCCGGGGTCAGGAATCAGGCTTGTGGACATTACGTGGGGTCAGGGTTCAGGTTTCAGGGTTGGGGGACTGTACTTGGGGTCATGGTTCAGGGTTCAGGGATTGTTGACTGTACTTGGTGTCAGGGTTCACGGCTGTGGGACTATAGTTGAGGTCAGGGTTCGGGGATTAGTGTTGGGGGACTGTACGTGGGGTCAGAGCTCAGGGTTCTGTTTTGGGGGACTGTACTTAGGGTAGGTGTCAGGGTTCAGTGTTGGATGCCTGTACTTGGAGTCAGAGTTCAGAGTTCAGGTTTGGAGGAATATACTTGGGTTCAGGGGTTAGGGTTCAGGGTGGGGCAACTGTACTTGGGATCAGAGTACAGGGTTCATTGTTGGGGGACTGTACTTGGGGTCAGGGTTCAGGGTTGGGGGACTGTACTTGGGGTCAGGGTTCAGTTGTTCAGGATTGCGGGACTGTTCTTGGGATCAGGGTTCCAGGTTGGGGGACTGTACTTGGGGTCAGGGTTCAGGGTTCAGGATTGGGGGACTGTATTTGGGGTCAGGGTTCATGTTTGGGGGACTATACTTGCGTTCAGGGGTCAGGGTTCAGGTTGGGGGACTGTACTTGGGGTCAGGGTTCAGTGTTGGGGGACTGTACTTGGGGTCAGGGTTTGGCGTTCAGTGTTTGGGGACTGTACTTGGGGTCAGGGGTCAGGGTTCAGGGCTGGGGGATTGTACTTGGGGTCAGAGTTCAGGGTTCATGTTGGGGAACTGTACTTGGGGTCAGGGTACGGGGTTCAGGTTTGGGGGACTGTATTTGGGTTCAGGGGTCAGGGTTCATTGTTGGACGACTGTATTGGGGTCAGAGTTCAGGGTTGGGTTCTGCACTTGGGGTCAGGGTTCTGGGTTTGGGGACTGTACTTGGGGTCAGGAGTCAGGATGCAGATTTGCGAGACTGTACTTGGGGTCAGGGTTTAGTGTTGGGGGACTGTACTTGGGGTCAGGGTTTAGGATTCAGGGTTGGGGGACTGTAATTGGGGACAGGGGTCAGGGTTTAGGGTTGGGGGACGTACTTGGGGTCAGAGTTCAGGGTTGGGGGAATGTACGTGGGGTCAGGCTTCAGTGTTGGGGGACTGTACTTGGTGTCTGTGTTCAGGTTTGGAGATCTGTACTTGGTGTCGGGGTTCTGCGTTGGGGGACTGTACTTCGGGTCAGGGGTCAGCGTTCTGGGTTGGGGGACTGTACATGGGGTCAGGGTTCAGTGTTGGGGGACTGTAGTTGGGGTCAGAGCTCAGGGTTCAGGGTTGGGGGACTGTACTTGGGGTCAGAGATCAGGGTTCTGGGTTGGGGGACTGTACTCGGGGTCAGGGTTCAGGGTTGGGGGACTGTACTTGGGATCTGGGTTCGGGGTTCAGGGTTGGGGGACTGTACTCGGCGTCAGAGCTCAGGGTTCAGGGTTGGGGGACTGTACTTGGGGTCAGAGCTCAGGGTTCAGGGTTGGGGGACTGTACTTGGGGTCAGAGCTCAGGGTTCTGGGTTGGGGTCTGTACTCGGGTTCAGGGTTCAGTGTTGTGGGACTGTACTTGGGGTCAGTGTGCAGGTTTGGGAGACTGTAATTGGGGTCTGGGTTCGGGGTTCAGGTTTGGGGGACTGTACTTGGGGTCAGGGTTCAGGGTTGGGCGACTGTATTTGGAGTCAGGGTTCATGGTTGGGAGACTTTACTTGGGGTCAGGTGTCAGGGTTCTGTTTGGGGGACTGTACTTGGGGTCAGGGTTCGGGGTTCAGGTTTTGGGGACTGTACTTGGGTTCAGCTTTGGAGGACTGTATTTGGGGTCAGAGTTTAGGGTTGGTGGTGTGTACTTGGGGTCAGGGGTCCGGGTTCTGGGTTGGGGGACTATACTTGGGGTCACGGTTCGGGGATTAATGTTGGGGGACTGTACATTGGGTCAGGGGTCAGGGTTTAGGGTTGGGGGACTGTACTTGAGGTCAGAGCTCAGGGTTCTGGGTTGGGGGACTGTACTTGGGCTCAGGGGTCAGTGTTCAGGGTTGGATAACTGCACTTGGGTTCAGGGGTCAGGGTTCAGGGTTGGGGGACTGTACTTGGGATCAGAGTTCAGGGTTCAGTGTTGGGGGACCTTATTTGGGGTCTGGGTTCAGGGTTGGGGGCTGTACTTGGGATCTGGGGTCGGGGTTCAGGGTTGGGGGACTGTACTTGGGGTCAGGGTTCAGTGTTGGGGGACTGTACTTGGGGTCAGGGTTCAGTTGTTCAGGATTGGGGGACTGTACTTGGGATCAGAGGTCAGGGTTCTGGGTTGGGGGACTGTACTTGGGGCCAGGGGTGAGGATTCACGGTTGGAGGACTGTACTTGGAGTCAGAGTTCAGTGTTCATGTTGGGGGACTGTACTTGGAGTCAGGATTCGGGGTTGAGGGTCTGTACTTGGAGTCAGATTGGAGGACTGTACTTGGGGTCAGAATTCATGGTTGGGGGACTGTAATTGGGGTCAGGGTTCAGGGTTCATGTTTGGGGGACTGTACTTGTGGTCAGGGCTCAGTTGTTCAGGATTGGGGGACTGTACTTGGGGTCAGGATTCTGGGTTCTGGGTTTGGTGACTGTACTTGGGGTCAGGGTTCAGGGTTCAGGGTTGGGGGACTGTACTTGGGATCAGAATTCAGGGTTCTGGGTTGGGGGACTGTACTTGGGGCCAGGGGTCAGGATTCACGGTTGGAGGACTGTACTTGGAGTCAGAGTTCAGGGTTCATGTTGGGGGACTGTACTTGGAGTCAGGGGTCAGAGTTCAGGGTTGGGGGATTGTACTTGGAGTCAGAGTTCAGGGTTCATGTTGGGGGACTGTACTTGGAGTCAGGATTCGGGGTTGGGGGACTGTACTTGGGGTCAGAATTCATGGTTGGGGGACTGTACTTGGGGTCAGAGTTCAGGGTTCATGTTTGGGGGACTGTACTTGTGTTCAGGGGTCAGGGTTCAGGGTTGGGCAACTGGACTTGGGATCAGAGTTCAGGGTTCAGTGTTGGGGGACTGTACTTGGGGGTCAGGGTTCTGGGTTCAAGGTTGGGGCACTGTATTTGTTGTCAGAGTTCAGGGTTCAGGGTTGGGGGACTGTACTCGGGGTCAGGGTTCATTGTTGGGGGACTGTACTTGGGGTCAGGGCTCGGTTGTTCAGGATTGGGGGACTGTACTTGGGGTCAGAGTTCTGGGTTCAGGGTTTGGTGACTGTACTTGGGGTCAGGGTTCAGGGTTCAGTGTTGGGGGACTGTACTTGGGGTCAGGGTTCAGGGTTGGGGGACTGTACTTGGGGTCAGGGTTCAGGGTTGGGGAACTGTTCTTGGGGTCAGGGTTGGGGGAGTATACTTGGGTTCAGGGGTCAGGGTTCAAGGTTGGGGGACTGTACTTGGGGTCAGGGTACAGGGTTGGGGGACTGTACTTGTGATCAGGGTTCGGGGTTCAGGGTTGGGGGACTGTATTTGGGGTCAGGGTTCAGGGTTGGGGGATGGTACTTGTGGTCAAGGTTCAGGATTTGGGGACTGTTCTTGGGGTCAAAGTTCAGGGTACTGCGTTGGGGGACTGTACTTCGGGTCAGGGTTCAGGGTTGGGGGCTGTACTTGGGGTCAGGGTTCAGTGTTCAGGATTGGGGGACTGTACTTGGGGTCAGGGTTCAGGATTGGGGGACTGTTCTTGGGATCAAAGTTCAGGATTGGGGGACTGTTCTTGGGGTCAAAGTTCAGGGTTCAGGGTTGGGGGACTGTAGTTGGGGTCAGGTTTTCGTGATTCAGAGTTGGGGGACTGTCCTTGGGGTCAGGGGTCAGGAATCAGACTTGGGGATATTACGTGAGGTCATGGTTCAGGTTTCAGGGTTGGGGGACTGTACTTGGGTTCAGTGGTCAGGGGTCAGGTTGGGGGACTGTACTTTGGGTCAGGGTTCAAGAATGGGGGACTGTACTTGGGGTCAGGGCTCAGGAGTGGGGGACTGTTCTTGGGGTCAGAGCTCAGGGTTCTGGGTTGGGGGACTGTATTTAGGGTCAGGGTTCAGAGTTCAGGTTTGGAGGAATGTACTTGGGTTCAGGGGTCAGGGTTCAGTGTTGGGGGACTGTACTTGGGGTTAGGATTCAGGGTTGGGGTTGGGGGACTGTACTTGGGATCTGGGTTCGAGGTTTAGGGTTGGGGGACTGTACTCGGGGTCAGGGTTCAGTGTTGGGGGACTATACTTGGAGTCAGGGTTCAGTTGTTCAAGATTGGGGGACTGTACTTGGGGTCAGGGGTCAGGGTTCAGGTTTGGGGGTTGTACTTGGGGTCAGAGTTCAGGGTTCATGTTGGGGAACGGTACTTGGGGTCAGGGTACGGGGTTCAGGTTTGGGGGTCTGTACTTGGGTTCAGGGGTCAGGGTTCATTGTTGGACGACTGTAATGGGGTCAGAGTTCAGGGTTGGGGTCTGTACTTGGGGTCAGGGTTCTGGGTTGGGGGACTGTACTTAGGGTCAGCGTTCGGTGTTCCGTTTTGGTGGACTGTACTTGGGGTCAGGGGTCAGGATGCAGGTTTGCGAGACTGTACTTGGGGTCAGGGTACAGGGTTGGGGGACTGTACTTGGGGTCAGGGTTCCAGGTTCAGGGTTGGGGGACTGTAATTGGGGACAGGGGTCAGGATTCAGGATTGGGGGACTGTACTTGGGGTCAGAGTACAGGGTTGGGGGACTGTACGTGGGGTCAGGGTTCAGTGTTGGGGGACTGTTCTTGGGGTCAGGGGTCAGGGTTCAGGTTTGGAGGACTGTACTTGGGGTCAGGTTTTTGTGTTGGGGGACTGTACTAGGGGTCAGGGGTCAGAGTTCTTGGATGGGGAACTGTACTTGGGGTCAGGGTTCAGGTTTAGGGGACTGTAGTTGGTGTCAGAGTTCAGGGTTCAGGATTGGGGGACAGTACTTGGGATCTGGGTTCGGGGTTCAGTGTTGGGGGACTGTACTTGGGGTTAGGGTTCAGGTTTGGGGGACTGTAGTTGGTGTCAGAGTTCCGGGTTCAGGATTGGGGGACAGTACTTGGGATCTGGGTTCGGGATTCAGTGTTGGGGGACTGTACTTGGGGTCAGGGTTCAGTTGTTCAAGATTGGGGGACTGTACTTGGGGTCAGGGTTCAAGGTTGGGGGACTATACTTGGGTTCAGGGGTCAGGGTTCAGGTTGGGGGACTGTACTAGGGGTCAGGGTTCAGGGTTGGGGGACTGTACTTGGGGTCAGGGTTCAGGGTTGGGGGAATATACTTGGGTTCAGGGGTCAGGGTTCTGGGTTGGGGGACTGTACTTGGGGTCAGGGTACAGGGTTGGGGGACTGTACTTGGGATCAGGGTTCGGGGTTCAGGGTTGGGGGACTGTACTCGGGGTCAGGGTTCAGGGTTCAGGGTTGGGGGACGGTACTTGGGGTCAGGGTACAGGGTTGGGGGACTGTACTTGGGGTCAGTGTTCAGGATTGGAGGACTGTTCTTGGGGTCAAAGTTCAGGGTTCAGGTTTGGAGGACTGTATTTAGGATCAGGTTTAGTGATTCAGAGTTGGGGGACTGTCCTTGGGGTCAGGGTTCAGGGTTAAGGGTCTGTACTTGGGGTCAGAGTTCAGGGTGCAGGGTTGGGGAACTGTACTTGGGGTCAGGGGTCAGGAATCAGGCTTGGGGACATTACGTGGGGTCACGGTTCAGGTTTCAGGGTTGGGGGACTGTACTTGGGGTCAGGTGTCAGGGTTCAGTGTTGGATGCCTGTACTTGGGGTCAGAGTTCAGAGTTCAGGTTTGGAGGAATATACTTGGGTTCAGGGGTTAGGGTTCAGGGTGGGGCAACTGTACTTGGTATCAGAGTACAGGGTTCATTGTTGGGGGACTGTACTTGGGGTCAGGGTTCAGGGTTGGGGGACTGTACTTGGGGTCAGGGTTCAGTTGTTCAGGATTGCGGGACTGTTCTTGGGGTCAGGGTTCAGGGTTGGGGGACTGTACTTGGGGTCAGGGTTCAGGGTTGGGGGACTGTACTTGGGGTCAGGGTTCGGCGTTCAGTGTTTGGGGACTGTACTTGGGGTCAGGGGTCAGGGTTCAGGGCTGGGGGATTGTACTTGGGGTCAGAGTTCAGGGTTCATGTTGGGGAACTGTACTTGGGGTCAGGGTTCAGGGTTGGGGGACTGTACTTGGGGTCAGGGTTCGGCGTTCAGTGTTTGGGGACTGTACTTGGGGTCAGGGGTCAGGGTTCAGGGCTGGGGGATTGTACTTGGGGTCAGAGTTCAGGGTTCATGTTGGGGAACTGTACTTGGGGTCAGGGTACGGGGTTCAGGTTTGGGGGACTGTATTTGGGTTCAGGGGTCAGGGTTCATTGTTGGACGACTGTATTGGGGTCAGAGTTCAGGGTTGGGTTCTACACTTGGGGTCAGGGTTCTGGGTTTGGGGACTGAATTTGGGGTCAGGAGTCAGGATGCAGATTTGCGAGACTGTACTTGGGGTCAGGGTACAGGGTTGGGGGACTGTACTTGGGGTCAGGGTTTAGGGTTCAGTGTTGGGGGACTGTAATTGGGGACAGGGGTCAGGGTTCAGGGTTGGGGGACTGTACATGGGGTCAGAGTTCAGGGTTGGGGGAATGTACGTGGGGTCAGGCTTCAGTGTTGGGGGACTGTACTTGGTGTCTGTGTTCAGGTTTGGAGGTCTATACTTGGGGTCAGGGTTCTGGGTTGGGGGACTGTACTTGGGGTCAGGGGTCAGCGTTCTGGGTTGGGGGACTGTACATGGGGTCAGGGTTCAGTGTTGTGGGACTGTAGTTGGGGTCAGAGCTCAGGGTTCAGGGTTGGGGGACTGTACTTGGGGTCAGAGCTCAGGGTTCTGGGTTGGGGGACTGTACTCGGGGTCAGGGTTCAGGGTTGGGGGACTGTACTTGGGATCTGGGTTCGGGGTTCAGCGTTGGGGGACTGTACTTGGGGTCAGAGCTCAGGGTTCTGGGTTGGTGTCTGTCCTCGGGTTCAGGGTTCAGTGTTGTGGGACTGTACTTGGGGTCAGTGACTCAGAGTCTCAGAGACTCACTGTATCTTTGTCTCTGTGTCTGAGTGTCTCTGTGCATCAGTGTCACAGTGTCTCTGTGTCTCAGTGTCTCAGTGTCTCAGAGTCAAAGTGTCTCAGTGTCTCAGTGTCTCAGAGTCTCAGAGTTTCAGTGTCTCTATGTCTCTGGGTCTCAGTGTCTCTTTGGCTCAGTGTCTCAGTGTCTCAGAAGCTCAGTGTCTCTGTGTTTCAGTGTCTCTGCGTCTCAGTGACTCTGTGTCACTGTGTCTCAGTGTCTCAGAGTCTCAGAGTCTCAGTGTCTCTGTGTCTCAGTGTCTCAGTGTCTCAGTGTCTCAGTGTCTCTGTGCCTCAGTGTCTCTGTGACTGTGTCTCAGTGTCTCAAAGTCTTTGTGTCTCAGTGTCTCAGAGTCTCAGTGAGTCTGTGTCTGTGTCTTAGTGTCACACAGTCGCAGTGTCCCAGAGAATCAGTGTCTCCAATTCTCTGTGTCTCTGTGTCTCAGAGTCTCAGTGTCTCTGTGTCTCAGTGTCTCAGAGTCTCACTGTCTCAGTGCCTCAGTGCCTCAGTGCCTCAGTGTTTCTCTGTCGCAGTGTCTCTATGCCTCACTTTGTGTCAGTGTCTCAGTGTCTCAGAGTCTCAGTGTCTCTGTGTCTCAGTGCTTCAGGGTCTCTGTGTCTCAGTGTCTCAGAGTTTCAGTGTCTCTATGTCTCTGTGTCTCAGTGTCTCTGTGCCTCAGTGTCTCAGTGTCTCTGTGTCTCAGTCCCTCAGTGCCTCAGTGACTCTCTGTCTCTGTGTCTCTGTGCCTCAGTGTCTCTTTGTCTCTGTGCCTCAGTGTCTCAGTGTCTCTGTGTCTCAGTGTCTCTGTGTCTCAGTTTCTCTGTGTCTCAGTGTCTCTGTGTCTCAGTGTCTCTGTGCCCCAGTGTATCTGTGTCTCAGTGTCCCAGAGTTTCAGTGTCTCTAGGTCTCTGTGTCTCAGTGTCTCTGTGCCTCAGTGTCTCAGTGTCTCAGAGTCTCAGTGACTCTGTGTCTCAGTGCCTCAGTGTCTCTCTGTCTCAGTGTCTCAGAGTTTCAGTGTCACAGTGTCTCTGGGTCTCAGTGTCTCTGAGTTTCAGTGTCTCTGTGCCTCAGTGTCACAGTGTCTCAAAGTCTCTGTGTCTCAGTGTCTCAGACTCTCAGTGTCTCAGTGTCTCAGAGTCTCAGTGAATCTGTGTCTCTGTGTCTCCGTGTCTCTGTGCCTCAGTGTCTCAGAGTCTCAGTGTCTCTGAGTCTCAGTGCCTCAGTGTCTCTGTGTCTCAGAGTATCACTGTCTCTGTGTCTCAGTGACTCAGTGTCTCAGAGTCTCAGAGTCTCAGTGTCTCAGAGTCTGACTGTCTCTTTGTCTCAGTGTCTCAGTGTCTCAGGGTCTCAGTGTCTCAGTGTCTCAGTGTCTCAGTGTCTCTGTGTCTCAGTGTCTCAGTGTCTCAGAGCCTCTGTTTCTCTGTGTCTCAGTATCTCTGTGTCTCAGAGACTCAGTTTCTCAGTGTCTCTGTGTCTCAGTGCCTCAGTGTCTCTGTGTCTCAGTGTCTCTGTGCCCCAGTGTATCTGTGTCTCAGTGTCCCAGAGTTTCAGTGTCTCTAGGTCTCTGTGTCTCAGTGTCTCTGTGTCTCAGTGTCTCTGTGCCTCAGTGTCTCTCTTTCTTATGGTCTCTGTGGCTCAGTGTCTCTTTGTCTCAGTGTCTCAGTATCTCAGAGTCTCAGAGTTTCAGTGTCTCTGTGTCTCAGTGTCTCAGTGCCTTAGTGCCTCAGTGTCTCTGTGTCTCAGTGTCTCTGTGCCTCAGTGTCTCAGAGCCTCACTGTCTCTATGTCTCTGTGCCTCAGTGTCTCAGAGTCTCACTGTCTCTTTGTCTCAGTGACTCAGCGTCTCAGAGTCTCAGTGTCTCTGTGTTTCAGTGTCTGTGTGCCTCAGCGTCTCAGTGTCTCTGTGTCTCAGTGTCTCTGTGTCTCCGTTTCTCTGTGTCTCAGGGTCTCTGTGTCTCTGAGCCTCAGTGCCTCTGTCACAGAGTTGCAGTGTCTAGAGTCTCTGTGTCTTGGTGCCTCAGTGTCTCAGTGTCTCTGTGCCTCAGTCTATCAGACTCTCAGTGTCTCAGTGTCTCTGTGCCTCAGTCTATCAGACTCTCAGTGTCTCAGTGTCTCTGTGCCTCAGTCTATCAGACTCTCAGTGTCTCTGTGTCTGAGAGGCTCAGTGTCTCTGTGTCTCAGTTTCTCTGTGTCTCAGGGCCTCAGTGTCTCAGAGTTTCATTGTCTCTGTGCCTCAATGTCTCAGAAGCTCAGTGTCTCTGTGTCTCAGTGTCTCTGCGTCTCAGTGTCTCTGTGCCTCAGTGTCTCTGTGTCTCAGTGTCTCAAAGTCTTTGTGTATCAGTGTCTCAGAGTCTCAGTGAGTCTGTGTCTGTGTCTTAGTGTCACACAGTCTCAGTGTCCCAGAGACTCAGTGTCTCCAAGTCTCTGTGTCTCTGTGTCTCAGTGTCTCTGTGCCTCAGTGTATCTGTGTCTCAGTGTCTCAGAGTTTCAGTGTCTCTATGTCTCTGTGTCTCAGTGTCTCAGAGTCTCAGTGTCTCTTTGTCTCAGTGCCTCAGTGTCTCTCTGTCTCAGTGTCTCTGTGCCTCAGTGTCTCTTTGTCTCAGTATCTCAGAGTTTCAGTGTCTCTCTGTCTCTGTGTCTCAGTGCCTCAGTGTCTCTTTGTCTCTGTGCCTCAGTGTCTCAGAGTCTCATTGAGTCTGTGTCTCAGTGTCTCTGTGTCTCAGTGCCTCAGTGTCTCAGAATCTCAGTGTCACTGTGTCTCAGTGTCTGTGTCTCAGTGTCTCAGTGTCACCGCGTCTCTGTGTCTCAGTGTATCTGTTTCTCTGTGTCTCTGTGTCTCAGTGTCTCTGTGTCTCAGTGTCTCAGAGTCTCAGTGTCTCAGTGTCTCAGTGTCTCAGAGTCTCACTGTCTCTGTGTCTCAGTGTCTCTGTGCCTCAGTGTCTCTGTGTTTCAGTGTCTCTGTGTCTCAGAGACTCACTGTCTCTTTGTCTCTGTGTTTGAGTGTCTCTGTGCATCAGTGTCACAGTGTCTCTGTGTCTCAGTGTCTCTGTGTCTCAGTGTATCACTGTCTCAGAGACTCAGTGTCTCTTTGTCTCTGTGTCTGAGTGTCTCTGTGCATCAGTGTCACAGTGTCTCTGTGTCTCAGTGTCTCTGTGTCTCAGTGTATCACTGTCTCAGAGACTCAGTGTCTCTTTGTCTCTGTGTCTGAGTTTTTCTGTGCCTCAGTGTCACAGTGTAACAGTGTCTCTGTGACTCACTGTCTCTGTGCCTCAGTGTCTCTGTGTTTCAGTGTCTCTGTGTCTCAGAGACTCACTGTCTCTTTGTCTCTGTGTTTGAGTGTCTCTGTGCATCAGTGTCACAGTGTCTCTGTGTCTCAGTGTCTCTGTGTCTCAGTGTATCACTGTCTCAGAGACTCAGTGTCTCTTTGTCTCTGTGTCTGAGTGTCTCTGTGCATCAGTGTCACAGTGTCTCTGTGTCTCAGTGTCTCTGTGTCTCAGTGTATCACTGTCTCAGAGACTCAGTGTCTCTTTGTCTCTGTGTCTGAGTTTTTCTGTGCCTCAGTGTCACAGTGTAACAGTGTCTCTGTGACTCACTGTCTCAGTGTCTCAGTGTCTCTGTGTATCAGTGTATCAGCATCTCAGAGAATCAGTGTCTCTGTGTCTGAGTTTCTCTGTGCCTCAACGGCAGAGTGTCTCAGTGTCTCTGTGTCTCAGTATCTCAGTGTTTTTCTATCTCTGTGTCTCTGTGTCTCAGTGTCTCTGTGTTTCTGTGCCTCAGTGTCTCTGTGTCTCAGTTTCTCTGTGTCTCAGTGTCTCTGCGCCTCAGTGCCTCTGTGTCTCTGTGTCTCAGTGTCTCTGTGTTTCTGTGCCTCAGAGTCTCTGTGTCTCTGTGTCTCAGTGTCTCAGAGTCTCAGAGTCTCAGTGTCTCTGTGTCTCAGTGTCTCTGTGTTCCAGTGTCTCTGTGCCTCAGTGTCTCTGTGTCTCAGTGTCTCAAAGTCTTTGTGTCTCAGTGTCTCAGAGTCTCAGTGAGTCTGTGTCTCTGTGTCTTAGAGTCTCAGTGTCCCAGAGTCTCAGTTTCTTCACGTCTCTGTCTCTCTGTGTCTCTGTGTCTCTGTGCCTCAGTCTATCTGTGTCACAGTGTCTCAGAGTTTCTGTATCTCTATGGCTCTGTGTCTCAGTGTCTCTGTGCCTCAGTGTCTCACTGTCTCAGAGTCTCAGTGTATCTGTGTCTCAGTGTCTCAGAGTTTCAGTGTCTCTATGTCTCTGTATCTCAGTGTCTCTGTGCCTCAGTATCTCAGTGTCTCTGTGTCTCAGTCCCTCAGAGCCTCAGTGACTCTATCTCTGTGTCTCTGTGCCTCAGTGTCTCTTTGTCTCTGTGTCTCAGTGTCTCAGTGTCTCTGTGCCCGGTGTCTCTGTGTCTCAGTGTCTCAAAGTCTTTGTGTCTCAGTGTCTCAGAAATCAGTGTCTCAGTGCCTCAGAGTCTCAGTGAGTCTGTTTCTCTGTGTCTTAGTGTCTCAGTGTCCCAGAGTCTCAGTGTCTCTGCTTCTCTGTGTCTCTGTGTCACAGTGTCTCTGTGCCTCAGTGTAACTGTATCTCAGTGTCTCAGAGTTTCAGTGTCTCTATGTCTCTATGTCTCAGGGTCTCTGTGCCTCAGTGTCTCAGTGTCTCAGAGGCTCAGTGTCTCTGTGTCTCAGTGCCTCAGTGTCTCTGTGTCTCAGTGTCTCAGTGTTTCAGAGTCTCAGTGTCTCAGACCCTCAGTGCCTCAGGGTCTCTGTGTCTCAGTGTCTCAGAGTTTCAGTGTCTCTATGTCTCTGTGTCTCAGTGTCTCTGTGCCTCAGTGTCTCAGTGTCTCAGACCCTCAGTGCCTCAGTGACTCTCTGTGTCTGTATCTCTGTGCCTCAGTGTCTCTTTGTCGCTGTGTCTCAGTGTCTCTGTGCCTCAGTGTCTTTGTGTTTCAGTGTATCAGTGTCTCAGAGACTCACTGTCTCTTTGTCTCTGTGTCTGAGTGTCTCTGTGCATCAGTGTCACAGTGTCTCAGTGTCTCAGAGTCAAAGTGTCTCAGTGTCTCAGTGTCTCAGAGTCTCAGAGTTTCAGTGTCTCTATGTCTCTGGGTCTCAGTGTCTCAGTGTCTCAGAAGCTCAGTGTCTCTGTGTTTCAGTGTCTCTGCGCCTCAGTGACTCTGTGTCACTGTGTCTCAGTGTCTCAGAGTCTCAGAGTCTCAGTGTCTCTGTGTCTCAGTGTCTCAGTGTCTCAGTGTCTCAAAGTCTTTGTGTCTCAGTGTCTCAGAGTCTCAGTGAGTCTGTGTCTGTGTCTTAGTGTCACACAGTCTCAGTGTCCCAGAGACTCAGTGTCTCCACGTCTCTGTGTCTCTGTGTCTCAGTGTCTCAGTGTCTCTGTGTCTCAGTGTCTCAGAGTCTCGCTGTCTCAGTGCCTCAGTGCCTCAGTGTTTCTCTGTCGCAGTGTCTCTGTGCCTCACTTTGTGTCAGTGTCTCAGTGTCTCAGAGTCTCAGTGTCTCTGTGTCTCAGTGCTTCAGGGTCTCTGTGTCTCAGTGTCTCAGAGTTTCAGTTTCTCTATGTCTCTGTGTCTCAGTGTCTCTGTGCCTCTGTGCCTCAGTGTCTCAGTGTCTCTGTGTCTCAGTCCCTCAGTGCCTCAGTGACTCTCTGTCTCTGTGTCTCTGTGCCTCAGTGTCTCTTTGTCTCTGTGCCTCAGTGTCTCAGTGTCTCTGTGTCTCAGTGTCTCTGTGTCTCAGTTTCTCTGTGTCTCAGTGTCTCTGTGTCTCAGTGTCTCTGTGCCCCAGTGTATCTGTGTCTCAGTGTCCCAGAGTTTCAGTGTCTCTAGGTCTCTGTGTCTCAGCGTCTCTGTGCCTCAGTGTCTCAGTGTCTCAGAGTCTCAGTGACTCTGTGTCTCAGTGCCTCAGTGTCACTCTGTCTCAGTGTCTCAGAGTTTCAGTGTCACAGTGTCTCTGGGTCTCAGTGTCTCTGTGTTTCAGTGTCTCTGTGCCTCAGTGTCACAGTGTCTCAAAGTCTCTGTGTCTCAGTGTCTCAGACTCTCAGTGTCTCAGTGTCTCAGAGTCGCAGTGAATCTGTGTCTCTGTGTCTCTGTGTCTCTGTGTCTCCGTGTCTCTGTGCCTCAGTGTATCTGTGTCTCAGGGTCTCAGAGTTTCAGTGTCTCTATGTCTCTTTGTCTCAGTGTCTCTGTGCCTCAGTGTCTCAGAGGCTCAGTGTCTCTGAGTCTCAGTGCCTCAGTGTCTCTGTGTCTCAGAGTATCACTGTCTCTGTGTCTCAGTGACTCAGTGTCTCAGAGTCTCAGAGTCTCAGTGTCTCAGAGTCTGATTGTCTCTTTGTCTCAGTGTCTCAGTGTCTCAGTGTCTCAGTGTCTCAGTGTCTCAGTGTCTCAGTGTCTCTGTGTTTCAGTGTCTCAGTGTCTCAGAGCCTCTGTTTCTCTGTGTCTCAGTGTCTCTGTGTCTCAGAGACTCAGTTTCTCAGTGTCTCTGTGTCTCAGTGCCTCAGTGTCTCTGTGTCTCAGTGTCTCTGTGCCCCAGTGTATCTGTGTCTCAGTGTCCCAGAGTTTCAGTGTCTCTAGGTCTCTGTGTCTCAGTGTCTCTGTGCCTCAGTGTCTCTGTGCCTCAGTGTCTCTCTTTCTTATGGTCTCTGTGCCTCAGTGTCTCTTTGTCTCAGTGTCTCAGTATCTCAGAGTCTCAGAGCCTCAGTGTCTCTGTGTCTCAGTGTCTCTGTGCCTCAGTGTCTCAGAGCCTCACTGTCTCTGTGCCTCAGTGTCTCAGAGTCTCACTGTCTCTTTGTCTCAGTGACTCAGCGTCTCAGAGTCTCAGTGTCTCTGTGTTTCAGTGTCTGTGTGCCTCAGCTTCTCAGTGTCTCAGTGTCTCAGTTTCTCTGTGTCTCAGGGTCTCTGTGTCTCTGAGCCTCAGTGCCTCTGTCACAGAGTTGCAGTGTCTAGAGTCTCTGTGTCTTGGTGCCTCAGTGTCTCAGTGTCTCTGTGCCTCAGTCTATCAGACTCTCAGTGTCTCAGTGTCTCTGTGCCTCAGTCTATCAGACTCTCAGTGTCTCTGTGTCTGAGAGGCGCAGTGTCTCTGTGTCTCAGTTTCTCTGTGTCTCAGGGCCTCAGTGTCTCAGAGTTTCATTGTCTCTGTGCCTCAGTGTCTCAGAAGCTCAGTGTCTCTGTGTTTCAGTGTCTCTGCGCCTCAGTGACTCTGTGTCTCTGTGTCACTGTGTCTCAATTTCTCAGAGTCTCAGAGTCTCAGTGTCTCTGCGTCTCAGTGTCTCTGTGCCTCAGTGTCTCTGTGTCTCAGTGTCTCAAAGTCTTTGTGTATCAGTGTCTCAGAGTCTCAGTGAGTCTGTGTCTGTGTCTTAGTGTCACACAGTCTCAGTGTCCCAGAGACTCAGTGTCTCCAAGTCTCTGTGTCTCTGTGTCTCAGTGTCTCTGTGCCTCAGTGTATCTGTGTCTCAGTGTCTCAGAGTTTCAGTGTCTCTATGTCTCTGTGTCTCAGTGTCTCAGAGTCTCAGTGTCTCTGTGTCTCAGTGCCTCAGTGTCTCTCTGTCTCAGTGTCTCTGTGCCTCAGTGTTTCTTTGTCTCAGTATCTCAGAGTTTCAGTGTCTCTCTGTCTCTGTGTCTCTGTGCCTCAGTGTCTCTTTGTCTCTGTGTCTCAGTGTCTCTGAGTCTCAGTGTCTCTGTGCCTCAGTGTCTCAGAGTCTCATTGAGTCTGTGTCTCTGTGTCTCTGTGTCTCAGTGCCTCAGTGTCTCAGTGTCTCTGTGTCTCAGTGTCTGTGTCTCAGTGTCTCAGTGTCTCCGCGTCTCTGTGTCTCTGTGTCTCAGTGTGTCTGTTTTTCTGTGTCTCTGTGTCTCAGTGTCTCTGTGTCTCAGTGTCTCAGAGTCTCAGTGTCTCTGTTTCTCTGTGTCTCTGTGTCTCAGTGTCTCTGTGTCTCAGTGTCTCAGAGTCTCAGTGTCTCTGTGTCTCAGTGCCTCGGTGTCTCTGTGTCTCAGTGTCTCAGTGTCTCAGTGTCTCAGAGTCTCACTGTCTCTGTGTCTCAGTGTCTCTGTGCCTCAGTGTCTCTGTGTTTCAGTGTCTCTGTGTCTCAGAGACTCTCTGTCTCTTTGTCTCTGTGTCTGAGTGTCTCTGTGCATCAGTGTCACAGTGTCTCTGTGTCTCAGTGTCTCTGTGTCTCAGTGTATCACTGTCTCAGAGATTCAGTGTCTCTTTGTCTCTGTGTCTGAGTTTCTCTGTGCCTCAGTGTCACAGGGTAACAGTGTCTCTGTGACTCACTGTCTCAGTGTCTCAGTGTCTCAGTGTCTCAGTGTCTCTGTGTCTCAGTGTATCAGCATCTCAGAGAATCAGTGTCTCTGTGTCTGAGTTTCTCTGTGCCTCAATGGCAGAGTGTCTCAGTGTCTCTGTGTCTCAGTATCTCAGTGTTTTTCTATCTCTGTGTCTCTGTGTCTCAGTGTCTCTGTGTCTCTGTGTCTCAGTGTCTCTGTGTTTCTGTGCCTCAGTGTCTCTGTGTCTCAGTTGCTCTGTGTCTCAGTGTCTCTGCGCCTCAGTGCCTCTGTATCTCTGTGTCTCAGTGTCTCTGTGTTTCTGTGCCTCAGAGTCTCTGTGTCTCTGTGTCTCAGTGTCTCAGAGTCTCAGAGTCTCAGTGTCTCTGTGTCTCAGTGTCTCTGTGTTTCAGTGTCTCAAAGTCTTTGTGTCTCAGTGTCTCAGAGTCTCAGTGAGTCTGTGTCTCTGTGTCTTAGAGTCTCAGTGTCCCAGAGTCTCAGTTTCTTCACGTCTCTGTCTCTCGGTGTCTCAGTGTCTCTGTGCCTCAGTGTATCTGTGTCACAGTGTCTCAGAGTTTCTGTATCTCTATGGCTCTCTGTCTCAGTGTCTCTGTGCCTCAGTGTCTCACTGTCTCAGAGTCTCAGTGTCTCTGTGTCTCAGTGCCTCAGTGTCTCTGTGTCTCAGTGTCTCAGACTTTCAGTGTCTCTATGTCTCTGTATCTCAGTGTCTCTGTGCCTCAGTGTCTCAGTCCCTCAGAGCCTCAGTGACTCTATCTCTGTGTCTCTGTGCCTCAGTGTCTCTTTGTCTCTGTGTCTCAGTGTCTCAGTGTCTCTGTGCCCGGTGTCTCTGTGTCTCAGTGTCTCAAAGTCTTTGTGTCTCAGTGTCTCAGACTTCAGTGTCTCAGTGCCTCAGAGTCTCAGTGAGTCTGTTTCTCTGTGTCTTAGAGTCTCAGTGTCCCAGAGTCTCAGTGTCTCTGCTTCTCTGTGTCTCTGTGTCACAGTGTCTCTGTGCCTCAGTGTAACTGTATCTCAGTGTCTCAGAGTTTCAGTGTCTCTATGTCTCTATGTCTCAGGGTCTCTGTGCCTCAGTGTCTCAGTGTCTCAGAGGCTCAGTGTCTCTGTGTCTCAGTGCCTCAGTGTCTCTGTGTCTCAGTGTCTCAGTGTTTCAGTGTCTCAGTGCCTCAGACCCTCAGTGCCTCAGTGACTCTCTGTGTCTGTGTCTCTGTGCCTCAGTGTCTCTTTGTCGCTGTGTCTCAGTGTCTCTGTGCCTCAGTGTCTTTGTGTTTCAGTGTATCAGTGTCTCAGAGACTCACTGTCTCTTTGTCTCTGTGTCTGAGTGTCTCTGTGCATCAGTGTCAAAGTGTCTCAGTGTCTCAGTGTCTCAGAGTCAAAGTGTCTCAGTGTCTCAGTGTCTCAGAGTCTCAGAGTTTCAGTGTCTCTATGTCTCTGGGTCTCAGTGTCTCTTTGGCTCAGTGTCTCAGAAGCTCAGTGTCTCTGTGTTTCAGTGTCTCTGCGCCTCAGTGACTCTGTGTCACTGTGTCTCAGTGTCTCAGAGTCTCAGAGTCTCAGTGTCTCTGTGTCTCAGTGTCTCAGTGTCTCTGTGCCTCAGTGTCTCTGTGTCTCTGTGTCTCAGTGTCTCAAAGTCTTTGTGTCTCAGTGTCTCAGAGTCTCAGTGAGTCTGTGTCTGTGTCTTAGTGTCACACAGTCTCAGTGTCCCAGAGACTCAGTGTCTCCACGTCTCTGTGTCTCTGTGTCTCAGAGTCTCAGTGTCTCTGTGTCTCAGTGTCTCAGAGTCTCGCTGTCTCAGTGCCTCAGTGCCTCAGTGTTTCTCTGTCGCAGTGTCTCTGTGCCTCACTTTGTGTCTCAGTGTCTCAGAGTCTCAGTGTCTCTGTGTCTCAGTGCTTCAGGGTCTCTGTGTCTCAGTGTCTCAGAGTTTCAGTGTCTCTATGTCTCTGTGTCTCAGTGTCTCTGTGCCTCAGTGTCTCAGTGTCTCTGTGTCTCAGTCCCTCAGTGCCTCAGTGACTCTCTGTCTCTGTGTCTCTGTGCCTCAGTGTCTCTTTGTCTCTGTGCCTCAGTGTCTCAGTGTCTCTGTGTCTCAGTGTCTCTGTGTCTCAGTTTCTCTGTGTCTCAGTGTCTCTGTGTCTCAGTGTCTCTGTGCCCCAGTGTATCTGTGTCTCAGTGTCCCAGAGTTTCAGTGTCTCTAGGTCTCTGTGTCTCAGTTATCTCTGTGCCACAGTGTCTCAGTGTCTCAGAGTCTCAGTGACTCTGTGTCTCAGTGCCTCAGTGTTACTCTGTCTCAGTGTCTCAGAGTTTCAGTGTCACAGTGTCTCTGGGTCTCAGTGTCTCTGTGTTTCAGTGTCTCTGTGCCTCAGTGTCACAGTGTCTCAAAGTCTCTGTGTCTCAGTGTCTCAGACTCTCAGTGTCTCAGTGTCTCAGAGTCTCAGTGAATCTGTGTCTCTGTGTCTCCGTGTCTCTGTGCCTCAGTGTATCTGTGTCTCAGGGTCTCAGAGTTTCAGTGTCTCTATGTCTCTTTGTCTCAGTGTCTCTGTGCCTCAGTGTCTCAGAGTCTCAGTGTCTCTGAGTCTCAGTGCCTCAGTGTCTCTGTGTCTCAGTGACTCAGTGTCTCAGAGTCTCAGAGTCTCAGTGTCTCAGAGTCTGATTGTCTCTTTGTCTCAGTGTCTCAGTGTCTCAGTGTCTCAGTGTCTCTGTGTTTCAGTGTCTCAGTGTCTCAGAGCCTCTGTTTCTCTGTGTCTCAGTGTCTCTGTGTCTCAGAGACTCAGTTTCTCAGTGTCTCTGTGTCTCAGTGCCTCAGTGTCTCTGTGTCTCAGTGTCTCTGTGCCCCAGTGTATCTGTGTCTCAGTGTCCCAGAGTTTCAGTGTCTCTAGGTCTCTGTGTCTCAGTGTCTCTGTGCCTCAGTGTCTCTGTGCCTCAGTGTCTCTCTTTCTTATGGTCTCTGTGCCTCAGTGTCTCTTTGTCTCAGTGTCTCAGTATCTCAGAGTCTCAGAGCCTCAGTGTCTCTGTGTCTCAGTGCCTCAGTGTCTCAGAGCCTCACTGTCTCTGTGTCTCTGTGCCTCAGTGTCTCAGAGTCTCACTGTCTCTTTGTCTCAGTGACTCAGCGTCTCAGAGTCTCAGTGTCTCTGTGTTTCAGTGTCTGTGTGCCTCAGCGTCTCAGTGTCTCAGTGTCTCTGTGTCTCAGTTTCTCTGTGTCTCAGGGTCTCTGTGTCTCTGAGCCTCAGTGCCTCTGTCACAGAGTTGCAGTGTCTAGAGTCTCTGTGTCTTGGTGCCTCAGTGTCTCAGTGTCTCTGTGCCTCAGTCTATCAGACTCTCAGTGTCTCTGTGCCTCAGTCTATCAGACTCTCAGTGTCTCTGTGTCTGAGAGGCGCAGTGTCTCTGTGTCTCAGTTTCTCTGTGCCTCAGGGCCTCAGTGTCTCAGAGTTTCATTGTCTCTGTGCCTCAGTGTCTCAGAAGCTCAGTGTCTCTGTGTTTCAGTGTCTCTGCGCCTCAGTGACTCTGTGTCTCTGTGTCACTGTGTCTCAATTTCTCAGAGTCTCAGAGTCTCAGTGTCTCTGCGTCTCAGTGTCTATGTGCCTCAGTGTCTCTGTGTCTCTGTGTCTCAGTGTCTCAAAGTCTTTGTGTATCAGTGTCTCAGAGTCTCAGTGAGTCTGTGTCTGTGTCTTAGTGTCACACAGTCTCAGTGTCCCAGAGACTCAGTGTCTCCAAGTCTCTGTGTCTCTGTGTCTCAGTGTCTCTGTGCCTCAGTGTATCTGTGTCTCAGTGTCTCAGAGTTTCAGTGTCTCTATGTCTCTGTGTCTCAGTGTCTCAGAGTCTCAGTGTCTCTGTGTCTCAGTGCCTCAGTGTCTCTCTGTCTCAGTGTCTCTGTGCCTCAGTGTCTCTTTGTCTCAGTATCTCAGAGTTTCAGTGTCTCTCTGTCTCTGTGTCTCTGTGCCTCAGTGTCTCCTTGTCTCTGTGTCTCAGTGTCTCTGAGTCTCAGTGTCTCTGTGCCTCAGTGTCTCAGAGTCTCATTGAGTCTGTGTCTCAGTGTCTCTGTGTCTCAGTGCCTCAGTGTCTCAGTGTCTCAGAATCTCAGTGTCACTGTGTCTCAGTGTTTGTGTCTCAGTGTCTCAGTGTCTCCGCGTCTCTGTGTCTCTGTGTCTCAGTGTATCTGTTTTTCTGTGTCTCTGTGTCTCAGTGTCTCTGTGTCTCAGTGTCTCAGAGTCTCAGTGTCTCTGTGTCTCAGTGCCTCAGTGTCTCTGTGTCTCAGTGTCTCAGTGTCTCAGAGTCTCACTGTCTCTGTGTCTCAGTGTCTCAGTGTCTCAGTGACTCAGTGTCTCACTGTCTCTGTGTCTCAGTCATTCAGTGTCTCAGAGTCTCAGTGTCTCAGTGTCTCAGAGTCTCAGTGTCTCAGAGTCTCAGTGTCTCTGTGTCTCAGTGCCTCAGTGTCTCTGTGTCTCAGTGTCTCAGAGTCTCACTGTCTCTGTGTCTCACTGTCTCTGTGTCTCAGTGACTCAGTGTCTCAGAGTCTCAGTGTCTCAGTGTCTCAGAGTCTCACTGTCTCTGTGTCTCAGTGACTCATAGTCTCAGGGTCTCAGTGTCTCAGAGTCTCAGTATCTCAGTGTCTCAGAGTCTCACTGTCTCAATGTCTATGTGCCTCAGTGTCTCAGAGTCTCACTGTCTCTGTGTCTCTGTGTCTCAGTGTCTCAGTGTCTCAGGGTCTCAGTGTCTCAGTGTCTCAGTGTCTCTGTGTCTCAGAGTCTCAGTGTCTCAGTGTCTCAGTGTCTCTGTGTCTCAGTCTCAGTGTCTCAGTGCCTCAGAGTCTCAGTGAGTCTGTGTCTCTGTGTCTCAGTGTCTCTGTGTCTCTGTTTCTCTGTGTCTCAGTGTCTCTGTGTCTCAGTGCCTCAGAGTCTCAGTGTCTCTGTGTCTCAGTGTCTCAGTGTCTCAGTTTCTCTGTGTCTCAGTGTCTCTGTGACCCAGTGTATCGGTGTCTCAGTGTCCCAGAGTTTCAGTGTGACTAGGTCTCTGTGTCTCAGTGTCTCTGTGCCTCAGTGTCTCAGAATCTCAGTGACTCTGTGTCGCAGTGCCAAAGTGTCTCTGTGTCTCAGTGTCTCAGAGTTCAGTGTCTCTATGTCTCTGGGTCTCAGTGTCTCTTTGCCTCAGTGTCTCAGTGCCTCAGTGTCTCTGTGTCTCAGTGTCTCTGTACCTCAGTGTCTCAGAGTCTCACTGTCTCTGTGTCTCAGTGACTCAGCGGCTCAGAGTCGCAGTGTCTCTGTGTTTCAGTGTCTCTGTGCCTCAGTGTCTCAGTGTCTCTGTGTCTCAGTGTCTCTGTGTCTCAGTTTCTCTGTGTCTCAGTGTCTCTGCGTCTCAGTGTCTCTGTGCCTCAGTGTCTCATGGTCTCAGTGTCTCAGTGCCTCAGTGTCTCTGTGTCTCAGTGTCTCAGTGTCTCAGTGTCTCTGTGCCTCAGTATCTCTGTGTCTCAGTGTCTCAAAGTCTTTGAGTCTCAGTGTCTCAGAGTCTCAGTGAGTCTGTGTCTGTCTCTTAGTGTCACACAGTCTCAGTGTCCCAGAGACTCAGTGTCTCCAAGTCTCTGTGTCTCTGTGTCTCAGTGTCTGTGTGCCTCAGTGTATCTGTGTCTCAGTGTCTCAGAGTTTCAGTGTCTCTATGTCTCTGTGTCTCAGTGTCTCAGAGTCTCAGTGTCTCTGTGTCTCAGTGCCTCAGTGTCTCTCTGTCTCAGTGTCTCTGTGCCTCAGTGTCTCTTTGTCTCAGTATCTCAGAGTTTCAGTGTCTCTCTGTCTCTGTGTCTCTGTGCCTCAGTGTCTCTTTGTCTCTGTGTCTCAGTGTCTCTGAGTCTCAGTGTCTCTGTGCCTCAGTGTCTCAGAGTCTCATTGAGTCTGTGTCTCAGTGTCTCTGTGTCTCAGTGCCTCAGTGTCTCAGTGTCTCAGAATCTCAGTGTCACTGTGTCTCAGTGTCTGTGTCTCAGTGTCTCAGTGTCTCCGCGTCTCTGTGTCTCTGTATCTCAGTGTATCTGTTTTTCTGTGTCTCTGTGTCTCAGTGTCTCTGTGTCTCAGTGTCTCAGAGTCTCAGTGTCTCTGTGTCTCAGTGCCTCAGTGTCTCTGTGTCTCAGTGTCTCAGAGTCTCACTGTCTCTGTGTCTCAGTGTCTCAGAGTCTCAGTGACTCAGTGTCTCACTGTCTCTGTGTCTCAGTCATTCAGTGTCTCAGAGTTTCAGTGTCTCAGTGTCTCAGAGTCTCAGTGTCTCAGAGTCTCAGTGTCTCTGTGTCTCAGTGCCTCAGTGTCTCTGTGTCTCAGTGTCTCAGAGTCTCACTGTCTCTGTGTCTCACTGTCTCTGTGTTTCAGTGACTCAGTGTCTCAGAGTCTCACTGTCTCTGTGTCTCAGTGACTCATAGTCTCAGGGTCTCAGTGTCTCAGAGTCTCAGTATGTCAGTGTCTCAGAGTTTCACTGTCTCAATGTCTATGTGCCTCAGTGTCTCAGAGTCTCACTGTCTCTGTGTCTCAGTGTCTCAGTGTCTCAGGGTCTCAGTGTCTCAGTGTCTCAGTGTCTCTGTGTCTCAGAGTCTCAGTGTCTCAGTGTCTCAGTGTCTCTGTGTCTCAGTCTCAGTGTCTCAGTGCCTCAGAGTCTCAGTGAGTCTGTGTCTCTGTGTCTCAGTGTCTCTGTGTCTCTGTTACTCTGTGTCTCAGTGTCTCTGTGTCTCAGAGAGTCAGCGCCTCAGTGTCTCTGTGTCTCAGTGCCTCAGAGTCTCAGTGTCTCAGTGTCTCTGTGTCTCAGTGTCTCAGAGTCTCAGTTTCTCTGTGTCTCAGTGTCTCTTTGACCCAGTGTATCGGTGTCTCAGTGTCCCAGAGTTTCAGTGTGTCTAGGTCTCTGTGTCTCTGTGCCTCAGTGTCTCAGAATCTCAGTGACACTGTGTCGCAGTGCCAAAGTGTCTCTGTGTCTCAGTTTCTCAGAGTCTCACTGTCTCTGGGTCTCAGTGTCTCTGTGTCTCAGTGCCTCAGTGTCTCTCTGTCTCAGTGTCTCTGTGCCTCAGTGTCTCTTTGTCTCAGTATCTCAGAGTTTCAGTGTCTCTCTGTCTCTGTGTCTCTGTGCCTCAGTGTCTCTTTGTCTCTGTGTCTCAGTGTCTCTGAGTCTCAGTGTCTCTGTGCCTCAGTGTCTCAGAGTCTCATTGAGTCTGTGTCTCAGTGTCTCTGTGTCTCAGTGCCTCAGTGTCTCAGAATCTCAGTGTCACTGTGTCTCAGTGTCTGTGTCTCAGTGTCTCCGCGTCTCTGTGTCTCTGTGTCTCAGTGTATCTGTTTTTCTGTGTCTCTGTGTCTCAGTGTCTCTGTGTCTCAGTGTCTCAGAGTCTCAGTGTCTCTGTGTCTCAGTGCCTCAGTGTCTCTGTGTCTCAATGTCTCAGAGTCTCACTGTCTCTGTGTCTCAGTGTCTCAGAGTCTCAGTGACTCAGTGTCTCACTGTCTCTGTGTCTCAGTCATTCAGTGTCTCAGAGACTCAGTGTCTCAGTGTCTCAGAGTCTCAGTGTCTCAGAGTCTCAGTGTCTCTGTGTCTCAGTGTCTCAGTGTCTCTGTGTCTCAGTGTGTCAGAGTCTCAGTGTCTCTGTGTCTCACTGTCTCTGTGTCTCAGTGACTCAGAGTCTCAGGGTCTCAGTGTCTCAGAGTCTCAGTATCTCAGTGTCTCAGAGTCTCAGTGTCTCAATGTCTATGTGCCTCAATGTCTCAGAGTCTCACTGTCTCTGTGTCTCTGTGTCTCAGTGTCTCAGTGTCTCAGGGTCTCAGTGTCTCAGTGTCTCAGTGTCTCTGTGTCTCAGAGTCTCAGTGTCTCAGTGTCTCAGTGTCTCTGAGTCTCAGTCTCAGTGTCTCAGTGCCTCAGAGTCTCAGTGAGTCTGTGTCTCTGTGTCTCAGTGTCTCTGTGTCTCTGTTTCTCTGTGTCTCAGTGTCTCTGTGTCTCAGAGACTCAGCGCCTCAGTGTCTCAGTGTCTCAGTGCCTCAGAGTCTCAGTGTCTCAGTGTCTCTGTGTCTCAGTGTCTCAGTGTCTCAGTGTATCTGTGTCTCAGTGTCCCAGAGTTTCAGTGTGTCTAGGTCTCTGTGTCTCAGTGTCTCTGTGCCTCAGTGTCTCAGAATCTCAGTGACTCTGTGTCGCAGTGCCAAAGTGTCTCTGTGTCTCAGTGTCTCAGAGTTCAGTGTCTCTATGTCTCTGTGTCTCTGGGTCTCAGTGTCTCTGTGCCTCAGTGCCTCAGTGTCTCTGTGTCTCAGTGTCTCTGTGCCTCAGTGTCTCAGAATCTCAGTGACTCTGTGTCGCAGTGCCAAAGTGTCTCTGTGTCTCAGTGTCTCAGAGTTCAGTGTCTCTATGTCTCTGTGTCTCTGGGTCTCAGTGTCTCTGTGCCTCAGTGCCTCAGTGTCTCTGTGTCTCAGTGTCTCTGTGCCTCAGTGTCTCAGAGTCTCACTGTCTCTATGTCTCAGTGACTCAGCGGCTCAGAGTCGCAGTGTCTCTGTGTTTCAGTGACTCTGTGCCTCAGTGTCTCAGTGTCTCTGTGTCTCAGTTTCTCTGTGTCACAGTGTCTCTGCGTCTCAGTGTCTCTGTGGCTCAGTGTCTCAGGGTCTCAGTGTCTCTGTGTCTCAGTGTCTCTGTGTCTCAGTGCCTCAGTGTCTCTGTGTCTCACTGGCTCAGAGTTTCAGTGTCTCTATGTCTCTGGGTCTCAGTGTCTCTTTGGCTCAGTGTCTCAGAAGCTCAGTGTCTCTGTGTTTCAGTGTCTCTGCGCCTCAGTGACTCTGTGTCTCTGTGTCACTGTGTCTCAGTATCTCAGAGTCTCAGAGTCTCAGTGTCTCTGTGTCTCAGTGTCTCAGTGTCTCTGTGCCTCAGTATCTCTGTGTCTCAGTGTCTCAAAGTCTTTGAGTCTCAGTGTCTCAGAGTTTCAGTGAGTCTGTGTCTGTCTCTTAGTGTCACACAGTCTCAGTGTCCCAGAGACTCAGTGTCTCCAAGTCTCTGTGTCTCTGTGTCTCAGTGTCTCTGTGCCTCAGTGTATCTGTGTCTCAGTGTCTCAGAGTTTCAGTGTCTCTATGTCTCTGTGTCTCAGTGTCTCAGAGTCTCAGTGTCTCTGTGTCTCAGTGCCTCAGTGTCTCTCTGTCTCAGTGTCTCTGTGCCTCAGTGTCTCTTTGTCTCAGTATCTCAGAGTTTCAGTGTCTCTCTGTCTCTGTGTCTCTGTGCCTCAGTGTCTCTTTGTCTCTGTGTCTCAGTGTCTCTGAGTCTCAGTGTCTCTGTGCCTCAGTGTCTCAGAGTCTCATTGAGTCTGTGTCTCAGTGTCTCTGTGTCTCAGTGCCTCAGTGTCTCAGAATCACAGTGTCACTGTGTCTCAGTGTCTGTGTCTCAGTGTCTCCGCGTCTCTGTGTCTCTGTGTCTCAGTGTATCTGTTTTTCTGTGTCTCTGTGTCTCACTGTCTCTGTGTCTCTGTGTCTCAGTGTCTCAGTGTCTCAGGGTCTCAGTGTCTCAGTGTCTCAGTGTCTCTGTGTCTCAGAGTCTCAGTGTCTCAGTGTCTCAGTGTCTCTGAGTCTCAGTCTCAGTGTCTCAGCGCCTCAGTGTCTCAGTGTCTCAGTGCCTCAGAGTCTCAGTGTCTCAGTGTCTCTGTGTCTCAGTGTCTCAGTGTCTCAGTGTATCTGTGTCTCAGTGTCCCAGAGTTTCAGTGTGTCTAGGTCTCTGTGTCTCAGTGTCTCTGTGCCTCAGTGTCTCAGAATCTCAGTGACTCTGTGTCGCAGTGCCAAAGTGTCTCTGTGTCTCAGTGTCTCAGAGTTCAGTGTCTCTATGTCTCTGTGTCTCTGGGTCTCAGTGTCTCTGTGCCTCAGTGCCTCAGTGTCTCTGTGTCTCAGTGTCTCTGTGCCTCAGTGTCTCAGAGTCTCACTGTCTTTGTGTCTCAGTGACTCAGCGGCTCAGAGTCGCAGTGTCTCTGTGTTTCAGTGTCTCTGTGCCTCAGTGTCTCAGTGTCTCTGTGTCTCAGTGTCTCTGTGTCTCAGTTTCTCTGTGTCTCAGTGTCTCTGCGTCTCAGTGTCTCTGTGCCTCAGTGTCTCAGGGTCTCAGTGCCTCAGTGTCTCTGTGTCTCAGAGTTTCAGTGTCTCTATGTCTCTGGGTCTCAGTGTCTCTTTGGCTCAGTGTCTCAGAAGCTCATTGTCTCTGTGTTTCAGTGTCTCTGCGCCTCAGTGACTCTGAGTCTCTGTGTCACAGTGTCTCAGTATCTCAGAGTCTCAGTGTCTCTGTGTCTCAGTGTCTCAGTGTCTCTGTGCCTCAGTATCTCTGTGTCTCTGTGTCTCAGTGTCTCAAAGTCTTTGAGTCTCAGTGTCTCAGAGTCTCAGTGAGTCTGGGTCTGTCTCTTAGTGTCACACAGTCTCAGTGTCCCAGAGACTCAGTGTCTCCAAGTCTCTGTGTCTCTGTGTCTCAGTGTCTCTGTGCCTCAGTGTATCTGTGTCTCAGTGTCTCAGAGTTTCAGTGTCTCTATGTCCCTGTGTCTCAGTGTCTCTGTGCCTCAGTGTCTCAGAGTCTCAGTGTCTCTGTGTCTCAGTGCCTCGGTGTCTCTCTGTCTCATTGTCTCTGTGCCTCAGTGTCTCTTTGTCTCAGTATCTCAGAGTTTCAGTGTCTCTATGTCTCTGTGTCTCAGTGTCTCTGTGCCTCAGTGTCTCAGTGTCTCTGTGCCTCAGTGTCTCAGTGCCTCAGTGACTCTCTGTCTCTGTGTCTCAGTGTCTCAGTGTCTCTGTGTTTCAGTGTCTCTGTGTCTCAGAGACTCACTGTCTCTTTGTCTCTGTGTCTGAGTGTCTCTGTGCATCAGTGTCACATGTGTCTCTGAGTCTCAGTGTCTCTGTGTCTCAGTGTATCACTGTCTCAGAGACTCAGTGTCTCTTTGTCTCTGTGTCTGAGTGTCTCAGTGCCTCAGTGATTCTCTGTCTCTGTGTCTCAGTGTCTCTGTGCCCCAGTGTATCTGTGTCTCAGTGTCCCAGAGTTTCAGTGTCTCTAGGTCTCTGTGTCTCAGTGTCTCTGTGCCTCAGTGTCTCTGTGCCTCAGTGTCTCTCTTTCTTATGGTCTCTGTGCCTCAGTGTCTCTTTGTCTCAGTGTCTCAGTATCTCAGAGTCTCAGAGCCTCAGTGTCTCTGTGTCTCAGTGTCTCTGTGCCTCAGTGTCTCAGAGCCTCACTGTCTCTGTGCCTCAGTGTCTCAGAGTCTCACTGTCTCTTTGTCTCAGTGACTCAGCGTCTCAGAGTCTCAGTGTCTCTGTGTTTCAGTGTCTGTGTGCCTCAGCTTCTCAGTGTCTCAGTGTCTCTGTGTCTCAGTTTCTCTGTGTCTCAGGGTCTCTGTGTCTCTGAGCCTCAGTGCCTCTGTCACAGAGTTGCAGTGTCTAGAGTCTCTGTGTCTTGGTGCCTCAGTGTCTCAGTGTCTCTGTGCCTCAGTCTATCAGACTCTCAGTGTCTCAGTGTCTCTGTGCCTCAGTCTATCAGACTCTCAGTGTCTCTGTGTCTGAGAGGCGCAGTGTCTCTGTGTCTCAGTTTCTCTGTGTCTCAGAGTTTCATTGTCTCTGTGCCTCAGTGTCTCAGAAGCTCAGTGTCTCTGTGTTTCAGTGTCTCTGCGCCTCAGTGACTCTGTGTCTCTGTGTCACTGTGTCTCAATTTCTCAGAGTCTCAGAGTCTCAGTGTCTCTGCGTCTCGGTGTCTCTGTGCCTCAGTGTCTCTGTGTCTCTGTGTCTCAGTGTCTCAAAGTCTTTGTGTATCAGTGTCTCAGAGTCTCAGTGAGTCTGTGTCTGTGTCTTAGTGTCACACAGTCTCAGTGTCCCAGAGACTCAGTGTCTCCAAGTCTCTGTGTCTCTGTGTCTCAGTGTCTCTGTGCCTCAGTGTATCTGTGTCTCAGTGTCTCAGAGTTTCAGTGTCTCTATGTCTCTGTGTCTCAGTGTCTCAGAGTCTCAGTGTCTCTGTGTCTCAGTGCCTCAGTGTCTCTCTGTCTCAGTGTCTCTGTGCCTCAGTGTCTCTTTGTCTCAGTATCTCATAGTTTCAGTGTCTCTCTGTCTCTGTGTCTCTGTGCCTCAGTGTCTCTTTGTCTCTGTGTCTCAGTGTCTCTGAGTCTCAGTGTCTCTGTGCCTCAGTGTCTCAGAGTCTCATTGAGTCTGTGTCTCAGTGTCTCTGTGTCTCAGTGTCTCAGAGTCTCAGTGTCTCTGTTTCTCTGTGTCTCTGTGTCTCAGTGTCTCTGTGTCTCAGTGTCTCAGAGTCTCAGTGTCTCTGTGTCTCAGTGCCTCGGTGTCTCTGTGTCTCAGTGTCTCAGTGTCTCAGAGTCTCACTGTCTCTGTGTCTCAGTGTCTCAGTGTCTCTGTGCCTCAGTGTCTCTGTGTTTCAGTGTCTCTGTGTCTCAGAGACTCACTGTCTCTTTGTCTCTGTGTCTGAGTGTCTCTGTGCATGAGTGTCACAGTGTCTCTGTGTCTCAGTGTCTCTGTGTCTCAGTGTATCACTGTCTCAGAGACTCAGTGTCTCTTTGTCTCTGTGTCTGAGTTTCTCTGTGCCTCAGTGTCACAGGGTAACAGTGTCTCTGTGACTCACTGTCTCAGAGTCTCAGTGTCTCTGTGTCTCAGTGTATCAGCATCTCAGAGAATCAGTGTCTCTGTGTCTGAGTTTCTCTGTGCCTCAATGGCAGAGTGTCTCAGTGTCTCTGTGTCTCAGTATCTCAGTGTTTTTCTATCTCTGTGTCTCTGTGTCTCTGTGTCTCAGTGTCTCTGTGTCTCTGTGTCTCAGTGTCTCTGTGTTTCTGTGCCTCAGTGTCTCTGTGTCTCAGTTTCTCTGTGTCTCAGTGTCTCTGCGCCTCAGTGCCTCTGTATCTCTGTGTCTCAGTGTCTCTGTGTTTCTGTGCCTCAGAGTCTCTGTGTCTCTGTGTCTCAGTGTCTCAGAGTCTCAGAGTCTCAGTGTCTCTGTGTCTCAGTGTCTCTGTGTTTCAGTGTCTCTGTGTCTCAGTGTCTCAAAGTCTTTGTGTCTCAGTGTCTCAGAGTCTCAGTGAGTCTGTGTCTCTGTGTCTTAGAGTCTCAGTGTCCCAGAGTCTCAGTTTCTTCACGTCTCTGTCTCTCTGTGTCTCAGTGTCTCTGTGCCTCAGTGTATCTGTGTCACAGTGTCTCAGAGTTTCTGTATCTCTATGGCTCTGTGTCTCAGTGTCTCTGTGCCTCAGTGTCTCACTGTCTCAGAGTCTCAGTGTCTCTGTGTCTCAGTGCCTCAGTGTCTCTGTGTCTCAGTGTCTCAGAGTTTCAGTGTCTCTATGTCTCTGTATCTCAGTGTCTCTGTGCCTCAGTGTCTCAGTGTCTCTGTGTCTCAGTCCCTCAGAGCCTCAGTGACTCTATCTCTGTGTCTCTGTGCCTCAGTGTCTCTTTGTCTCTGTGTCTCAGTGTCTCAGTGTCTCTGTGCCCGGTGTCTCTGTGTCTCAGTGTCTCAAAGCCTTTGTGTCTCAGTGTCTCAGACTTCAGTGTCTCAGTGCCTCAGAGTCTCAGTGAGTCTGTTTCTCTGTGTCTTAGAGTCTCAGTGTCCCAGAGTCTCAGTGTCTCTGCTTCTCTGTGTCTCTGTGTCACAGTGTCTCTGTGCCTCAGTGTAACTGTATCTCAGTGTCTCAGAGTTTCAGTGTCTCTATGTCTCTATGTCTCAGGGTCTCTGTGCCTCAGTGTCTCAGTGTCTCAGAGGCTCAGTGTCTCTGTGTCTCAGTGCCTCAGTGTCTCTGTGTCTCAGTGTCTCAGTGTCTCAGTGTTTCAGAGTCTCAGTGTCTCAGACCCTCAGTGCCTCAGTGACTCTCTGTGTCTGTGTCTCTGTGCCTCAGTGTCTCTTTGTCGCTGTGTCTCAGTGTCTCTGTGCCTCAGTGTCTTTGTGTTTCAGTGTATCAGTGTCTCAGAGACTCACTGTCTCTTTGTCTCTGTGTCTGAGTGTCTCTGTGCATCAGTGTCACAGTGTCTCAGTGTCTCAGTGTCTCAGAGTCAAAGTGTCTCAGTGTCTCAGTGTCTCAGAGTCTCAGAGTTTCAGTGTCTCGATGTCTCTGGGTCTCAGTGTCTCTTTGGCTCAGTGTCTCAGTGTCTCAGAAGCTCAGTGTCTCTGTGTTTCAGTGTCTCTGCGCCTCAGTGACTCTGTGTCACTGTGTCTCAGTGTCTCAGAGTCTCAGAGTCTCAGTGTCTCTGTGTCTCAGTGTCTCAGTGTCGCAGTGTCTCTGTGCCTCAGTGTCTCTGTGTCTCTGTGTCTCAGTGTCTCAAAGTCTTTGTGTCTCAGTGTCTCAGAGTCTCAGTGAGTCTGTGTCTGTGTCTTAGTGTCACACAGTCTCAGTGTCCCAGAGACTCAGTGTCTCCACGTCTCTGTGTCTCAGTGTCTCAGAGTCTCAGTGTCTCTGTGTCTCAGTGTCTCAGAGTCTTGCTGTCTCAGTGCCTCAGTGCCTCAGTGTTTCTCTGTCGCAGTGTCTCTGTGCCTCACTTTGTGTCAGTGTCTCAGTGTCTCAGAGTCTCAGTGTCTCTGTGTCTCAGTGCTTCAGGGTCTCTGTGTCTCAGTGTCTCAGAGTTTCAGTGTCTCTATGTCTCTGTGTCTCAGTGTCTCTGTGCCTCAGTGTCTCAGTGTCTCTGTGTCTCAGTCCCTCAGTGCCTCAGTGACTCTCTGTCTCTGTGTCTCTGTGCCTCAGTGTCTCTTTGTCTCTGTGCCTCAGTGTCTCAGTGTCTCTGTGTCTCAGTGTCTCTGTGTCTCAGTTTCTCTGTGTCTCAGTGTCTCTGTGTCTCAGTGTCTCTGTGCCCCAGTGTATCTGTGTCTCAGTGTCCCAGAGTTTCAGTGTCTCTAGGTCTCTGTGTCTCAGTGTCTCTGTGCCACAGTGTCTCAGTGTCTCAGAGTCTCAGTGACTCTTTGTCTCAGTGCCTCAGTGTCACTCTGTCTCAGTGTCTCAGAGTTTCAGTGTCACAGTGTCTCTGGGTCTCAGTGTCTCTGTGTTTCAGTGTCTCTGTGCCTCAGTGTCACAGTGTCTCATAGTCTCTGTGTCTCAGTGTCTCAGACTCTCAGTGTCTCAGTGTCTCAGAGTCTCAGTGAATCTGTGTCTCTGTGTCTCTGTGTCTCCGTGTCTCTGTGCCTCAGTGTATCTGTGTCTCAGGGTCTCAGAGTTTCAGTGTCTCTATGTCTCTTTGTCTCAGTGTCTCTGTGCCTCAGTGTCTCAGAGTCTCAGTGTCTCTGTGTCTCAGTGACTCAGTGTCTCAGAGTCTCAGAGTCTCAGTGTCTCAGAGTCTGATTGTCTCTTTGTCTCAGTGTCTCATTGTCTCAGTGTCTCAGTGTCTCAGTGTCTCTGTGTTTCAGTGTCTCAGTGTCTCAGAGCCTCTGTTTCCCTCTGTCTCAGTGTCTCTTTGTCTCAGAGACTCAGTTTCTCAGTGTCTCTGTGTCTCAGTGCCTCAGTGTCTCTGTGTCTCAGTGTCTCTGTGCCCCAGTGTATCTGTGTCTCAGTGTCCCAGAGTTTCAGTGTCTCTAGGTCTCTGTGTCTCAGCGTCTCTGTGCCTCAGTGTCTCTGTGCCTCAGTGTCTCTCTTTCTTATGGTCTCTGTGCCTCAGTGTCTCTTTGTCTCAGTGTCTCAGTATCTCAGAGTCTCAGAGCCTCAGTGTCTCTGTGTCTCAGTGTCTCTGTGCCTCAGTGTCTCAGAGCCTCACTGTCTCTGTGTCTCTGTGCCTCAGTGTCTCAGAGTCTCTCTGTCTCTTTGTCTCAGTGACTCAGCGTCTCAGAGTCTCAGTGTCTCTGTGTTTCAGTGTCTGTGTGCCTCAGCGTCTCAGTGTCTCAGTGTCTCTGTGTCTCAGTTTCTCTGTGTCTCAGGGTCTCTGTGTCTCTGAGCCTCAGTGCCTCTGTCACAGAGTTGCAGTGTCTAGAGTCTCTGTGTCTTGGTGCCTCAGTGTCTCAGTGTCTCTGTGCCTCAGTCTATCAGACTCTCAGTGTCTCTGTGCCTCAGTCTATCAGACTCTCAGTGTCTTTGTGTCTGAGAGGCGCAGTGTCTCTGTGTCTCAGTTTCTCTGTGTCTCAGGGCCTCAGTGTCTCAGAGTTTCATTGTCTCTGTGCCTCAGTGTCTCAGAAGCTCAGTGTCTCTGTGTTTCAGTGTCTCTGCGCCTCAGTGACTCTGTGTCTCTGTGTCACTGTGTCTCAATTTCTCAGAGTCTCAGAGTCTCAGTGTCTCTGCGTCTCAGTGTCTCTGTGCCTCAGTGTCTCTGTGTCTCTGTGTCTCAGTGTCTCAAAGTCTTTGTGTATCAGTGTCTCAGAGTCTCAGTGAGTCTGTGTCTGTGTCTTAGTGTCACACAGTCTCAGTGTCCCAGAGACTCAGTGTCTCCAAGTCTCTGTGTCTCTGTGTCTCAGTGTCTCTGTGCCTCAGTGTATCTGTGTCTCAGTGTCTCAGAGTTTCAGTGTCTCTATGTCTCTGTGTCTCAGTGTCTCAGAGTCTCAGTGTCTCTGTGTCTCAGTGCCTCAGTGTCTCTCTGTCTCAGTGTCTCTGTGCCTCAGTGTCTCTTTGTATCAGTATCTCAGAGTTTCAGTGTCTCTCTGTCTCTGTGTCTCTGTGCCTCAGTGTCTCCTTGTCTCTGTGTCTCAGTGTCTCTGAGTCTCAGTGTCTCTGTGCCTCAGTGTCTCAGAGTCTCATTGAGTCTGTGTCTCAGTGTCTCTGTGTCTCAGTGCCTCAGTGTCTCAGAATCTCAGTGTCACTGTGTCTCAGTATTTGTGTCTCAGTGTCTCAGTGTCTCAGTGTCTCCGCGTCTCTGTGTCTCTGTGTCTCAGTGTATCTGTTTTTCTGTGTCTCTGTGTCTCAGTGTCTCTGTGTCTCAGTGTCTCAGAGTCTCAGTGTCTCTGTTTCTCTGTGTCTCTGTGTCTCAGTGTCTCTGTGTCTCAGTGTCTCAGAGTCTCAGTGTCTCTGTGTCTCAGTGCCTCGGTGTCTCTGTGTCTCAGTGTCTCAGTGTCTCAGTGTCTCAGAGTCTCACTGTCTCTGTGTCTCAGTGTCTCAGTGTCTCTGTGCCTCAGTGTGTCTGTGTTTCAGTGTCTCTGTGTCTCAGAGACTCACTGTCTCTTTGTCTCTGTGTCTGAGTGTCTCTGTGCATCAGTGTCACAGTGTATCTGTGTCTCAGTGTCTCTGTGTCTCAGTGTATCACTGTCTCAGAGACTCAGTGTCTCTTTGTCTCTGTGTCTGAGTTTCTCTGTGCCTCAGTGTCACAGGGTAACAGTGTCTCTGTGACTCACTGTCTCAGTGTCTCAGTGTCTCTGTGTATCAGCATCTCAGAGAATCAGTGTCTCTGTGTCTGAGTTTCTCTGTGCCTCAATGGCAGAGTGTCTCAGTGTCTCTGTGTCTCAGTATCTCAGTGTTTTTCTATCTCTGTGTCTCTGTGTCTCAGTGTCTCTGTGTCTCTGTGTCTCAGTGTCTCTGTGTTTCTGTGCCTCAGTGTCTCTGTGTCTCAGTTTCTCTGTGTCTCAGTGTCTCTGCGCCTCAGTGCCTCTGTATCTCTGTGTCTCAGTGTCTCTGTGTTTCTGTGCCTCAGATTCTCTGTGTCTCTGTGTCTCAGTGTCTCAGAGTCTCAGAGTCTCAGTGTCTCTGTGTCTCAGTGTCTCTGTGTTTCAGTGTCTCTGTGCCTCAGTGTCTCTGTGTCTCAGTGTCTCAAAGTCTTTGTGTCTCAGTGTCTCAGAGTCTCAGTGAGTCTGTGTCTCTGTGTTTTAGAGTCTCAGTGTCCCAGAGTCTCAGTTTCTTCACGTCTCTGTCTCTCTGTGTCTCAGTGTCTCTGTGCCTCAGTGTATCTGTGTCACAGTGTCTCAGAGTTTCTGTATCTCTATGGCTCTGTGTCTCAGTGTCTCTGTGCCTCAGTGTCTCAGTGTCTCTGTGTCTCAGTGTCTCTGTGTCTCAGTGCCTCAGCGTCTCTGTGTCTCAGTGTCTCAGAGTTTCAGTGTCTCTATGTCTCTGTATCTCAGTGTCTCTGTGCCTCAGTGTCTCAGTGTCTCTGTGTCTCAGTCCCTCAGAGCCTCAGTGACTCTATCTCTGTGTCTCTGTGCCTCAGTGTCTCTTTGTCTCTGTGTCTCAGTGTCTCAGTGTCTCTGTGCCCGGTGTCTCTGTGTCTCAGTGTCTCAAAGTCTTTGTGTCTCAGTGTCTCAGACTTCAGTGTCTCAGTGCCTCAGAGTCTCAGTGAGTCTGTTTCTCTGTGTCTTAGAGTCTCAGTGTCTCTGCTTCTCTGTGTCTCTGTGTCACAGTGTCTCTGTGCCTCAGTGTAACTGTATCTCAGTGTCTCAGAGTTTCAGTGTCTCTATGTCTCTATGTCTCAGGGTCTCTGTGCCTCAGTGTCTCAGTGTCTCAGAGGCACAGTGTCTCTGTGTCTCAGTGCCTCAGTGTTTCAGTGTCTCAGTGTCTCTGTGCCTCAGTGTCTCAGAGTCTCATTGAGTCTGTGTCTCAGTGTCTCTGTGTCTCAGTGTCTCAGAGTCTCAGTGTCTCTGTTTCTCTGTGTCTCTGTTTCTCAGTGTCTCTGTGTCTCAGTGTCTCAGAGTCTCAGTGTCTCTGTGTCTCAGTGCCTCTGTGTCTCAGTGTCTCAGTGTCTCAGAGTCTCACTGTCTCTGTGTCTCAGTGTCTCAGTGCCTCAGTGTCTCTGTGTTTCAGTGTCTCTGTGTCTCAGAGACTCACTGTCTCTTTGTCTCTGTGTCTGAGTGTCTCTGTGCATCAGTGTCACAGTGTCTCTGTGTCTCAGTGTCTCTGTGTCTCAGTGTATCACTGTCTCAGAGACTCAGTGTCTCTTTGTCTCTGTGTCTGAGTTTCTCTGTGCCTCAGTGTCACAGGGTAACAGTGTCTCTGTGACTCACTGTCTCAGTGTCTCAGTGTCTCTGTGTCCCAGTGTATCAGCATCTCAGAGAATCAGTGTCTCTGTGTCTGAGTTTCTCTGTGCCTCAATGGCAGAGTGTCTCAGTGTCTCTGTGTCTCAGTATCTCAGTGTTTTTCTATCTCTGTGTCTCTGTGTCTCAGTGTCTCTGTGTCTCTGTGTCTCAGTGTCTCTGTGTTTCTGTGCCTCAGTGTCTCTGTGTCTCAGTTTCTCTGTGTCTCAGTGTCTCTGCGCCTCAGTGCCTCTGTATCTCTGTGTCTCAGTGTCTCTGTGTTTCTGTGCCTCAGAGTCTCTGTGTCTCTGTGTCTCAGTGTCTCAGAGTCTCAGAGTCTCAGTGTCTCTGTGTCTCAGTGTCTCTGTGTTTCAGTGTCTCTGTGTCTCAGTGTCTCAAAGTCTTTGTGTCTCAGTGTCTCAGAGTCTCAGTGAGTCTGTGTCTCTGTGTCTTAGAGTCTCAGTGTCCCAGAGTCTCAGTTTCTTCACGTCTCTGTCTCTCTGTGTCTCAGTGTCTCTGCCTCAGTGTATCTGTGTCACAGTGTCTCAGAGTTTCTGTATCTCTATGGCTCTGTGTCTCAGTGTCTCTGTGCCTCAGAGTCTCACTGTCTCAGAGTCTCAGTGTCTCTGTTTCTCAGTGCCTCAGTGTCTCTGTGTCTCAGTGTCTCAGAGTTTCAGTGTCTCTATGTCTCTGTATCTCAGTGTCTCTGTGCCTCAGTGTCTCAGTGTCTCTGTGTCTCAGTCCCTCAGAGCCTCAGTGACTCTATCTCTGTGTCTCTGTGCCTCAGTGTCTCTTTGTCTCTGTGTCTCAGTGTCTCAGTGTCTCTGTGCCCGGTGTCTCTGTGTCTCAGTGTCTCAAAGCCTTTGTGTCTCAGTGTCTCAGACTTCAGTGTCTCAGTGCCTCAGAGTCTCAGTGAGTCTGTTTCTCTGTGTCTTAGAGTCTCAGTGTCCCAGAGTCTCAGTGTCTCTGCTTCTCTGTGTCTCTGTGTCACAGTGTCTCTGTGCCTCAGTGTAACTGTATCTCAGTGTCTCAGAGTTTCAGTGTCTCTATGTCTCTATGTCTCAGGGTCTCTGTGCCTCAGTGTCTCAGTGTCTCAGAGGCTCAGTGTCTCTGTGTCTCAGTGCCTCAGTGTCTCTGTGTCTCAGTGTCTCAGTGTTTCAGAGTCTCAGTGTCTCAGACCCTCAGTGCCTCAGTGACTCTCTGTGTCTGTGTCTCTGTGCCTCAGTGTCTCTTTGTCGCTGTGTCTCAGTGTCTCTGTGCCTCAGTGTCTTTGTGTTTCAGTGTATCAGTGTCTCAGAGACTCACTGTCTCTTTGTCTCTGTGTCTGAGTGTCTCTGTGCATCAGTGTCACAGTGTCTCAGTGTCTCAGTGTCTCAGAGTCAAAGTGTCTCAGTGTCTCAGTGTCTCAGAATCTCAGTGTCACTGTGTCTCAGTATTTGTGTCTCAGTGTCTCAGTGTCTCCGCGTCTCTGTGTCTCTGTGTCTCAGTGTATCTGTTTTTCTGTGTCTCTGTGTCTCAGTGTCTCTGTGTCTCAGTGTCTCAGAGTCTCAGTGTCTCTGTTTCTCTGTGTCTCTGTGTCTCAGTGTCTCTGTGTCTCAGTGTCTCAGAGTCTCAGTGTCTCTGTGTCTCAGTGCCTCGGTGTCTCTGTGTCTCAGTGTCTCAGTGTCTCAGTGTCTCAGAGTCTCACTGTCTCTGTGTCTCAGTGTCTCAGTGTCTCTGTGCCTTAGTGTCTCTGTGTTTCAGTGTCTCTGTGTCTCAGAGACTCACTGTCTCTTTGTCTCTGTGTCTGAGTGTCTCTGTGCATCAGTGTCACAGTGTCTCTGTGTCTCAGTGTCTCTGTGTCTCAGTGTATCACTGTCTCAGAGACTCAGTGTCTCTTTGTCTCTGTGTCTGAGTTTCTCTGTGCCTCAGTGTCACAGGGTAACAGTGTCTCTGTGACTCACTGTCTCAGTGTCTCAGTGTCTCTGTGTATCAGCATCTCAGAGAATCAGTGTCTCTGTGTCTGAGTTTCTCTGTGCCTCAATGGCAGAGTGTCTCAGTGTCTCTGTGTCTCAGTATCTCAGTGTTTTTCTATCTCTGTGTCTCTGTGTCTCAGTGTCTCTGTGTCTCTGTGTCTCAGTGTCTCTGTGTTTCTGTGCCTCAGTGTCTCTGTGTCTCAGTTTCTCTGTGTCTCAGTGTCTCTGCGCCTCAGTGCCTCTGTATCTCTGTGTCTCAGTGTCTCTGTGTTTCTGTGCCTCAGAGTCTCTGTGTCTCTGTGTCTCAGTGTCTCAGAGTCTCAGAGTCTCAGTGTCTCTGTGTTTCAGTGTCTCTGTGCCTCAGTGTCTCTGTGTCTCAGTGTCTCAGAGTCTCAGTGAGTCTGTGTCTCTGTGTTTTAGAGTCTCAGTGTCCCAGAGTCTCAGTTTCTTCACGTCTCTGTCTCTCTGTGTCTCAGTGTCTCTGTGCCTCAGTGTATCTGTGTCACAGTGTCTCAGAGTTTCTGTATCTCTATGGCTCTGTGTCTCAGTGTCTCTGTGCCTCAGTGTCTCAGTGTCTCTGTGTCTCAGTGTCTCTGTGTCTCTGTGTCTCAGTGCCTCAGTGTCTCTGTGTCTCAGTGTCTCAGAGTTTCAGTGTCTCTATGTCTCTGTATCTCAGTGTCTCTGTGCCTCAGTGTCTCAGTGTCTCTGTGTCTCAGTCCCTCAGAGCCTCAGTGACTCTATCTCTGTGTCTCTGTGCCTCAGTGTCTCTTTGTCTCTGTGTCTCAGTGTCTCAGTGTCTCTGTGCCCGGTGTCTCTGTGTCTCAGTGTCTCAAAGTCTTTGTGTCTCAGTGTCTCAGACTTCAGTGTCTCAGTGCCTCAGAGTCTCAGTGAGTCTGTTTCTCTGTGTCTTAGAGTCTCAGTGTCTCTGCTTCTCTGTGTCTCTGTGTCACAGTGTCTCTGTGCCTCAGTGTAACTGTATCTCAGTGTCTCAGAGTTTCAGTGTCTCTATGTCTCTATGTCTCAGGGTCTCTGTGCCTCAGTGTCTCAGTGTCTCAGAGGCACAGTGTCTCTGTGTCTCAGTGCCTCAGTGTCTCTGTGTCTCAGTGTCTCAGTGTTTCAGAGTCTCAGTGTCTCAGACCCTCAGTGCCTCAGTGACTCTCTGTGTCTGTGTCTCTGTGCCTCAGTGTCTCTTTGTCGCTGTGTCTCAGTGTCTCTGTGCCTCAGTGTCTTTGTGTTTCAGTGTATCAGTGTCTCAGAGACTCACTGTCTCTTTGTCTCTGTGTCTGAGTGTCTCTGTGCATCAGTGTCACAGTGTCTCAGTGTCTCAGTGACTCAGAGTCAAAGTGTCTCAGTGTCTCAGTGTCTCAGAGTCTCAGAGTTTCAGTGTCTCGATGTCTCTGGGTCTCAGTGTCTCTTTGGCTCAGTGCCTCAGTGTCTCAGAAGCTCAGTGTCTCTGTGTTTCAGTGTCTCTGCGCCTCAGTGACTCTGTGTCACTGTGTCTCAGTGTCTCAGAGTCTCAGAGTCTCAGTGTCTCTGTGTCTCAGTGTCTCAGTGTCTCAGTGTCTCTGTGCCTCAGAGTCTCTGTGTCTCTGTGTCTCAGTGTCTCAATGTCTTTGTGTCTCAGTGTCTCAGAGTCTCGCTGAGTCTGTGTCTCTGTGTCTTAGAGTCTCAGTGTCCCAGAGTCTCAGTTTCTCTGTCGCAGTGTCTCTGTGCCTCACTTTGTGTCAGTGTCTCAGTGTCTCAGAGTCTCAGTGTCTCTATGTCTCAGTGCTTCAGGGTCTCTGTGTCTCAGTGTCTCAGAGTTTCAGTGTCTCTATGTCTCTGTGTCTCAGTGTCTCTGTGCCTCAGTGTCTCAGTGTCTCTGTGTCTCAGTCCCTCAGTGCCTCAGTGACTCTCTGTCTCTGTGTCTCTGTGCCTCAGTGTCTCAGTGTCTCTGTGCCTCAGTGTCTCAGTGTCTCTGTGTCTCAGTGTCTCTGTGTCTCAGTTTCTCTGTGTCTCGGTGTCTCTGTGTCTCAGTGTCTCTGTGCCCCAGTGTATCTGTGTCTCAGTGTCCCAGAGTTTCAGTGTCTCTAGGTCTCTGTGTCTCAGTGTCTCTGTGCCTCAGTGTCTCAGTGTCTCAGAGTCTCAGTGACTCTGTGTCTCAGTGCCTCAGTGTCACTCTGTCTCAGTGTCTCAGAGTTTCAGTGTCACAGTTTCTCTGGGTCTCAGTGTCTCAGAGTTTCAGTGTCTCTATGTCTCTGTGTCTCAGTGTCTCAGAGTCTCAGTGTCTCTGTGTCTCAGTGCCTCAGTGTCTCTCTGTCTCAGTGTCTCTGTGCCTCAGTGTCTCTTTGTCTCAGTATCTCAGAGTTTCAGTGTCTCTCTGTCTCTGTGTCTCTGTGCCTCAGTGTCTCTTTGTCTCTGTGTCTCAGTGTCTCTGAGTCTCAGTGTCTCTGTGCCTCAGTGTCTCAGAGTCTCATTGAGTCTGTGTCTCAGTGTCTCTGTGTCTCAGTGCCTCAGTGTCTCAGTGTCTCAGAATCTCAGTGTCACTGTGTCTCAGTGTCTGTGTCTCAGTGTCTCAGTGTCTCCGCGTCTCTGTGTCTCTGTATCTCAGTGTATCTGTTTTTCTGTGTCTCTGTGTCTCAGTGTATCTGTGTCTCAGTGTCTCAGAGTCTCAGTGTCTCTGTGTCTCAGTGCCTCAGTGTCTCTGTGTCTCAGTGTCTCAGAGTCTCACTCTGTCTGTGTCTCAGTGTCTCAGAGTCTCAGTGACTCAGTGTCTCACTGTCTCTGTGTCTCAGTCATTCAGTGTCTCAGAGTCTCAGTGTCTCAGTGTCTCAGAGTCTCACTGTCTCTGTGTCTCACTGTCTCTCTGTTTCAGTGACTCAGTGTCTCAGAGTCTCAGTGTCTCAGTGTCTCAGAGGCTCACTGTCTCTGTGTCTCAGTGACTCAGAGTCTCAGGGTCTCAGTGTCTCAGAGTCTCAGTATGTCAGTGTCTCAGAGTCTCACTGTCTCAATGTCTATGTGCCTCAGTGTCTCAGAGTCTCACTGTCTCTGTGTCTCTGTGTCTCAGTGTCTCAGTGTCTCAGGGTCTCAGTGTCTCAGTGTCTCAGTGTCTCTGTGTCTCAGAGTCTCAGTGTCTCAGTGTCTCAGTGTCTCTGTGTCTCAGTCTCAGTGTCTCAGTGTCTCAGAGAGTCAGCGCCTCAGTGTCTCTGTGTCTCAGTGCCTCAGAGTCTCAGTGTCTCAGTGTCTCTGTGTCTCAGTGTCTCAGAGTCTCAGTTTCTCTGTGTCTCAGTGTCTCTGTGACCCAGTGTATCGGTGTCTCAGTGTCCCAGAGTTTCAGTGTGTCTAGGTCTCTGTGTCTCAGTGTCTCTGTGCCTCAGTGTCTCAGAATCTCAGTGACTCTGTGTCGCAGTGACAAAGTGTCTCTGTGTCTCAGTTTCTCAGAGTCTCACTGTCTCTGGGTCTCAGTGTCTCTTTGCCTCAGTGTCTCAGTGCCTCAGTGTCTCTGTGTCTCAGTGTCTCTGTGCCTCAGTGTCTCAGAGTCTCACTGTCTCTATGTCTCAGTGACTCAACGGCTCAGAGTCGCAGTGTCTCTGTGTTTCAGTGACTCTGTGCCTCAGTGTCTCAGTGTCTCTGTGTCTCAGTGTCTCTGTGTCTCAGTTTCTCTGAGTCACAGTGTCTCTGCGTCTCAGTGTCTCTGTGGCTCAGTGTCTCAGGGTCTCAGTGTCTCTGTGTCTCAGTGCCTCAGTGTCTCTGTGTCTCACTGGCTCAGAGTTTCAGTGTCTCTATGTCTCTGTGCCTCAGTGTCTCAGTGTCTCTGTGTCTCAGTGTCTCTGTGTCTCAGTTTCTCTGTGTCACAGTCTCTCTGCGTCTCAGTGTCTCTGTGGCTCAGTGTCTCAGGGTCTCAGTGTCTCTGTGTCTCAGTGCCTCAGTGTCTCTGTGTCTCACTGTCTCAGAGTTTCAGTGTCTCTATGTCTCTGGGTCTCAGTGTCTCTTTGGCTCAGTGTCTCAGTGTCTCAGAAGCTCAGTGTCCCTGTGTTTCAGTGTCTCTGCGCCTCAGTGACTCTGTGTCTCTGTGTCACTGTGTCTCAGTATCTCAGAGTCTCAGAGTCTCAGTGTCTCTGTGTCTCAGTGTCTCAGTGTCTCAGTGTCTCTGTGCCTCAGTATCTCTATGTCTCAGTGTCTCAAAGTCTTTGAGTCTCAGTGTCTCAGAGTCTCAGTGAGTCTGTGTCTGTCTCTTAGTGTCACACAGTCTCAGTGTCCCAGAGACTCAGTGTCTCCACGTCTCTGTGTCTCTGTGTCTCAGAGTCTCAGTGTCTCTGTGTCTCAGTGCCTCAGTGTTTCTCTGTCGCAGTGTCTCTGTGCCTCACTTTGTGTCAGTGTCTCAGTGTCTCTGTGCCTCAGTGTATCTGTGTCTCAGTGTCTCAGAGTTTCAGTGTCTCTATGTCTCTGTGTCTCAGTGTCTCAGAGTCTCAGTGTCTCTGTGTCTCAGTGCCTCAGTGTCTCTCTGTCTCAGTGTCTCTGTGCCTCAGTGTCTCTTTGTCTCAGTATCTCAGAGTTTCAGTGTCTCTCTGTCTCTGTGTCTCTGTGCCTCAGTGTCTCTTTGTCTCTGTGTCTCAGTGTCTCTGAGTCTCAGTGTCTCTGTGCCTCAGTGTCTCAGAGTCTCATTGAGTCTGTGTCTCAGTGTCTCTGTGTCTCAGTGCCTCAGTGTCTCAGAATCTCAGTGTCACTGTGTCTCAGTGTCTGTGTCTCAGTGTCTCAGTGTCTCCGCGTCTCTGTGTCTCTGTGTCTCAGTGTATCTGTTTTTCTGTGTCTCTGTGTCTCAGTGTCTCTGTGTCTCAGTGTCTCAGAGTCTCAGTGTCTCTGTGTCTCAGTGCCTCAGTGTCTCTGTGTCTCAATGTCTCAGAGTCTCACTGTCTCTGTGTCTCAGTGTCTCAGAGTCTCAGTGACTCAGTGTCTCACTGTCTCTGTGTCTCAGTCATTCAGTGTCTCAGAGTCTCAGTGTCTCAGTGTCTCAGAGTCTCAGTGTCTCAGAGTCTCAGTGTCTCTGTGTCTCAGTGTCTCAGTGTCTCTGTGTCTCAGTGTCTCAGAGTCTCACAGTCTCTGTGTCTCACTGTCTCTGTGTCTCAGTGACTCAGTGTCTCAGAGTCTCAGTGTCTCAGTGTCTCAGAGTCTCACTGTCTCTGTGTCTCAGTGACTCAGAGTCTCAGGGTCTCAGTGTCTCAGAGTCTCAGTATCTCAGTGTCTCAGAGTCTCAGTGTCTCAATGTCTATGTGCCTCAATGTCTCAGAGTCTCACTGTCTCTGTGTCTCTGTGTCTCTGTGTCTCAGTGTCTCAGTGTCTCAGGGTCTCAGTGTCTCAGTGTCTCAGTGTCTCTGTGTCTCAGAGTCTCAGTGTCTCAGTGTCTCAGTGTCTCTGAGTCTCAGTCTCAGTGTCTCAGTGCCTCAGAGTCTCAGTGAGTCTGTGTCTCTGTGTCTCAGTGTCTCTGTGTCTCTGTTTCTCTGTGTCTCAGTGTCTCTGTGTCTCAGAGACTCAGCGCCTCAGTGTCTCAGTGCCTCAGAGTCTCAGTGTCTCAGTGTCTCTGTGTCTCAGTGTCTCAGTGTATCTGTGTCTCAGTGTCCCAGAGTTTCAGTGTGTCTAGGTCTCTGTGTCTCAGTGTCTCTGTGCCTCAGTGTCTCAGAATCTCAGTGACTCTGTGTCGCAGTGCCAAAGTGTCTCTGTGTCTCAGTGTCTCAGAGTTCAGTGTCTCTATGTCTCTGTGTCTCTGGGTCTCAGTGTCTCTGTGCCTCAGTGCCTCAGTGTCTCTGTGTCTCAGTGTCTCTGTGCCTCAGTGTCTCAGAGTCTCACTGTCTCTGTGTCTCAGTGACTCAGCGGCTCAGAGTCGCAGTGTCTCTGTGTTTCAGTGTCTCTGTGCCTCAGTGTCTCAGTGTCTCTGTGTCTCAGTGTCTCTGTGTCTCAGTTTCTCTGTGTCTCAGTGTCTCTGCGTCTCAGTGTCTCTGTGCCTCAGTGTCTCAGGGTCTCAGTGTCTCTGTGTCTCAGTGCCTCAGTGTCTCTGTGTCTCAGAGTTTCAGTGTCTCTATGTCTCTGGGTCTCAGTGTCTCTTTGGCTCAGTGTCTCAGAAGCTCATTGTCTCTGTGTTTCAGTGTCTCTGCGCCTCAGTGACTCTGTGTCTCTGTGTCTCAGTATCTCAGAGTCTCAGAGTCTCAGTGTCTCTGTGTCTCAGTGTCTCAGTGTCTCTGTGCCTCAGTATCTCTGTGTCTCAGTGTCTCAAAGTCTTTGAGTCTCAGTGTCTCAGAGTCTCAGTGAGTCTGTGTCTGTCTCTTAGTGTCACACAGTCTCAGTGTCCCAGAGACTCAGTGTCTCCAAGTCTCTGTGTCTCTGTGTCTCAGTGTCTCTGTGCCTCAGTGTATCTGTGTCTCAGTGTCTCAGAGTTTCAGTGTCTCTATGTCCCTGTGTCTCAGTGTCTCTGTGCCTCAGTGTCTCAGAGTCTCTGTGTCTCAGTGTCTCAGTGCCTCGGTGTCTCTCTGTCTCATTGTCTCTGTGCCTCAGTGTCTCTTTGTCTCAGTATCTCAGAGTTTCAGTGTCTCTATGTCTCTGTGTCTCAGTGTCTCTGTGCCTCAGTGTCTCAGTGTCTCTGTGCCTCAGTGTCTCACTGTCTCAGTGTCTCAGTATCTCTGTGTCTCAGTGTATCAGCATCTCAGAGAATCAGTGTCTCTGTGTCTCAGTGTCTCAATGTATTTCTATCTCTGTGTCTCTGTGTCTCAGTGTCTCTGTGTTTCTGTGCCTCAGTGTCTCTGTGTCTCAGTTTCTCTGTGTCTCAGTGTCTCTGCGCCTCAGTGCCTCTGTGTCTCTGTGTCTCTGTGTCTCAGTGTCTCTGTGTTTCTGTGCCTCAGTGTCTCTGTGTCTCTGTGTCTCAGTGTCTCAGAGTCTCAGAGTCTCAGTGTCTCTGTGTCTCAGTGTCTCTCTGTCTCTGTGTCTCAGTGTCTCTGTGGCTCAGTGTCTCTGTGTCTCAGTGTCTCAAAGTCTTTGTGTCTCAGTGTCTCAGAGTCTCGCTGAGTCTGTGTCTCTGTGTCTTAGAGTCTCAGTGTCCCAGAGTCTCAGTTTCTTCACGTCTCTGTCTCTCTGTGTCTCAGTGTCTCTGTGCCTCAGTGTATCTGTGTCTCAGTGTCTCAGAGTTTCTGTATCTCTATGGCTCTGTGTCTCAGTGTCTCTGTGCCTCAGAGTCTCACTGTCTCAGAGTCTCAGTGTCTCTGTGTCTCAGTGCCTCAGTGTCTCTGTGTCTCAGTGTCTCAGAGTTTCAGTGTCTCTATGTCTCTGTATCTCAGTGTCTCTGTGCCTCAGTGTCTCAGTGTCTCTGTGTCTCAGTCCCTCAGAGCCTCAGTGACTCTCTATCTCTGTGTCTCTGTGCCTCAGTGTCTCTTTGTCTCTGTGTCTCAGTGTCTCAGTGTCTCTGTGCCCGGTGTCTCTGTGTCTCAGTGTCTCAAAGTCTTTGTGTCTCAGTGTCTCAGACTCTCAGTGTCTCAGTGCCTCAGAGTCTCAGTGAGTCTGCTTCTCTGTGTCTTAGAGTCTCAGTGTCCCAGAGTCTCAGTGTCTCTGCTTCTCTGTGTCTCAGTGTCTCTGTGCCTCAGTGTAACTGTATCTCAGTGTCTCAGAGTTTCAGTGTCTCTATGTCTCTATGTCTCAGGGTCTCTGTGCCTCAGTGTCTCAGTGTCTCAGACGCTCAGTGTCTCAGTGTCTCAGTGCCTCAGTGTCTCAGTGTCTCAAAGTTTCAGTGTCTCTATGTCTCTGTATCTCAGTGTCTCTGTGCCTCAGTGTCTCTTTGTCTCTGTGTCTCAGTCTCTCAGTGTCTCTGTGCCTCAGTGTCTCTGTGTCTCAGTGTCTCAAAGTGTTTGTGTTTGAGTGTCTCAGAGTCTCAGTGATTCTGTTTCGCTGTGTCTTAGTGTCTCACAGTCTCAGTGTCCCAGAGTCTCAGTTTCTTCACATCTCTGTGTCTCTGTGTTTCAGTGTCTCAGAGTTTCTGTATCTCTTTGTCTCTGTGTCTCTGTGCCTCAGTGTCTCTGTGTCTCAGAGTCTCAAAGTCTTTGTGTCTCAGTGTCTCAGACTCTCAGTGTCTCAGTGCCTCAGAGTCTCAGTGAGTCTGTGTCTCTGTGTCTTAGAGTCTCAGTGTCCCAGAGTCTCAGTGTCTCCGCTTCTCTGTGTATCTGTATCTCAGTGTCTCAGAGTTTCAGTGTCTCTATGTCTCTGTGTCTCAGTGTCTCTGTGCCTCAGTGTCTCAGAGTCTCAGTGTCTCTGTGTCTCAGTGCCTTAGTGTCTCTGTGTCCCAGTGTCTCAGAGTTTCAGTGTCTCTATGTCTCAGTGTCTCAGTCTCTCTCTGTGTCAGTGCCTCAGTGTCTCTCTGTCTCAGTGTCTCTGTGCCTCAGTGCCACTTTGTGTCAGTGTCTCAGTGTCTCAGAGTCTCAGTGTCTCTGTGTCTCAGTGCCTCAGGTTCTCTGTGTCTCAGTGTCTCATTGTATCTGTATCTCAGTGTCTCAGAGTTTCAGTTTCTCTATGCCTCTGTGTCTCAGTGTCTCTGTGCCTCAGTGTCTCAGAGTTTCATTTTCTCTATGTCTCAGTGCCTCAGTGTCTCTGTGTCTCAGTGTCTCAGTGCCTCAGTGTCTCTCTGTCTCAGTGTCTCTGTGTCTCAGTGCCTCAGTGTCTCTGTGTCTCAGTGTCTCAGTGCCTCAGTGTCTCAGAGTCTCAGTGTCTCTGTGTCTCAGTGCCTCAGTGTCTCTGTGTCTCAGTGTCTCAGTGCCTCAGTGTCTCTCTGTCTCAGTGTCTCTGTGCCTCAGTGTCACTTTGTGTCAGTGTCTCAGTGCCTCAGTGTCTCTGTGTCTCAGTGTCTCAGTGCCTCAGTGTCTCTCTGTCTCAGTGTCTCTGTGTCTCAGTGCCTCAGTGTCTCTGTGTCTCAGTGTCTCAGTGCCTCAGTGTCTCAGAGTCTCAGTGTCTCTGTGTCTCAGTGCCTCAGTGTCTCTGTGTCTCAGTGTCTCAGTGCCTCAGTGTCTCTCTGTCTCAGTGTCTCTGTGCCTCAGTGTCACTTTGTGTCAGTGTCTCAGTGCCTCAGTGTCTCTGTGTCACAGAGTCTCAGTGTCTCTGTGTCTCAGTCCCTCAGTGCCTCAGTGACTCTCTGTCTCTGTATCTCTGTGCCTCAGTGTTTCTTTGTCTCTGTGTCTCAGTGTCTCTGTGCCTCAGTGTCTCTGTGTCTCAAAGTCTTTGTGTCTCAGTGCCTCAGACTCTCAGTGTCTTAGTGCCTCAGAGTCTCTGTGACTCTGTGTCTCTGTGTCTCAGAGTCGCAGTGTGTAGAGTCTCTGTGTCTTGGTGCCTCAGTGTCTCAGTGACTCTGTGCCTCAGTCTATCAGACTCTCAGTGTCTCTGTGTCTCAGAGGCTCAGTGTCTCTGTGTCTCAGTGTCTCTGTGTCTCAGTGCCTCAATGTCTCAGTGCCTCAGAATCTCAGTGTCTCTGTGTCTCAGTGTCTGTGTCTCAGTGTCTCAGAGTCTCAGTGTCTCTCTGTCTCTGTGCCTCAGTGTCTCTTTGTCTCTGTGTCTCAGTGTCTCTGTGTCTCAGTGTCTCTGTGCCTCAGTGTCTCAGAGTCTCATTGAGTCTGTGTCTCAGTGTCTCTGTGTCTCAGTGCCTCAGTGTCTCAGTGTCTCAGAATCTCAGAGTCTCTGTGTCTCAGTTTCTGTGTCTCAGTGTCTCAGTCTCAGTGTCTCAGTGCCTCAGAGTCTCAGTGAGTCTGTGTCTCTGTGTCTCAGTGTCTCTGTGTCTCTGTTACTCTGTGTCTCAGTATCTCTGTGTCTCAGAGAGTCAGCGCCTCAGTGTCTCTGTGTCTCAGTGCCTCAGAGTCTCAGTGTCTCAGTGTCTCTGTGTCTCAGTGTCTCAGAGTCTCAGTTTCTCTGTGTCTCAGTGTATCTGTGACCCAGTGTATCGGTGTCTCAGTGTCCCAGAGTTTCAGTGTGTCTAGGTCTCTGTGTCTCAGTGTCTCTGTGCCTCAGTGTCTCAGAATCTCAGTGACTCTGTGTCACAGTGCCAAAGTGTCTCTGTGTCTCAGTTTCTCAGAGTCTCACTGTCTCTGGGTCTCAGTGTCTCTTTGCCTCAGTGTCTCAGTGCCTCAGTGTCTCTGTGTCTCAGTGTCTCTGTGCCTCAGTGTCTCAGAGTCTCACTGTCTCTATGTCTCAGTGACTCAGCGGCTCAGAGTCGCAGTGTCTCTGTGTTTCAGTGACTCTGTGCCTCAGTGTCTCAGTGTCTCTGTGTCTCAGTGTCTCTGTGTCTCAGTTTCTCTGTGTCACAGTCTCTCTGCGTCTCAGTGTCTCTGTGGCTCAGTGTCTCAGGGTCTCAGTGTCTCTGTGTCTCAGAGTGTCAGTGTCTCAGTGTCTCTGTGCCTCAGTGTCTCTGTGTCTCACTGTCTCAGAGTTTCAGTGTCTCTATGTCTCTGGGTCTCAGTGTCTCTTTGGCTCAGTGTCTCAGAAGCTCAGTGTCCCTGTGTTTCAGTGTCTCTGCGCCTCAGTGACTCTGTGTCTCTGTGTCACTGTGTCTCAGTATCTCAGAGTCTCAGAGTCTCAGTGTCTCTGTGTCTCAGTGTCTCAGTGTCTCTGTGCCTCAGTATCTCTGTGTCTCAGTGTCTCAAAGTCTTTGAGTCTCAGTGTCTCAGAGTCTCAGTGAGTTTGTGTCTGTCTCTTAGTGTCACACAGTCTCAGTGTCCCAGAGACTCAGTGTCTCCAAGTCTCTGTGTCTCAGTGTCTCAGTGTCTCTGTGCCTCAGTGTATCTGTGTCTCAGTGTCTCAGAGTTTCAGTGTCTCTATGTCTCTGTGTCTCAGTGTCTCAGAGTCTCAGTGTCTCTGTGTCTCAGTGCCTCAGTGTCTCTCTGTCTCAGTGTCTCTGTGCCTCAGTGTCTCTTTGTCTCAGTATCTCAGAGTTTCAGTGTCTCTCTGTCTCTGTGTCTCAGTGTCTCAAAGCCTTTGTGTCTCAGTGTCTCAGACTTCAGTGTCTCAGTGCCTCAGAGTCTCAGTGAGTCTGTTTCTCTGTGTCTTAGAGTCTCAGTGTCCCAGAGTCTCAGTGTCTCTGCTTCTCTGTGTCTCTGTGTCACAGTGTCTCTGTGCCTCAGTGTAACTGTATCTCAGTGTCTCAGAGTTTCAGTGTCTCTATGTCTCTATGTCTCAGGGTCTCTGTGCCTCAGTGTCTCAGTGTCTCAGAGGCTCAGTGTCTCTGTGTCTCAGTGCCTCAGTGTCTCTGTGTCTCAGTGTCTCAGTGTTTCAGAGTCTCAGTGTCTCAGACCCTCAGTGCCTCAGTGACTCTCTGTGTCTGTGTCTCTGTGCCTCAGTGTCTCTTTGTCGCTGTGTCTCAGTGTCTCTGTGCCTCAGTGTCTTTGTGTTTCAGTGTATCAGTGTCTCAGAGACTCACTGTCTCTTTGTCTCTGTGTCTGAGTGTCTCTGTGCATCAGTGTCACAGTGTCTCAGTGTCTCAGTGTCTCAGAGTCAAAGTGTCTCAGTGTCTCAGTGTCTCAGAATCTCAGTGTCACTGTGTCTCAGTATTTGTGTCTCAGTGTCTCAGTGTCTCCGCGTCTCTGTGTCTCTGTGTCTCAGTGTATCTGTTTTTCTGTGTCTCTGTGTCTCAGTGTCTCTGTGTCTCAGTGTCTCAGAGTCTCAGTGTCTCTGTTTCTCTGTGTCTCTGTGTCTCAGTGTCTCTGTGTCTCAGTATCTCAGAGTCTCAGTGTCTCTGTGTCTCAGTGCCTCGGTGTCTCTGTGTCTCAGTGTCTCAGTGTCTCAGTGTCTCAGAGTCTCACTGTCTCTGTGTCTCAGTGTCTCAGTGTCTCTGTGCCTTAGTGTCTCTGTGTTTCAGTGTCTCTGTGTCTCAGAGACTCACTGTCTCTTTGTCTCTGTGTCTGAGTGTCTCTGTGCATCAGTGTCACAGTGTCTCTGTGTCTCAGTGTCTCTGTGTCTCAGTGTATCACTGTCTCAGAGACTCAGTGTCTCTTTGTCTCTGTGTCTGAGTTTCTCTGTGCCTCAGTGTCACAGGGTAACAGTGTCTCTGTGACTCACTGTCTCAGTGTCTCAGTGTCTCTGTGTATCAGCATCTCAGAGAATCAGTGTCTCTGTGTCTGAGTTTCTCTGTGCCTCAATGGCAGAGTGTCTCAGTGTCTCTGTGTCTCAGTATCTCAGTGTTTTTCTATCTCTGTGTCTCTGTGTCTCAGTGTCTCTGTGTCTCTGTGTCTCAGTGTCTCTGTGTTTCTGTGCCTCAGTGTCTCTGTGTCTCAGTTTCTCTGTGTCTCAGTGTCTCTGCGCCTCAGTGCCTCTGTATCTCTGTGTCTCAGTGTCTCTGTGTTTCTGTGCCTCAGAGTCTCTGTGTCTCTGTGTCTCAGTGTCTCAGAGTCTCAGAGTCTCAGTGTCTCTGTGTTTCAGTGTCTCTGTGCCTCAGTGTCTCTGTGTCTCAGTGTCTCAGAGTCTCAGTGAGTCTGTGTCTCTGTGTTTTAGAGTCTCAGTGTCCCAGAGTCTCAGTTTCTTCACGTCTCTGTCTCTCTGTGTCTCAGTGTCTCTGTGCCTCAGTGTATCTGTGTCACAGTGTCTCAGAGTTTCTGTATCTCTATGGCTCTGTGTCTCAGTGTCTCTGTGCCTCAGTGTCTCAGTGTCTCTGTGTCTCAGTGTCTCTGTGTCTCTGTGTCTCAGTGCCTCAGTGTCTCTGTGTCTCAGTGTCTCAGAGTTTCAGTGTCTCTATGTCTCTGTATCTCAGTGTCTCTGTGCCTCAGTGTCTCAGTGTCTCTGTGTCTCAGTCCCTCAGAGCCTCAGTGACTCTATCTCTGTGTCTCTGTGCCTCAGTGTCTCTTTGTCTCTGTGTCTCAGTGTCTCAGTGTCTCTGTGCCCGGTGTCTCTGTGTCTCAGTGTCTCAAAGTCTTTGTGTCTCAGTGCCTCAGGTTCTCTGTGTCTCAGTGTCTCATTGTATCTGTATCTCAGTGTCTCAGAGTTTCAGTTTCTCTATGCCTCTGTGTCTCAGTGTCTCTGTGCCTCAGTGTCTCAGAGTTTCATTTTCTCTATGTCTCAGTGCCTCAGTGTCTCTGTGTCTCAGTGTCTCAGTGCCTCAGTGTCTCTCTGTCTCAGTGTCTCTGTGTCTCAGTGCCTCAGTGTCTCTGTGTCTCAGTGTCTCAGTGCCTCAGTGTCTCAGAGTCTCAGTGTCTCTGTGTCTCAGTGCCTCAGTGTCTCTGTGTCTCAGTGTCTCAGTGCCTCAGTGTCTCTCTGTCTCAGTGTCTCTGTGCCTCAGTGTCACTTTGTGTCAGTGTCTCAGTGCCTCAGGGTCTCTGTGTCACAGTGCCTCAGTGTCTCTGTGTCTCAGTGTCTCAGTGCCTCAGTGTCTCTCTGTCTCAGTGTCTCTGTGTCTCAGTGCCTCAGTGTCTCTGTGTCTCAGTGTCTCAGTGCCTCAGTGTCTCAGAGTCTCAGTGTCTCTGTGTCTCAGTGCCTCAGTGTCTCTGTGTCTCAGTGTCTCAGTGCCTCAGTGTCTCTCTGTCTCAGTGTCTCTGTGCCTCAGTGTCACTTTGTGTCAGTGTCTCAGTGCCTCAGTGTCTCTGTGTCACAGAGTCTCAGTGTCTCTGTGTCTCAGTCCCTCAGTGCCTCAGTGACTCTCTGTCTCTGTATCTCTGTGCCTCAGTGTTTCTTTGTCTCTGTGTCTCAGTGTTTCAGTGTCTCTGTGCCTCAGTGTCTCTGTGTCTCAAAGTCTTTGTGTCTCAGTGCCTCAGACTCTCAGTGTCTTAGTGCCTCAGAGTCTCTGTGACTCTGTGTCTCTGTGTCTCAGAGTCGCAGTGTGTAGAGTCTCTGTGTCTTGGTGCCTCAGTGTCTCAGTGACTCTGTGCCTCAGTCTATCAGACTCTCAGTGTCTCTGTGTCTCAGAGGCTCAGTGTCTCTGTGTCTCAGTGTCTCTGTGTCTCAGTGCCTCAATGTCTCAGTGCCTCAGAATCTCAGTGTCTCTGTGTCTCAGTGTCTGTGTCTCAGTGTCTCAGAGTCTCAGTGTCTCTCTGTCTCTGTGCCTCAGTGTCTCTTTGTCTCTGTGTCTCAGTGTCTCTGTGTCTCAGTGTCTCTGTGCCTCAGTGTCTCAGAGTCTCATTGAGTCTGTGTCTCAGTGTCTCTGTGTCTCAGTGCCTCAGTGTCTCAGTGTCTCAGAATCTCAGAGTCTCTGTGTCTCAGTTTCTGTGTCTCAGTGTCTCAGTCTCAGTGTCTCAGTGCCTCAGAGTCTCAGTGAGTCTGTGTCTCTGTGTCTCAGTGTCTCTGTGTCTCTGTTACTCTGTGTCTCAGTATCTCTGTGTCTCAGAGAGTCAGCGCCTCAGTGTCTCTGTGTCTCAGTGCCTCAGAGTCTCAGTGTCTCAGTGTCTCTGTGTCTCAGTGTCTCAGAGTTTCAGTGTCTCTATGTCTCTGTATCTCAGTGTCTCTGTGCCTCAGTGTCTCAGTGTCTCTGTGTCTCAGTCCCTCAGAGCCTCAGTGACTCTATCTCTGTGTCTCTGTGCCTCAGTGTCTCTTTGTCTCTGTGTCTCAGTGTCTCAGTGTCTCTGTGCCCGGTGTCTCTGTGTCTCAGTGTCTCAAAGTCTTTGTGTCTCAGTGCCTCAGGTTCTCTGTGTCTCAGTGTCTCATTGTATCTGTATCTCAGTGTCTCAGAGTTTCAGTTTCTCTATGCCTCTGTGTCTCAGTGTCTCTGTGCCTCAGTGTCTCAGAGTTTCATTTTCTCTATGTCTCAGTGCCTCAGTGTCTCTGTGTCTCAGTGTCTCAGTGCCTCAGTGTCTCTCTGTCTCAGTGTCTCTGTGTCTCAGTGCCTCAGTGTCTCTGTGTCTCAGTGTCTCAGTGCCTCAGTGTCTCAGAGTCTCAGTGTCTCTGTGTCTCAGTGCCTCAGTGTCTCTGTGTCTCAGTGTCTCAGTGCCTCAGTGTCTCTCTGTCTCAGTGTCTCTGTGCCTCAGTGTCACTTTGTGTCAGTGTCTCAGTGCCTCAGGGTCTCTGTGTCACAGTGCCTCAGTGTCTCTGTGTCTCAGTGTCTCAGTGCCTCAGTGTCTCTCTGTCTCAGTGTCTCTGTGTCTCAGTGCCTCAGTGTCTCTGTGTCTCAGTGTCTCAGTGCCTCAGTGTCTCAGAGTCTCAGTGTCTCTGTGTCTCAGTGCCTCAGTGTCTCTGTGTCTCAGTGTCTCAGTGCCTCAGTGTCTCTCTGTCTCAGTGTCTCTGTGCCTCAGTGTCACTTTGTGTCAGTGTCTCAGTGCCTCAGTGTCTCTGTGTCACAGAGTCTCAGTGTCTCTGTGTCTCAGTCCCTCAGTGCCTCAGTGACTCTCTGTCTCTGTATCTCTGTGCCTCAGTGTTTCTTTGTCTCTGTGTCTCAGTGTTTCAGTGTCTCTGTGCCTCAGTGTCTCTGTGTCTCAAAGTCTTTGTGTCTCAGTGCCTCAGACTCTCAGTGTCTTAGTGCCTCAGAGTCTCTGTGACTCTGTGTCTCTGTGTCTCAGAGTCGCAGTGTGTAGAGTCTCTGTGTCTTGGTGCCTCAGTGTCTCAGTGACTCTGTGCCTCAGTCTATCAGACTCTCAGTGTCTCTGTGTCTCAGAGGCTCAGTGTCTCTGTGTCTCAGTGTCTCTGTGTCTCAGTGCCTCAATGTCTCAGTGCCTCAGAATCTCAGTGTCTCTGTGTCTCAGTGTCTGTGTCTCAGTGTCTCAGAGTCTCAGTGTCTCTCTGTCTCTGTGCCTCAGTGTCTCTTTGTCTCTGTGTCTCAGTGTCTCTGTGTCTCAGTGTCTCTGTGCCTCAGTGTCTCAGAGTCTCATTGAGTCTGTGTCTCAGTGTCTCTGTGTCTCAGTGCCTCAGTGTCTCAGTGTCTCAGAATCTCAGAGTCTCTGTGTCTCAGTTTCTGTGTCTCAGTGTCTCAGTCTCAGTGTCTCAGTGCCTCAGAGTCTCAGTGAGTCTGTGTCTCTGTGTCTCAGTGTCTCTGTGTCTCTGTTACTCTGTGTCTCAGTATCTCTGTGTCTCAGAGAGTCAGCGCCTCAGTGTCTCTGTGTCTCAGTGCCTCAGAGTCTCAGTGTCTCACTGTCTCTGTGTCTCAGTGTCTCAGAGTCTCAGTTTCTCTGTGTCTCAGTGTCTCTGTGACCCAGTGTATCGGTGTCTCAGTGTCCCAGAGTTTCAGTGTGTCTAGGTCTCTGTGTCTCAGTGTCTCTGTGCCTCAGTGTCTCAGAATCTCAGTGACTCTGTGTCGCAGTGCCAAAGTGTCTTTGTGTCTCAGTTTCTCAGAGTCTCACTGTCTCTGGGTCTCAGTGTCTCTTTGCCTCAGTGTCTCAGTGCCTCAGTGTCTCTGTGTCTCAGTGTCTCTGTGCCTCAGTGTCTCAGAGTCTCACTGTCTCTATGTCTCAGTGACTCAGCGGCTCAGAGTCGCAGTGTCTCTGTGTTTCAGTGACTCTGTGCCTCAGTGTCTCAGTGTCTCTGTGTCTCAGTGTCTCTGTGTCTCAGTTTCTCTGTGTCACAGTCTCTCTGCGTCTCAGTGTCTCTGTGGCTCAGTGTCTCAGGGTCTCAGTGTCTCTGTGTCTCAGAGTTTCAGTGTCTCTATGTCTCTGGGTCTCAGTGTCTCTTTGGCTCAGTGTCTCAGTGTCTCAGAAGCTCAGTGTCCCTGTGTTTCAGTGTCTCTGCGCCTCAGTGACTCTGTGTCTCTGTGTCACTGTGTCTCAGTATCTCAGAGTCTCAGAGTCTCAGTGTCTCTGTGTCTCAGTGTCTCAGTGTCTCAGTGTCTCTGTGCCTCAGTATCTCTGTGTCTCAGTGTCTCAAAGTCTTTGAGTCTCACTGTCTCAGAGTCTCAGTGAGTCTGTGTCTGTCTCTTAGTGTCACACAGTCTCAGTGTCCCAGAGACTCAGTGTCTCCAAGTCTCTGTGTCTCAGTGTCTCAGTGTCTCTGTGCCTCAGTGTATCTGTGTCTCAGTGTCTCAGAGTTTCAGTGTCTCTATGTCTCTGTGTCTCAGTGTCTCAGAGTCTCAGTGTCTCTGTGTCTCAGTGCCTCAGTGTCTCTCTGTCTCAGTGTCTCTGTGCCTCAGTGTCTCTTTGTCTCAGTATCTCAGAGTTTCAGTGTCTCTCTGTCTCTGTGCCTCAGTGTCTCTTTGTCTCTGTGTCTCAGTGTCTCTGAGTCTCAGTGTCTCTGTGCCTCAGTGTCTCAGAGTCTCATTCAGTCTGTGTCTCAGTGTCTCTGTGTCTCAGTGCCTCAGTGTCTCAGAATCTCAGTGTCACTGTGTCTCAGTGTCTGTGTCTCAGTGTCTCAGTGTCTCCGCGTCTCTGTGTCTCTGTGTCTGAGTGTATCTGTTTTTTCTGTGTCTCAGTGTCTCTGTGTCTCAGTGTCTCAGAGTCTCAGTGTCTCTGTGTCTCAGTGCCTCAGTGTCTCTGTGTCTCAATGTCTCAGAGTCTCACTGTCTCTGTGTCTCAGTGTCTCAGAGTCTCAGTGACTCAGTGTCTCACTGTCTCTGTGTCTCAGTCATTCAGTGTCTCAGAGTTTCAGTGTCTCAGTGTCTCAGAGTCTCAGTGTCTCAGAGTCTCAGTGTCTCTGTGTCTCAGTGTCTCAGTTCTCTGTGTCTCAGTGTCTCAGAGTCTCACTGTCTCTGTGTCTCACTGTCTCTGTGTCTCAGTGACTCAGTGTCTCAGAGTCTCAGTGTCTCAGTGTCTCAGAGTCTCACTGTCTCTGTGTCTCAGTGACTCAGAGTCTCAGGGTCTCAGTGTCTCAGAGTCTCAGTATCTCAGTGTCTCAGAGTCTCAGTGTCTCAATGTCTATGTGCCTCAATGTCTCAGAGTCTCACTGTCTCTGTGTCTCTGTGTCTCAGTGTCTCAGTGTCTCAGGGTCTCAATGTCTCAGTGTCTCAGTGTCTCTGTGTCTCAGAGTCTCAGTGTCTCAGTGTCTCAGTGTCTCTGAGTCTCCGTCTCAGTGTCTCAGTGCCTCAGAGTCTCAGTGAGTCTGTGTCTCTGTGTCTCAGTGTCTCTGTGTCTCTGTTTCTCTGTGTCTCAGTGTCTCTGTGTCTCAGAGACTCAGCGCCTCAGTGTCTCAGTGTCTCAGTGCCTCAGAGTCTCAGTGTCTCAGTGTCTCTGTGTCTCAGTGTCTCAGTGTATCTGTGTCGCAGTGTCCCAGAGTTTCAGTGTGTCTAGGTCTCTGTGTGTCAGTGTCTCTGTGCCTCAGTGTCTCAGAATCTCAGTGACTCTGTGTCGCAGTGCCAAAGTGTCTCTGTGTCTCAGTGTCTCAGAGTTCAGTGTCTCTATGTCTCTGTGTCTCTGGGTCTCAGTGTCTCTGTGCCTCAGTGCCTCAGTGTCTCTGTGTCTCAGTGTCTCTGTGCCTCAGTGTCTCAGAGTCTCACTGTCTCTGTGTCTCAGTGACTCAGCGGCTCAGAGTCGCAGTGTCTCAGTGTCTCAGTGCCTCAGTGTCTCAGTGTCTCAAAGTTTCAGTGTCTCTATGTCTCTGTATCTCAGTGTCTCAGTGCCTCAGAGTCTCAGTGTCTCAGTGTCTCTGTGTCTCAGTGTCTCAGTGTCTCAGTGTATCTGTGTCTCAGTGTCCCAGAGTTTCAGTGTGTCTAGGTCTCTGTGTCTCAGTGTCTCTGTGCCTCAGTGTCTCAGAATCTCAGTGACTCTGTGTCGCAGTGCCAAAGTGTCTCTGTGTCTCAGTGTCTCAGAGTTCAGTGTCTCTATGTCTCTGTGTCTCTGGGTCTCAGTGTCTCTGTGCCTCAGTGCCTCAGTGTCTCTGTGTCTCAGTGTCTCTGTGCCTCAGTGTCTCAGAGTCTCACTGTCTCTGTGTCTCAGTGACTCAGCGGCTCAGAGTCGCAGTGTCTCTGTGTTTCAGTGTCTCTGTGCCTCAGTGTCTCAGTGTCTCTGTGTCTCAGTGTCTCTGTGTCTCAGTTTTGCTGTGTCTCAGTGTCTCTGCGTCTCAGTGTCTCTGTGCCTCAGTGTCTCAGGGTCTCAGTGTCTCTGTGTCTCAGTGCCTCAGTGTCTCTGTGTCTCAGAGTTTCAGTGTCTCTATGTCTCTGGGTCTCAGTGTCTCTTTGGCTCAGTGTCTCAGAAGCTCATTGTCTCTGTGTTTCAGTGTCTCTGCGCCTCAGTGACTCTGTGTCTCTGTGTCACTGTGTCTCAGTATCTCAGAGTCTCAGAGTCTCAGTGTCTCTGTGTCTCAGTGTCTCAGTGTCTCTGTGCCTCAGTATCTCTGTGTCTCAGTGTCTCAAAGTCTTTGAGTCTCAGTGTCTCAGAGTCTCAGTGAGTCTGTGTCTGTCTCTTAGTGTCACACAGTCTCAGTGTCCCAGAGACTCAGTGTCTCCAAGTCTCTGTGTCTCTGTGTCTCAGTGTCTCTGTGCCTCAGTGTATCTGTGTCTCAGTGTCTCAGAGTTTCAGTGTCTCTATGTCCCTGTGTCTCAGTGTCTCTGTGCCTCAGTGTCTCAGAGTCTCTGTGTCTCAGTGTCTCAGTGCCTCGGTGTCTCTCTGTCTCATTGTCTCTGTGCCTCAGTGTCTCTTTGTCTCAGTATCTCAGAGTTTCAGTGTCTCTATGTCTCTGTGTCTCAGTGTCTCTGTGCCTCAGTGTCTCAGTGTCTCTGTGCCTCAGTGTCTCACTGTCTCAGTGTCTCAGTATCTCTGTGTCTCAGTGTATCAGCATCTCAGAGAATCAGTGTCTCTGTGTCTCAGTGTCTCAATGTATTTCTATCTCTGTGTCTCTGTGTCTCAGTGTCTCTGTGTTTCTGTGCCTCAGTGTCTCTGTGTCTCAGTTTCTCTGTGTCTCAGTGTCTCTGCGCCTCAGTGCCTCTGTGTCTCTGTGTCTCAGTGTCTCTGTGTTTCTGTGCCTCAGTGTCTCTGTGTCTCTGTGTCTCAGTGTCTCAGAGTCTCAGAGTCTCAGTGTCTCTGTGTCTCAGTGTCTCTCTGTCTCTGTGTCTCAGTGTCTCTGTGGCTCAGTGTCTCTGTGTCTCAGTGTCTCAAAGTCTTTGTGTCTCAGTGTCTCAGAGTCTCGCTGAGTCTGTGTCTCTGTGTCTTAGAGTCTCAGTGTCCCAGAGTCTCAGTTTCTTCACGTCTCTGTCTCTCTGTGTCTCAGTGTCTCTGTGCCTCAGTGTATCTGTGTCTCAGTGTCTCAGAGTTTCTGTATCTCTATGGCTCTGTGTCTCAGTGTCTCTGTGCCTCAGAGTCTCACTGTCTCAGAGTCTCAGTGTCTCTGTGTCTCAGTGCCTCAGTGTCTCTGTGTCTCAGTGTCTCAGAGTTTCAGTGTCTCTATGTCTCTGTATCTCAGTGTCTCTGTGCCTCAGTGTCTCAGTGTCTCTGTGTCTCAGTCCCTCAGAGCCTCAGTGACTCTCTATCTCTGTGTCTCTGTGCCTCAGTGTCTCTTTGTCTCTGTGTCTCAGTGTCTCAGTGTCTCTGTGCCCGGTGTCTCTGTGTCTCAGTGTCTCAAAGTCTTTGTGTCTCAGTGTCTCAGACTCTCAGTGTCTCAGTGCCTCAGAGTCTCAGTGAGTCTGCTTCTCTGTGTCTTAGAGTCTCAGTGTCCCAGAGTCTCAGTGTCTCTGCTTCTCTGTGTCTCAGTGTCTCAGTGTCTCTGTGCCTCAGTGTAACTGTATCTCAGTGTCTCAGAGTTTCAGTGTCTCTATGTCTCAGGGTCTCTGTGCCTCAGTGTCTCAGTGTCTCAGACGCTCAGTGTCTCAGTGTCTCAGTGCCTCAGTGTCTCAGTGTCTCAAAGTTTCAGTGTCTCTATGTCTCTGTATCTCAGTGTCTCTGTGCCTCAGTGTCTCTTTGTCTCTGTGTCTCAGTCTCTCAGTGTCTCTGTGCCTCAGTGTCTCTGTGTCTCAGTGTCTCAAAGTGTTTGTGTTTGAGTGTCTCAGAGTCTCAGTGATTCTGTTTCGCTGTGTCTTAGTGTCTCACAGTCTCAGTGTCCCAGAGTCTCAGTTTCTTCACATCTCTGTGTCTCTGTGTTTCAGTGTCTCAGAGTTTCTGTATCTCTTTGTCTCTGTGTCTCTGTGCCTCAGTGTCTCTGTGTCTCAGTGTCTCAAAGTCTTTGTGTCTCAGTGTCTCAGACTCTCAGTGTCTCAGTGCCTCAGAGTCTCAGTGAGTCTGTGTCTCTGTGTCTTAGAGTCTCAGTGTCCCAGAGTCTCAGTGTCTCCGCTTCTCTGTGTATCTGTATCTCAGTGTCTCAGAGTTTCAGTGTCTCTATGTCTCTGTGTCTCAGTGTCTCTGTGCCTCAGTGTCTCAGAGTCTCAGTGTCTCTGTGTCTCAGTGCCTTAGTGTCTCTGTGTCCCAGTGTCTCAGAGTTTCAGTGTCTCTATGTCTCAGTGTCTCAGTCTCTCTCTGTGTCAGTGCCTCAGTGTCTCTCTGTCTCAGTGTCTCTGTGCCTCAGTGCCACTTTGTGTCAGTGTCTCAGTGTCTCAGAGTCTCAGTGTCTCTGTGTCTCAGTGCCTCAGGTTCTCTGTGTCTCAGTGTCTCATTGTATCTGTATCTCAGTGTCTCAGAGTTTCAGTTTCTCTATGCCTCTGTGTCTCAGTGTCTCTGTGCCTCAGTGTCTCAGAGTTTCATTTTCTCTATGTCTCAGTGCCTCAGTGTCTCTGTGTCTCAGTGTCTCAGTGCCTCAGTGTCTCTCTGTCTCAGTGTCTCTGTGTCTCAGTGCCTCAGTGTCTCTGTGTCTCAGTGTCTCAGTGCCTCAGTGTCTCAGAGTCTCAGTGTCTCTGTGTCTCAGTGCCTCAGTGTCTCTGTGTCTCAGTGTCTCAGTGCCTCAGTGTCTCTCTGTCTCAGTGTCTCTGTGCCTCAGTGTCACTTTGTGTCAGTGTCTCAGTGCCTCAGTGTCTCTGTGTCACAGTGCCTCAGTGTCTCTGTGTCTCAGTGTCTCAGTGCCTCAGTGTCTCTCTGTCTCAGTGTCTCTGTGTCTCAGTGCCTCAGTGTCTCTGTGTCTCAGTGTCTCAGTGCCTCAGTGTCTCAGAGTCTCAGTGTCTCTGTGTCTCAGTGCCTCAGTGTCTCTGTGTCTCAGTGTCTCAGTGCCTCAGTGTCTCTCTGTCTCAGTGTCTCTGTGCCTCAGTGTCACTTTGTGTCAGTGTCTCAGTGCCTCAGTGTCTCTGTGTCACAGAGTCTCAGTGTCTCTGTGTCTCAGTCCCTCAGTGCCTCAGTGACTCTCTGTCTCTGTATCTCTGTGCCTCAGTGTTTCTTTGTCTCTGTGTCTCAGTGTCTCTGTGCCTCAGTGTCTCTGTGTCTCAAAGTCTTTGTGTCTCAGTGCCTCAGACTCTCAGTGTCTTAGTGCCTCAGAGTCTCTGTGACTCTGTGTCTCTGTGTCTCAGAGTCGCAGTGTGTAGAGTCTCTGTGTCTTGGTGCCTCAGTGTCTCAGTGACTCTGTGCCTCAGTCTATCAGACTCTCAGTGTCTCTGTGTCTCAGAGGCTCAGTGTCTCTGTGTCTCAGTGTCTCTGTGTCTCAGTGCCTCAATGTCTCAGTGCCTCAGAATCTCAGTGTCTCTGTGTCTCAGTGTCTGTGTCTCAGTGTCTCAGAGTCTCAGTGTCTCTCTGTCTCTGTGCCTCAGTGTCTCTTTGTCTCTGTGTCTCAGTGTCTCTGTGTCTCAGTGTCTCTGTGCCTCAGTGTCTCAGAGTCTCATTGAGTCTGTGTCTCAGTGTCTCTGTGTCTCAGTGCCTCAGTGTCTCAGTGTCTCAGAATCTCAGAGTCTCTGTGTCTCAGTTTCTGTGTCTCAGTGTCTCAGTCTCAGTGTCTCAGTGCCTCAGAGTCTCAGTGAGTCTGTGTCTCTGTGTCTCAGTGTCTCTGTGTCTCTGTTACTCTGTGTCTCAGTATCTCTGTGTCTCAGAGAGTCAGCGCCTCAGTGTCTCTGTGTCTCAGTGCCTCAGAGTCTCAGTGTCTCAGAGTCTCAGTTTCTCTGTGTCTCAGTGTATCTGTGTCTCAGTGTCTCAGAGTCTCAGTTTCTCTGTGTCTCAGTGTATCTGTGACCCAGTGTATCGGTGTCTCAGTGTCCCAGAGTTTCAGTGTGTCTAGGTCTCTGTGTCTCAGTGTCTCTGTGCCTCAGTGTCTCAGAATCTCAGTGACTCTGTGTCACAGTGCCAAAGTGTCTCTGTGTCTCAGTTTCTCAGAGTCTCACTGTCTCTGGGTCTCAGTGTCTCTTTGCCTCAGTGTCTCAGTGCCTCAGTGTCTCTGTGTCTCAGTGTCTCTGTGCCTCAGTGTCTCAGAGTCTCACTGTCTCTATGTCTCAGTGACTCAGCGGCTCAGAGTCGCAGTGTCTCTGTGTTTCAGTGACTCTGTGCCTCAGTGTCTCAGTGTCTCTGTGTCTCAGTGTCTCTGTGTCTCAGTTTCTCTGTGTCACAGTCTCTCTGCGTCTCAGTGTCTCTGTGGCTCAGTGTCTCAGGGTCTCAGTGTCTCTGTGTCTCAGTGCCTCAGTGTCTCTGTGTCTCACTGTCTCAGAGTTTCAGTGTCTCTATGTCTCTGTGTCTCAGTGTCTCTTTGGCTCAGTGTCTCAGTGTCTCAGAAGCTCAGTGTCCCTGTGTTTCAGTGTCTCTGCGCCTCAGTGACTCTGTGTCTCTGTGTCACTGTGTCTCAGTATCTCAGAGTCTCAGAGTCTCAGTGTCTCTGTGTCTCAGTGTCTCAGTGTCTCAGTGTCTCTGTGCCTCAGTATCTCTGTGTCTCAGTGTCTCAAAGTCTTTGAGTCTCAGTGTCTCAGAGTCTCAGTGAGTCTGTGTCTGTCTCTTAGTGTCACACAGTCTCAGTGTCCCAGAGACTCAGTGTCTCCAAGTCTCTGTGTCTCAGTGTCTCAGTGTCTCTGTGCCTCAGTGTATCTGTGTCTCAGTGTCTCAGAGTTTCAGTGTCTCTATGTCTCTGTGTCTCAGTGTCTCAGAGTCTCAGTGTCTCTGTGTCTCAGTGCCTCAGTGTCTCTCTGTCTCAGTGTCTCTGTGCCTCAGTGTCTCTTTGTCTCAGTATCTCAGAGTTTCAGTGTCTCTCTGTCTCTGTGTCTCAGTGTCTCAAAGCCTTTGTGTCTCAGTGTCTCAGACTTCAGTGTCTCAGTGCCTCAGAGTCTCAGTGAGTCTGTTTCTCTGTGTCTTAGAGTCTCAGTGTCCCAGAGTCTCAGTGTCTCTGCTTCTCTGTGTCTCTGTGTCACAGTGTCTCTGTGCCTCAGTGTAACTGTATCTCAGTGTCTCAGAGTTTCAGTGTCTCTATGTCTCTATGTCTCAGGGTCTCTGTGCCTCAGTGTCTCAGTGTCTCAGAGGCTCAGTGTCTCTGTGTCTCAGTGCCTCAGTGTCTCTGTGTCTCAGTGTCTCAGTGTTTCAGAGTCTCAGTGTCTCAGACCCTCAGTGCCTCAGTGACTCTCTGTGTCTGTGTCTCTGTGCCTCAGTGTCTCTTTGTCGCTGTGTCTCAGTGTCTCTGTGCCTCAGTGTCTTTGTGTTTCAGTGTATCAGTGTCTCAGAGACTCACTGTCTCTTTGTCTCTGTGTCTGAGTGTCTCTGTGCATCAGTGTCACAGTGTCTCAGTGTCTCAGTGTCTCAGAGTCAAAGTGTCTCAGTGTCTCAGTGTCTCAGAATCTCAGTGTCACTGTGTCTCAGTATTTGTGTCTCAGTGTCTCAGTGTCTCCGCGTCTCTGTGTCTCTGTGTCTCAGTGTATCTGTTTTTCTGTGTCTCTGTGTCTCAGTGTCTCTGTGTCTCAGTGTCTCAGAGTCTCAGTGTCTCTGTTTCTCTGTGTCTCTGTGTCTCAGTGTCTCTGTGTCTCAGTGTCTCAGAGTCTCAGTGTCTCTGTGTCTCAGTGCCTCGGTGTCTCTGTGTCTCAGTGTCTCAGTGTCTCAGTGTCTCAGAGTCTCACTGTCTCTGTGTCTCAGTGTCTCAGTGTCTCTGTGCCTTAGTGTCTCTGTGTTTCAGTGTCTCTGTGTCTCAGAGACTCACTGTCTCTTTGTCTCTGTGTCTGAGTGTCTCTGTGCATCAGTGTCACAGTGTCTCTGTGTCTCAGTGTCTCTGTGTCTCAGTGTATCACTGTCTCAGAGACTCAGTGTCTCTTTGTCTCTGTGTCTGAGTTTCTCTGTGCCTCAGTGTCACAGGGTAACAGTGTCTCTGTGACTCACTGTCTCAGTGTCTCAGTGTCTCTGTGTATCAGCATCTCAGAGAATCAGTGTCTCTGTGTCTGAGTTTCTCTGTGCCTCAATGGCAGAGTGTCTCAGTGTCTCTGTGTCTCAGTATCTCAGTGTTTTTCTATCTCTGTGTCTCTGTGTCTCAGTGTCTCTGTGTCTCTGTGTCTCAGTGTCTCTGTGTTTCTGTGCCTCAGTGTCTCTGTGTCTCAGTTTCTCTGTGTCTCAGTGTCTCTGCGCCTCAGTGCCTCTGTATCTCTGTGTCTCAGTGTCTCTGTGTTTCTGTGCCTCAGAGTCTCTGTGTCTCTGTGTCTCAGTGTCTCAGAGTCTCAGAGTCTCAGTGTCTCTGTGTTTCAGTGTCTCTGTGCCTCAGTGTCTCTGTGTCTCAGTGTCTCAGAGTCTCAGTGAGTCTGTGTCTCTGTGTTTTAGAGTCTCAGTGTCCCAGAGTCTCAGTTTCTTCACGTCTCTGTCTCTCTGTGTCTCAGTGTCTCTGTGCCTCAGTGTATCTGTGTCACAGTGTCTCAGAGTTTCTGTATCTCTATGGCTCTGTGTCTCAGTGTCTCTGTGCCTCAGTGTCTCAGTGTCTCTGTGTCTCAGTGTCTCTGTGTCTCTGTGTCTCAGTGCCTCAGTGTCTCTGTGTCTCAGTGTCTCAGAGTTTCAGTGTCTCTATGTCTCTGTATCTCAGTGTCTCTGTGCCTCAGTGTCTCAGTGTCTCTGTGTCTCAGTCCCTCAGAGCCTCAGTGACTCTATCTCTGTGTCTCTGTGCCTCAGTGTCTCTTTGTCTCTGTGTCTCAGTGTCTCAGTGTCTCTGTGCCCGGTGTCTCTGTGTCTCAGTGTCTCAAAGTCTTTGTGTCTCAGTGTCTCAGACTTCAGTGTCTCAGTGCCTCAGAGTCTCAGTGAGTCTGTTTCTCTGTGTCTTAGAGTCTCAGTGTCTCTGCTTCTCTGTGTCTCTGTGTCACAGTGTCTCTGTGCCTCAGTGTAACTGTATCTCAGTGTCTCAGAGTTTCAGTGTCTCTATGTCTCTATGTCTCAGGGTCTCTGTGCCTCAGTGTCTCAGTGTCTCAGAGGCACAGTGTCTCTGTGTCTCAGTGCCTCAGTGTCTCTGTGTCTCAGTGTCTCAGTGTCTCAGTGTTTCAGAGTCTCAGTGTCTCAGACCCTCAGTGCCTCAGTGACTCTCTGTGTCTGTGTCTCTGTGCCTCAGTGTCTCTTTGTCGCTGTGTCTCAGTGTCTCTGTGCCTCAGTGTCTTTGTGTTTCAGTGTATCAGTGTCTCAGAGACTCACTGTCTCTTTGTCTCTGTGTCTGAGTGTCTCTGTGCATCAGTGTCACAGTGTCTCAGTGTCTCAGTGACTCAGAGTCAAAGTGTCTCAGTGTCTCAGTGTCTCAGAGTCTCAGAGTTTCAGTGTCTCGATGTCTCTGGGTCTCAGTGTCTCTTTGGCTCAGTGCCTCAGTGTCTCAGAAGCTCAGTGTCTCTGTGTTTCAGTGTCTCTGCGCCTCAGTGACTCTGTGTCACTGTGTCTCAGTGTCTCAGAGTCTCAGAGTCTCAGTGTCTCTGTGTCTCAGTGTCTCAGTGTCTCAGTGTCTCTGTGCCTCAGAGTCTCTGTGTCTCTGTGTCTCAGTGTCTCAAAGTCTTTGTGTCTCAGTGTCTCAGAGTCTCGCTGAGTCTGTGTCTCTGTGTCTTAGAGTCTCAGTGTCCCAGAGTCTCAGTTTCTCTGTCGCAGTGTCTCTGTGCCTCACTTTGTGTCAGTGTCTCAGTGTCTCAGAGTCTCAGTGTCTCTGTGTCTCAGTGCTTCAGGGTCTCTGTGTCTCAGTGTCTCAGAGTTTCAGTGTCTCTATGTCTCTGTGTCTCAGTGTCTCTGTGCCTCAGTGTCTCAGTGTCTCTGTGTCTCAGTCCCTCAGTGCCTCAGTGACTCTCTGTCTCTGTGTCTCTGTGCCTCAGTGTCTCAGTGTCTCTGTGCCTCAGTGTCTCAGTGTCTCTGTGTCTCAGTGTCTCTGTGTCTCAGTTTCTCTGTGTCTCGGTGTCTCTGTGTCTCAGTGTCTCTGTGCCCCAGTGTATCTGTGTCTCAGTGTCCCAGAGTTTCAGTGTCTCTAGGTCTCTGTGTCTCAGTGTCTCTGTGCCTCAGTGTCTCAGTGTCTCAGAGTCTCAGTGACTCTGTGTCTCAGTGCCTCAGTGTCACTCTGTCTCAGTGTCTCAGAGTTTCAGTGTCACAGTTTCTCTGGGTCTCAGTGTCTCAGAGTTTCAGTGTCTCTATGTCTCTGTGTCTCAGTGTCTCAGAGTCTCAGTGTCTCTGTGTCTCAGTGCCTCAGTGTCTCTCTGTCTCAGTGTCTCTGTGCCTCAGTGTCTCTTTGTCTCAGTATCTCAGAGTTTCAGTGTCTCTCTGTCTCTGTGTCTCTGTGCCTCAGTGTCTCTTTGTCTCTGTGTCTCAGTGTCTCTGAGTCTCAGTGTCTCTGTGCCTCAGTGTCTCAGAGTCTCATTGAGTCTGTGTCTCAGTGTCTCTGTGTCTCAGTGCCTCAGTGTCTCAGTGTCTCAGAATCTCAGTGTCACTGTGTCTCAGTGTCTGTGTCTCAGTGTCTCAGTGTCTCCGCGTCTCTGTGTCTCTCTATCTCAGTGTATCTGTTTTTCTGTGTCTCTGTGTCTCAGTGTCTCTGTGTCTCAGTGTCTCAGAGTCTCAGTGTCTCTGTGTCTCAGTGCCTCAGTGTCTCTGTGTCTCAGTGTCTCAGAGTCTCACTCTGTCTGTGTCTCAGTGTCTCAGAGTCTCAGTGACTCAGTGTCTCACTGTCTCTGTGTCTCAGTCATTCAGTGTCTCAGAGTCTCAGTGTCTCAGTGTCTCAGAGTCTCACTGTCTCTGTGTCTCACTGTCTCTCTGTTTCAGTGACTCAGTGTCTCAGAGTCTCAGTGTCTCAGTGTCTCAGAGGCTCACTGTCTCTGTGTCTCAGTGACTCAGAGTCTCAGGGTCTAAGTGTCTCAGAGTCTCAGTATGTCAGTGTCTCAGAGTCTCACTGTCTCATTGTCTATGTGCCTCAGTGTCTCAGAGTCTCACTGTCTCTGTGTCTCTGTGTCTCAGTGTCTCAGTGTCTCAGGGTCTCAGTGTCTCAGTGTCTCAGTGTCTCTGTGTCTCAGAGTCTCAGTGTCTCAGTGTCTCAGTGTCTCAGTCTCAGTGTCTCAGTGTCTCAGAGAGTCAGCGCCTCAGTGTCTCTGTGTCTCAGTGCCTCAGAGTCTCAGTGTCTCAGTGTCTCTGTGTCTCAGTGTCTCAGAGACTCAGTTTCTCTGTGTCTCAGTGTCTCTGTGACCCAGTGTATCGGTGTCTCAGTGTCCCAGAGTTTCAGTGTGTCTAGGTCTCTGTGTCTCAGTGTCTCTGTGCCTCAGTGTCTCAGAATCTCAGTGACTCTGTGTCGCAGTGACAAAGTGTCTCTGTGTCTCAGTTTCTCAGAGTCTCACTGTCTCTGGGTCTCAGTGTCTCTTTGCCTCAGTGTCTCAGTGCCTCAGTGTCTCTGTGTCTCAGTGTCTCTGTGCCTCAGTGTCTCAGAGTCTCACTGTCTCTATGTCTCAGTGACTCAACGGCTCAGAGTCGCAGTGTCTCTGTGTTTCAGTGACTCTGTGCCTCAGTGTCTCAGTGTCTCTGTGTCTCAGTGTCTCTGTGTCTCAGTTTCTCTGAGTCACAGTGTCTCTGCGTCTCAGTGTCTCTGTGGCTCAGTGTCTCAGGGTCTCAGTGTCTCTGTGTCTCAGTGCCTCAGTGTCTCTGTGTCTCACTGTCTCAGAGTTTCAGTGTCTCTATGTCTCTGGGTCTCAGTGTCTCTTTGGCTCAGTGTCTCAGAAGCTCAGTGTCCCTGTGTTTCAGTGTCTCTGCGCCTCAGTGACTCTGTGTCTCTGTGTCACTGTGTCTCAGTATCTCAGAGTCTCAGAGTCTCAGTGTCTCTGTGTCTCAGTGTCTCAGTGTCTCAGTGTCTCTGTGCCTCAGTATCTCTGTGTCTCAGTGTCTCAAAGTCTTTGAGTCTCAGTGTCTCAGAGTCTCAGTGAGTCTGTGTCTGTCTCTTAGTGTCACACAGTCTCAGTGTCCCAGAGACTCAGTGTCTCCACGTCTCTGTGTCTCTGTGTCTCAGAGTCTCAGTGTCTCTGTGTCTCAGTGCCTCAGTGTTTCTCTGTCGCAGTGTCTCTGTGCCTCACTTTGTGTCAGTGTCTCAGTGTCTCTGTGCCTCAGTGTATCTGTGTCTCAGTGTCTCAGAGTTTCAGTGTCTCTATGTCTCTGTGTCTCAGTGTCTCAGAGTCTCAGTGTCTCTGTGTCTCAGTGCCTCAGTGTCTCTCTGTCTCAGTGTCTCTGTGCCTCAGTGTCTCTTTGTCTCAGTATCTCAGAGTTTCAGTGTCTCTCTGTCTCTGTGTCTCTGTGCCTCAGTGTCTCTTTGTCTCTGTGTCTCAGTGTCTCTGAGTCTCAGTGTCTCTGTGCCTCAGTGTCTCAGAGTCTCATTGAGTCTGTGTCTCAGTGTCTCTGTGTCTCAGTGCCTCAGTGTCTCAGAATCTCAGTGTCACTGTGTCTCAGTGTCTGTGTCTCAGTGTCTCAGTGTCTCCGCGTCTCTGTGTCTCTGTGTCTCAGTGTATCTGTTTTTCTGTGTCTCTGTGTCTCAGTGTCTCTGTGTCTCAGTGTCTCAGAGTCTCAGTGTCTCTGTGTCTCAGTGCCTCAGTGTCTCTGTGTCTCAATGTCTCAGAGTCTCACTGTCTCTGTGTCTCAGTGTCTCAGAGTCTCAGTGACTCAGTGTCTCACTGTCTCTGTGTCTCAGTCATTCAGTGTCTCAGAGTCTCAGTGTCTCAGTGTCTCAGAGTCTCAGTGTCTCAGAGTCTCAGTGTCTCTGTGTCTCAGTGTCTCAGTGTCTCTGTGTCTCAGTGTCTCAGAGTCTCACAGTCTCTGTGTCTCACTGTCTCTGTGTCTCAGTGTCTCAGAGTCTCTGTGTCTCAGTGTCTCAGTGCCTCGGTGTCTCTCTGTCTCATTGTCTCTGTGCCTCAGTGTCTCACTGTCTCAGTGTCTCAGTATCTCTGTGTCTCAGTGTATCAGCATCTCAGAGAATCAGTGTCTCTGTGTCTCAGTGTCTCAATGTATTTCTATCTCTGTGTCTCTGTGTCTCAGTGTCTCTGTGTTTCTGTGCCTCAGTGTCTCTGTGTCTCAGTTTCTCTGTGTCTCAGTGTCTCTGCGCCTCAGTGCCTCTGTGCCTCTGTGTCTCTGTGTCTCAGTGTCTCTGTGTTTCTGTGCCTCAGTGTCTCAGTGTCTCTGTGTCTCTGTGTCTCAGTGTCTCAGAGTCTCAGAGTCTCAGTGTCTCTGTGTCTCAGTGTCTCTCTGTCTCTGTGTCTCAGTGTCTCTGTGGCTCAGTGTCTCTGTGTCTCAGTGTCTCAAAGTCTTTGTGTCTCAGTGTCTCAGAGTCTCGCTGAGTCTGTGTCTCTGTGTCTTAGAGTCTCAGTGTCCCAGAGTCTCAGTTTCTTCACGTCTCTGTCTCTCTGTGTCTCAGTGTCTCTGTGCCTCAGTGTATCTGTGTCTCAGTGTCTCAGAGTTTCTGTATCTCTATGGCTCTGTGTCTCAGTGTCTCTGTGCCTCAGAGTCTCACTGTCTCAGAGTCTCAGTGTCTCTGTGTCTCAGTGCCTCAGTGTCTCTGTGTCTCAGTGTCTCAGAGTTTCAGTGTCTCTATGTCTCTGTATCTCAGTGTCTCTGTGCCTCAGTGTCTCAGTGTCTCTGTGTCTCAGTCCCTCAGAGCCTCAGTGACTCTCTATCTCTGTGTCTCTGTGCCTCAGTGTCTCTTTGTCTCTGTGTCTCAGTGTCTCAGTGTCTCTGTGCCCGGTGTCTCTGTGTCTCAGTGTCTCAAAGTCTTTGTGTCTCAGTGTCTCAGACTCTCAGTGTCTCAGTGCCTCAGAGTCTCAGTGAGTCTGCTTCTCTGTGTCTTAGAGTCTCAGTGTCCCAGAGTCTCAGTGTCTCTGCTTCTCTGTGTCTCAGTGTCTCTGTGCCTCAGTGTAACTGTATCTCAGTGTCTCAGAGTTTCAGTGTCTCTATGTCTCTATGTCTCAGGGTCTCTGTGCCTCAGTGTCTCAGTGTCTCAGACGCTCAGTGTCTCAGTGTCTCAGTGCCTCAGTGTCTCAGTGTCTCAAAGTTTCAGTGTCTCTATGTCTCTGTATCTCAGTGTCTCTGTGCCTCAGTGTCTCTTTGTCTCTGTGTCTCAGTCTCTCAGTGTCTCTGTGCCTCAGTGTCTCTGTGTCTCAGTGTCTCAAAGTGTTTGTGTTTGAGTGTCTCAGAGTCTCAGTGATTCTGTTTCGCTGTGTCTTAGTGTCTCACAGTCTCAGTGTCCCAGAGTCTCAGTTTCTTCACATCTCTGTGTCTCTGTGTTTCAGTGTCTCAGAGTTTCTGTATCTCTATGTCTCTGAGTCTCAGTGTCTCTGTGCCTCAGTGTCTCAGTGTCTCAGAGTCTCAGTGTCTCAGTGTCTCAGTGCCTCAGTGTCTCAAAGTTTCAGTGTCTCTATGTCTCTGTATCTCAGTGTCTCAGTGCCTCAGAGTCTCAGTGTCTCAGTGTCTCTGTGTCTCAGTGTCTCAGTGTCTCAGTGTATCTGTGTCTCAGTGTCCCAGAGTTTCAGTGTGTCTAGGTCTCTGTGTCTCAGTGTCTCTGTGCCTCAGTGTCTCAGAATCTCAGTGACTCTGTGTCGCAGTGCCAAAGTGTCTCTGTGTCTCAGTGTCTCAGAGTTCAGTGTCTCTATGTCTCTGTGTCTCTGGGTCTCAGTGTCTCTGTGCCTCAGTGCCTCAGTGTCTCTGTGTCTCAGTGTCTCTGTGCCTCAGTGTCTCAGAGTCTCACTGTCTCTGTGTCTCAGTGACTCAGCGGCTCAGAGTCGCAGTGTCTCTGTGTTTCAGTGTCTCTGTGCCTCAGTGTCTCAGTGTCTCTGTGTCTCAGTGTCTCTGTGTCTCAGTTTCGCTGTGTCTCAGTGTCTCTGCGTCTCAGTGTCTCTGTGCCTCAGTGTCTCAGGGTCTCAGTGTCTCTGTGTCTCAGTGCCTCAGTGTCTCTGTGTCTCAGAGTTTCAGTGTCTCTATGTCTCTGGGTCTCAGTGTCTCTTTGGCTCAGTGTCTCAGAAGCTCATTGTCTCTGTGTTTCAGTGTCTCTGCGCCTCAGTGACTCTGTGTCTCTGTGTCACTGTGTCTCAGTATCTCAGAGTCTCAGAGTCTCAGTGTCTCTGTGTCTCAGTGTCTCAGTGTCTCTGTGCCTCAGTATCTCTGTGTCTCAGTGTCTCAAAGTCTTTGAGTCTCAGTGTCTCAGAGTCTCAGTGAGTCTGTGTCTGTCTCTTAGTGTCACACAGTCTCAGTGTCCCAGAGACTCAGTGTCTCCAAGTCTCTGTGTCTCTGTGTCTCAGTGTCTCTGTGCCTCAGTGTATCTGTGTCTCAGTGTCTCAGAGTTTCAGTGTCTCTATGTCCCTGTGTCTCAGTGTCTCTGTGCCTCAGTGTCTCAGAGTCTCTGTGTCTCAGTGTCTCAGTGCCTCGGTGTCTCTCTGTCTCATTGTCTCTGTGCCTCAGTGTCTCTTTGTCTCAGTATCTCAGAGTTTCAGTGTCTCTATGTCTCTGTGTCTCAGTGTCTCTGTGCCTCAGTGTCTCAGTGTCTCTGTGCCTCAGTGTCTCACTGTCTCAGTGTCTCAGTATCTCTGTGTCTCAGTGTATCAGCATCTCAGAGAATCAGTGTCTCTGTGTCTCAGTGTCTCAATGTATTTCTATCTCTGTGTCTCTGTGTCTCAGTGTCTCTGTGTTTCTGTGCCTCAGTGTCTCTGTGTCTCAGTTTCTCTGTGTCTCAGTGTCTCTGCGCCTCAGTGCCTCTGTGTCTCTGTGTCTCTGTGTCTCAGTGTCTCTGTGTTTCTGTGCCTCAGTGTCTCTGTGTCTCTGTGTCTCAGTGTCTCAGAGTCTCAGAGTCTCAGTGTCTCTGTGTCTCAGTGTCTCTCTGTCTCTGTGTCTCAGTGTCTCTGTGGCTCAGTGTCTCTGTGTCTCAGTGTCTCAAAGTCTTTGTGTCTCAGTGTCTCAGAGTCTCGCTGAGTCTGTGTCTCTGTGTCTTAGAGTCTCAGTGTCCCAGAGTCTCAGTTTCTTCACGTCTCTGTCTCTCTGTGTCTCAGTGTCTCTGTGCCTCAGTGTATCTGTGTCTCAGTGTCTCAGAGTTTCTGTATCTCTATGGCTCTGTGTCTCAGTGTCTCTGTGCCTCAGAGTCTCACTGTCTCAGAGTCTCAGTGTCTCTGTGTCTCAGTGCCTCAGTGTCTCTGTGTCTCAGTGTCTCAGAGTTTCAGTGTCTCTATGTCTCTGTATCTCAGTGTCTCTGTGCCTCAGTGTCTCAGTGTCTCTGTGTCTCAGTCCCTCAGAGCCTCAGTGACTCTCTATCTCTGTGTCTCTGTGCCTCAGTGTCTCTTTGTCTCTGTGTCTCAGTGTCTCAGTGTCTCTGTGCCCGGTGTCTCTGTGTCTCAGTGTCTCAAAGTCTTTGTGTCTCAGTGTCTCAGACTCTCAGTGTCTCAGTGCCTCAGAGTCTCAGTGAGTCTGCTTCTCTGTGTCTTAGAGTCTCAGTGTCCCAGAGTCTCAGTGTCTCTGCTTCTCTGTGTCTCAGTGTCTCTGTGCCTCAGTGTAACTGTATCTCAGTGTCTCAGAGTTTCAGTGTCTCTATGTCTCAGGGTCTCTGTGCCTCAGTGTCTCAGTGTCTCAGACGCTCAGTGTCTCAGTGTCTCAGTGCCTCAGTGTCTCAGTGTCTCAAAGTTTCAGTGTCTCTATGTCTCTGTATCTCAGTGTCTCTGTGCCTCAGTGTCTCTTTGTCTCTGTGTCTCAGTCTCTCAGTGTCTCTGTGCCTCAGTGTCTCTGTGTCTCAGTGTCTCAAAGTGTTTGTGTTTGAGTGTCTCAGAGTCTCAGTGATTCTGTTTCGCTGTGTCTTAGTGTCTCACAGTCTCAGTGTCCCAGAGTCTCAGTTTCTTCACATCTCTGTGTCTCTGTGTTTCAGTGTCTCAGAGTTTCTGTATCTCTTTGTCTCTGTGTCTCTGTGCCTCAGTGTCTCTGTGTCTCAGTGTCTCAAAGTCTTTGTGTCTCAGTGTCTCAGACTCTCAGTGTCTCAGTGCCTCAGAGTCTCAGTGAGTCTGTGTCTCTGTGTCTTAGAGTCTCAGTGTCCCAGAGTCTCAGTGTCTCCGCTTCTCTGTGTATCTGTATCTCAGTGTCTCAGAGTTTCAGTGTCTCTATGTCTCTGTGTCTCAGTGTCTCTGTGCCTCAGTGTCTCAGAGTCTCAGTGTCTCTGTGTCTCAGTGCCTTAGTGTCTCTGTGTCCCAGTGTCTCAGAGTTTCAGTGTCTCTATGTCTCAGTGTCTCAGTCTCTCTCTGTGTCAGTGCCTCAGTGTCTCTCTGTCTCAGTGTCTCTGTGCCTCAGTGCCACTTTGTGTCAGTGTCTCAGTGTCTCAGAGTCTCAGTGTCTCTGTGTCTCAGTGCCTCAGGTTCTCTGTGTCTCAGTGTCTCATTGTATCTGTATCTCAGTGTCTCAGAGTTTCAGTTTCTCTATGCCTCTGTGTCTCAGTGTCTCTGTGCCTCAGTGTCTCAGAGTTTCATTTTCTCTATGTCTCAGTGCCTCAGTGTCTCTGTGTCTCAGTGTCTCAGTGCCTCAGTGTCTCTCTGTCTCAGTGTCTCTGTGTCTCAGTGCCTCAGTGTCTCTGTGTCTCAGTGTCTCAGTGCCTCAGTGTCTCAGAGTCTCAGTGTCTCTGTGTCTCAGTGCCTCAGTGTCTCTGTGTCTCAGTGTCTCAGTGCCTCAGTGTCTCTCTGTCTCAGTGTCTCTGTGCCTCAGTGTCACTTTGTGTCAGTGTCTCAGTGCCTCAGTGTCTCTGTGTCACAGTGCCTCAGTGTCTCTGTGTCTCAGTGTCTCAGTGCCTCAGTGTCTCTCTGTCTCAGTGTCTCTGTGTCTCAGTGCCTCAGTGTCTCTGTGTCTCAGTGTCTCAGTGCCTCAGTGTCTCAGAGTCTCAGTGTCTCTGTGTCTCAGTGCCTCAGTGTCTCTGTGTCTCAGTGTCTCAGTGCCTCAGTGTCTCTCTGTCTCAGTGTCTCTGTGCCTCAGTGTCACTTTGTGTCAGTGTCTCAGTGCCTCAGTGTCTCTGTGTCACAGAGTCTCAGTGTCTCTGTGTCTCAGTCCCTCAGTGCCTCAGTGACTCTCTGTCTCTGTATCTCTGTGCCTCAGTGTTTCTTTGTCTCTGTGTCTCAGTGTCTCTGTGCCTCAGTGTCTCTGTGTCTCAAAGTCTTTGTGTCTCAGTGCCTCAGACTCTCAGTGTCTTAGTGCCTCAGAGTCTCTGTGACTCTGTGTCTCTGTGTCTCAGAGTCGCAGTGTGTAGAGTCTCTGTGTCTTGGTGCCTCAGTGTCTCAGTGACTCTGTGCCTCAGTCTATCAGACTCTCAGTGTCTCTGTGTCTCAGAGGCTCAGTGTCTCTGTGTCTCAGTGTCTCTGTGTCTCAGTGCCTCAATGTCTCAGTGCCTCAGAATCTCAGTGTCTCTGTGTCTCAGTGTCTGTGTCTCAGTGTCTCAGAGTCTCAGTGTCTCTCTGTCTCTGTGCCTCAGTGTCTCTTTGTCTCTGTGTCTCAGTGTCTCTGTGTCTCAGTGTCTCTGTGCCTCAGTGTCTCAGAGTCTCATTGAGTCTGTGTCTCAGTGTCTCTGTGTCTCAGTGCCTCAGTGTCTCAGTGTCTCAGAATCTCAGAGTCTCTGTGTCTCAGTTTCTGTGTCTCAGTGTCTCAGTCTCAGTGTCTCAGTGCCTCAGAGTCTCAGTGAGTCTGTGTCTCTGTGTCTCAGTGTCTCTGTGTCTCTGTTACTCTGTGTCTCAGTATCTCTGTGTCTCAGAGAGTCAGCGCCTCAGTGTCTCTGTGTCTCAGTGCCTCAGAGTCTCAGTGTCTCTGTGTCTCAGTGTCTCAGAGTCTCAGTTTCTCTGTGTCTCAGTGTATCTGTGACCCAGTGTATCGGTGTCTCAGTGTCCCAGAGTTTCAGTGTGTCTAGGTCTCTGTGTCTCAGTGTCTCTGTGCCTCAGTGTCTCAGAATCTCAGTGACTCTGTGTCACAGTGCCAAAGTGTCTCTGTGTCTCAGTTTCTCAGAGTCTCACTGTCTCTGGGTCTCAGTGTCTCTTTGCCTCAGTGTCTCAGTGCCTCAGTGTCTCTGTGTCTCAGTGTCTCTGTGCCTCAGTGTCTCAGAGTCTCACTGTCTCTATGTCTCAGTGACTCAGCGGCTCAGAGTCGCAGTGTCTCTGTGTTTCAGTGACTCTGTGCCTCAGTGTCTCAGTGTCTCTGTGTCTCAGTGTCTCTGTGTCTCAGTTTCTCTGTGTCACAGTCTCTCTGCGTCTCAGTGTCTCTGTGGCTCAGTGTCTCAGGGTCTCAGTGTCTCTGTGTCTCAGTGCCTCAGTGTCTCTGTGTCTCACTGTCTCAGAGTTTCAGTGTCTCTATGTCTCTGGGTCTCAGTGTCTCTTTGGCTCAGTGTCTCAGTGTCTCAGAAGCTCATTGTCTCTGTGTTTCAGTGTCTCTGCGCCTCAGTGACTCTGTGTCTCTGTGTCACTGTGTCTCAGTATCTCAGAGTCTCAGAGTCTCAGTGTCTCTGTGTCTCAGTGTCTCAGTGTCTCAGTGTCTCTGTGCCTCAGTATCTCTGTGTCTCAGTGTCTCAAAGTCTTTGAGTCTCAGTGTCTCAGAGTCTCAGTGAGTTTGTGTCTGTCTCTTAGTGTCACACAGTCTCAGTGTCCCAGAGACTCAGTGTCTCCAAGTCTCTGTGTCTCAGTGTCTCAGTGTCTCTGTGCCTCAGTGTATCTGTGTCTCAGTGTCTCAGAGTTTCAGTGTCTCTATGTCTCTGTGTCTCAGTGTCTCAGAGTCTCAGTGTCTCTGTGTCTCAGTGCCTCAGTGTCTCTCTGTCTCAGTGTCTCTGTGCCTCAGTGTCTCAGAGTCTCTGTGTCTCAGTGTCTCAGTGCCTCGGTGTCTCTCTGTCTCATTGTCTCTGTGCCTCAGTGTCTCACTGTCTCAGTGTCTCAGTATCTCTGTGTCTCAGTGTATCAGCATCTCAGAGAATCAGTGTCTCTGTGTCTCAGTGTCTCAATGTATTTCTATCTCTGTGTCTCTGTGTCTCAGTGTCTCTGTGTTTCTGTGCCTCAGTGTCTCTGTGTCTCAGTTTCTCTGTGTCTCAGTGTCTCTGCGCCTCAGTGCCTCTGTGCCTCTGTGTCTCTGTGTCTCAGTGTCTCTGTGTTTCTGTGCCTCAGTGTCTCAGTGTCTCTGTGTCTCTGTGTCTCAGTGTCTCAGAGTCTCAGAGTCTCAGTGTCTCTGTGTCTCAGTGTCTCTCTGTCTCTGTGTCTCAGTGTCTCTGTGGCTCAGTGTCTCTGTGTCTCAGTGTCTCAAAGTCTTTGTGTCTCAGTGTCTCAGAGTCTCGCTGAGTCTGTGTCTCTGTGTCTTAGAGTCTCAGTGTCCCAGAGTCTCAGTTTCTTCACGTCTCTGTCTCTCTGTGTCTCAGTGTCTCTGTGCCTCAGTGTATCTGTGTCTCAGTGTCTCAGAGTTTCTGTATCTCTATGGCTCTGTGTCTCAGTGTCTCTGTGCCTCAGAGTCTCACTGTCTCAGAGTCTCAGTGTCTCTGTGTCTCAGTGCCTCAGTGTCTCTGTGTCTCAGTGTCTCAGAGTTTCAGTGTCTCTATGTCTCTGTATCTCAGTGTCTCTTTGCCTCAGTGTCTCAGTGCCTCAGTGTCTCTGTGTCTCAGTGTCTCTGTGCCTCAGTGTCTCAGAGTCTCACTGTCTCTATGTCTCAGTGACTCAACGGCTCAGAGTCGCAGTGTCTCTGTGTTTCAGTGACTCTGTGCCTCAGTGTCTCAGTGTCTCTGTGTCTCAGTGTCTCTGTGTCTCAGTTTCTCTGAGTCACAGTGTCTCTGCGTCTCAGTGTCTCTGTGGCTCAGTGTCTCAGGGTCTCAGTGTCTCTGTGTCTCAGTGCCTCAGTGTCTCTGTGTCTCACTGGCTCAGAGTTTCAGTGTCTCTATGTCTCTGGGTCTCAGTGTCTCTTTGGCTCAGTGTCTCAGTGTCTCAGAAGCTCAGTGTCCCTGTGTTTCAGTGTCTCTGCGCCTCAGTGACTCTGTGTCTCTGTGTCACTGTGTCTCAGTATCTCAGTGTCTCAGAGTCTCAGTGTCTCTGTGTCTCAGTGTCTCAGTGTCTCAGTGTCTCTGTGCCTCAGTATCTCTGTGTATCAGTGTCTCAGAGTCTCAGTGAGTCTGTGTCTGTCTCTTAGTGTCACACAGTCTCAGTGTCCCAGAGACTCAGTGTCTCCACGTCTCTGTGTCTCTGTGTCTCAGAGTCTCAGTGTCTCTGTGTCTCAGTGCCTCAGTGTTTCTCTGTCGCAGTGTCTCTGTGCCTCACTTTGTGTCAGTGTCTCAGTGTCTCTGTGCCTCAGTGTATCTGTGTCTCAGTGTCTCAGAGTTTCAGTGTCTCTATGTCTCTGTGTCTCAGTGTCTCAGAGTCTCAGTGTCTCTGTGTCTCAGTGCCTCAGTGTCTCTCTGTCTCAGTGTCTCTGTGCCTCAGTGTCTCTTTGTCTCAGTATCTCAGAGTTTCAGTGTCTCTCTGTCTCTGTGTCTCTGTGCCTCAGTGTCTCTTTGTCTCTGTGTCTCAGTGTCTCTGAGTCTCAGTGTCTCTGTGCCTCAGTGTCTCAGAGTCTCATTGAGTCTGTGTCTCAGTGTCTCTGTGTCTCAGTGCCTCAGTGTCTCAGAATCTCAGTGTCACTGTGTCTCAGTGTCTGTGTCTCAGTGTCTCAGTGTCTCCGCGTCTCTGTGTCTCTGTGTCTCAGTGTATCTGTTTTTCTGTGTCTCTGTGTCTCAGTGTCTCTGTGTCTCAGTGTCTCAGAGTCTCAGTGTCTCTGTGTCTCAGTGCCTCAGTGTCTCTGTGTCTCAATGTCTCAGAGTCTCACTGTCTCTGTGTCTCAGTGTCTCAGAGTCTCAGTGACTCAGTGTCTCACTGTCTCTGTGTCTCAGTCATTCAGTGTCTCAGAGTCTCAGTGTCTCAGTGTCTCAGAGTCTCAGTGTCTCAGAGTCTCAGTGTCTCTGTGTCTCAGTGTCTCAGTGTCTCTGTGTCTCAGTGTCTCAGAGTCTCACAGTCTCTGTGTCTCACTGTCTCTGTGTCTCAGTGACTCAGTGTCTCAGAGTCTCAGTGTCTCAGTGTCTCAGAGTCTCACTGTCTCTGTGTCTCAGTGACTCAGAGTCTCAGGGTCTCAGTGTCTCAGAGTCTCAGTATCTCAGTGTCTCAGAGTCTCAGTGTCTCAATGTCTATGTGCCTCAATGTCTCAGAGTCTCACTGTCTCTGTGTCTCTGTGTCTCAGTGTCTCAGTGTCTCAGGGTCTCAGTGTCTCAGTGTCTCAGTGTCTCTGTGTCTCAGAGTCTCAGTGTCTCAGTGTCTCAGTGTCTCTGAGTCTCAGTCTCAGTGTCTCAGTGCCTCAGAGTCTCAGTGAGTCTGTGTCTCTGTGTCTCAGTGTCTCTGTGTCTCTGTTTCTCTGTGTCTCAGTGTCTCTGTGTCTCAGAGACTCAGCGCCTCAGTGTCTCAGTGTCTCAGTGCCTCAGAGTCTCAGTGTCTCAGTGTCTCTGTGTCTCAGTGTCTCAGTGTATCTGTGTCTCAGTGTCCCAGAGTTTCAGTGTGTCTAGGTCTCTGTGTCTCAGTGTCTCTGTGCCTCAGTGTCTCAGAATCTCAGTGACTCTGTGTCGCAGTGCCAAAGTGTCTCTGTGTCTCAGTGTCTCAGAGTTCAGTGTCTCTATGTCTCTGTGTCTCTGGGTCTCAGTGTCTCTGTGCCTCAGAGCCTCAGTGTCTCTGTGTCTCAGTGTCTCTGTGCCTCAGTGTCTCAGAGTCTCACTGTCTCTGTGTCTCAGTGACTCAGCGGCTCAGAGTCGCAGTGTCTCTGTGTTTCAGTGTCTCTGTGCCTCAGTGTCTCAGTGTCTCTGTGTCTCAGTGTCTCTGTGTCTCAGTTTCTCTGTGTCTCAGTGTCTCTGCGTCTCAGTGTCTCTGTGCCTCAGTGTCTCAGGGTCTCAGTGTCTCTGTGTCTCAGTGCCTCAGTGTCTCTGTGTCTCAGAGTTTCAGTGTCTCTATGTCTCTGGGTCTCAGTGTCTCTTTGGCTCAGTGTCTCAGAAGCTCATTGTCTCTGTGTTTCAGTGTCTCTGCGCCTCAGTGACTCTGTGTCTCTGTGTCACTGTGTCTCAGTATCTCAGAGTCTCAGAGTCTCAGTGTCTCTGTGTCTCAGTGTCTCAGTGTCTCTGTGCCTCAGTATCTCTGTGTCTCAGTGTCTCAAAGTCTTTGAGTCTCAGTGTCTCAGAGTCTCAGTGAGTCTGTGTCTGTCTCTTAGTGTCCCAGAGTCTCAGTGTCCCAGAGACTCAGTGTCTCCAAGTCTCTGTGTCTCTGTGTCTCAGTGTCTCTGTGCCTCAGTGTATCTGTGTCTCAGTGTCTCAGAGTTTCAGTGTCTCTATGTCCCTGTGTCTCAGTGTCTCTGTGCCTCAGTGTCTCAGAGTCTCTGTGTCTCAGTGTCTCAGTGCCTCGGTGTCTCTCTGTCTCATTGTCTCTGTGCCTCAGTGTCTCACTGTCTCAGTGTCTCAGTATCTCTGTGTCTCAGTGTATCAGCATCTCAGAGAATCAGTGTCTCTGTGTCTCAGTGTCTCAATGTATTTCTATCTCTGTGTCTCTGTGTCTCAGTGTCTCTGTGTTTCTGTGCCTCAGTGTCTCTGTGTCTCAGTTTCTCTGTGTCTCAGTGTCTCTGCGCCTCAGTGCCTCTGTGCCTCTGTGTCTCTGTGTCTCAGTGTCTCTGTGTTTCTGTGCCTCAGTGTCTCAGTGTGTCTGTGTCTCTGTGTCTCAGTGTCTCAGAGTCTCAGAGTCTCAGTGTCTCTGTGTCTCAGTGTCTCTCTGTCTCTGTGTCTCAGTGTCTCTGTGGCTCAGTGTCTCTGTGTCTCAGTGTCTCAAAGTCTTTGTGTCTCAGTGTCTCAGAGTCTCGCTGAGTCTGTGTCTCTGTGTCTTAGAGTCTCAGTGTCCCAGAGTCTCAGTTTCTTCACGTCTCTGTCTCTCTGTGTCTCAGTGTCTCTGTGCCTCAGTGTATCTGTGTCTCAGTGTCTCAGAGTTTCTGTATCTCTATGGCTCTGTGTCTCAGTGTCTCTGTGCCTCAGAGTCTCACTGTCTCAGAGTCTCAGTGTCTCTGTGTCTCAGTGCCTCAGTGTCTCTGTGTCTCAGTGTCTCAGAGTTTCAGTGTCTCTATGTCTCTGTATCTCAGTGTCTCTGTGCCTCAGTGTCTCAGTGTCTCTGTGTCTCAGTCCCTCAGAGCCTCAGTGACTCTCTATCTCTGTGTCTCTGTGCCTCAGTGTCTCTTTGTCTCTGTGTCTCAGTGTCTATGTGCCTCAATGTCTCAGAGTCTCACTGTCTCTGTGTCTCTGTGTCTCAGTGTCTCAGTGTCTCAGGGTCTCAGTGTCTCAGTGTCTCAGTGTCTCTGTGTCTCAGAGTCTCAGTGTCTCAGTGTCTCAGTGTCTCTGAGTCTCAGTCTCAGTGTCTCAGTGCCTCAGAGTCTCAGTGAGTCTGTGTCTCTGTGTCTCAGTGTCTCTGTGTCTCTGTTTCTCTGTGTCTCAGTGTCTCTGTGTCTCAGAGACTCAGCGCCTCAGTGTCTCAGTGTCTCAGTGCCTCAGAGTCTCAGTGTCTCAGTGTCTCTGTGTCTCAGTGTCTCAGTGTATCTGTGTCTCAGTGTCCCAGAGTTTCAGTGTGTCTAGGTCTCTGTGTCTCAGTGTCTCTGTGCCTCAGTGTCTCAGAATCTCAGTGACTCTGTGTCGCAGTGCCAAAGTGTCTCTGTGTCTCAGTGTCTCAGAGTTCAGTGTCTCTATGTCTCTGTGTCTCTGGGTCTCAGTGTCTCTGTGCCTCAGAGCCTCAGTGTCTCTGTGTCTCAGTGTCTCTGTGCCTCAGTGTCTCAGAGTCTCACTGTCTCTGTGTCTCAGTGACTCAGCGGCTCAGAGTCGCAGTGTCTCTGTGTTTCAGTGTCTCTGTGCCTCAGTGTCTCAGTGTCTCTGTGTCTCAGTGTCTCTGTGTCTCAGTTTCTCTGTGTCTCAGTGTCTCTGCGTCTCAGTGTCTCTGTGCCTCAGTGTCTCAGGGTCTCAGTGTCTCTGTGTCTCAGTGCCTCAGTGTCTCTGTGTCTCAGAGTTTCAGTGTCTCTATGTCTCTGGGTCTCAGTGTCTCTTTGGCTCAGTGTCTCAGAAGCTCATTGTCTCTGTGTTTCAGTGTCTCTGCGCCTCAGTGACTCTGTGTCTCTGTGTCACTGTGTCTCAGTATCTCAGAGTCTCAGAGTCTCAGTGTCTCTGTGTCTCAGTGTCTCAGTGTCTCTGTGCCTCAGTATCTCTGTGTCTCAGTGTCTCAAAGTCTTTGAGTCTCAGTGTCTCAGAGTCTCAGTGAGTCTGTGTCTGTCTCTTAGTGTCCCAGAGTCTCAGTGTCCCAGAGACTCAGTGTCTCCAAGTCTCTGTGTCTCTGTGTCTCAGTGTCTCTGTGCCTCAGTGTATCTGTGTCTCAGTGTCTCAGAGTTTCAGTGTCTCTATGTCCCTGTGTCTCAGTGTCTCTGTGCCTCAGTGTCTCAGAGTCTCTGTGTCTCAGTGTCTCAGTGCCTCGGTGTCTCTCTGTCTCATTGTCTCTGTGCCTCAGTGTCTCACTGTCTCAGTGTCTCAGTATCTCTGTGTCTCAGTGTATCAGCATCTCAGAGAATCAGTGTCTCTGTGTCTCAGTGTCTCAATGTATTTCTATCTCTGTGTCTCTGTGTCTCAGTGTCTCTGTGTTTCTGTGCCTCAGTGTCTCTGTGTCTCAGTTTCTCTGTGTCTCAGTGTCTCTGCGCCTCAGTGCCTCTGTGCCTCTGTGTCTCTGTGTCTCAGTGTCTCTGTGTTTCTGTGCCTCAGTGTCTCAGTGTGTCTGTGTCTCTGTGTCTCAGTGTCTCAGAGTCTCAGAGTCTCAGTGTCTCTGTGTCTCAGTGTCTCTCTGTCTCTGTGTCTCAGTGTCTCTGTGGCTCAGTGTCTCTGTGTCTCAGTGTCTCAAAGTCTTTGTGTCTCAGTGTCTCAGAGTCTCGCTGAGTCTGTGTCTCTGTGTCTTAGAGTCTCAGTGTCCCAGAGTCTCAGTTTCTTCACGTCTCTGTCTCTCTGTGTCTCAGTGTCTCTGTGCCTCAGTGTATCTGTGTCTCAGTGTCTCAGAGTTTCTGTATCTCTATGGCTCTGTGTCTCAGTGTCTCTGTGCCTCAGAGTCTCACTGTCTCAGAGTCTCAGTGTCTCTGTGTCTCAGTGCCTCAGTGTCTCTGTGTCTCAGTGTCTCAGAGTTTCAGTGTCTCTATGTCTCTGTATCTCAGTGTCTCTGTGCCTCAGTGTCTCAGTGTCTCTGTGTCTCAGTCCCTCAGAGCCTCAGTGACTCTCTATCTCTGTGTCTCTGTGCCTCAGTGTCTCTTTGTCTCTGTGTCTCAGTGTCTCAGTGTCTCTGTGCCCGGTGTCTCTGTGTCTCAGTGTCTCAAAGTCTTTGTGTCTCAGTGTCTCAGACTCTCAGTGTCTCAGTGCCTCAGAGTCTCAGTGAGTCTGCTTCTCTGTGTCTTAGAGTCTCAGTGTCCCAGAGTCTCAGTGTCTCTGCTTCTCTGTGTCTCAGTGTCTCTGTGCCTCAGTGTAACTGTATCTCAGTGTCTCAGAGTTTCAGTGTCTCTATGTCTCTATGTCTCAGGGTCTCTGTGCCTCAGTGTCTCAGTGTCTCAGACGCTCAGTGTCTCAGTGTCTCAGTGCCTCAGTGTCTCAGTGTCTCAAAGTTTCAGTGTCTCTATGTCTCTGTATCTCAGTGTCTCTGTGCCTCAGTGTCTCTTTGTCTCTGTGTCTCAGTCTCTCAGTGTCTCTGTGCCTCAGTGTCTCTGTGTCTCAGTGTCTCAAAGTGTTTGTGTTTGAGTGTCTCAGAGTCTCAGTGATTCTGTTTCGCTGTGTCTTAGTGTCTCACAGTCTCAGTGTCCCAGAGTCTCAGTTTCTTCACATCTCTGTGTCTCTGTGTTTCAGTGTCTCAGAGTTTCTGTATCTCTATGTCTCTGAGTCTCAGTGTCTCTGTGCCTCAGTGTCTCAGTGTCTCAGAGTCTCAGTGTCTCAGTGTCTCAGTGCCTCAGTGTCTCAGTGTCTCAAAGTTTCAGTGTCTCTATGTCTCTGTATCTCAGTGTCTCAGTGCCTCAGAGTCTCAGTGTCTCAGTGTCTCTGTGTCTCAGTGTCTCAGTGTCTCAGTGTATCTGTGTCTCAGTGTCCCAGAGTTTCAGTGTGTCTAGGTCTCTGTGTCTCAGTGTCTCTGTGCCTCAGTGTCTCAGAATCTCAGTGACTCTGTGTCGCAGTGCCAAAGTGTCTCTGTGTCTCAGTGTCTCAGAGTTCAGTGTCTCTATGTCTCTGTGTCTCTGGGTCTCAGTGTCTCTGTGCCTCAGTGCCTCAGTGTCTCTGTGTCTCAGTGTCTCTGTGCCTCAGTGTCTCAGAGTCTCACTGTCTCTGTGTCTCAGTGACTCAGCGGCTCAGAGTCGCAGTGTCTCTGTGTTTCAGTGTCTCTGTGCCTCAGTGTCTCAGTGTCTCTGTGTCTCAGTGTCTCTGTGTCTCAGTTTCGCTGTGTCTCAGTGTCTCTGCGTCTCAGTGTCTCTGTGCCTCAGTGTCTCAGGGTCTCAGTGTCTCTGTGTCTCAGTGCCTCAGTGTCTCTGTGTCTCAGAGTTTCAGTGTCTCTATGTCTCTGGGTCTCAGTGTCTCTTTGGCTCAGTGTCTCAGAAGCTCATTGTCTCTGTGTTTCAGTGTCTCTGCGCCTCAGTGACTCTGTGTCTCTGTGTCACTGTGTCTCAGTATCTCAGAGTCTCAGAGTCTCAGTGTCTCTGTGTCTCAGTGTCTCAGTGTCTCTGTGCCTCAGTATCTCTGTGTCTCAGTGTCTCAAAGTCTTTGAGTCTCAGTGTCTCAGAGTCTCAGTGAGTCTGTGTCTGTCTCTTAGTGTCACACAGTCTCAGTGTCCCAGAGACTCAGTGTCTCCAAGTCTCTGTGTCTCTGTGTCTCAGTGTCTCTGTGCCTCAGTGTATCTGTGTCTCAGTGTCTCAGAGTTTCAGTGTCTCTATGTCCCTGTGTCTCAGTGTCTCTGTGCCTCAGTGTCTCAGAGTCTCTGTGTCTCAGTGTCTCAGTGCCTCGGTGTCTCTCTGTCTCATTGTCTCTGTGCCTCAGTGTCTCTTTGTCTCAGTATCTCAGAGTTTCAGTGTCTCTATGTCTCTGTGTCTCAGTGTCTCTGTGCCTCAGTGTCTCAGTGTCTCTGTGCCTCAGTGTCTCACTGTCTCAGTGTCTCAGTATCTCTGTGTCTCAGTGTATCAGCATCTCAGAGAATCAGTGTCTCTGTGTCTCAGTGTCTCAATGTATTTCTATCTCTGTGTCTCTGTGTCTCAGTGTCTCTGTGTTTCTGTGCCTCAGTGTCTCTGTGTCTCAGTTTCTCTGTGTCTCAGTGTCTCTGCGCCTCAGTGCCTCTGTGTCTCTGTGTCTCTGTGTCTCAGTGTCTCTGTGTTTCTGTGCCTCAGTGTCTCTGTGTCTCTGTGTCTCAGTGTCTCAGAGTCTCAGAGTCTCAGTGTCTCTGTGTCTCAGTGTCTCTCTGTCTCTGTGTCTCAGTGTCTCTGTGGCTCAGTGTCTCTGTGTCTCAGTGTCTCAAAGTCTTTGTGTCTCAGTGTCTCAGAGTCTCGCTGAGTCTGTGTCTCTGTGTCTTAGAGTCTCAGTGTCCCAGAGTCTCAGTTTCTTCACGTCTCTGTCTCTCTGTGTCTCAGTGTCTCTGTGCCTCAGTGTATCTGTGTCTCAGTGTCTCAGAGTTTCTGTATCTCTATGGCTCTGTGTCTCAGTGTCTCTGTGCCTCAGAGTCTCACTGTCTCAGAGTCTCAGTGTCTCTGTGTCTCAGTGCCTCAGTGTCTCTGTGTCTCAGTGTCTCAGAGTTTCAGTGTCTCTATGTCTCTGTATCTCAGTGTCTCTGTGCCTCAGTGTCTCAGTGTCTCTGTGTCTCAGTCCCTCAGAGCCTCAGTGACTCTCTATCTCTGTGTCTCTGTGCCTCAGTGTCTCTTTGTCTCTGTGTCTCAGTGTCTCAGTGTCTCTGTGCCCGGTGTCTCTGTGTCTCAGTGTCTCAAAGTCTTTGTGTCTCAGTGTCTCAGACTCTCAGTGTCTCAGTGCCTCAGAGTCTCAGTGAGTCTGCTTCTCTGTGTCTTAGAGTCTCAGTGTCCCAGAGTCTCAGTGTCTCTGCTTCTCTGTGTCTCAGTGTCTCTGTGCCTCAGTGTAACTGTATCTCAGTGTCTCAGAGTTTCAGTGTCTCTATGTCTCAGGGTCTCTGTGCCTCAGTGTCTCAGTGTCTCAGACGCTCAGTGTCTCAGTGTCTCAGTGCCTCAGTGTCTCAGTGTCTCAAAGTTTCAGTGTCTCTATGTCTCTGTATCTCAGTGTCTCTGTGCCTCAGTGTCTCTTTGTCTCTGTGTCTCAGTCTCTCAGTGTCTCTGTGCCTCAGTGTCTCTGTGTCTCAGTGTCTCAAAGTGTTTGTGTTTGAGTGTCTCAGAGTCTCAGTGATTCTGTTTCGCTGTGTCTTAGTGTCTCACAGTCTCAGTGTCCCAGAGTCTCAGTTTCTTCACATCTCTGTGTCTCTGTGTTTCAGTGTCTCAGAGTTTCTGTATCTCTTTGTCTCTGTGTCTCTGTGCCTCAGTGTCTCTGTGTCTCAGTGTCTCAAAGTCTTTGTGTCTCAGTGTCTCAGACTCTCAGTGTCTCAGTGCCTCAGAGTCTCAGTGAGTCTGTGTCTCTGTGTCTTAGAGTCTCAGTGTCCCAGAGTCTCAGTGTCTCCGCTTCTCTGTGTATCTGTATCTCAGTGTCTCAGAGTTTCAGTGTCTCTATGTCTCTGTGTCTCAGTGTCTCTGTGCCTCAGTGTCTCAGAGTCTCAGTGTCTCTGTGTCTCAGTGCCTTAGTGTCTCTGTGTCCCAGTGTCTCAGAGTTTCAGTGTCTCTATGTCTCAGTGTCTCAGTCTCTCTCTGTGTCAGTGCCTCAGTGTCTCTCTGTCTCAGTGTCTCTGTGCCTCAGTGCCACTTTGTGTCAGTGTCTCAGTGTCTCAGAGTCTCAGTGTCTCTGTGTCTCAGTGCCTCAGGTTCTCTGTGTCTCAGTGTCTCATTGTATCTGTATCTCAGTGTCTCAGAGTTTCAGTTTCTCTATGCCTCTGTGTCTCAGTGTCTCTGTGCCTCAGTGTCTCAGAGTTTCATTTTCTCTATGTCTCAGTGCCTCAGTGTCTCTGTGTCTCAGTGTCTCAGTGCCTCAGTGTCTCTCTGTCTCAGTGTCTCTGTGTCTCAGTGCCTCAGTGTCTCTGTGTCTCAGTGTCTCAGTGCCTCAGTGTCTCAGAGTCTCAGTGTCTCTGTGTCTCAGTGCCTCAGTGTCTCTGTGTCTCAGTGTCTCAGTGCCTCAGTGTCTCTCTGTCTCAGTGTCTCTGTGCCTCAGTGTCACTTTGTGTCAGTGTCTCAGTGCCTCAGTGTCTCTGTGTCACAGTGCCTCAGTGTCTCTGTGTCTCAGTGTCTCAGTGCCTCAGTGTCTCTCTGTCTCAGTGTCTCTGTGCCTCAGTGTCACTTTGTGTCAGTGTCTCAGTGCCTCAGTGTCTCTGTGTCACAGAGTCTCAGTGTCTCTGTGTCTCAGTCCCTCAGTGCCTCAGTGACTCTCTGTCTCTGTATCTCTGTGCCTCAGTGTTTCTTTGTCTCTGTGTCTCAGTGTCTCTGTGCCTCAGTGTCTCTGTGTCTCAAAGTCTTTGTGTCTCAGTGCCTCAGACTCTCAGTGTCTTAGTGCCTCAGAGTCTCTGTGACTCTGTGTCTCTGTGTCTCAGAGTCGCAGTGTGTAGAGTCTCTGTGTCTTGGTGCCTCAGTGTCTCAGTGACTCTGTGCCTCAGTCTATCAGACTCTCAGTGTCTCTGTGTCTCAGAGGCTCAGTGTCTCTGTGTCTCAGTGTCTCTGTGTCTCAGTGCCTCAATGTCTCAGTGCCTCAGAATCTCAGTGTCTCTGTGTCTCAGTGTCTGTGTCTCAGTGTCTCAGAGTCTCAGTGTCTCTCTGTCTCTGTGCCTCAGTGTCTCTTTGTCTCTGTGTCTCAGTGTCTCTGTGTCTCAGTGTCTCTGTGCCTCAGTGTCTCAGAGTCTCATTGAGTCTGTGTCTCAGTGTCTCTGTGTCTCAGTGCCTCAGTGTCTCAGTGTCTCAGAATCTCAGAGTCTCTGTGTCTCAGTTTCTGTGTCTCAGTGTCTCAGTCTCAGTGTCTCAGTGCCTCAGAGTCTCAGTGAGTCTGTGTCTCTGTGTCTCAGTGTCTCTGTGTCTCTGTTACTCTGTGTCTCAGTATCTCTGTGTCTCAGAGAGTCAGCGCCTCAGTGTCTCTGTGTCTCAGTGCCTCAGAGTCTCAGTGTCTCAGTGTCTCTGTGTCTCAGTGTCTCAGAGTCTCAGTTTCTCTGTGTCTCAGTGTATCTGTGACCCAGTGTATCGGTGTCTCAGTGTCCCAGAGTTTCAGTGTGTCTAGGTCTCTGTGTCTCAGTGTCTCTGTGCCTCAGTGTCTCAGAATCTCAGTGACTCTGTGTCACAGTGCCAAAGTGTCTCTGTGTCTCAGTTTCTCAGAGTCTCACTGTCTCTGGGTCTCAGTGTCTCTTTGCCTCAGTGTCTCAGTGCCTCAGTGTCTCTGTGTCTCAGTGTCTCTGTGCCTCAGTGTCTCAGAATCTCACTGTCTCTATGTCTCAGTGACTCAGCGGCTCAGAGTCGCAGTGTCTCTGTGTTTCAGTGACTCTGTGCCTCAGTGTCTCAGTGTCTCTGTGTCTCAGTGTCTCTGTGTCTCAGTTTCTCTGTGTCACAGTCTCTCTGCGTCTCAGTGTCTCTGTGGCTCAGTGTCTCAGGGTCTCAGTGTCTCTGTGTCTCAGTGCCTCAGTGTCTCTGTGTCTCACTGTCTCAGAGTTTCAGTGTCTCTATGTCTCTGGGTCTCAGTGTCTCTTTGGCTCAGTGTCTCAGTATCTCTGTGTCTCAGTGTATCAGCATCTCAGAGAATCAGTGTCTCTGTGTCTCAGTGTCTCAATGTATTTCTATCTCTGTGTCTCTGTGTCTCAGTGTCTCTGTGTTTCTGTGCCTCAGTGTCTCTGTGTCTCAGTTTCTCTGTGTCTCAGTGTCTCTGCGCCTCAGTGCCTCTGTGTCTCTGTGTCTCTGTGTCTCAGTGTCTCTGTGTTTCTGTGCCTCAGTGTCTCTGTGTCTCTGTGTCTCAGTGTCTCAGAGTCTCAGAGTCTCAGTGTCTCTGTGTCTCAGTGTCTCTCTGTCTCTGTGTCTCAGTGTCTCTGTGGCTCAGTGTCTCTGTGTCTCAGTGTCTCAAAGTCTTTGTGTCTCAGTGTCTCAGAGTCTCGCTGAGTCTGTGTCTCTGTGTCTTAGAGTCTCAGTGTCCCAGAGTCTCAGTTTCTTCACGTCTCTGTCTCTCTGTGTCTCAGTGTCTCTGTGCCTCAGTGTATCTGTGTCTCAGTGTCTCAGAGTTTCTGTATCTCTATGGCTCTGTGTCTCAGTGTCTCTGTGCCTCAGAGTCTCACTGTCTCAGAGTCTCAGTGTCTCTGTGTCTCAGTGCCTCAGTGTCTCTGTGTCTCAGTGTCTCAGAGTTTCAGTGTCTCTATGTCTCTGTATCTCAGTGTCTCTGTGCCTCAGTGTCTCAGTGTCTCTGTGTCTCAGTCCCTCAGAGCCTCAGTGACTCTCTATCTCTGTGTCTCTGTGCCTCAGTGTCTCTTTGTCTCTGTGTCTCAGTGTCTCAGTGTCTCTGTGCCCGGTGTCTCTGTGTCTCAGTGTCTCAAAGTCTTTGTGTCTCAGTGTCTCAGACTCTCAGTGTCTCAGTGCCTCAGAGTCTCAGTGAGTCTGCTTCTCTGTGTCTTAGAGTCTCAGTGTCCCAGAGTCTCAGTGTCTCTGCTTCTCTGTGTCTCAGTGTCTCTGTGCCTCAGTGTAACTGTATCTCAGTGTCTCAGAGTTTCAGTGTCTCTATGTCTCAGGGTCTCTGTGCCTCAGTGTCTCAGTGTCTCAGACGCTCAGTGTCTCAGTGTCTCAGTGCCTCAGTGTCTCAGTGTCTCAAAGTTTCAGTGTCTCTATGTCTCTGTATCTCAGTGTCTCTGTGCCTCAGTGTCTCTTTGTCTCTGTGTCTCAGTCTCTCAGTGTCTCTGTGCCTCAGTGTCTCTGTGTCTCAGTGTCTCAAAGTGTTTGTGTTTGAGTGTCTCAGAGTCTCAGTGATTCTGTTTCGCTGTGTCTTAGTGTCTCACAGTCTCAGTGTCCCAGAGTCTCAGTTTCTTCACATCTCTGTGTCTCTGTGTTTCAGTGTCTCAGAGTTTCTGTATCTCTTTGTCTCTGTGTCTCTGTGCCTCAGTGTCTCTGTGTCTCAGTGTCTCAAAGTCTTTGTGTCTCAGTGTCTCAGACTCTCAGTGTCTCAGTGCCTCAGAGTCTCAGTGAGTCTGTGTCTCTGTGTCTTAGAGTCTCAGTGTCCCAGAGTCTCAGTGTCTCCGCTTCTCTGTGTATCTGTATCTCAGTGTCTCAGAGTTTCAGTGTCTCTATGTCTCTGTGTCTCAGTGTCTCTGTGCCTCAGTGTCTCAGAGTCTCAGTGTCTCTGTGTCTCAGTGCCTTAGTGTCTCTGTGTCCCAGTGTCTCAGAGTTTCAGTGTCTCTATGTCTCAGTGTCTCAGTCTCTCTCTGTGTCAGTGCCTCAGTGTCTCTCTGTCTCAGTGTCTCTGTGCCTCAGTGCCACTTTGTGTCAGTGTCTCAGTGTCTCAGAGTCTCAGTGTCTCTGTGTCTCAGTGCCTCAGGTTCTCTGTGTCTCAGTGTCTCATTGTATCTGTATCTCAGTGTCTCAGAGTTTCAGTTTCTCTATGCCTCTGTGTCTCAGTGTCTCTGTGCCTCAGTGTCTCAGAGTTTCATTTTCTCTATGTCTCAGTGCCTCAGTGTCTCTGTGTCTCAGTGTCTCAGTGCCTCAGTGTCTCTCTGTCTCAGTGTCTCTGTGTCTCAGTGCCTCAGTGTCTCTGTGTCTCAGTGTCTCAGTGCCTCAGTGTCTCAGAGTCTCAGTGTCTCTGTGTCTCAGTGCCTCAGTGTCTCTGTGTCTCAGTGTCTCAGTGCCTCAGTGTCTCTCTGTCTCAGTGTCTCTGTGCCTCAGTGTCACTTTGTGTCAGTGTCTCAGTGCCTCAGTGTCTCTGTGTCACAGTGCCTCAGTGTCTCTGTGTCTCAGTGTCTCAGTGCCTCAGTGTCTCTCTGTCTCAGTGTCTCTGTGTCTCAGTGCCTCAGTGTCTCTGTGTCTCAGTGTCTCAGTGCCTCAGTGTCTCTCTGTCTCAGTGTCTCTGTGCCTCAGTGTCACTTTGTGTCAGTGTCTCAGTGCCTCAGTGTCTCTGTGTCACAGAGTCTCAGTGTCTCTGTGTCTCAGTCCCTCAGTGCCTCAGTGACTCTCTGTCTCTGTATCTCTGTGCCTCAGTGTTTCTTTGTCTCTGTGTCTCAGTGTCTCTGTGCCTCAGTGTCTCTGTGTCTCAAAGTCTTTGTGTCTCAGTGCCTCAGACTCTCAGTGTCTTAGTGCCTCAGAGTCTCTGTGACTCTGTGTCTCTGTGTCTCAGAGTCGCAGTGTGTAGAGTCTCTGTGTCTTGGTGCCTCAGTGTCTCAGTGACTCTGTGCCTCAGTCTATCAGACTCTCAGTGTCTCTGTGTCTCAGAGGCTCAGTGTCTCTGTGTCTCAGTGTCTCTGTGTCTCAGTGCCTCAATGTCTCAGTGCCTCAGAATCTCAGTGTCTCTGTGTCTCAGTGTCTGTGTCTCAGTGTCTCAGAGTCTCAGTGTCTCTCTGTCTCTGTGCCTCAGTGTCTCTTTGTCTCTGTGTCTCAGTGTCTCTGTGTCTCAGTGTCTCTGTGCCTCAGTGTCTCAGAGTCTCATTGAGTCTGTGTCTCAGTGTCTCTGTGTCTCAGTGCCTCAGTGTCTCAGTGTCTCAGAATCTCAGAGTCTCTGTGTCTCAGTTTCTGTGTCTCAGTGTCTCAGTCTCAGTGTCTCAGTGCCTCAGAGTCTCAGTGAGTCTGTGTCTCTGTGTCTCAGTGTCTCTGTGTCTCTGTTACTCTGTGTCTCAGTATCTCTGTGTCTCAGAGAGTCAGCGCCTCAGTGTCTCTGTGTCTCAGTGCCTCAGAGTCTCAGTGTCTCAGTGTCTCTGTGTCTCAGTGTCTCAGAGTCTCAGTTTCTCTGTGTCTCAGTGTATCTGTGACCCAGTGTATCGGTGTCTCAGTGTCCCAGAGTTTCAGTGTGTCTAGGTCTCTGTGTCTCAGTGTCTCTGTGCCTCAGTGTCTCAGAATCTCAGTGACTCTGTGTCACAGTGCCAAAGTGTCTCTGTGTCTCAGTTTCTCAGAGTCTCACTGTCTCTGGGTCTCAGTGTCTCTTTGCCTCAGTGTCTCAGTGCCTCAGTGTCTCTGTGTCTCAGTGTCTCTGTGCCTCAGTGTCTCAGAATCTCACTGTCTCTATGTCTCAGTGACTCAGCGGCTCAGAGTCGCAGTGTCTCTGTGTTTCAGTGACTCTGTGCCTCAGTGTCTCAGTGTCTCTGTGTCTCAGTGTCTCTGTGTCTCAGTTTCTCTGTGTCACAGTCTCTCTGCGTCTCAGTGTCTCTGTGGCTCAGTGTCTCAGGGTCTCAGTGTCTCTGTGTCTCAGTGCCTCAGTGTCTCTGTGTCTCACTGTCTCAGAGTTTCAGTGTCTCTATGTCTCTGGGTCTCAGTGTCTCTTTGGCTCAGTGTCTCAGTGTCTCAGAAGCTCAGTGTCCCTGTGGCTCAGTGTCTCAGGGTCTCAGTGTCTCTGTGTCTCAGTGCCTCAGTGTCTCTGTGTCTCACTGGCTCAGTGTTTCAGTGTCTCTATGTCTCTGGGTCTCAGTGTCTCTTTGGCTCAGTGTCTCAGTGTCTCAGAAGCTCAGTGTCCCTGTGTTTCAGTGTCTCTGCGCCTCAGTGACTCTGTGTCTCTGTGTCACTGTGTCTCAGTATCTCAGAGTCTCAGAGTCTCAGTGTCTCTGTGTCTCAGTGTCTCTGCGTCTCAGTGTCTCTGTGCCTCAGTATCTCTGTGTCTCAGTGTCTCAAAGTCTTTGTGTATCAGTGTCTCAGAGTCTCAGTGAGTTTGTGTCTGTCTCTTAGTGTCACACAGTCTCAGTGTCCCAGAGACTCAGTGTCTCCAAGTCTCTGTGTCTCAGTGTCTCAGTGTCTCTGTGCCTCAGTGTATCTGTGTCTCAGTGTCTCAGAGTTTCAGTGTCTCTATGTCTCTGTGTCTCAGTGTCTCAGAGTCTCAGTGTCTCTGTGTCTCAGTGCCTCAGTGTCTCTCTGTCTCAGTGTCTCTGTGCCTCAGTGTCTCTTTGTCTCAGTATCTCAGAGTTTCAGTGTCTCTCTGTCTCTGTGTCTCAGTGTCTCAAAGCCTTTGTGTCTCAGTGTCTCAGACTTCAGTGTCTCAGTGCCTCAGAGTCTCAGTGAGTCTGTTTCTCTGTGTCTTAGAGTCTCAGTGTCCCAGAGTCTCAGTGTCTCTGCTTCTCTGTGTCTCTGTGTCACAGTGTCTCTGTGCCTCAGTGTAACTGTATCTCAGTGTCTCAGAGTTTCAGTGTCTCTATGTCTCTATGTCTCAGGGTCTCTGTGCCTCAGTGTCTCAGTGTCTCAGAGGCTCAGTGTCTCTGTGTCTCAGTGCCTCAGTGTCTCTGTGTCTCAGTGTCTCAGTGTTTCAGAGTCTCAGTGTCTCAGACCCTCAGTGCCTCAGTGACTCTCTGTGTCTGTGTCTCTGTGCCTCAGTGTCTCTTTGTCGCTGTGTCTCAGTGTCTCTGTGCCTCAGTGTCTTTGTGTTTCAGTGTATCAGTGTCTCAGAGACTCACTGTCTCTTTGTCTCTGTGTCTGAGTGTCTCTGTGCATCAGTGTCACAGTGTCTCAGTGTCTCAGTGTCTCAGAGTCAAAGTGTCTCAGTGTCTCAGTGTCTCAGAATCTCAGTGTCACTGTGTCTCAGTATTTGTGTCTCAGTGTCTCAGTGTCTCCGCGTCTCTGTGTCTCTGTGTCTCAGTGTATCTGTTTTTCTGTGTCTCTGTGTCTCAGTGTCTCTGTGTCTCAGTGTCTCAGAGTCTCAGTGTCTCTGTTTCTCTGTGTCTCTGTGTCTCAGTGTCTCTGTGTCTCAGTGTCTCAGAGTCTCAGTGTCTCTGTGTCTCAGTGCCTCGGTGTCTCTGTGTCTCAGTGTCTCAGTGTCTCAGTGTCTCAGAGTCTCACTGTCTCTGTGTCTCAGTGTCTCAGTGTCTCTGTGCCTTAGTGTCTCTGTGTTTCAGTGTCTCTGTGTCTCAGAGACTCACTGTCTCTTTGTCTCTGTGTGAGAGTGTCTCTGTGCATCAGTGTCACAGTGTCTCTGTGTCTCAGTGTCTCTGTGTCTCAGTGTATCACTGTCTCAGAGACTCAGTGTCTCTTTGTCTCTGTGTCTGAGTTTCTCTGTGCCTCAGTGTCACAGGGTAACAGTGTCTCTGTGACTCACTGTCTCAGTGTCTCAGTGTCTCTGTGTATCAGCATCTCAGAGAATCAGTGTCTCTGTGTCTGAGTTTCTCTGTGCCTCAATGGCAGAGTGTCTCAGTGTCTCTGTGTCTCAGTATCTCAGTGTTTTTCTATCTCTGTGTCTCTGTGTCTCAGTGTCTCTGTGTCTCTGTGTCTCAGTGTCTCTGTGTTTCTGTGCCTCAGTGTCTCTGTGTCTCAGTTTCTCTGTGTCTCAGTGTCTCTGCGCCTCAGTGCCTCTGTATCTCTGTGTCTCAGTGTCTCTGTGTTTCTCTGCCTCAGAGTCTCTGTGTCTCTGTGTCTCAGTGTCTCAGAGTCTCAGAGTCTCAGTGTCTCTGTGTTTCAGTGTCTCTGTGCCTCAGTGTCTCTGTGTCTCAGTGTCTCAGAGTCTCAGTGAGTCTGTGTCTCTGTGTTTTAGAGTCTCAGTGTCCCAGAGTCTCAGTTTCTTCACGTCTCTGTCTCTCTGTGTCTCAGTGTCTCTGTGCCTCAGTGTATCTGTGTCACAGTGTCTCAGAGTTTCTGTATCTCTATGGCTCTGTGTCTCAGTGTCTCTGTGCCTCAGTGTCTCAGTGTCTCTGTGTCTCAGTGTCTCTGTGTCTCTGTGTCTCAGTGCCTCAGTGTCTCTGTGTCTCAGTGTCTCAGAGTTTCAGTGTCTCTATGTCTCTGTATCTCAGTGTCTCTGTGCCTCAGTGTCTCAGTGTCTCTGTGTCTCAGTCCCTCAGAGCCTCAGTGACTCTATCTCTGTGTCTCTGTGACTCAGTGTCTCTTTGTCTCTGTGTCTCAGTGTCTCAGTGTCTCTGTGCCCGGTGTCTCTGTGTCTCAGTGTCTCAAAGTCTTTGTGTCTCAGTGTCTCAGACTTCAGTGTCTCAGTGCCTCAGAGTCTCAGTGAGTCTGTTTCTCTGTGTCTTAGAGTCTCAGTGTCTCTGCTTCTCTGTGTCTCTGTGTCACAGTGTCTCTGTGCCTCAGTGTAACTGTATCTCAGTGTCTCAGAGTTTCAGTGTCTCTATGTCTCTATGTCTCAGGGTCTCTGTGCCTCAGTGTCTCAGTGTCTCAGAGGCACAGTGTCTCTGTGTCTCAGTGCCTCAGTGTCTCTGTGTCTCAGTGTCTCAGTGTTTCAGAGTCTCAGTGTCTCAGACCCTCAGTGCCTCAGTGACTCTCTGTGTCTGTGTCTCTGTGCCTCAGTGTCTCTTTGTCGCTGTGTCTCAGTGTCTCTGTGCCTCAGTGTCTTTGTGTTTCAGTGTATCAGTGTCTCAGAGACTCACTGTCTCTTTGTCTCTGTGTCTGAGTGTCTCTGTGCATCAGTGTCACAGTGTCTCAGTGTCTCAGTGACTCAGAGTCAAAGTGTCTCAGTGTCTCAGTGTCTCAGAGTCTCAGAGTTTCAGTGTCTCGATGTCTCTGGGTCTCAGTGTCTCTTTGGCTCAGTGCCTCAGTGTCTCAGAAGCTCAGTGTCTCTGTGTTTCAGTGTCTCTGCGCCTCAGTGACTCTTTGTCACTGTGTCTCAGTGTCTCAGAGTCTCAGAGTCTCAGTGTCTCTGTGTCTCAGTGTCTCAGTGTCTCAGTGTCTCTGTGCCTCAGAGTCTCTGTGTCTCTGTGTCTCAGTGTCTCAAAGTCTTTGTGTCTCAGTGTCTCAGAGTCTCGCTGAGTCTGTGTCTCTGTGTCTTAGAGTCTCAGTGTCCCAGAGTCTCAGTTTCTCTGTCGCAGTGTCTCTGTGCCTCACTTTGTGTCAGTGTCTCAGTGTCTCAGAGTCTCAGTGTCTCTGTGTCTCAGTGCTTCAGGGTCTCTGTGTCTCAGTGTCTCAGAGTTTCAGTGTCTCTATGTCTCTGTGTCTCAGTGTCTCTGTGCCTCAGTGTCTCAGTGTCTCTGTGTCTCAGTCCCTCAGTGCCTCAGTGACTCTCTGTCTCTGTGTCTCTGTGCCTCAGTGTCTCAGTGTCTCTGTGCCTCAGTGTCTCAGTGTCTCTGTGTCTCAGTGTCTCTGTGTCTCAGTTTCTCTGTGTCTCGGTGTCTCTGTGTCTCAGTGTCTCTGTGCCCCAGTGTATCTGTGTCTCAGTGTCCCAGAGTTTCAGTGTCTCTAGGTCTCTGTGTCTCAGTGTCTCTGTGCCTCAGTGTCTCAGTGTCTCAGAGTCTCAGTGACTCTGTGTCTCAGTGCCTCAGTGTCACTCTGTCTCAGTGTCTCAGAGTTTCAGTGTCACAGTTTCTCTGGGTCTCAGTGTCTCAGAGTTTCAGTGTCTCTATGTCTCTGTGTCTCAGTGTCTCAGAGTCTCAGTGTCTCTGTGTCTCAGTGCCTCAGTGTCTCTCTGTCTCAGTGTCTCTGTGCCTCAGTGTCTCTTTGTCTCAGTATCTCAGAGTTTCAGTGTCTCTCTGTCTCTGTGTCTCTGTGCCTCAGTGTCTCTTTGTCTCTGTGTCTCAGTGTCTCTGAGTCTCAGTGTCTCTGTGCCTCAGTGTCTCAGAGTCTCATTGAGTCTGTGTCTCAGTGTCTCTGTGTCTCAGTGCCTCAGTGTCTCAGTGTCTCAGAATCTCAGTGTCACTGTGTCTCAGTGTCTGTGTCTCAGTGTCTCAGTGTCTCCGCGTCTCTGTGTCTCTGTATCTCAGTGTATCTGTTTTTCTGTGTCTCTGTGTCTCAGTGTCTCTGTGTCTCAGTGTCTCAGAGTCTCAGTGTCTCTGTGTCTCAGTGCCTCAGTGTCTCTGTGTCTCAGTGTCTCAGAGTCTCACTCTGTCTGTGTCTCAGTGTCTCAGAGTCTCAGTGACTCAGTGTCTCACTGTCTCTGTGTCTCAGTCATTCAGTGTCTCAGAGTCTCAGTGTCTCAGTGTCTCAGAGTCTCACTGTCTCTGTGTCTCACTGTCTCTCTGTTTCAGTGACTCAGTGTCTCAGAGTCTCAGTGTCTCAGTGTCTCAGAGGCTCACTGTCTCTGTGTCTCAGTGACTCAGAGTCTCAGGGTCTAAGTGTCTCAGAGTCTCAGTATGTCAGTGTCTCAGAGTCTCACTGTCTCATTGTCTATGTGCCTCAGTGTCTCAGAGTCTCACTGTCTCTGTGTCTCTGTGTCTCAGTGTCTCAGTGTCTCAGGGTCTCAGTGTCTCAGTGTCTCAGTGTCTCTGTGTCTCAGAGTCTCAGTGTCTCAGTGTCTCAGTGTCTCAGTCTCAGTGTCTCAGTGTCTCAGAGAGTCAGCGCCTCAGTGTCTCTGTGTCTCAGTGCCTCAGAGTCTCAGTGTCTCAGTGTCTCTGTGTCTCAGTGTCTCAGAGTCTCAGTTTCTCTGTGTCTCAGTGTCTCTGTGACCCAGTGTATCGGTGTCTCAGTGTCCCAGAGTTTCAGTGTGTCTAGGTCTCTGTGTCTCAGTGTCTCTGTGCCTCAGTGTCTCAGAATCTCAGTGACTCTGTGTCGCAGTGACAAAGTGTCTCTGTGTCTCAGTTTCTCAGAGTCTCACTGTCTCTGGGTCTCAGTGTCTCTTTGCCTCAGTGTCTCAGTGCCTCAGTGTCTCTGTGTCTCAGTGTCTCTGTGCCTCAGTGTCTCAGAGTCTCACTGTCTCTATGTCTCAGTGACTCAACGGCTCAGAGTCGCAGTGTCTCTGTGTTTCAGTGACTCTGTGCCTCAGTGTCTCAGTGTCTCTGTGTCTCAGTGTCTCTGTGTCTCAGTTTCTCTGAGTCACAGTGTCTCTGCGTCTCAGTGTCTCTGTGGCTCAGTGTCTCAGGGTCTCAGTGTCTCTGTGTCTCAGTGCCTCAGTGTCTCTGTGTCTCACTGGCTCAGAGTTTCAGTGTCTCTATGTCTCTGGGTCTCAGTGTCTCTTTGGCTCAGTGTCTCAGTGTCTCAGAAGCTCAGTGTCCCTGTGTTTCAGTGTCTCTGCGCCTCAGTGACTCTGTGTCTCTGTGTCACTGTGTCTCAGTATCTCAGAGTCTCAGAGTCTCAGTGTCTCTGTGTCTCAGTGTCTCAGTGTCTCAGTGTCTCTGTGCCTCAGTATCTCTGTGTCTCAGTGTCTCAAAGTCTTTGAGTCTCAGTGTCTCAGAGTCTCAGTGAGTCTGTGTCTGTCTCTTAGTGTCACACAGTCTCAGTGTCCCAGAGACTCAGTGTCTCCACGTCTCTGTGTCTCTGTGTCTCAGAGTCTCAGTGTCTCTGTGTCTCAGTGCCTCAGTGTTTCTCTGTCGCAGTGTCTCTGTGCCTCACTTTGTGTCAGTGTCTCAGTGTCTCTGTGCCTCAGTGTATCTGTGTCTCAGTGTCTCAGAGTTTCAGTGTCTCTATGTCTCTGTGTCTCAGTGTCTCAGAGTCTCAGTGTCTCTGTGTCTCAGTGCCTCAGTGTCTCTCTGTCTCAGTGTCTCTGTGCCTCAGTGTCTCTTTGTCTCAGTATCTCAGAGTTTCAGTGTCTCTCTGTCTCTGTGTCTCTGTGCCTCAGTGTCTCTTTGTCTCTGTGTCTCAGTGTCTCTGAGTCTCAGTGTCTCTGTGCCTCAGTGTCTCAGAGTCTCATTGAGTCTGTGTCTCAGTGTCTCTGTGTCTCAGTGCCTCAGTGTCTCAGAATCTCAGTGTCACTGTGTCTCAGTGTCTGTGTCTCAGTGTCTCAGTGTCTCCGCGTCTCTGTGTCTCTGTGTCTCAGTGTATCTGTTTTTCTGTGTCTCTGTGTCTCAGTGTCTCTGTGTCTCAGTGTCTCAGAGTCTCAGTGTCTCTGTGTCTCAGTGCCTCAGTGTCTCTGTGTCTCAATGTCTCAGAGTCTCACTGTCTCTGTGTCTCAGTGTCTCAGAGTCTCAGTGACTCAGTGTCTCACTGTCTCTGTGTCTCAGTCATTCAGTGTCTCAGAGTCTCAGTGTCTCAGTGTCTCAGAGTCTCAGTGTCTCAGAGTCTCAGTGTCTCTGTGTCTCAGTGTCTCAGTGTCTCTGTGTCTCAGTGTCTCAGAGTCTCACAGTCTCTGTGTCTCACTGTCTCTGTGTCTCAGTGACTCAGTGTCTCAGAGTCTCAGTGTCTCAGTGTCTCAGAGTCTCACTGTCTCTGTGTCTCAGTGACTCAGAGTCTCAGGGTCTCAGTGTCTCAGAGTCTCAGTATCTCAGTGTCTCAGAGTCTCAGTGTCTCAATGTCTATGTGCCTCAATGTCTCAGAGTCTCACTGTCTCTGTGTCTCTGTGTCTCAGTGTCTCAGTGTCTCAGGGTCTCAGTGTCTCAGTGTCTCAGTGTCTCTGTGTCTCAGAGTCTCAGTGTCTCAGTGTCTCAGTGTCTCTGAGTCTCAGTCTCAGTGTCTCAGTGCCTCAGAGTCTCAGTGAGTCTGTGTCTCTGTGTCTCAGTGTCTCTGTGTCTCAGTGTCTCTGTGTCTCAGAGACTCAGCGCCTCAGTGTCTCAGTGTCTCAGTGCCTCAGAGTCTCAGTGTCTCAGTGTCTCTGTGTCTCAGTGTCTCAGTGTATCTGTGTCTCAGTGTCCCAGAGTTTCAGTGTGTCTAGGTCTCTGTGTCTCAGTGTCTCTGTGCCTCAGTGTCTCAGAATCTCAGTGACTCTGTGTCGCAGTGCCAAAGTGTCTCTGTGTCTCAGTGTCTCAGAGTTCAGTGTCTCTATGTCTCTGTGTCTCTGGGTCTCAGTGTCTCTGTGCCTCAGAGCCTCAGTGTCTCTGTGTCTCAGTGTCTCTGTGCCTCAGTGTCTCAGAGTCTCACTGTCTCTGTGTCTCAGTGACTCAGCGGCTCAGAGTCGCAGTGTCTCTGTGTTTCAGTGTCTCTGTGCCTCAGTGTCTCAGTGTCTCTGTGTCTCAGTGTCTCTGTGTCTCAGTTTCTCTGTGTCTCAGTGTCTCTGCGTCTCAGTGTCTCTGTGCCTCAGTGTCTCAGGGTCTCAGTGTCTCTGTGTCTCAGTGCCTCAGTGTCTCTGTGTCTCAGAGTTTCAGTGTCTCTATGTCTCTGGGTCTCAGTGTCTCTTTGGCTCAGTGTCTCAGAAGCTCATTGTCTCTGTGTTTCAGTGTCTCTGCGCCTCAGTGACTCTGTGTCTCTGTGTCACTGTGTCTCAGTATCTCAGAGTCTCAGAGTCTCAGTGTCTCTGTGTCTCAGTGTCTCAGTGTCTCTGTGCCTCAGTATCTCTGTGTCTCAGTGTCTCAAAGTCTTTGAGTCTCAGTGTCTCAGAGTCTCAGTGAGTCTGTGTCTGTCTCTTAGTGTCACACAGTCTCAGTGTCCCAGAGACTCAGTGTCTCCAAGTCTCTGTGTCTCTGTGTCTCAGTGTCTCTGTGCCTCAGTGTATCTGTGTCTCAGTGTCTCAGAGTTTCAGTGTCTCTATGTCCCTGTGTCTCAGTGTCTCTGTGCCTCAGTGTCTCAGAGTCTCTGTGTCTCAGTGTGTCAGTGCCTCGGTGTCTCTCTGTCTCATTGTCTCTGTGCCTCAGTGTCTCACTGTCTCAGTGTCTCAGTATCTCTGTGTCTCAGTGTATCAGCATCTCAGAGAATCAGTGTCTCTGTGTCTCAGTGTCTCAATGTATTTCTATCTCTGTGTCTCTGTGTCTCAGTGTCTCTGTGTTTCTGTGCCTCAGTGTCTCTGTGTCTCAGTTTCTCTGTGTCTCAGTGTCTCTGCGCCTCAGTGCCTCTGTGCCTCTGTGTCTCTGTGTCTCAGTGTCTCTGTGTTTCTGTGCCTCAGTGTCTCAGTGTCTCTGTGTCTCTGTGTCTCAGTGTCTCAGAGTCTCAGAGTCTCAGTGTCTCTGTGTCTCAGTGTCTCTCTGTCTCTGTGTCTCAGTGTCTCTGTGGCTCAGTGTCTCTGTGTCTCAGTGTCTCAAAGTCTTTGTGTCTCAGTGTCTCAGAGTCTCGCTGAGTCTGTGTCTCTGTGTCTTAGAGTCTCAGTGTCCCAGAGTCTCAGTTTCTTCACGTCTCTGTCTCTCAGTGTCTCAGTGTCTCTGTGCCTCAGTGTATCTGTGTCTCAGTGTCTCAGAGTTTCTGTATCTCTATGGCTCTGTGTCTCAGTGTCTCTGTGCCTCAGAGTCTCACTGTCTCAGAGTCTCAGTGTCTCTGTGTCTCAGTGCCTCAGTGTCTCTGTGTCTCAGTGTCTCAGAGTTTCAGTGTCTCTATGTCTCTGTATCTCAGTGTCTCTGTGCCTCAGTGTCTCAGTGTCTCTGTGTCTCAGTCCCTCAGAGCCTCAGTGACTCTCTATCTCTGTGTCTCTGTGCCTCAGTGTCTCTTTGTCTCTGTGTCTCAGTGTCTCAGTGTCTCTGTGCCCGGTGTCTCTGTGTCTCAGTGTCTCAAAGTCTTTGTGTCTCAGTGTCTCAGACTCTCAGTGTCTCAGTGCCTCAGAGTCTCAGTGAGTCTGCTTCTCTGTGTCTTAGAGTCTCAGTGTCCCAGAGTCTCAGTGTCTCTGCTTCTCTGTGTCTCAGTGTCTCTGTGCCTCAGTGTAACTGTATCTCAGTGTCTCAGAGTTTCAGTGTCTCTATGTCTCTATGTCTCAGGGTCTCTGTGCCTCAGTGTCTCAGTGTCTCAGACGCTCAGTGTCTCAGTGTCTCAGTGCCTCAGTGTCTCAGTGTCTCAAAGTTTCAGTGTCTCTATGTCTCTGTATCTCAGTGTCTCTGTGCCTCAGTGTCTCTTTGTCTCTGTGTCTCAGTCTCTCAGTGTCTCTGTGCCTCAGTGTCTCTGTGTCTCAGTGTCTCAAAGTGTTTGTGTTTGAGTGTCTCAGAGTCTCAGTGATTCTGTTTCGCTGTGTCTTAGTGTCTCACAGTCTCAGTGTCCCAGAGTCTCAGTTTCTTCACATCTCTGTGTCTCTGTGTTTCAGTGTCTCAGAGTTTCTGTATCTCTATGTCTCTGAGTCTCAGTGTCTCTGTGCCTCAGTGTCTCAGTGTCTCAGAGTCTCAGTGTCTCAGTGTCTCAGTGCCTCAGTGTCTCAGTGTCTCAAAGTTTCAGTGTCTCTATGTCTCTGTATCTCAGTGTCTCAGTGCCTCAGAGTCTCAGTGTCTCAGTGTCTCTGTGTCTCAGTGTCTCAGTGTCTCAGTGTATCTGTGTCTCAGTGTCCCAGAGTTTCAGTGTGTCTAGGTCTCTGTGTCTCAGTGTCTCTGTGCCTCAGTGTCTCAGAATCTCAGTGACTCTGTGTCTCAGTGCCAAAGTGTCTCTGTGTCTCAGTGTCTCAGAGTTCAGTGTCTCTATGTCTCTGTGTCTCTGGGTCTCAGTGTCTCTGTGCCTCAGTGCCTCAGTGTCTCTGTGTCTCAGTGTCTCTGTGCCTCAGTGTCTCAGAGTCTCACTGTCTCTGTGTCTCAGTGACTCAGCGGCTCAGAGTCGCAGTGTCTCTGTGTTTCAGTGTCTCTGTGCCTCAGTGTCTCAGTGTCTCTGTGTCTCAGTGTCTCTGTGTCTCAGTTTCGCTGTGTCTCAGTGTCTCTGCGTCTCAGTGTCTCTGTGCCTCAGTGTCTCAGGGTCTCAGTGTCTCTGTGTCTCAGTGCCTCAGTGTCTCTGTGTCTCAGAGTTTCAGTGTCTCTATGTCTCTGGGTCTCAGTGTCTCTTTGGCTCAGTGTCTCAGAAGCTCATTGTCTCTGTGTTTCAGTGTCTCTGCGCCTCAGTGACTCTGTGTCTCTGTGTCACTGTGTCTCAGTATCTCAGAGTCTCAGAGTCTCAGTGTCTCTGTGTCTCAGTGTCTCAGTGTCTCTGTGCCTCAGTATCTCTGTGTCTCAGTGTCTCAAAGTCTTTGAGTCTCAGTGTCTCAGAGTCTCAGTGAGTCTGTGTCTGTCTCTTAGTGTCACACAGTCTCAGTGTCCCAGAGACTCAGTGTCTCCAAGTCTCTGTGTCTCTGTGTCTCAGTGTCTCTGTGCCTCAGTGTATCTGTGTCTCAGTGTCTCAGAGTTTCAGTGTCTCTATGTCCCTGTGTCTCAGTGTCTCTGTGCCTCAGTGTCTCAGAGTCTCTGTGTCTCAGTGTCTCAGTGCCTCGGTGTCTCTCTGTCTCATTGTCTCTGTGCCTCAGTGTCTCTTTGTCTCAGTATCTCAGAGTTTCAGTGTCTCTATGTCTCTGTGTCTCAGTGTCTCTGTGCCTCAGTGTCTCAGTGTCTCTGTGCCTCAGTGTCTCACTGTCTCAGTGTCTCAGTATCTCTGTGTCTCAGTGTATCAGCATCTCAGAGAATCAGTGTCTCTGTGTCTCAGTGTCTCAATGTATTTCTATCTCTGTGTCTCTGTGTCTCAGTGTCTCTGTGTTTCTGTGCCTCAGTGTCTCTGTGTCTCAGTTTCTCTGTGTCTCAGTGTCTCTGCGCCTCAGTGCCTCTGTGTCTCTGTGTCTCTGTGTCTCAGTGTCTCTGTGTTTCTGTGCCTCAGTGTCTCTGTGTCTCTGTGTCTCAGTGTCTCAGAGTCTCAGAGTCTCAGTGTCTCTGTGTCTCAGTGTCTCTCTGTCTCTGTGTCTCAGTGTCTCTGTGGCTCAGTGTCTCTGTGTCTCAGTGTCTCAAAGTCTTTGTGTCTCAGTGTCTCAGAGTCTCGCTGAGTCTGTGTCTCTGTGTCTTAGAGTCTCAGTGTCCCAGAGTCTCAGTTTCTTCACGTCTCTGTCTCTCTGTGTCTCAGTGTCTCTGTGCCTCAGTGTATCTGTGTCTCAGTGTCTCAGAGTTTCTGTATCTCTATGGCTCTGTGTCTCAGTGTCTCTGTGCCTCAGAGTCTCACTGTCTCAGAGTCTCAGTGTCTCTGTGTCTCAGTGCCTCAGTGTCTCTGTGTCTCAGTGTCTCAGAGTTTCAGTGTCTCTATGTCTCTGTATCTCAGTGTCTCTGTGCCTCAGTGTCTCAGTGTCTCTGTGTCTCAGTCCCTCAGAGCCTCAGTGACTCTCTATCTCTGTGTCTCTGTGCCTCAGTGTCTCTTTGTCTCTGTGTCTCAGTGTCTCAGTGTCTCTGTGCCCGGTGTCTCTGTGTCTCAGTGTCTCAAAGTCTTTGTGTCTCAGTGTCTCAGACTCTCAGTGTCTCAGTGCCTCAGAGTCTCAGTGAGTCTGCTTCTCTGTGTCTTAGAGTCTCAGTGTCCCAGAGTCTCAGTGTCTCTGCTTCTCTGTGTCTCAGTGTCTCTGTGCCTCAGTGTAACTGTATCTCAGTGTCTCAGAGTTTCAGTGTCTCTATGTCTCTATGTCTCAGGGTCTCTGTGCCTCAGTGTCTCAGTGTCTCAGACGCTCAGTGTCTCAGTGTCTCAGTGCCTCAGTGTCTCAGTGTCTCAAAGTTTCAGTGTCTCTATGTCTCTGTATCTCAGTGTCTCTGTGCCTCAGTGTCTCTTTGTCTCTGTGTCTCAGTCTCTCAGTGTCTCTGTGCCTCAGTGTCTCTGTGTCTCAGTGTCTCAAAGTGTTTGTGTTTGAGTGTCTCAGAGTCTCAGTGATTCTGTTTCGCTGTGTCTTAGTGTCTCACAGTCTCAGTGTCCCAGAGTCTCAGTTTCTTCACATCTCTGTGTCTCTGTGTTTCAGTGTCTCAGAGTTTCTGTATCTCTTTGTCTCTGTGTCTCTGTGCCTCAGTGTCTCTGTGTCTCAGTGTCTCAAAGTCTTTGTGTCTCAGTGTCTCAGACTCTCAGTGTCTCAGTGCCTCAGAGTCTCAGTGAGTCTGTGTCTCTGTGTCTTAGAGTCTCAGTGTCCCAGAGTCTCAGTGTCTCCGCTTCTCTGTGTATCTGTATCTCAGTGTCTCAGAGTTTCAGTGTCTCTATGTCTCTGTGTCTCAGTGTCTCTGTGCCTCAGTGTCTCAGAGTCTCAGTGTCTCTGTGTCTCAGTGCCTTAGTGTCTCTGTGTCCCAGTGTCTCAGAGTTTCAGTGTCTCTATGTCTCAGTGTCTCAGTCTCTCTCTGTGTCAGTGCCTCAGTGTCTCTCTGTCTCAGTGTCTCTGTGCCTCAGTGCCACTTTGTGTCAGTGTCTCAGTGTCTCAGAGTCTCAGTGTCTCTGTGTCTCAGTGCCTCAGGTTCTCTGTGTCTCAGTGTCTCATTGTATCTGTATCTCAGTGTCTCAGAGTTTCAGTTTCTCTATGCCTCTGTGTCTCAGTGTCTCTGTGCCTCAGTGTCTCAGAGTTTCATTTTCTCTATGTCTCAGTGCCTCAGTGTCTCTGTGTCTCAGTGTCTCAGTGCCTCAGTGTCTCTCTGTCTCAGTGTCTCTGTGTCTCAGTGCCTCAGTGTCTCTGTGTCTCAGTGTCTCAGTGCCTCAGTGTCTCAGAGTCTCAGTGTCTCTGTGTCTCAGTGCCTCAGTGTCTCTGTGTCTCAGTGTCTCAGTGCCTCAGTGTCTCTCTGTCTCAGTGTCTCTGTGCCTCAGTGTCACTTTGTGTCAGTGTCTCAGTGCCTCAGGGTCTCTGTGTCACAGTGCCTCAGTGTCTCTGTGTCTCAGTGTCTCAGTGCCTCAGTGTCTCTCTGTCTCAGTGTCTCTGTGTCTCAGTGCCTCAGTGTCTCTGTGTCTCAGTGTCTCAGTGCCTCAGTGTCTCAGAGTCTCAGTGTCTCTGTGTCTCAGTGCCTCAGTGTCTCTGTGTCTCAGTGTCTCAGTGCCTCAGTGTCTCTCTGTCTCAGTGTCTCTGTGCCTCAGTGTCACTTTGTGTCAGTGTCTCAGTGTCTCAGAATCTCAGTGTCACTGTGTCTCAGTGTCTGTGTCTCAGTGTCTCAGTGTCTCCGCGTCTCTGTGTCTCTGTGTCTCAGTGTATCTGTTTTTCTGTGTCTCTGTGTCTCAGTGTCTCTGTGTCTCAGTGTCTCAGAGTCTCAGTGTCTCTGTGTCTCAGTGCCTCAGTGTCTCTGTGTCTCAATGTCTCAGAGTCTCACTGTCTCTGTGTCTCAGTGTCTCAGAGTCTCAGTGACTCAGTGTCTCACTGTCTCTGTGTCTCAGTCATTCAGTGTCTCAGAGTCTCAGTGTCTCAGTGTCTCAGAGTCTCAGTGTCTCAGAGTCTCAGTGTCTCTGTGTCTCAGTGTCTCAGTGTCTCTGTGTCTCAGTGTCTCAGAGTCTCACAGTCTCTGTGTCTCACTGTCTCTGTGTCTCAGTGACTCAGTGTCTCAGAGTCTCAGTGTCTCAGTGTCTCAGAGTCTCACTGTCTCTGTGTCTCAGTGACTCAGAGTCTCAGGGTCTCAGTGTCTCAGAGTCTCAGTATCTCAGTGTCTCAGAGTCTCAGTGTCTCAATGTCTATGTGCCTCAATGTCTCAGAGTCTCACTGTCTCTGTGTCTCTGTGTCTCAGTGTCTCAGTGTCTCAGGGTCTCAGTGTCTCAGTGTCTCAGTGTCTCTGTGTCTCAGAGTCTCAGTGTCTCAGTGTCTCAGTGTCTCTGAGTCTCAGTCTCAGTGTCTCAGTGCCTCAGAGTCTCAGTGAGTCTGTGTCTCTGTGTCTCAGTGTCTCTGTGTCTCTGTTTCTCTGTGTCTCAGTGTCTCTGTGTCTCAGAGACTCAGCGCCTCAGTGTCTCAGTGTCTCAGTGCCTCAGAGTCTCAGTGTCTCAGTGTCTCTGTGTCTCAGTGTCTCAGTGTATCTGTGTCTCAGTGTCCCAGAGTTTCAGTGTGTCTAGGTCTCTGTGTCTCAGTGTCTCTGTGCCTCAGTGTCTCAGAATCTCAGTGACTCTGTGTCGCAGTGCCAAAGTGTCTCTGTGTCTCAGTGTCTCAGAGTTCAGTGTCTCTATGTCTCTGTGTCTCTGGGTCTCAGTGTCTCTGTGCCTCAGTGCCTCAGTGTCTCTGTGTCTCAGTGTCTCTGTGCCTCAGTGTCTCAGAGTCTCACTGTCTCTGTGTCTCAGTGACTCAGCGGCTCAGAGTCGCAGTGTCTCTGTGTTTCAGTGTCTCTGTGCCTCAGTGTCTCAGTGTCTCTGTGTCTCAGTGTCTCTGTGTCTCAGTTTCTCTGTGTCTCAGTGTCTCTGCGTCTCAGTGTCTCTGTGCCTCAGTGTCTCAGGGTCTCAGTGTCTCTGTGTCTCAGTGCCTCAGTGTCTCTGTGTCTCAGAGTTTCAGTGTCTCTATGTCTCTGGGTCTCAGTGTCTCTTTGGCTCAGTGTCTCAGAAGCTCATTGTCTCTGTGTTTCAGTGTCTCTGCGCCTCAGTGACTCTGTGTCTCTGTGTCACTGTGTCTCAGTATCTCAGAGTCTCAGAGTCTCAGTGTCTCTGTGTCTCAGTGTCTCAGTATCTCTGTGCCTCAGTATCTCTGTGTCTCAGTGTCTCAAAGTCTTTGAGTCTCAGTGTCTCAGAGTCTCAGTGAGTCTGTGTCTGTCTCTTAGTGTCACACAGTCTCAGTGTCCCAGAGACTCAGTGTCTCCAAGTCTCTGTGTCTCTGTGTCTCAGTGTCTCTGTGCCTCAGTGTATCTGTGTCTCAGTGTCTCAGAGTTTCAGTGTCTCTATGTCCCTGTGTCTCAGTGTCTCTGTGCCTCAGTGTCTCAGAGTCTCTGTGTCTCAGTGTCTCAGTGCCTCGGTGTCTCTCTGTCTCATTGTCTCTGTGCCTCAGTGTCTCACTGTCTCAGTGTCTCAGTATCTCTGTGTCTCAGTGTATCAGCATCTCAGAGAATCAGTGTCTCTGTGTCTCAGTGTCTCAATGTATTTCTATCTCTGTGTCTCAGTGTCTCTGTGTTTCTGTGCCTCAGTGTCTCTGTGTCTCAGTTTCTCTGTGTCTCAGTGTCTCTGCGCCTCAGTGCCTCTGTGCCTCTGTGTCTCTGTGTCTCAGTGTCTCTGTGTTTCTGTGCCTCAGTGTCTCTGTGTCTCTGTGTCTCAGTGTCTCAGAGTCTCAGAGTCTCAGTGTCTCTGTGTCTCAGTGTCTCTCTGTCTCTGTGTCTCAGTGTCTCTGTGGCTCAGTGTCTCTGTGTCTCAGTGTCTCAAAGTCTTTGTGTCTCAGTGTCTCAGAGTCTCGCTGAGTCTGTGTCTCTGTGTCTTAGAGTCTCAGTGTCCCAGAGTCTCAGTTTCTTCACGTCTCTGTCTCTCTGTGTCTCAGTGTCTCTGTGCCTCAGTGTATCTGTGTCTCAGTGTCTCAGAGTTTCTGTATCTCTATGGCTCTGTGTCTCAGTGTCTCTGTGCCTCAGAGTCTCACTGTCTCAGAGTCTCAGTGTCTCTGTGTCTCAGTGCCTCAGTGTCTCTGTGTCTCAGTGTCTCAGAGTTTCAGTGTCTCTATGTCTCTGTATCTCAGTGTCTCTGTGCCTCAGTGTCTCAGTGTCTCTGTGTCTCAGTCCCTCAGAGCCTCAGTGACTCTCTATCTCTGTGTCTCTGTGCCTCAGTGTCTCTTTGTCTCTGTGTCTCAGTGTCTCAGTGTCTCTGTGCCCGGTGTCTCTGTGTCTCAGTGTCTCAAAGTCTTTGTGTCTCAGTGTCTCAGACTCTCAGTGTCTCAGTGCCTCAGAGTCTCAGTGAGTCTGCTTCTCTGTGTCTTAGAGTCTCAGTGTCCCAGAGTCTCAGTGTCTCTGCTTCTCTGTGTCTCAGTGTCTCTGTGCCTCAGTGTAACTGTATCTCAGTGTCTCAGAGTTTCAGTGTCTCTATGTCTCTATGTCTCAGGGTCTCTGTGCCTCAGTGTCTCAGTGTCTCAGACGCTCAGTGTCTCAGTGTCTCAGTGCCTCAGTGTCTCAGTGTCTCAAAGTTTCAGTGTCTCTATGTCTCTGTATCTCAGTGTCTCTGTGCCTCAGTGTCTCTTTGTCTCTGTGTCTCAGTCTCTCAGTGTCTCTGTGCCTCAGTGTCTCTGTGTCTCAGTGTCTCAAAGTGTTTGTGTTTGAGTGTCTCAGAGTCTCAGTGATTCTGTTTCGCTGTGTCTTAGTGTCTCACAGTCTCAGTGTCCCAGAGTCTCAGTTTCTTCACATCTCTGTGTCTCTGTGTTTCAGTGTCTCAGAGTTTCTGTATCTCTATGTCTCTGAGTCTCAGTGTCTCTGTGCCTCAGTGTCTCAGTGTCTCAGAGTCTCAGTGTCTCAGTGTCTCAGTGCCTCAGTGTCTCAGTGTCTCAAAGTTTCAGTGTCTCTATGTCTCTGTATCTCAGTGTCTCAGTGCCTCAGAGTCTCAGTGTCTCAGTGTCTCTGTGTCTCAGTGTCTCAGTGTCTCAGTGTATCTGTGTCTCAGTGTCCCAGAGTTTCAGTGTGTCTAGGTCTCTGTGTCTCAGTGTCTCTGTGCCTCAGTGTCTCAGAATCTCAGTGACTCTGTGTCGCAGTGCCAAAGTGTCTCTGTGTCTCAGTGTCTCAGAGTTCAGTGTCTCTATGTCTCTGTGTCTCTGGGTCTCAGTGTCTCTGTGCCTCAGTGCCTCAGTGTCTCTGTGTCTCAGTGTCTCTGTGCCTCAGTGTCTCAGAGTCTCACTGTCTCTGTGTCTCAGTGACTCAGCGGCTCAGAGTCGCAGTGTCTCTGTGTTTCAGTGTCTCTGTGCCTCAGTGTCTCAGTGTCTCTGTGTCTCAGTGTCTCTGTGTCTCAGTTTCGCTGTGTCTCAGTGTCTCTGCGTCTCAGTGTCTCTGTGCCTCAGTGTCTCAGGGTCTCAGTGTCTCTGTGTCTCAGTGCCTCAGTGTCTCTGTGTCTCAGAGTTTCAGTGTCTCTATGTCTCTGGGTCTCAGTGTCTCTTTGGCTCAGTGTCTCAGAAGCTCATTGTCTCTGTGTTTCAGTGTCTCTGCGCCTCAGTGACTCTGTGTCTCTGTGTCACTGTGTCTCAGTATCTCAGAGTCTCAGAGTCTCAGTGTCTCTGTGTCTCAGTGTCTCAGTGTCTCTGTGCCTCAGTATCTCTGTGTCTCAGTGTCTCAAAGTCTTTGAGTCTCAGTGTCTCAGAGTCTCAGTGAGTCTGTGTCTGTCTCTTAGTGTCACACAGTCTCAGTGTCCCAGAGACTCAGTGTCTCCAAGTCTCTGTGTCTCTGTGTCTCAGTGTCTCTGTGCCTCAGTGTATCTGTGTCTCAGTGTCTAGAGTTTCAGTGTCTCTATGTCCCTGTGTCTCAGTGTCTCTGTGCCTCAGTGTCTCAGAGTCTCTGTGTCTCAGTGTCTCAGTGCCTCGGTGTCTCTCTGTCTCATTGTCTCTGTGCCTCAGTGTCTCTTTGTCTCAGTATCTCAGAGTTTCAGTGTCTCTATGTCTCTGTGTCTCAGTGTCTCTGTGCCTCAGTGTCTCAGTGTCTCTGTGCCTCAGTGTCTCACTGTCTCAGTGTCTCAGTATCTCTGTGTCTCAGTGTATCAGCATCTCAGAGAATCAGTGTCTCTGTGTCTCAGTGTCTCAATGTATTTCTATCTCTGTGTCTCTGTGTCTCAGTGTCTCTGTGTTTCTGTGCCTCAGTGTCTCTGTGTCTCAGTTTCTCTGTGTCTCAGTGTCTCTGCGCCTCAGTGCCTCTGTGTCTCTGTGTCTCTGTGTCTCAGTGTCTCTGTGTTTCTGTGCCTCAGTGTCTCTGTGTCTCTGTGTCTCAGTGTCTCAGAGTCTCAGAGTCTCAGTGTCTCTGTGTCTCAGTGTCTCTCTGTCTCTGTGTCTCAGTGTCTCTGTGGCTCAGTGTCTCTGTGTCTCAGTGTCTCAAAGTCTTTGTGTCTCAGTGTCTCAGAGTCTCGCTGAGTCTGTGTCTCTGTGTCTTAGAGTCTCAGTGTCCCAGAGTCTCAGTTTCTTCACGTCTCTGTCTCTCTGTGTCTCAGTGTCTCTGTGCCTCAGTGTATCTGTGTCTCAGTGTCTCAGAGTTTCTGTATCTCTATGGCTCTGTGTCTCAGTGTCTCTGTGCCTCAGAGTCTCACTGTCTCAGAGTCTCAGTGTCTCTGTGTCTCAGTGCCTCAGTGTCTCTGTGTCTCAGTGTCTCAGAGTTTCAGTGTCTCTATGTCTCTGTATCTCAGTGTCTCTGTGCCTCAGTGTCTCAGTGTCTCTGTGTCTCAGTCCCTCAGAGCCTCAGTGACTCTCTATCTCTGTGTCTCTGTGCCTCAGTGTCTCTTTGTCTCTGTGTCTCAGTGTCTCAGTGTCTCTGTGCCCGGTGTCTCTGTGTCTCAGTGTCTCAAAGTCTTTGTGTCTCAGTGTCTCAGACTCTCAGTGTCTCAGTGCCTCAGAGTCTCAGTGAGTCTGCTTCTCTGTGTCTTAGAGTCTCAGTGTCCCAGAGTCTCAGTGTCTCTGCTTCTCTGTGTCTCAGTGTCTCTGTGCCTCAGTGTAACTGTATCTCAGTGTCTCAGAGTTTCAGTGTCTCTATGTCTCTATGTCTCAGGGTCTCTGTGCCTCAGTGTCTCAGTGTCTCAGACGCTCAGTGTCTCAGTGTCTCAGTGCCTCAGTGTCTCAGTGTCTCAAAGTTTCAGTGTCTCTATGTCTCTGTATCTCAGTGTCTCTGTGCCTCAGTGTCTCTTTGTCTCTGTGTCTCAGTCTCTCAGTGTCTCTGTGCCTCAGTGTCTCTGTGTCTCAGTGTCTCAAAGTGTTTGTGTTTGAGTGTCTCAGAGTCTCAGTGATTCTGTTTCGCTGTGTCTTAGTGTCTCACAGTCTCAGTGTCCCAGAGTCTCAGTTTCTTCACATCTCTGTGTCTCTGTGTTTCAGTGTCTCAGAGTTTCTGTATCTCTTTGTCTCTGTGTCTCTGTGCCTCAGTGTCTCTGTGTCTCAGTGTCTCAAAGTCTTTGTGTCTCAGTGTCTCAGACTCTCAGTGTCTCAGTGCCTCAGAGTCTCAGTGAGTCTGTGTCTCTGTGTCTTAGAGTCTCAGTGTCCCAGAGTCTCAGTGTCTCCGCTTCTCTGTGTATCTGTATCTCAGTGTCTCAGAGTTTCAGTGTCTCTATGTCTCTGTGTCTCAGTGTCTCTGTGCCTCAGTGTCTCAGAGTCTCAGTGTCTCTGTGTCTCAGTGCCTTAGTGTCTCTGTGTCCCAGTGTCTCAGAGTTTCAGTGTCTCTATGTCTCAGTGTCTCAGTCTCTCTCTGTGTCAGTGCCTCAGTGTCTCTCTGTCTCAGTGTCTCTGTGCCTCAGTGCCACTTTGTGTCAGTGTCTCAGTGTCTCAGAGTCTCAGTGTCTCTGTGTCTCAGTGCCTCAGGTTCTCTGTGTCTCAGTGTCTCATTGTATCTGTATCTCAGTGTCTCAGAGTTTCAGTTTCTCTATGCCTCTGTGTCTCAGTGTCTCTGTGCCTCAGTGTCTCAGAGTTTCATTTTCTCTATGTCTCAGTGCCTCAGTGTCTCTGTGTCTCAGTGTCTCAGTGCCTCAGTGTCTCTCTGTCTCAGTGTCTCTGTGTCTCAGTGCCTCAGTGTCTCTGTGTCTCAGTGTCTCAGTGCCTCAGTGTCTCAGAGTCTCAGTGTCTCTGTGTCTCAGTGCCTCAGTGTCTCTGTGTCTCAGTGTCTCAGTGCCTCAGTGTCTCTCTGTCTCAGTGTCTCTGTGCCTCAGTGTCACTTTGTGTCAGTGTCTCAGTGCCTCAGGGTCTCTGTGTCACAGTGCCTCAGTGTCTCTGTGTCTCAGTGTCTCAGTGCCTCAGTGTCTCTCTGTCTCAGTGTCTCTGTGTCTCAGTGCCTCAGTGTCTCTGTGTCTCAGTGTCTCAGTGCCTCAGTGTCTCAGAGTCTCAGTGTCTCTGTGTCTCAGTGCCTCAGTGTTTCTGTGTCTCAGTGTCTCAGTGCCTCAGTGTCTCTCTGTCTCAGTGTCTCTGTGCCTCAGTGTCACTTTGTGTCAGTGTCTCAGTGCCTCAGTGTCTCTGTGTCACAGAGTCTCAGTGTCTCTGTGTCTCAGTCCCTCAGTGCCTCAGTGACTCTCTGTCTCTGTATCTCTGTGCCTCAGTGTTTCTTTGTCTCTGTGTCTCAGTGTCTCAGTGTCTCTGTGCCTCAGTGTCTCTGTGTCTCAAAGTCTTTGTGTCTCAGTGCCTCAGACTCTCAGTGTCTTAGTGCCTCAGAGTCTCTGTGACTCTGTGTCTCTGTGTCTCAGAGTCGCAGTGTGTAGAGTCTCTGTGTCTTGGTGCCTCAGTGTCTCAGTGACTCTGTGCCTCAGTCTATCAGACTCTCAGTGTCTCTGTGTCTCAGAGGCTCAGTGTCTCTGTGTCTCAGTGTCTCTGTGTCTCAGTGCCTCAATGTCTCAGTGCCTCAGAATCTCAGTGTCTCTGTGTCTCAGTGTCTGTGTCTCAGTGTCTCAGAGTCTCAGTGTCTCTCTGTCTCTGTGCCTCAGTGTCTCTTTGTCTCTGTGTCTCAGTGTCTCTGTGCCTCAGTGTCTCAGAGTCTCATTGAGTCTGTGTCTCAGTGTCTCTGTGTCTCAGTGCCTCAGTGTCTCAGTGTCTCAGAATCTCAGAGTCTCTGTGTCTCAGTTTCTGTGTCTCAGTGTCTCAGTCTCAGTGTCTCAGTGCCTCAGAGTCTCAGTGAGTCTGTGTCTCTGTGTCTCAGTGTCTCTGTGTCTCTGTTACTCTGTGTCTCAGTATCTCTGTGTCTCAGAGAGTCAGCGCCTCAGTGTCTCTGTGTCTCAGTGCCTCAGAGTCTCAGTGTCTCACTGTCTCTGTGTCTCAGTGTCTCAGAGTCTCAGTTTCTCTGTGTCTCAGTGTCTCTGTGACCCAGTGTATCGGTGTCTCAGTGTCCCAGAGTTTCAGTGTGTCTAGGTCTCTGTGTCTCAGTGTCTCTGTGCCTCAGTGTCTCAGAATCTCAGTGACTCTGTGTCGCAGTGCCAAAGTGTCTTTGTGTCTCAGTTTCTCAGAGTCTCACTGTCTCTGGGTCTCAGTGTCTCTTTGCCTCAGTGTCTCAGTGCCTCAGTGTCTCTGTGTCTCAGTGTCTCTGTGCCTCAGTGTCTCAGAGTCTCACTGTCTCTATGTCTCAGTGACTCAGCGGCTCAGAGTCGCAGTGTCTCTGTGTTTCAGTGACTCTGTGCCTCAGTGTCTCAGTGTCTCTGTGTCTCAGTGTCTCTGTGTCTCAGTTTCTCTGTGTCACAGTCTCTCTGCGTCTCAGTGTCTCTGTGGCTCAGTGTCTCAGGGTCTCAGTGTCTCTGTGTCTCAGTGCCTCAGTGTCTCTGTGTCTCACTGTCTCAGAGTTTCAGTGTCTCTATGTCTCTGGGTCTCAGTGTCTCTTTGGCTCAGTGTCTCAGTGTCTCAGAAGCTCAGTGTCCCTGTGTTTCAGTGTCTCTGCGCCTCAGTGACTCTGTGTCTCTGTGTCACTGTGTCTCAGTATCTCAGAGTCTCAGAGTCTCAGTGTCTCTGTGTCTCAGTGTCTCAGTGTCTCAGTGTCTCTGTGCCTCAGTATCTCTGTGTCTCAGTGTCTCAAAGTCTTTGAGTCTCAGTGTCTCAGAGTCTCAGTGAGTCTGTGTATGTCTCTTAGTGTCACACAGTCTCAGTGTCCCAGAGACTCAGTGTCTCCAAGTCTCTGTGTCTCAGTGTCTCAGTGTCTATGTGCCTCAGTGTAACTGTGTCTCAGTGTCTCAGATGTTTCAGTGTCTCTATGTCTCTGTGTCTCAGTGTCTCAGAGTCTCAGTGTATCTGTGTCTCAGTGCCTCAGTGTCTCTCTGTCTCAGTGTCTCTGTGCCTCAGTGTCTCTTTGTCTCAGTATCTCAGAGTTTCAGTGTCTCTCTGTCTCTGTGCCTCAGTGTCTCTTTGTCTCTGTGTCTCAGTGTCTCTGAGTCTCAGTGTCTCTGTGCCTCAGTGTCTCAGAGTCTCATTGAGTCTGTGTCTCAGTGTCTCTGTGTCTCAGTGCCTCAGTGTCTCAGAATCTCAGTGTCACTGTGTCTCAGTGTCTGTGTCTCAGTGTCTCAGTGTCTCCGCGTCTCTGTGTCTCTGTGTCTGAGTGTATCTGTTTTTTCTGTGTCTCTGTGTCTCAGTGTCTCTGTGTCTCAGTGTCTCAGAGTCTCAGTGTCTCTGTGTCTCAGTGCCTCAGTGTCTCTGTGTCTCAATGTCTCAGAGTCTCACTGTCTCTGTGTCTCAGTGTCTCAGAGTCTCAGTGACTCAGTGTCTCACTGTCTCTGTGTCTCAGTCATTCAGTGTCTCAGAGTTTCAGTGTCTCAGTGTCTCAGAGTCTCAGTGTCTCAGAGTCTCAGTGTCTCTGTGTCTCAGTGTCTCAGTTCTCTGTATCTCAGTGTCTCAGAGTCTCACTGTCTCTGTGTCTCACTGTCTCTGTGTCTCAGTGACTCAGTGTCTCAGAGTCTCAGTGTCTCAGTGTCTCAGAGTCTCACTGTCTCTGTGTCTCAGTGACTCAGAGTCTCAGGGTCTCAGTGTCTCAGAGTCTCAGTATCTCAGTGTCTCAGAGTCTCAGTGTCTCAATGTCTATGTGCCTCAATGTCTCAGAGTCTCACTGTCTCTGTGTCTCTGTGTCTCAGTGTCTCAGTGTCTCAGGGTCTCAGTGTCTCAGTGTCTCAGTGTCTCTGTGTCTCAGAGTCTCAGTGTCTCAGTGTCTCAGTGTCTCTGAGTCTCCGTCTCAGTGTCTCAGTGCCTCAGAGTCTCAGTGAGTCTGTGTCTCTGTGTCTCAGTGTCTCTGTGTCTCTGTTTCTCTGTGTCTCAGTGTCTCTGTGTCTCAGAGACTCAGCGCCTCAGTGTCTCAGTGTCTCAGTGCCTCAGAGTCTCAGTGTCTCAGTGTCTCTGTGTCTCAGTGTCTCAGTGTATCTGTGTCGCAGTGTCCCAGAGTTTCAGTGTGTCTAGGTCTCTGTGTGTCAGTGTCTCTGTGCCTCAGTGTCTCAGAATCTCAGTGACTCTGTGTCGCAGTGCCAAAGTGTCTCTGTGTCTCAGTGTCTCAGAGTTCAGTGTCTCTATGTCTCTGTGTCTCTGGGTCTCAGTGTCTCTGTGCCTCAGTGCCTCAGTGTCTCTGTGTCTCAGTGTCTCTGTGCCTCAGTGTCTCAGAGTCTCACTGTCTCTGTGTCTCAGTGACTCAGCGGCTCAGAGTCGCAGTGTCTCTGTGTTTCAGTGTCTCTGTGCCTGTGTCTCAGTGTCTCTGTGTCTCAGTGTCTCTGTGTCTCAGTTTCTCTGTGTCTCAGTGTCTCTGCGTCTCAGTGTCTCTGTGCCTCATGGTCTCAGGGTCTCAGTGTCTCTGTGTCTCAGTGCCTCAGTGTCTCTGTGTCTCAGAGTTTCAGTGTCTCTATGTCTCTGGGTCTCAGTGTCTCTTTGGCTCAGAGTCTCAGTGTCTCTGTGCCTCAATGTCTCAGAAGCTCATTGTCTCTGTGTTTCAGTGTCTCTGCGCCTCAGTGACTCTGTGTCTCTGTGTCACTGTGTCTCAGTATCTCAGAGTCTCAGGGTCTCAGTGTCTCTGTGTCTCAGTGCCTCAGTGTCTCTGTGTCTCAGAGTTTCAGTGTCTCTATGTCTCTGGGTCTCAGTGTCTCTGTGTCTCAGTGTCTCAGTGTCTCTGTGCCTCAGTATCTCTGTGTCTCAGTGTCTCAAAGTCTTTGAGTCTCAGTGTCTCAATGAGTCTGTGTCTGTCTCTTAGTGTCACACAGTCTCAGTGTCCCAGAGACTCAGTGTCTCCAAGTCTCTGTGTCTCAGTGTCTCTGTGTCTCAGTGCCTCAGTGTCTCTGTGTCTCAGAGTTTCAGTGTCTCTATGTCTCTGGGTCTCAGTGTCTCTTTGGCTCAGTGTCTCAGAAGCTCATTGTCCCTGTGTTTCAGTGTCTCTGCGCCTCAGTGACTCTGTGTCTCTGTGTCACTGTGTCTCAGTATCTCAGAGTCTCAGAGTCTCAGTGTCTCTGTGTCTCAGTGTCTCAGTGTCTCTGTGCCTCAGTATCTCTGTGTCTCAGTGTCTCAAAGTCTTTGAGTCTCAGTGTCTCAGAGTCTCAGTGAGTCTGTGTCTGTCTCTTAGTGTCACACAGTCTCAGTGTCCCAGAGACTCAGTGTCTCCAAGTCTCTGTGTCTCTGTGTCTCAGTGTCTCTGTGCCTCAGTGTATCTGTGTCTCAGTGTCTCAGAGTTTCAGTGTCTCTATGTCCCTGTGTCTCAGTGTCTCTGTGCCTCAGTGTCTCAGAGTCTCTGTGTCTCAGTGTCTCAGTGCCTCGGTGTCTCTCTGTCTCATTGTCTCTGTGCCTCAGTGTCTCTTTGTCTCAGTATCTCAGAGTTTCAGTGTCTCTATGTCTCTGTGTCTCAGTGTCTCTGTGCCTCAGTGTCTCAGTGTCTCTGTGCCTCAGTGTCTCACTGTCTCAGTGTCTCAGTATCTCTGTGTCTCAGTGTATCAGCATCTCAGAGAATCAGTGTCTCTGTGTCTCAGTGTCTCAATGTATTTCTATCTCTGTGTCTCTGTGTCTCAGTGTCTCTGTGTTTCTGTGCCTCAGTGTCTCTGTGTCTCAGTTTCTCTGTGTCTCAGTGTCTCTGCGCCTCAGTGCCTCTGTGTCTCTGTGTCTCAGTGTCTCTGTGTTTCTGTGCCTCAGTGTCTCTGTGTCTCTGTGTCTCAGTGTCTCAGAGTCTCAGAGTCTCAGTGTCTCTGTGTCTCAGTGTCTCTCTGTCTCTGTGTCTCAGTGTCTCTGTGGCTCAGTGTCTCTGTGTCTCAGTGTCTCAAAGTCTTTGTGTCTCAGTGTCTCAGAGTCTCGCTGAGTCTGTGTCTCTGTGTCTTAGAGTCTCAGTGTCCCAGAGTCTCAGTTTCTTCACGTCTCTGTCTCTCTGTGTCTCAGTGTCTCTGTGCCTCAGTGTATCTGTGTCTCAGTGTCTCAGAGTTTCTGTATCTCTATGGCTCTGTGTCTCAGTGTCTCTGTGCCTCAGAGTCTCACTGTCTCAGAGTCTCAGTGTCTCTGTGTCTCAGTGCCTCAGTGTCTCTGTGTCTCAGTGTCTCAGAGTTTCAGTGTCTCTATTTCTCTGTATCTCAGTGTCTCTGTGCCTCAGTGTCTCAGTGTCTCTGTGTCTCAGTCCCTCAGAGCCTCAGTGACTCTCTATCTCTGTGTCTCTGTGCCTCAGTGTCTCTTTGTCTCTGTGTCTCAGTGTCTCAGTGTCTCTGTGCCCGGTGTCTCTGTGTCTCAGTGTCTCAAAGTCTTTGTGTCTCAGTGTCTCAGACTCTCAGTGTCTCAGTGCCTCAGAGTCTCAGTGAGTCTGCTTCTCTGTGTCTTAGAGTCTCAGTGTCCCAGAGTCTCAGTGTCTCTGCTTCTCTGTGTCTCAGTGTCTCTGTGCCTCAGTGTAACTGTATCTCAGTGTCTCAGAGTTTCAGTGTCTCTATGTCTCAGGGTCTCTGTGCCTCAGTGTCTCAGTGTCTCAGACGCTCAGTGTCTCAGTGTCTCAGTGCCTCAGTGTCTCAGTGTCTCAAAGTTTCAGTGTCTCTATGTCTCTGTATCTCAGTGTCTCTGTGCCTCAGTGTCTCTTTGTCTCTGTGTCTCAGTCTCTCAGTGTCTCTGTGCCTCAGTGTCTCTGTGTCTCAGTGTCTCAAAGTGTTTGTGTTTGAGTGTCTCAGAGTCTCAGTGATTCTGTTTCGCTGTGTCTTAGTGTCTCACAGTCTCAGTGTCCCAGAGTCTCAGTTTCTTCACATCTCTGTGTCTCTGTGTTTCAGTGTCTCAGAGTTTCTGTATCTCTTTGTCTCTGTGTCTCTGTGCCTCAGTGTCTCTGTGTCTCAGTGTCTCAAAGTCTTTGTGTCTCAGTGTCTCAGACTCTCAGTGTCTCAGTGCCTCAGAGTCTCAGTGAGTCTGTGTCTCTGTGTCTTAGAGTCTCAGTGTCCCAGAGTCTCAGTGTCTCCGCTTCTCTGTGTATCTGTATCTCAGTGTCTCAGAGTTTCAGTGTCTCTATGTCTCTGTGTCTCAGTGTCTCTGTGCCTCAGTGTCTCAGAGTCTCAGTGTCTCTGTGTCTCAGTGCCTTAGTGTCTCTGTGTCCCAGTGTCTCAGAGTTTCAGTGTCTCTATGTCTCAGTGTCTCAGTCTCTCTCTGTGTCAGTGCCTCAGTGTCTCTCTGTCTCAGTGTCTCTGTGCCTCAGTGCCACTTTGTGTCAGTGTCTCAGTGTCTCAGAGTCTCAGTGTCTCTGTGTCTCAGTGCCTCAGGTTCTCTGTGTCTCAGTGTCTCATTGTATCTGTATCTCAGTGTCTCAGAGTTTCAGTTTCTCTATGCCTCTGTGTCTCAGTGTCTCTGTGCCTCAGTGTCTCAGAGTTTCATTTTCTCTATGTCTCAGTGCCTCAGTGTCTCTGTGTCTCAGTGTCTCAGTGCCTCAGTGTCTCTCTGTCTCAGTGTCTCTGTGTCTCAGTGCCTCAGTGTCTCTGTGTCTCAGTGTCTCAGTGCCTCAGTGTCTCAGAGTCTCAGTGTCTCTGTGTCTCAGTGCCTCAGTGTCTCTGTGTCTCAGTGTCTCAGTGCCTCAGTGTCTCTCTGTCTCAGTGTCTCTGTGCCTCAGTGTCACTTTGTGTCAGTGTCTCAGTGCCTCAGTGTCTCTGTGTCACAGTGCCTCAGTGTCTCTGTGTCTCAGTGTCTCAGTGCCTCAGTGTCTCTCTGTCTCAGTGTCTCTGTGTCTCAGTGCCTCAGTGTCTCTGTGTCTCAGTGTCTCAGTGCCTCAGTGTCTCAGAGTCTCAGTGTCTCTGTGTCTCAGTGCCTCAGTGTCTCTGTGTCTCAGTGTCTCAGTGCCTCAGTGTCTCTCTGTCTCAGTGTCTCTGTGCCTCAGTGTCACTTTGTGTCAGTGTCTCAGTGCCTCAGTGTCTCTGTGTCACAGAGTCTCAGTGTCTCTGTGTCTCAGTCCCTCAGTGCCTCAGTGACTCTCTGTCTCTGTATCTCTGTGCCTCAGTGTTTCTTTGTCTCTGTGTCTCAGTGTCTCTGTGCCTCAGTGTCTCTGTGTCTCAAAGTCTTTGTGTCTCAGTGCCTCAGACTCTCAGTGTCTTAGTGCCTCAGAGTCTCTGTGACTCTGTGTCTCTGTGTCTCAGAGTCGCAGTGTGTAGAGTCTCTGTGTCTTGGTGCCTCAGTGTCTCAGTGACTCTGTGCCTCAGTCTATCAGACTCTCAGTGTCTCTGTGTCTCAGAGGCTCAGTGTCTCTGTGTCTCAGTGTCTCTGTGTCTCAGTGCCTCAATGTCTCAGTGCCTCAGAATCTCAGTGTCTCTGTGTCTCAGTGTCTGTGTCTCAGTGTCTCAGAGTCTCAGTGTCTCTCTGTCTCTGTGCCTCAGTGTCTCTTTGTCTCTGTGTCTCAGTGTCTCTGTGTCTCAGTGTCTCTGTGCCTCAGTGTCTCAGAGTCTCATTGAGTCTGTGTCTCAGTGTCTCTGTGTCTCAGTGCCTCAGTGTCTCAGTGTCTCAGAATCTCAGAGTCTCTGTGTCTCAGTTTCTGTGTCTCAGTGTCTCAGTCTCAGTGTCTCAGTGCCTCAGAGTCTCAGTGAGTCTGTGTCTCTGTGTCTCAGTGTCTCTGTGTCTCTGTTACTCTGTGTCTCAGTATCTCTGTGTCTCAGAGAGTCAGCGCCTCAGTGTCTCTGTGTCTCAGTGCCTCAGAGTCTCAGTGTCTCAGTGTCTCTGTGTCTCAGTGTCTCAAAGTCTTTGAGTCTCAGTGTCTCAGAGTCTCAGTGAGTCTGTGTCTGTCTCTTAGTGTCACACAGTCTCAGTGTCCCAGAGACTCAGTGTCTCCAAGTCTCTGTGTCTCAGTGTCTCAGTGTCTCTGTGCCTCAGTGTATCTGTGTCTCAGTGTCTCAGAGTTTCAGTGTCTCTATGTCTCTGTGTCTCAGTGTCTCAGAGTCTCAGTGTCTCTGTGTCTCAGTGCCTCAGTGTCTCTCTGTCTCAGTGTCTCTGTGCCTCAGTGTCTCTTTGTCTCAGTATCTCAGAGTTTCAGTGTCTCTCTGTCTCTGTGTCTCAGTGTCTCAAAGCCTTTGTGTCTCAGTGTCTCAGACTTCAGTGTCTCAGTGCCTCAGAGTCTCAGTGAGTCTGTTTCTCTGTGTCTTAGAGTCTCAGTGTCCCAGAGTCTCAGTGTCTCTGCTTCTCTGTGTCTCTGTGTCACAGTGTCTCTGTGCCTCAGTGTAACTGTATCTCAGTGTCTCAGAGTTTCAGTGTCTCTATGTCTCTATGTCTCAGGGTCTCTGTGCCTCAGTGTCTCAGTGTCTCAGAGGCTCAGTGTCTCTGTGTCTCAGTGCCTCAGTGTCTCTGTGTCTCAGTGTCTCAGTGTTTCAGAGTCTCAGTGTCTCAGACCCTCAGTGCCTCAGTGACTCTCTGTGTCTGTGTCTCTGTGCCTCAGTGTCTCTTTGTCGCTGTGTCTCAGTGTCTCTGTGCCTCAGTGTCTTTGTATTTCAGTGTATCAGTGTCTCAGAGACTCACTGTCTCTTTGTCTCTGTGTCTGAGTGTCTCTGTGCATCAGTGTCACAGTGTCTCAGTGTCTCAGTGTCTCAGAGTCAAAGTGTCTCAGTGTCTCAGTGTCTCAGAATCTCAGTGTCACTGTGTCTCAGTATTTGTGTCTCAGTGTCTCAGTGTCTCCGCGTCTCTGTGTCTCTGTGTCTCAGTGTATCTGTTTTTCTGTGTCTCTGTGTCTCAGTGTCTCTGTGTCTCAGTGTCTCAGAGTCTCAGTGTCTCTGTTTCTCTGTGTCTCTGTGTCTCAGTGTCTCTGTGTCTCAGTGTCTCAGAGTCTCAGTGTCTCTGTGTCTCAGTGCCTCGGTGTCTCTGTGTCTCAGTGTCTCAGTGTCTCAGTGTCTCAGAGTCTCACTGTCTCTGTGTCTCAGTGTCTCAGTGTCTCTGTGCCTTAGTGTCTCTGTGTTTCAGTGTCTCTGTGTCTCAGAGACTCACTGTCTCTTTGTCTCTGTGTCTGAGTGTCTCTGTGCATCAGTGTCACAGTGTCTCTGTGTCTCAGTGTCTCTGTGTCTCAGTGTATCACTGTCTCAGAGACTCAGTGTCTCTTTGTCTCTGTGTCTGAGTTTCTCTGTGCCTCAGTGTCACAGGGTAACAGTGTCTCTGTGACTCACTGTCTCAGTGTCTCAGTGTCTCTGTGTATCAGCATCTCAGAGAATCAGTGTCTCTGTGTCTGAGTTTCTCTGTGCCTCAATGGCAGAGTGTCTCAGTGTCTCTGTGTCTCAGTATCTCAGTGTTTTTCTATCTCTGTGTCTCTGTGTCTCAGTGTCTCTGTGTCTCTGTGTCTCAGTGTCTCTGTGTTTCTGTGCCTCAGTGTCTCTGTGTCTCAGTTTCTCTGTGTCTCAGTGTCTCTGCGCCTCAGTGCCTCTGTATCTCTGTGTCTCAGTGTCTCTGTGTTTCTGTGCCTCAGAGTCTCTGTGTCTCAGTGTCTCAGAGTCTCAGAGTCTCAGTGTCTCTGTGTTTCAGTGTCTCTGTGCCTCAGTGTCTCTGTGTCTCAGTGTCTCAGAGTCTCAGTGAGTCTGTGTCTCTGTGTTTTAGAGTCTCAGTGTCCCAGAGTCTCAGTTTCTTCACGTCTCTGTCTCTCTGTGTCTCAGTGTCTCTGTGCCTCAGTGTATCTGTGTCACAGTGTCTCAGAGTTTCTGTATCTCTATGGCTCTGTGTCTCAGTGTCTCTGTGCCTCAGTGTCTCAGTGTCTCTGTGTCTCAGTGTCTCTGTGTCTCAGTGTCTCAGTGCCTCAGTGTCTCTGTGTCTCAGTGTCTCAGAGTTTCAGTGTCTCTATGACTCTGTATCTCAGTGTCTCTGTGCCTCAGTGTCTCAGTGTCTCTGTGTCTCAGTCCCTCAGAGCCTCAGTGACTCTATCTCTGTGTCTCTGTGCCTCAGTGTCTCTTTGTCTCTGTGTCTCAGTGTCTCAGTGTCTCTGTGCCCGGTGTCTCTGTGTCTCAGTGTCTCAAAGTCTTTGTGTCTCAGTGTCTCAGACTTCAGTGTCTCAGTGCCTCAGAGTCTCAGTGAGTCTGTTTCTCTGTGTCTTAGAGTCTCAGTGTCTCTGCTTCTCTGTGTCTCTGTGTCACAGTGTCTCTGTGCCTCAGTGTAACTGTATCTCAGTGTCTCAGAGTTTCAGTGTCTCTATGTCTCTATGTCTCAGGGTCTCTGTGCCTCAGTGTCTCAGTGTCTCAGAGGCACAGTGTCTCTGTGTCTCAGTGCCTCAGTGTCTCTGTGTCTCAGTGTCTCAGTGTTTCAGAGTCTCAGTGTCTCAGACCCTCAGTGCCTCAGTGACTCTCTGTGTCTGTGTCTCTGTGCCTCAGTCTCTCTCTGTGTCAGTGCCTCAGTGTCTCTCTGTCTCAGTGTCTCTGTGCCTCAGTGCCACTTTGTGTCAGTGTCTCAGTGTCTCAGAGTCTCAGTGTCTCTGTGTCTCAGTGCCTCAGGTTCTCTGTGTCTCAGTGTCTCATTGTATCTGTATCTCAGTGTCTCAGAGTTTCAGTTTCTCTATGCCTCTGTGTCTCAGTGTCTCTGTGCCTCAGTGTCTCAGAGTTTCATTTTCTCTATGTCTCAGTGCCTCAGTGTCTCTGTGTCTCAGTGTCTCAGTGCCTCAGTGTCTCTCTGTCTCAGTGTCCCTGTGTCTCAGTGCCTCAGTGTCTCTGTGTCTCAGTGTCTCAGTGCCTCAGTGTCTCAGAGTCTCAGTGTCTCTGTGTCTCAGTGCCTCAGTGTCTCTGTGTCTCAGTGTCTCAGTGCCTCAGTGTCTCTCTGTCTCAGTGTCTCTGTGCCTCAGTGTCACTTTGTGTCAGTGTCTCAGTGCCTCAGTGTCTCTGTGTCACAGTGCCTCAGTGTCTCTGTGTCTCAGTGTCTCAGTGCCTCAGTGTCTCTCTGTCTCAGTGTCTCTGTGTCTCAGTGCCTCAGTGTCTCTGTGTCTCAGTGTCTCAGTGCCTCAGTGTCTCAGAGTCTCAGTGTCTCTGTGTCTCAGTGCCTCAGTGTCTCTGTGTCTCAGTGTCTCAGTGCCTCAGTGTCTCTCTGTCTCAGTGTCTCTGTGCCTCAGTGTCACTTTGTGTCAGTGTCTCAGTGCCTCAGTGTCTCTGTGTCACAGAGTCTCAGTGTCTCTGTGTCTCAGTCCCTCAGTGCCTCAGTGACTCTCTGTCTCTGTATCTCTGTGCCTCAGTGTTTCTTTGTCTCTGTGTCTCAGTGTCTCTGTGCCTCAGTGTCTCTGTGTCTCAAAGTCTTTGTGTCTCAGTGCCTCAGACTCTCAGTGTCTTAGTGCCTCAGAGTCTCTGTGACTCTGTGTCTCTGTGTCTCAGAGTCGCAGTGTGTAGAGTCTCTGTGTCTTGGTGCCTCAGTGTCTCAGTGACTCTGTGCCTCAGTCTATCAGACTCTCAGTGTCTCTGTGTCTCAGAGGCTCAGTGTCTCTGTGTCTCAGTGTCTCTGTGTCTCAGTGCCTCAATGTCTCAGTGCCTCAGAATCTCAGTGTCTCTGTGTCTCAGTGTCTGTGTCTCAGTGTCTCAGAGTCTCAGTGTCTCTCTGTCTCTGTGCCTCAGTGTCTCTTTGTCTCTGTGTCTCAGTGTCTCTGTGTCTCAGTGTCTCTGTGCCTCAGTGTCTCAGAGTCTCATTGAGTCTGTGTCTCAGTGTCTCTGTGTCTCAGTGCCTCAGTGTCTCAGTGTCTCAGAATCTCAGAGTCTCTGTGTCTCAGTTTCTGTGTCTCAGTGTCTCAGTCTCAGTGTCTCAGTGCCTCAGAGTCTCAGTGAGTCTGTGTCTCTGTGTCTCAGTGTCTCTGTGTCTCTGTTACTCTGTGTCTCAGTATCTCTGTGTCTCAGAGAGTCAGCGCCTCAGTGTCTCTGTGTCTCAGTGCCTCAGAGTCTCAGTGTCTCAGTGTTTCTGTGTCTCAGTGTCTCAGAGTCTCAGTTTCTCTGTGTCTCAGTGTATCTGTGACCCAGTGTATCGGTGTCTCAGTGTCCCAGAGTTTCAGTGTGTCTAGGTCTCTGTGTCTCAGTGTCTCTGTGCCTCAGTGTCTCAGAATCTCAGTGACTCTGTGTCACAGTGCCAAAGTGTCTCTGTGTCTCAGTTTCTCAGAGTCTCACTGTCTCTGGGTCTCAGTGTCTCTTTGCCTCAGTGTCTCAGTGCCTCAGTGTCTCTGTGTCTCAGTGTCTCTGTGCCTCAGTGTCACAGAGTCTCACTGTCTCTATGTCTCAGTGACTCAGCGGCTCAGAGTCGCAGTGTCTCTGTGTTTCAGTGACTCTGTGCCTCAGTGTCTCAGTGTCTCTGTGTCTCAGTGTCTCTGTGTCTCAGTTTCTCTGTGTCACAGTCTCTCTGCGTCTCAGTGTCTCTGTGTCTCAGTTTCTCTGTGTCACAGTCTCTCTGCGTCTCAGTGTCTCTGTGGCTCAGTGTCTCAGGGTCTCAGTGTCTCTGTGTCTCAGTGCCTCAGTGTCTCTGTGTCTCACTGTCTCAGAGTTTCAGTGTCTCTATGTCTCTGGGTCTCAGTGTCTCTTTGGCTCAGTGTCTCAGTGTCTCAGAAGCTCAGTGTCCCTGTGTTTCAGTGTCTCTGCGCCTCAGTGACTCTGTGTCTCTGTGTCACTGTGTCTCAGTATCTCAGAGTCTCAGAGTCTCAATGTCTCTGTGTCTCAGTGTCTCAGTGTCTCAGTGTCTCTGTGCCTCAGTATCTCTGTGTCTCAGTGTCTCAAAGTCTTTGAGTCTCAGTGTCTCAGAGTCTCAGTGAGTCTGTGTCTGTCTCTTAGTGTCACACAGTCTCAGTGTCCCAGAGACTCAGTGTCTCCAAGTCTCTGTGTCTCAGTGTCTCAGTGTCTCTGTGCCTCAGTGTATCTGTGTCTCAGTGTCTCAGAGTTTCAGTGTCTCTATGTCTCTGTGTCTCAGTGTCTCAGAGTCTCAGTGTCTCTGTGTCTCAGTGCCTCAGTGTCTCTCTGTCTCAGTGTCTCTGTGCCTCAGTGTCTCTTTGTCTCAGTATCTCAGAGTTTCAGTGTCTCTCTGTCTCTGTGTCTCAGTGTCTCAAAGCCTTTGTGTCTCAGTGTCTCAGACTTCAGTGTCTCAGTGCCTCAGAGTCTCAGTGAGTCTGTTTCTCTGTGTCTTAGAGTCTCAGTGTCCCAGAGTCTCAGTGTCTCTGCTTCTCTGTGTCTCTGTGTCACAGTGTCTCTGTGCCTCAGTGTAACTGTATCTCAGTGTCTCAGAGTTTCAGTGTCTCTATGTCTCTATGTCTCAGGGTCTCTGTGCCTCAGTGTCTCAGTGTCTCAGAGGCTCAGTGTCTCTGTGTCTCAGTGCCTCAGTGTCTCTGTGTCTCAGTGTCTCAGTGTTTCAGAGTCTCAGTGTCTCAGACCCTCAGTGCCTCAGTGACTCTCTGTGTCTGTGTCTCTGTGCCTCAGTGTCTCTTTGTCGCTGTGTCTCAGTGTCTCTGTGCCTCAGTGTCTTTGTGTTTCAGTGTATCAGTGTCTCAGAGACTCACTGTCTCTTTGTCTCTGTGTCTGAGTGTCTCTGTGCATCAGTGTCACAGTGTCTCAGTGTCTCAGTGTCTCAGAGTCAAAGTGTCTCAGTGTCTCAGTGTCTCAGAATCTCAGTGTCACTGTGTCTCAGTATTTGTGTCTCAGTGTCTCAGTGTCTCCGCGTCTCTGTGTCTCTGTGTCTCAGTGTATCTGTTTTTCTGTGTCTCTGTGTCTCAGTGTCTCTGTGTCTCAGTGTCTCAGAGTCTCAGTGTCTCTGTTTCTCTGTGTCTCTGTGTCTCAGTGTCTCTGTGTCTCAGTGTCTCAGAGTCTCAGTGTCTCTGTGTCTCAGTGCCTCGGTGTCTCTGTGTCTCAGTGTCTCAGTGTCTCAGTGTCTCAGAGTCTCACTGTCTCTGTGTCTCAGTGTCTCAGTGTCTCTGTGCCTTAGTGTCTCTGTGTTTCAGTGTCTCTGTGTCTCAGAGACTCACTGTCTCTTTGTCTCTGTGTCTGAGTGTCTCTGTGCATCAGTGTCACAGTGTCTCTGTGTCTCAGTGTCTCTGTGTCTCAGTGTATCACTGTCTCAGAGACTCAGTGTCTCTTTGTCTCTGTGTCTGAGTTTCTCTGTGCCTCAGTGTCACAGGGTAACAGTGTCTCTGTGACTCACTGTCTCAGTGTCTCAGTGTCTCTGTGTATCAGCATCTCAGAGAATCAGTGTCTCTGTGTCTGAGTTTCTCTGTGCCTCAATGGCAGAGTGTCTCAGTGTCTCTGTGTCTCAGTATCTCAGTGTTTTTCTATCTCTGTGTCTCTGTGTCTCAGTGTCTCTGTGTCTCTGTGTCTCAGTGTCTCTGTGTTTCTGTGCCTCAGTGTCTCTGTGTCTCAGTTTCTCTGTGTCTCAGTGTCTCTGCGCCTCAGTGCCTCTGTATCTCTGTGTCTCAGTGTCTCTGTGTTTCTGTGCCTCAGAGTCTCTGTGTCTCAGTGTCTCAGAGTCTCAGAGTCTCAGTGTCTCTGTGTTTCAGTGTCTCTGTGCCTCAGTGTCTCTGTGTCTCAGTGTCTCAGAGTCTCAGTGAGTCTGTGTCTCTGTGTTTTAGAGTCTCAGTGTCCCAGAGTCTCAGTTTCTTCACGTCTCTGTCTCTCTGTGTCTCAGTGTCTCTGTGCCTCAGTGTATCTGTGTCACAGTGTCTCAGAGTTTCTGTATCTCTATGGCTCTGTGTCTCAGTGTCTCTGTGCCTCAGTGTCTCAGTGACTCTGTGTCTCTGTGTCTCAGTGTCTCTGTGTCTCAGTGTCTCAGTGCCTCAGTGTCTCTGTGTCTCAGTGTCTCAGAGTTTCAGTGTCTCTATGACTCTGTATCTCAGTGTCTCTGTGCCTCAGTGTCTCAGTGTCTCTGTGTCTCAGTCCCTCAGAGCCTCAGTGACTCTATCTCTGTGTCTCTGTGCCTCAGTGTCTCTTTGTCTCTGTGTCTCAGTGTCTCAGTGTCTCTGTGCCCGGTGTCTCTGTGTCTCAGTGTCTCAAAGTCTTTGTGTCTCAGTGTCTCAGACTTCAGTGTCTCAGTGCCTCAGAGTCTCAGTGAGTCTGTTTCTCTGTGTCTTAGAGTCTCAGTGTCTCTGCTTCTCTGTGTCTCTGTGTCACAGTGTCTCTGTGCCTCAGTGTAACTGTATCTCAGTGTCTCAGAGTTTCAGTGTCTCTATGTCTCTATGTCTCAGGGTCTCTGTGCCTCAGTGTCTCAGTGTCTCAGAGGCACAGTGTCTCTGTGTCTCAGTGCCTCAGTGTCTCTGTGTCTCAGTGTCTCAGTGTTTCAGAGTCTCAGTGTCTCAGACCCTCAGTGCCTCAGTGACTCTCTGTGTCTGTGTCTCTGTGCCTCAGTCTCTCTCTGTGTCAGTGCCTCAGTGTCTCTCTGTCTCAGTGTCTCTGTGCCTCAGTGCCACTTTGTGTCAGTGTCTCAGTGTCTCAGAGTCTCAGTGTCTCTGTGTCTCAGTGCCTCAGGTTCTCTGTGTCTCAGTGTCTCATTGTATCTGTATCTCAGTGTCTCAGAGTTTCAGTTTCTCTATGCCTCTGTGTCTCAGTGTCTCTGTGCCTCAGTGTCTCAGAGTTTCATTTTCTCTATGTCTCAGTGCCTCAGTGTCTCTGTGTCTCAGTGTCTCAGTGCCTCAGTGTCTCTCTGTCTCAGTGTCCCTGTGTCTCAGTGCCTCAGTGTCTCTGTGTCTCAGTGTCTCAGTGCCTCAGTGTCTCAGAGTCTCAGTGTCTCTGTGTCTCAGTGCCTCAGTGTCTCTGTGTCTCAGTGTCTCAGTGCCTCAGTGTCTCTCTGTCTCAGTGTCCCTGTGTCTCAGTGCCTCAGTGTCTCTGTGTCTCAGTGTCTCAGTGCCTCAGTGTCTCAGAGTCTCAGTGTCTCTGTGTCTCAGTGCCTCAGTGTCTCTGTGTCTCAGTGTCTCAGTGCCTCAGTGTCTCTCTGTCTCAGTGTCTCTGTGCCTCAGTGTCACTTTGTGTCAGTGTCTCAGTGCCTCAGTGTCTCTGTGTCACAGTGCCTCAGTGTCTCTGTGTCTCAGTGTCTCAGTGCCTCAGTGTCTCTCTGTCTCAGTGTCTCTGTGTCTCAGTGCCTCAGTGTCTCTGTGTCTCAGTGTCTCAGTGCCTCAGTGTCTCAGAGTCTCAGTGTCTCTGTGTCTCAGTGCCTCAGTGTCTCTGTGTCTCAGTGTCTCAGTGCCTCAGTGTCTCTCTGTCTCAGTGTCTCTGTGCCTCAGTGTCACTTTGTGTCAGTGTCTCAGTGCCTCAGTGTCTCTGTGTCACAGAGTCTCAGTGTCTCTGTGTCTCAGTCCCTCAGTGCCTCAGTGACTCTCTGTCTCTGTATCTCTGTGCCTCAGTGTTTCTTTGTCTCTGTGTCTCAGTGTCTCTGTGCCTCAGTGTCTCTGTGTCTCAAAGTCTTTGTGTCTCAGTGCCTCAGACTCTCAGTGTCTTAGTGCCTCAGAGTCTCTGTGACTCTGTGTCTCTGTGTCTCAGAGTCGCAGTGTGTAGAGTCTCTGTGTCTTGGTGCCTCAGTGTCTCAGTGACTCTGTGCCTCAGTCTATCAGACTCTCAGTGTCTCTGTGTCTCAGAGGCTCAGTGTCTCTGTGTCTCAGTGTCTCTGTGTCTCAGTGCCTCAATGTCTCAGTGCCTCAGAATCTCAGTGTCTCTGTGTCTCAGTGTCTGTGTCTCAGTGTCTCAGAGTCTCAGTGTCTCTCTGTCTCTGTGCCTCAGTGTCTCTTTGTCTCTGTGTCTCAGTGTCTCTGTGTCTCAGTGTCTCTGTGCCTCAGTGTCTCAGAGTCTCATTGAGTCTGTGTCTCAGTGTCTCTGTGTCTCAGTGCCTCAGTGTCTCAGTGTCTCAGAATCTCAGAGTCTCTGTGTCTCAGTTTCTGTGTCTCAGTGTCTCAGTCTCAGTGTCTCAGTGCCTCAGAGTCTCAGTGAGTCTGTGTCTCTGTGTCTCAGTGTCTCTGTGTCTCTGTTACTCTGTGTCTCAGTATCTCTGTGTCTCAGAGAGTCAGCGCCTCAGTGTCTCTGTGTCTCAGTGCCTCAGAGTCTCAGTGTCTCAGTGTTTCTGTGTCTCAGTGTCTCAGAGTCTCAGTTTCTCTGTGTCTCAGTGTATCTGTGACCCAGTGTATCGGTGTCTCAGTGTCCCAGAGTTTCAGTGTGTCTAGGTCTCTGTGTCTCAGTGTCTCTGTGCCTCAGTGTCTCAGAATCTCAGTGACTCTGTGTCACAGTGCCAAAGTGTCTCTGTGTCTCAGTTTCTCAGAGTCTCACTGTCTCTGGGTCTCAGTGTCTCTTTGCCTCAGTGTCTCAGTGCCTCAGTGTCTCTGTGTCTCAGTGTCTCTGTGCCTCAGTGTCACAGAGTCTCACTGTCTCTATGTCTCAGTGACTCAGCGGCTCAGAGTCGCAGTGTCTCTGTGTTTCAGTGACTCTGTGCCTCAGTGTCTCAGTGTCTCTGTGTCTCAGTGTCTCTGTGTCTCAGTTTCTCTGTGTCACAGTCTCTCTGCGTCTCAGTGTCTCTGTGGCTCAGTGTCTCAGGGTCTCAGTGTCTCTGTGTCTCTGTGCCTCAGTGTATCTGTGTCTCAGTGTCTCAGAGTTTCAGTGTCTCTATGTCTCTGGGTCTCAGTGTCTCTTTGGCTCAGTGTCTCAGTGTCTCAGAAGCTCTGTGTCCCTGTGTTTCAGTGTCTCTGCGCCTCAGTGACTCTGTGTCTCTGTGTCACTGTGTCTCAGTATCTCAGAGTCTCAGAGTCTCAGTGTCTCTGTGTCTCAGTGTCTCAGTGTCTCAGTGTCTCTGTGCCTCAGTATCTCTGTGTCTCAGTGTCTCAAAGTCTTTGAGTCTCAGTGTCTCAGAGTCTCAGTGAGTCTGTGTCTGTCTCTTAGTGTCACACAGTCTCAGTGTCCCAGAGACTCAGTGTCTCCAAGTCTCTGTGTCTCAGTGTCTCAGTGTCTCTGTGCCTCAGTGTATCTGTGTCTCAGTGTCTCAGAGTTTCAGTGTCTCTATGTCTCTGTGTCTCAGTGTCTCAGAGTCTCAGTGTCTCTGTGTCTCAGTGCCTCAGTGTCTCTCTGTCTCAGTGTCTCTGTGCCTCAGTGTCTCTTTGTCTCAGTATCTCAGAGTTTCAGTGTCTCTCTGTCTCTGTGTCTCAGTGTCTCAAAGCCTTTGTGTCTCAGTGTCTCAGACTTCAGTGTCTCAGTGCCTCAGAGTCTCAGTGAGTCTGTTTCTCTGTGTCTTAGAGTCTCAGTGTCCCAGAGTCTCAGTGTCTCTGCTTCTCTGTGTCTCTGTGTCACAGTGTCTCTGTGCCTCAGTGTAACTGTATCTCAGTGTCTCAGAGTTTCAGTGTCTCTATGTCTCTATGTCTCAGGGTCTCTGTGCCTCAGTGTCTCAGTGTCTCAGAGGCTCAGTGTCTCTGTGTCTCAGTGCCTCAGTGTCTCTGTGTCTCAGTGTCTCAGTGTTTCAGAGTCTCAGTGTCTCAGACCCTCAGTGCCTCAGTGACTCTCTGTGTCTGTGTCTCTGTGCCTCAGTGTCTCTTTGTCGCTGTGTCTCAGTGTCTCTGTGCCTCAGTGTCTTTGTGTTTCAGTGTATCAGTGTCTCAGAGACTCACTGTCTCTTTGTCTCTGTGTCTGAGTGTCTCTGTGCATCAGTGTCACAGTGTCTCAGTGTCTCAGTGTCTCAGAGTCAAAGTGTCTCAGTGTCTCAGTGTCTCAGAATCTCAGTGTCACTGTGTCTCAGTATTTGTGTCTCAGTGTCTCAGTGTCTCCGCGTCTCTGTGTCTCTGTGTCTCAGTGTATCTGTTTTTCTGTGTCTCTGTGTCTCAGTGTCTCTGTGTCTCAGTGTCTCAGAGTCTCAGTGTCTCTGTTTCTCTGTGTCTCTGTGTCTCAGTGTCTCTGTGTCTCAGTGTCTCAGAGTCTCAGTGTCTCTGTGTCTCAGTGCCTCGGTGTCTCTGTGTCTCAGTGTCTCAGTGTCTCAGTGTCTCAGAGTCTCACTGTCTCTGTCTCTCAGTGTCTCAGTGTCTCTGTGCCTTAGTGTCTCTGTGTTTCAGTGTCTCTGTGTCTCAGAGACTCACTGTCTCTTTGTCTCTGTGTCTGAGTGTCTCTGTGCATCAGTGTCACAGTGTCTCTGTGTCTCAGTGTCTCTGTGTCTCAGTGTATCACTGTCTCAGAGACTCAGTGTCTCTTTGTCTCTGTGTCTGAGTTTCTCTGTGCCTCAGTGTCACAGGGTAACAGTGTCTCTGTGACTCACTGTCTCAGTGTCTCAGTGTCTCTGTGTATCAGCATCTCAGAGAATCAGTGTCTCTGTGTCTGAGTTTCTCTGTGCCTCAATGGCAGAGTGTCTCAGTGTCTCTGTGTCTCAGTATCTCAGTGTTTTTCTATCTCTGTGTCTCTGTGTCTCAGTGTCTCTGTGTCTCTGTGTCTCAGTGTCTCTGTGTTTCTGTGCCTCAGTGTCTCTGTGTCTCAGTTTCTCTGTGTCTCAGTGTCTCTGCGCCTCAGTGCCTCTGTATCTCTGTGTCTCAGTGTCTCTGTGTTTCTGTGCCTCAGAGTCTCTGTGTCTCTGTGTCTCAGTGTCTCAGAGTCTCAGAGTCTCAGTGTCTCTGTGTTTCAGTGTCTCTGTGCCTCAGTGTCTCTGTGTCTCAGTGTCTCAGAGTCTCAGTGAGTCTGTGTCTCTGTGTTTTAGAGTCTCAGTGTCCCAGAGTCTCAGTTTCTTCACGTCTCTGTCTCTCTGTGTCTCAGTGTCTCTGTGCCTCAGTGTATCTGTGTCACAGTGTCTCAGAGTTTCTGTATCTCTATGGCTCTGTGTCTCAGTGTCTCTGTGCCTCAGTGTCTCAGTGTCTCTGTGTCTCAGTGTCTCTGTGTCTCTGTGTCTCAGTGCCTCAGTGTCTCTGTGTCTCAGTGTCTCAGAGTTTCAGTGTCTCTATGTCTCTGTATCTCAGTGTCTCTGTGCCTCAGTGTCTCAGTGTCTCTGTGTCTCAGTCCCTCAGAGCCTCAGTGACTCTATCTCTGTGTCTCTGTGCCTCAGTGTCTCTTTGTCTCTGTGTCTCAGTGTCTCAGTGTCTCTGTGCCCGGTGTCTCTGTGTCTCAGTGTCTCAAAGTCTTTGTGTCTCAGTGTCTCAGACTTCAGTGTCTCAGTGCCTCAGAGTCTCAGTGAGTCTGTTTCTCTGTGTCTTAGAGTCTCAGTGTCTCTGCTTCTCTGTGTCTCTGTGTCACAGTGTCTCTGTGCCTCAGTGTAACTGTATCTCAGTGTCTCAGAGTTTCAGTGTCTCTATGTCTCTATGTCTCAGGGTCTCTGTGCCTCAGTGTCTCAGTGTCTCAGAGGCACAGTGTCTCTGTGTCTCAGTGCCTCAGTGTCTCTGTGTCTCAGTGTCTCAGTGTTTCAGAGTCTCAGTGTCTCAGACCCTCAGTGCCTCAGTGACTCTCTGTGTCTGTGTCTCTGTGCCTCAGTGTCTCTTTGTCGCTGTGTCTCAGTGTCTCTGTGCCTCAGTGTCTTTGTGTTTCAGTGTATCAGTGTCTCAGAGACTCACTGTCTCTTTGTCTCTGTGTCTGAGTGTCTCTGTGCATCAGTGTCACAGTGTCTCAGTGTCTCAGTGACTCAGAGTCAAAGTGTCTCAGTGTCTCAGTGTCTCAGAGTCTCAGAGTTTCAGTGTCTCGATGTCTCTGGGTCTCAGTGTCTCTTTGGCTCAGTGCCTCAGTGTCTCAGAAGCTCAGTGTCTCTGTGTTTCAGTGTCTCTGCGCCTCAGTGACTCTGTGTCACTGTGTCTCAGTGTCTCAGAGTCTCAGAGTCTCAGTGTCTCTGTGTCTCAGTGTCTCAGTGTCTCAGTGTCTCTGTGCCTCAGAGTCTCTGTGTCTCTGTGTCTCAGTGTCTCAAAGTCTTTGTGTCTCAGTGTCTCAGAGTCTCGCTGAGTCTGTGTCTCTGTGTCTTAGAGTCTCAGTGTCCCAGAGTCTCAGTTTCTCTGTCGCAGTGTCTCTGTGCCTCACTTTGTGTCAGTGTCTCAGTGTCTCAGAGTCTCAGTGTCTCTGTGTCTCAGTGCTTCAGGGTCTCTGTGTCTCAGTGTCTCAGAGTTTCAGTGTCTCTATGTCTCTGTGTCTCAGTGTCTCTGTGCCTCAGTGTCTCAGTGTCTCTGTGTCTCAGTCCCTCAGTGCCTCAGTGACTCTCTGTCTCTGTGTCTCTGTGCCTCAGTGTCTCAGTGTCTCTGTGCCTCAGTGTCTCAGTGTCTCTGTGTCTCAGTGTCTCTGTGTCTCAGTTTCTCTGTGTCTCGGTGTCTCTGTGTCTCAGTGTCTCTGTGCCCCAGTGTATCTGTGTCTCAGTGTCCCAGAGTTTCAGTGTCTCTAGGTCTCTGTGTTTCAGTGTCTCTGTGCCTCAGTGTCTCAGTGTCTCAGAGTCTCAGTGACTCTGTGTCTCAGTGCCTCAGTGTCACTCTGTCTCAGTGTCTCAGAGTTTCAGTGTCACAGTTTCTCTGGGTCTCAGTGTCTCAGAGTTTCAGTGTCTCTATGTCTCTGTGTCTCAGTGTCTCAGAGTCTCAGTGTCTCTGTGTCTCAGTGCCTCAGTGTCTCTCTGTCTCAGTGTCTCTGTGCCTCAGTGTCTCTTTGTCTCAGTATCTCAGAGTTTCAGTGTCTCTCTGTCTCTGTGTCTCTGTGCCTCAGTGTCTCTTTGTCTCTGTGTCTCAGTGTCTCTGAGTCTCAGTGTCTCTGTGCCTCAGTGTCTCAGAGTCTCATTGAGTCTGTGTCTCAGTGTCTCTGTGTCTCAGTGCCTCAGTGTCTCAGTGTCTCAGAATCTCAGTGTCACTGTGTCTCAGTGTCTGTGTCTCAGTGTCTCCGCGTCTCTGTGTCTCTGTATCTCAGTGTATCTGTTTTTCTGTGTCTCTGTGTCTCAGTGTCTCTGTGTCTCAGTGTCTCAGAGTCTCAGTGTCTCTGTGTCTCAGTGCCTCAGTGTCTCTGTGTCTCAGTGTCTCAGAGTCTCACTCTGTCTGTGTCTCAGTGTCTCAGAGTCTCAGTGACTCAGTGTCTCACTGTCTCTGTGTCTCAGTCATTCAGTGTCTCAGAGTCTCAGTGTCTCAGTGTCTCAGAGTCTCACTGTCTCTGTGTCTCACTGTCTCTCTGTTTCAGTGACTCAGTGTCTCAGAGTCTCAGTGTCTCAGTGTCTCAGAGGCTCACTGTCTCTGTGTCTCAGTGACTCAGAGTCTCAGGGTCTCAGTGTCTCAGAGTCTCAGTATGTCAGTGTCTCAGAGTCTCACTGTCTCAATGTCTATGTGCCTCAGTGTCTCAGAGTCTCACTGTCTCTGTGTCTCTGTGTCTCTGTGTCTCAGTGTCTCAGTGTCTCAGGGTCTCAGTGTCTCAGTGTCTCAGTGTCTCTGTGTCTCAGAGTCTCAGTGTCTCAGTGTCTCAGTGTCTCAGTCTCAGTGTCTCAGTGTCTCAGAGAGTCAGCGCCTCAGTGTCTCTGTGTCTCAGTGCCTCAGAGTCTCAGTGTCTCAGTGTCTCTGTGTCTCAGTGTCTCAGAGTCTCAGTTTCTCTGTGTCTCAGTGTCTCTGTGACCCAGTGTATCGGTGTCTCAGTGTCCCAGAGTTTCAGTGTGTCTAGGTCTCTGTGTCTCAGTGTCTCTGTGCCTCAGTGTCTCAGAATCTCAGTGACTCTGTGTCGCAGTGACAAAGTGTCTCTGTGTCTCAGTTTCTCAGAGTCTCACTGTCTCTGGGTCTCAGTGTCTCTTTGCCTCAGTGTCTCAGTGCCTCAGTGTCTCTGTGTCTCAGTGTCTCTGTGCCTCAGTGTCTCAGAGTCTCACTGTCTCTATGTCTCAGTGACTCAACGGCTCAGAGTCGCAGTGTCTCTGTGTTTCAGTGACTCTGTGCCTCAGTGTCTCAGTGTCTCTGTGTCTCAGTGTCTCTGTGTCTCAGTTTCTCTGAGTCACAGTGTCTCTGCGTCTCAGTGTCTCTGTGGCTCAGTGTCTCAGTGTCTCAGAAGCTCAGTGTCCCTGTGTTTCAGTGTCTCTGCGCCTCAGTGACTCTGTGTCTCTGTGTCACTGTGTCTCAGTATCTCAGAGTCTCAGAGTCTCAGTGTCTCTGTGTCTCAGTGTCTCAGTGTCTCAGTGTCTCTGTGCCTCAGTATCTCTATGTCTCAGTGTCTCAAAGTCTTTGAGTCTCAGTGTCTCAGAGTCTCAGTGAGTCTGTGTCTGTCTCTTAGTGTCACACAGTCTCAGTGTCCCAGAGACTCAGTGTCTCCACGTCTCTGTGTCTCTGTGTCTCAGAGTCTCAGTGTCTCTGTGTCTCAGTGCCTCAGTGTTTCTCTGTCGCAGTGTCTCTGTGCCTCACTTTGTGTCAGTGTCTCAGTGTCTCTGTGCCTCAGTGTATCTGTGTCTCAGTGTCTCAGAGTTTCAGTGTCTCTATGTCTCTGTGTCTCAGTGTCTCAGAGTCTCAGTGTCTCTGTGTCTCAGTGCCTCAGTGTCTCTCTGTCTCAGTGTCTCTGTGCCTCAGTGTCTCTTTGTCTCAGTATCTCAGAGTTTCAGTGTCTCTCTGTCTCTGTGTCTCTGTGCCTCAGTGTCTCTTTGTCTCTGTGTCTCAGTGTCTCTGAGTCTCAGTGTCTCTGTGCCTCAGTGTCTCAGAGTCTCATTGAGTCTGTGTCTCAGTGTCTCTGTGTCTCAGTGCCTCAGTGTCTCAGAATCTCAGTGTCACTGTGTCTCAGTGTCTGTGTCTCAGTGTCTCAGTGTCTCCGCGTCTCTGTGTCTCTGTGTCTCAGTGTATCTGTTTTTCTGTGTCTCTGTGTCTCAGTGTCTCTGTGTCTCAGTGTCTCAGAGTCTCAGTGTCTCTGTGTCTCAGTGCCTCAGTGTCTCTGTGTCTCAATGTCTCAGAGTCTCACTGTCTCTGTGTCTCAGTGTCTCAGAGTCTCAGTGACTCAGTGTCTCACTGTCTCTGTGTCTCAGTCATTCAGTGTCTCAGAGTCTCAGTGTCTCAGTGTCTCAGAGTCTCAGTGTCTCAGAGTCTCAGTGTCTCTGTGTCTTAGTGTCTCAGTGTCTCTGTGTCTCAGTGTCTCAGAGTCTCACAGTCTCTGTGTCTCACTGTCTCTGTGTCTCAGTGACTCAGTGTCTCAGAGTCTCAGTGTCTCAGTGTCTCAGAGTCTCACTGTCTCTGTGTCTCAGTGACTCAGAGTCTCAGGGTCTCAGTGTCTCAGAGTCTCAGTATCTCAGTGTCTCAGAGTCTCAGTGTCTCAATGTCTATGTGCCTCAATGTCTCAGAGTCTCACTGTTTCTGTGTCTCTGTGTCTCAGTGTCTCAGTGTCTCAGGGTCTCAGTGTCTCAGTGTCTCAGTGTCTCTGTGTCTCAGAGTCTCAGTGTCTCAGTGTCTCAGTGTCTCTGAGTCTCAGTCTCAGTGTCTCAGTGCCTCAGAGTCTCAGTGAGTCTGTGTCTCTGTGTCTCAGTGTCTCTGTGTCTCTGTTTCTCTGTGTCTCAGTGTCTCTGTGTCTCAGAGACTCAGCGCCTCAGTGTCTCAGTGTCTCAGTGCCTCAGAGTCTCAGTGTCTCAGTGTCTCTGTGTCTCAGTGTCTCAGTGTCTCAGTGTATCTGTGTCTCAGTGTCCCAGAGTTTCAGTGTGTCTAGGTCTCTGTGTCTCAGTGTCTCTGTGCCTCAGTGTCTCAGAATCTCAGTGACTCTGTGTCGCAGTGCCAAAGTGTCTCTGTGTCTCAGTGTCTCAGAGTTCAGTGTCTCTATGTCTCTGTGTCTCTGGGTCTCAGTGTCTCTGTGCCTCAGTGCCTCAGTGTCTCTGTGTCTCAGTGTCTCTGTGCCTCAGTGTCTCAGAGTCTCACTGTCTCTGTGTCTCAGTGACTCAGCGGCTCAGAGTCGCAGTGTCTCTGTGTTTCAGTGTCTCTGTGCCTCAGTGTCTCAGTGTCTCTGTGTCTCAGTGTCTCTGTGTCTCAGTTTCTCTGTGTCTCAGTGTCTCTGCGTCTCAGTGTCTCTGTGCCTCAGTGGTCTCAGGGTCTCAGTGTCTCTGTGTCTCAGTGCCTCAGTGTCTCTGTGTCTCAGAGTTTCAGTGTCTCTATGTCTCTGGGTCTCAGTGTCTCTTTGGCTCAGTGTCTCAGAAGCTCATTGTCTCTGTGTTTCAGTGTCTCTGCGCCTCAGTGACTCTGTGTCTCTGTGTCACTGTGTCTCAGTATCTCAGAGTCTCAGAGTCTCAGTGTCTCTGTGTCTCAGTGTCTCAGTGTCTCTGTGCCTCAGTATCTCTGTGTCTCAGTGTCTCAAAGTCTTTGAGTCTCAGTGTCTCAGAGTCTCAGTGAGTCTGTGTCTGTCTCTTAGTGTCACACAGTCTCAGTGTCCCAGAGACTCAGTGTCTCCAAGTCTCTGTGTCTCTGTGTCTCAGTGTCTCTGTGCCTCAGTGTATCTGTGTCTCAGTGTCTCAGAGTTTCAGTGTCTCTATGTCCCTGTGTCTCAGTGTCTCTGTGCCTCAGTGTCTCAGAGTCTCTGTGTCTCAGTGTCTCAGTGCCTCGGTGTCTCTCTGTCTCATTGTCTCTGTGCCTCAGTGTCTCTTTGTCTCAGTATCTCAGAGTTTCAGTGTCTCTATGTCTCTGTGTCTCAGTGTCTCTGTGCCTCAGTGTCTCAGTGTCTCTGTGCCTCAGTGTCTCACTGTCTCAGTGTCTCAGTATCTCTGTGTCTCAGTGTATCAGCATCTCAGAGAATCAGTGTCTCTGTGTCTCAGTGTCTCAATGTATTTCTATCTCTGTGTCTCTGTGTCTCAGTGTCTCTGTGTTTCTGTGCCTCAGTGTCTCTGTGTCTCAGTTTCTCTGTGTCTCAGTGTCTCTGCGCCTCAGTGCCTCTGTGTCTCTGTGTCTCTGTGTCTCAGTGTCTCTGTGTTTCTGTGCCTCAGTGTCTCTGTGTCTCTGTGTCTCAGTGTCTCAGAGTCTCAGAGTCTCAGTGTCTCTGTGTCTCAGTGTCTCTCTGTCTCTGTGTCTCAGTGTCTCTGTGGCTCAGTGTCTCTGTGTCTCAGTGTCTCAAAGTCTTTGTGTCTCAGTGTCTCAGAGTCTCGCTGAGTCTGTGTCTCTGTGTCTTAGAGTCTCAGTGTCCCAGAGTCTCAGTTTCTTCACGTCTCTGTCTCTCTGTGTCTCAGTGTCTCTGTGCCTCAGTGTATCTGTGTCTCAGTGTCTCAGAGTTTCTGTATCTCTATGGCTCTGTGTCTCAGTGTCTCTGTGCCTCAGAGTCTCACTGTCTCAGAGTCTCAGTGTCTCTGTGTCTCAGTGCCTCAGTGTCTCTGTGTCTCAGTGTCTCAGAGTTTCAGTGTCTCTATGTCTCTGTATCTCAGTGTCTCTGTGCCTCAGTGTCTCAGTGTCTCTGTGTCTCAGTCCCTCAGAGCCTCAGTGACTCTCTATCTCTGTGTCTCTGTGCCTCAGTGTCTCTTTGTCTCTGTGTCTCAGTGTCTCAGTGTCTCTGTGCCCGGTGTCTCTGTGTCTCAGTGTCTCAAAGTCTTTGTGTCTCAGTGTCTCAGACTCTCAGTGTCTCAGTGCCTCAGAGTCTCAGTGAGTCTGCTTCTCTGTGTCTTAGAGTCTCAGTGTCCCAGAGTCTCAGTGTCTCTGCTTCTCTGTGTCTCAGTGTCTCTGTGCCTCAGTGTAACTGTATCTCAGTGTCTCAGAGTTTCAGTGTCTCTATGTCTCTATGTCTCAGGGTCTCTGTGCCTCAGTGTCTCAGTGTCTCAGACGCTCAGTGTCTCAGTGTCTCAGTGCCTCAGTGTCTCAGTGTCTCAAAGTTTCAGTGTCTCTATGTCTCTGTATCTCAGTGTCTCTGTGCCTCAGTGTCTCTTTGTCTCTGTGTCTCAGTCTCTCAGTGTCTCTGTGCCTCAGTGTCTCTGTGTCTCAGTGTCTCAAAGTGTTTGTGTTTGAGTGTCTCAGAGTCTCAGTGATTCTGTTTCGCTGTGTCTTAGTGTCTCACAGTCTCAGTGTCCCAGAGTCTCAGTTTTTTCACATCTCTGTGTCTCTGTGTTTCAGTGTCTCAGAGTTTCTGTATCTCTTTGTCTCTGTGTCTCTGTGCCTCAGTGTCTCTGTGTCTCAGTGTCTCAAAGTCTTTGTGTCTCAGTGTCTCAGACTCTCAGTGTCTCAGTGCCTCAGAGTCTCAGTGAGTCTGTGTCTCTGTGTCTTAGAGTCTCAGTGTCCCAGAGTCTCAGTGTCTCCGCTTCTCTGTGTATCTGTATCTCAGTGTCTCAGAGTTTCAGTGTCTCTATGTCTCTGTGTCTCAGTGTCTCTGTGCCTCAGTGTCTCAGAGTCTCAGTGTCTCTGTGTCTCAGTGCCTTAGTGTCTCTGTGTCCCAGTGTCTCAGAGTTTCAGTGTCTCTATGTCTCAGTGTCTCAGTCTCTCTCTGTGTCAGTGCCTCAGTGTCTCTCTGTCTCAGTGTCTCTGTGCCTCAGTGCCACTTTGTGTCAGTGTCTCAGTGTCTCAGAGTCTCAGTGTCTCTGTGTCTCAGTGCCTCAGGTTCTCTGTGTCTCAGTGTCTCATTGTATCTGTATCTCAGTGTCTCAGAGTTTCAGTTTCTCTATGCCTCTGTGTCTCAGTGTCTCTGTGCCTCAGTGTCTCAGAGTTTCATTTTCTCCATGTCTCAGTGCCTCAGTGTCTCTGTGTCTCAGTGTCTCAGTGCCTCAGTGTCTCTCTGTCTCAGTGTCTCTGTGTCTCAGTGCCTCAGTGTCTCTGTGTCTCAGTGTCTCAGTGCCTCAGTGTCTCAGAGTCTCAGTGTCTCTGTGTCTCAGTGCCTCAGTGTCTCTGTGTCTCAGTGTCTCAGTGCCTCAGTGTCTCTCTGTCTCAGTGTCTCTGTGCCTCAGTGTCACTTTGTGTCAGTGTCTCAGTGCCTCAGGGTCTCTGTGTCACAGTGCCTCAGTGTCTCTGTGTCTCAGTGTCTCAGTGCCTCAGTGTCTCTCTGTCTCAGTGTCTCTGTGTCTCAGTGCCTCAGTGTCTCTGTGTCTCAGTGCCTCAGTGCCTCAGTGTCTCAGAGTCTCAGTGTCTCTGTGTCTCAGTGCCTCAGTGTCTCTGTGTCTCAGTGTCTCAGTGCCTCAGTGTCTCTCTGTCTCAGTGTCTCTGTGCCTCAGTGTCACTTTGTGTCAGTGTCTCAGTGCCTCAGTGTCTCTGTGTCACAGAGTCTCAGTGTCTCTGTGTCTCAGTCCCTCAGTGCCTCAGTGACTCTCTGTCTCTGTATCTCTGTGCCTCAGTGTTTCTTTGTCTCTGTGTCTCAGTGTCTCAGTGTCTCTGTGCCTCAGTGTCTCTGTGTCTCAAAGTCTTTGTGTCTCAGTGCCTCAGACTCTCAGTGTCTTAGTGCCTCAGAGTCTCTGTGACTCTGTGTCTCTGTGTCTCAGAGTCGCAGTGTGTAGAGTCTCTGTGTCTTGGTGCCTCAGTGTCTCAGTGACTCTGTGCCTCAGTCTATCAGACTCTCAGTGTCTCTGTGTCTCAGAGGCTCAGTGTCTCTGTGTCTCAGTGTCTCTGTGTCTCAGTGCCTCAATGTCTCAGTGCCTCAGAATCTCAGTGTCTCTGTGTCTCAGTGTCTGTGTCTCAGTGTCTCAGAGTCTCAGTGTCTCTCTGTCTCTGTGCCTCAGTGTCTCTTTGTCTCTGTGTCTCAGTGTCTCTGTGTCTCAGTGTCTCTGTGCCTCAGTGTCTCAGAGTCTCATTGAGTCTGTGTCTCAGTGTCTCTGTGTCTCAGTGCCTCAGTGTCTCAGTGTCTCAGAATCTCAGAGTCTCTGTGTCTCAGTTTCTGTGTCTCAGTGTCTCAGTCTCAGTGTCTCAGTGCCTCAGAGTCTCAGTGAGTCTGTGTCTCTGTGTCTCAGTGTCTCTGTGTCTCTGTTACTCTGTGTCTCAGTATCTCTGTGTCTCAGAGAGTCAGCGCCTCAGTGTCTCTGTGTCTCAGTGCCTCAGAGTCTCAGTGTCTCACTGTCTCTCTGTCTCAGTGTCTCAGAGTCTCAGTTTCTCTGTGTCTCAGTGTCTCTGTGACCCAGTGTATCGGTGTCTCAGTGTCCCAGAGTTTCAGTGTGTCTAGGTCTCTGTGTCTCAGTGTCTCTGTGCCTCAGTGTCTCAGAATCTCAGTGACTCTGTGTCGCAGTGCCAAAGTGTCTCTGTGTCTCAGTTTCTCAGAGTCTCACTGTCTCTGGGTCTCAGTGTCTCTTTGCCTCAGTGTCTCAGTGCCTCAGTGTCTCTGTGTCTCAGTTTCTCTGTGCCTCAGTGTCTCAGAGTCTCACTGTCTCTATGTCTCAGTGACTCAGCGGCTCAGAGTCGCAGTGTCTCTGTGTTTCAGTGACTCTGTGCCTCAGTGTCTCAGTGTCTCTGTGTCTCAGTGTCTCTGTGTCTCAGTTTCTCTGTGTCACAGTCTCTCTGCGTCTCAGTGTCTCTGTGGCTCAGTGTCTCAGGGTCTCAGTGTCTCTGTGTCTCAGTGCCTCAGTGTCTCAGTGTCTCACTGTCTCAGAGTTTCAGTGTCTCTATGTCTCTGGGTCTCAGTGTCTCTTTGGCTCAGTGTCTCAGTGTCTCAGAAGCTCAGTGTCCCTGTGTTTCAGTGTCTCTGCGCCTCAGTGACTCTGTGTCTCTGTGTCACTGTGTCTCAGTATCTCAGAGTCTCAGAGTCTCAGTGTCTCTGTGTCTCAGTGTCTCAGTGTCTCAGTGTCTCTGTGCCTCAGTATCTCTGTGTCTCAGTGTCTCAAAGTCTTTGAGTCTCAGTGTCTCAGAGTCTCAGTGAGTCTGTGTCTGTCTCTTAGTGTCACACAGTCTCAGTGTCCCAGAGACTCAGTGTCTCCAAGTCTCTGTGTCTCAGTGTCTCAGTGTCTCTGTGCCTCAGTGTATCTGTGTCTCAGTGTCTCAGAGTTTCAGTGTCTCTATGTCTCTGTGTCTCAGTGTCTCAGAGTCTCAGTGTCTCTGTGTCTCAGTGCCTCAGTGTCTCTCTGTCTCAGTGTCTCTGTGCCTCAGTGTCTCTTTGTCTCAGTATCTCAGAGTTTCAGTGTCTCTCTGTCTCTGTGCCTCAGTGTCTCTTTGTCTCTGTGTCTCAGTGTCTCTGAGTCTCAGTGTCTCTGTGCCTCAGTGTCTCATAGTCTCATTGAGTCTGTGTCTCAGTGTCTCTGTGTCTCAGTGCCTCAGTGTCTCAGAATCTCAGTGTCACTGTGTCTCAGTGTCTGTGTCTCAGTGTCTCAGTGTCTCCGCGTCTCTGTGTCTCTGTGTCTGAGTGTATCTGTTTTTTCTGTGTCTCTGTGTCTCAGTGTCTCTGTGTCTCAGTGTCTCAGAGTCTCAGTGTCTCTGTGTCTCAGTGCCTCAGTGTCTCTGTGTCTCAATGTCTCAGAGTCTCACTGTCTCTGTGTCTCAGTGTCTCAGAGTCTCAGTGACTCAGTGTCTCACTGTCTCTGTGTCTCAGTCATTCAGTGTCTCAGAGTTTCAGTGTCTCAGTGTCTCAGAGTCTCAGTGTCTCAGAGTCTCAGTGTCTCTGTGTCTCAGTGTCTCAGTTCTCTGTGTCTCAGTGTCTCAGAGTCTCACTGTCTCTGTGTCTCACTGTCTCTGTGTCTCAGTGACTCAGTGTCTCAGAGTCTCAGTGTCTCAGTGTCTCAGAGTCTCACTGTCTCTGTGTCTCAGTGACTCAGAGTCTCAGGGTCTCAGTGTCTCAGAGTCTCAGTATCTCAGTGTCTCAGAGTCTCAGTGTCTCAATGTCTATGTGCCTCAATGTCTCAGAGTCTCACTGTCTCTGTGTCTCAGTGTCTCAGTGTCTCAGGGTCTCAGTGTCTCAGTGTCTCAGTGTCTCTGTGTCTCAGAGTCTCAGTGTCTCAGTGTCTCAGTGTCTCTGAGTCTCCGTCTCAGTGTCTCAGTGCCTCAGAGTCTCAGTGAGTCTGTGTCTCTGTGTCTCAGTGTCTCTGTGTCTCTGTTTCTCTGTGTCTCAGTGTCTCTGTGTCTCAGAGACTCAGCGCCTCAGTGTCTCAGTGTCTCAGTGCCTCAGAGTCTCAGTGTCTCAGTGTCTCTGTGTCTCAGTGTCTCAGTGTATCTGTGTCGCAGTGTCCCAGAGTTTCAGTGTGTCTAGGTCTCTGTGTCTCAGTGTCTCTGTGCCTCAGTGTCTCAGAATCTCAGTGACTCTGTGTCGCAGTGCCAAAGTGTCTCTGTGTCTCAGTGTCTCAGAGTTCAGTGTCTCTATGTCTCTGTGTCTCTGGGTCTCAGTGTCTCTGTGCCTCAGTGCCTCAGTGTCTCTGTGTCTCAGTGTCTCTGTGCCTCAGTGTCTCAGAGTCTCACTGTCTCTGTGTCTCAGTGACTCAGCGGCTCAGAGTCGCAGTGTCTCTGTGTTTCAGTGTCTCTGTGCCTCAGTGTCTCAGTGTCTCTGTGTCTCAGTGTCTCTGTGTCTCAGTTTCTCTGTGTCGCAGTGTCTCTGCGTCTCAGTGTCTCTGTGCCTCAGTGTCTCAGGGTCTCAGTGTCTCTGTGTCTCAGTGCCTCAGTGTCTCTGTGTCTCAGAGTTTCAGTTTCTCTATGTCTCTGGGTCTCAGTGTCTCTTTGGCTCAGTGTCTCAGAAGCTCATTGTCTCTGTGTTTCAGTGTCTCTGCGCCTCAGTGACTCTGTGTCTCTGTGTCACTGTGTCTCAGTATCTCAGAGTCTCAGAGTCTCAGTGTCTCTGTGTCTCAGTGTCTCAGTGTCTCTGTGCCTCAGTATCTCTGTGTCTCTGTGTCTCAGTGTCTCAAAGTCTTTGAGTCTCAGTGTCTCAATGAGTCTGTGTCTGTCTCTTAGTGTCACACAGTCTCAGTGTCCCAGAGACTCAGTGTCTCCAAGTCTCTGTGTCTCAGTGTCTCTGTGCCTCAGTGTATCTGTGTCTCAGTGTCTCAGAGTTTCAGTGTCTCTATGTCTCTGTGTCTCTGTGTCTCTGTGTCTCAGTGTCTCTGTGCCTCAGTGTCTCAGTGCCTCAGTGACTCTTTGTCTCAGTATCTCAGAGTTTCAGTGTCTCTATGTCTCTATGTCTCTGTGTCTCAGTGTCTCTGTGCCTCAGTGTCTCTTTGTCTCAGTATCTCAGAGTTTCAGTGTCTCTATGTCTCTGTGTCTCTGTGTCTCAGTGTCTCTGTGCCTCAGTGTCTCAGTGCCTCAGTGACTCTCTGTCTCTGTGTCTCAGTGTCTCAGTGTCTCTGTGCCTCAGTGTCTCTGTGTTTCAGTGTCTCTGTGTCTCAGAGACTCAGTGTCTCTTTGTCTCTGTGTCTGAGTGTCTCTGTGCATCAGTGTCACATGTGTCTCTGAGTCTCAGTGTCTCTGTGTCTCAGTGTATCACTGTCTCAGAGACACAGTGTCTCTTTGTCTCTGTGTCTGAGTTTCTCTGTGCCTCAGTGTCACAGTGTCTCTGTGTCTCACTGTCTCTGTGTCTCAGTGTATCAGCATCTCAGAGAATCAGTGTCTCTGTGTCTGATTTTCTCTGAGCCACAGTGTCTCAGTGTCTCAGTGTCTCTGTGTCTCAGTGTCTCAGTGATTTTCTATCTCTGTGTCACTGTGTCTCAGTGTCTCTGTGTCTCTGTGTCTCAGTGTCTCTGTGTTTCTGTGCCTCAGTGTCTCTGTGTCTCAGTTTCTCTGTGTCTCAGTGTCTCTGTGCCTCAGTGCCTCTGTGTCTCTGTGTCTCAGTGTCTCAGAGTCTCAGAGTCTCAGTGTCTCTGTGTCTCAGTGTCTCTCTGTCTCTGTGTCTCAGTGTCTCTGTGGCTCAGTGTCTCTGTGTCTCAGTGTCTCAAAGTCTTTGTGTCTCAGTGTCTCAGAGTCTCGCTGAGTCTGTGTCTCTGTATCTGAGTGTACCTGTTTCTCTGTGTCTCAGTGTCTCAGTGTCTCTGTGTCTCAGTGTCTCTGTGTCTCAGAGTTTCAGTGTCTCTAGGTCTCTGTGTCTCAGTGTCTCTGTGTCTCAGTGCATCAGTGTCCTGTGTCTCAGTGTCTCAGTGTCTCACTGACTCTGTGTCTCAGTGACTCAGTGTCTCAGAGTCTCAGTGACTCAGTGTCTCATAGTCTCACTGTCTCTGTGTCTCAGTGACTCAGTGTCTCAGAGTCTCAGTGTCTCAGAGTCTCGCTGCCTCTGTGTCTCAGTGACTCAGTGTCTCAGAGTCTCAGTGTCTCAGTGTCTCAGAGTCTCAGTGTCTCTGTGTCTCAGTGTCTATGTGCCTCAGTGTCTCAGAGTCTCAGTGTCTCAGAGTCTCAGAGTCTCAGTGTCTCAGTGTCTCAGAGTCTCGCTGCCTCTGTGTCTCAGTGACTCAGTGTCTCAGAGTCTCAGTGTCTCAGTGTCTCAGAGTCTCAGTGTCTCTGTGTCTCAGTGTCTATGTGCCTCAGTGTCTCAGAGTCTCAGTGTCTCAGAGTCTCAGAGTCTCAGTGTCTCAGTGTCTCAGAGTCTCAGTGTCTCTGTGTCTCAGTGACTCAGTGTCTCATAGTCTCAGAGTCTCAGTGTCTCAGTGTCTCAGATTCTGACTGTCTCTTTGTCTCAGTGTCTCAGTGTCTCAGTGTATCAGGGTCACAGTGTCTCAGTGTCTCAGTGTCTCAGTGTATCAGGGTCTCAGTGTCTCAGTGTCTCTGTGTCTCAGTGTCGCTGTGTCTCAGAGTCTCAGTGTCTCAGTGCCTCAGAGTCTCAGTGAGTCTGTGTCTCTGTGTCTCAGTGTCTCTGTGTCTCTGTTTCTCTGTGTCTCAGTGTCTCAGTGTCTCTGTGTCTCAGTCTCACAGTGTCTCAGTGTCTCAGTGTCTCAGTGACTCTGTGCCTCAGTCTATCAGACTCTCAGTGTCTCTGTGTCTCAGAGGCTCAGTGTCACTGTGTCTCAGTGTCTCTGTGTCTCAGTGTCTCAGTCTCTCAGAATCTCAGTGTCTCTGTGTCTCAGTGTCTGTGTCTCAGTGTCTGTGTCTCAGTGTCTCAGTGTCTCTGCGTCTCTGTGTCTCTGTATCTGAGTGTACCTGTTTCTCTGTGTCTCTTTGTCTCAGTGTCTCTGTGTCTCAGTGTCTCAGAGTTTCAGTGTCTCTAGGTCTCTGTGTCTCAGTGTCTCTGTGTCTCAGTGCATCAGTGTCCTGTGTCTCAGTGTCTCAGAGTCTCACTGACTCTGTGTCTCAGTGACTCAGTGTCTCAGAGTCTCAGTGACTCAGTGTCTCATAGTCTCACTGTCTCTGTGTCTCAGTGACTCAGTGTCTCAGAGTCTCAGTGTCTCAGAGTCTCGCTGCCTCTGTGTCTCAGTGACTCAGTGTCTCAGAGTCTCAGTGTCTCAGTGTCTCAGAGTCTCAGTGTCTCTGTGTCTCAGTGTCTATGTGCCTCAGTGTCTCAGAGTCTCAGTGTCTCAGAGTCTCAGAGTCTCAGTGTCTCAGTGTCTCAGAGTCTCGCTGTCTCTGTGTCTCAGTGACTCAGTGTCTCAGAGTCTCAGTGTCTCAGTGTCTCAGAGTCTCAGTGACTCTGTGTCTCAGTGTCTATGTGCCTCAGTGTCTCAGAGTCTCAGTGTCTCAGAGTCTCAGAGTCTCAGTGTCTCAGTGTCTCAGAGTCTCAGTGTCTCTGTGTCTCAGTGACTCAGTGTCTCAGAGTCTCAGAGTCTCAGTGTCTCAGTGTCTCAGATTCTGACTGTCTCTTTGTCTCAGTGTCTCAGTGTCTCAGTGTATCAGGGTCTCAGTGTCTCAGTGTCTCAGTGTCTCTGTGTCTCAGTGTCGCTGTGTCTCAGAGTCTCAGTGTCTCAGTGCCTCAGAGTCTCAGTGAGTCTGTGTCTCAGTGTCTCAGTGTATCACTGTCTCAGTGTCTCAGTGTCTCTGTGTCTGAGTTTCTCTGTGCCTCCTTGTCACAGTGTAACAGTGTCTCTGTGTCTCACTGTCTCAGTGTCTCTGTGCCTCTGTGTCTCTGTGTCTCTGTGTTCAGTGTCTCAGTGTCTCAAAGTGTTTGTGTTTGAGTGTCTCAGAGTCTCAGTGATTCTGTTTCGCTGTGTCTTAGTGTCTCACAGTCTCAGTGTCCCAGAGTCTCAGTTTCTTCACGTCTCTTTGTCTCTGTGTCTCAGTGTCTCAGAGTTTCTGTATCTCTATGTCTCTGAGTCTCAGTGTCTCTGTGCCTCAGTGTCTCAGTGTCTCAGAGTCTCAGTGTCTCAGTGTCTCAGTGCCTCAGTGTCTCTGTGTCTCAGTGTCTCAAAGTTTCAGTGTCTCTATGTCTCTGTATCTCAGTGTCTCTGTGCCTCAGTGTCTCAGTGGCTCTGTGTCTCAGTCCCTCTGTGCCTCAGTGTCTCTTTGTCTCTGTGTCTCAGTCTCTCAGTGTCTCTGTGCCTCAGTGTCTCTGTGTCTCAGTGTCTCAAAGTCTTTGTGTCTCAGTGTCTCAGACTCTCAGTGTCTCAGTGCCTCAGAGTCTCAGTGAGTCTGTGTCTCTGTGTCTTAGAGTCTCAGTGTCCCAGAGTCTCAGTGTCTCCGCTTCTCTGTGTATCTGTATCTCTGTGCCTCAGTGACTTAGTGTCTCAGAGTCTCAGGGTCTCTGTGTCTCAGTGCCTCTGTGTCTCTATGTCTCTGTGTCTCAGTGTCTCTGTGCCTCAGTGTCTCAGTGTCTCAGAGACTCACTGTCTCTTTGTGTCTGTACCTCACTGTCTCGGTGTCTGTACCTCAGTGTCTCAGTGTCTCTGTGTCTCAGTGTTTCAGCATCTCAGAGAATCAGTGTCTCTGTGTCTGAGTTTCTCTGTGCCTCAATGGCACAGTGTCTCAGTGTCTCTGTGTCTCAGTTATCTCAGTGTTTATCTATCTCTGTGTCTCAGTGTCTCAGAGTCTCTGTGACTCTGTGTTTCTGTGCTTCAGTGTCTCTGTGTCTCTATGTCTCTGTGTCTCAGTGTCTCAGAGTCTCAGAATCTCAGTGTCTCTGTGTCTCACTGTCTCAGTGTCTCTGTGTCTCAGTGTATCAGCATCTCAGAGAATCAGTGTCTCTGTGTCTGAGTTTCTCTGTGCCTCAATCGCACAGTGTCTCAGTGTCTCCGTGTCTCAGTGTCCCAATGTCTCAGTGTCTCTGTGCCTCAGTGTCTCTGTGTCTCCAAGTCTCTGTGTCTCTGCGTCTCAGTGTCTCTGTGCCTCAGTGTATCTGTGTCTCAGTGTCTCAGAGTTTCAGTGTCTCTATGTCTCTGTGTCTCACTGTCTCTGTGTCTCAGTGCCTCAGTGTCTCTCTGTCTCAGTGTCTCTGTGCCTCAGTGTCCCTTTGTCTTAGAGTCTCAGTGTCTCAGAGTCTCAGTGTCTCTGTGTCTCAGTGCCTCTGTGTCTCAGTATCTCAGAGTTTCAGTGTCTCTATGTCTCTGTGTCTCTGTGTCTCTGTGCCTCAGTGTCTCAGTGTGTGTGTGTCTCAGTCCCTCAGTGCCTCAGTGACTCTCTGTCTCTGTGTCTCTGTGTCTCAGTGTCTCTTTGTCACTGTGTCTCAGTGTCTCAGTGTCTCTGTGCATCAGTGTCATTGTGTCCCTAAGTCTTTGTGTCTCAGTGTCTCAGACTCTCAGTGTCTCAGTGCCTCAGAGTCTCAGTGAGTCTGTGTCTCTGTGTCTTAGAGTCTCAGTGTCCCAGAGTCTCAGTGTCTCCGCTTCTCTGTGTCTCTGTGTCACAGTGTCTCTGTCCCTCAGTGTTTCTGTAACTCAGTGACTCAGAGTTTCAGTGTCTCTATGTCTCTGTGTCTCAGTGTCTCTGTGCCTCAGTGTCTCAGTGTCTCAGAGTCTCAGTGTCTCTGTGTCTCAGTGTCTCAGAGCTTCAGTGTCTCTATGTCTCAGTGCCTCAGTGTCTCTCTGTCTCAGTGTCTCTGTGCCTCACTTTGTGTCCGTGTCACAGTGTCTCAGAGTCTCAGTGTCTCTGTGTCTCAGTGCCTCAGTGTCTCTATGTCTCTGTGTCTCAGTGTCTCTGTGCCTCAGTGTCCCAGTGTCTCTGTGTCTCTGTCCCTCAGTGCCTCAGTGACTCTCTGTTTCTTCGTCTCTGTGTCTCAGTGTCTCTGTGCCTCAGTGTCTCTGTGTTTCAGTGTATCAGTGTCTCAGAGACTCACTGGCTCTTTGTCCCTGTGTCTGGGTGTCTCTGTGCATCAGTGTCACAGTGTCACAGTGTCTCGGTGTCTCAGTGTCTCAGAGTCAAAGTGTCTCAGTGTCTCAGAGTCTCAGCGTCTCAGTGTCTCTGTGACTCAGTGTATCAGTGTCTCAGAGACTCAGTGTCTCTTTGTCTCTGTGTCTGAGTTTCTCTGTGCCTCAGTGTCACAGAGTCACTATGTCTCTGTGTCTCACTGTCTTAGTGTCTCCTGTGTCTCAGTGTCTCAGAGTCATAGTGTGTCTGTGCCTCAGTGTCCCAGTGTCTCTGTGTCTCAGTGTATCAGCATCTCAGAGAATCAGTGTCTCTGTGTCTGAGTGTCTCTGTGCCTCAATGGCACAGTGTCTCAGTGTCTCTGTGTCTCAGTGTCTCAGTATTTATCTATCTCTGTGTCTCAGAGTCTCTATGTCTCGGTGTTTCTGTGCCTCAGTGTCTCAGTTTCTCTGTGTCTCAGTGACTCTATGTCTCAGTGTCTCTGCGCCTCAGTGCCTCTGTGTCTCTATGTCTCTGTGTCTCTGTGTCTCAAATTCTCAGTGTGTCTGTGCATCAGTGTCTCAGTGTCTCTGTGTCTCAGTGTCTCAAAGTCTTTGTATCTCAGTGTCTCAGAGTCTCAGTGAGTCTGTGTCTCTGTGTCTTAGTGTCTCACAGTCTCAGTGTTCCAGAGTCTCAGTGTCTCCAAGTCTCTGTGTCTCTGTGTCTCAGTGTCTCTGTGCCTCAGTGTATCTGTGTCTCAGTGTCTCAGAGTTTCTGTGTCTCTATGTCTCTGTCCCTCAGTGTCTCTGTGCCTCAGTGTCTCAGTGTCTCAGAGTCTCAGTGTCTCTGTGTCTCAGTGCCTCAGTGTCACTCTGTCTCAGTGTCCCTGTGCCTCAGTGTCTCTTTGTCTCAGTGTCTCAGTGTCTCTGTGTCTCAGTGCCTCAGAGTCTCTGTGTCTAAGTATCTCAGAGTTTCAGTGTCTCTATGTCTCTGTGTCTCAGTGTCCCTGTGCCTCAGTGTCTCTGTGTCTCAGTCCCTCAGTGCCTCAGTGACTCTCTATCTCTGTGTCTCTGTGCCTCAGTGTCTCTTTGTCTCTTTGTCTCACTGTCTCAGTGTCTCTGTGCCTCAGTGTCTCTGTATTTCAGTGTATCAGTGTCTCAGAGACTCACTGTCTCTTTGTCTCTGTGCATCAGTGTCTCAGTGTCTCAGAGTCTCAGAGTCTCAGTGTCTCTGTGTCTCAGTGTATCAGTGTCTCAGTGTCTCAGTGTCTCAGTGTCTCAGTGTATCAGTGTCTCAGAGACTCAGTGTCTCTTTGTCTCTGTGTCTGAGTTACTCTCTGCCTCATTGTCACAGTGTAACAGTGTCTCTGTGTCTCAGTATCTCAGAGTCTCAGAGTGTCCGTGCCTCAGTGTCTCAGTGTCTCTGTGTCTCAGTGCCTCTGTGTCTCAGTGTGTCAGCATCTCAGAGAATCAGTGTCACTGTGTCTGAGTTTCTCTGTGCCTCAATGGCACAGTGTCTCTGTGTCTCAGTTTCTCAGTGTTTTTCTATCTCTGTGTCTCAGTGCCTCAGAGTCTCTGTGTCTCTGTCTTTCTGTGCCTCAGTGTCTCTGTGTCTCAGATTCTCTGTGTCTCAGTGACTCTGTGTCTCAGTGTCTCTGCGCCTCAGTGCCTCTGTGTCTCAGTGTTTCTGTGTCTCTGTGTCTCAGTGTCTCAGAGTCTCAGAGTCTCAGTGTCTCTGTGTCTCAATGTCTCAGTGTCTCCAAGTCTCTGTGTCTCTGTGTCTCAGTGTCTCTGTGCCTCAGTGTATCTGTGTCTCAGTGTCTCAGAGTTTCAGTGTCTCTATGTCTCTGTGTCTCACTGTCTCTGTGTCTCAGTGCCTCAGTGTCTCTCTGTCTCAGTGTCTCTGTGCCTCAGTGTCCCTTTGTCTTAGAGTCTCAGTGTCTCAGAGTCTCAGTGTCTCTGTGTCTCAGTGCCTCTGTGTCTCAGTATCTCAGAGTCTTTGTGTCTCAGTGTCTCAGACTCTCAGTGTCTCAGTGCGTCAGAGTCTCAGTGAGTCTGTGTCTCTGTGTCTTAGAGTCTCAGTGTCCCAGAGTCTCAGTGTCTCCGCTTCTCTGTGTCTCTGTGTCACAGTGTCTCTGTCCCTCAGTGTTTCTGTAACTCAGTGTCTCAGAGTTTCAGTGTCTCTATGTCTCTGTGTCTCAGTGTCTCTGTGCCTCAGTGTCTCAGAGTCTCAGTGTCTCTGTGTCTCAGTGTCTCTGTGTCTCTGTGCCTCAGTGTCTCTGTGTCTCAGTGTCTCAGAGTTTCTGTGTCTCTGTGTCTCTGTCCCTCAGTGTCTCTGTGTCTCAGTGCCTCAGTGTCACTCTGTCTCAGTGTCCCTGTGCCTCAGTGTCTCTTTGTCTCAGTGTCTCAGTGTCTCAGAGTCTCAGTGTCTCAGTGCCTCAGTGTCTCTGTGTCTAAGTATCTCAGAGTTTCAGTGTCTCTATGTCTCTGTGTCTCAGTGTCCCTGTGCCTCAGTGTCTCTGTGTCTCAGTCCCTCAGTGCCTCAGTGACTCTCTATCTCTGTGTCTCTGTGCCTCAGTGTCTCTTTGTCTCTTTGTCTCACTGTCTCAGTGTCTCTGTGCCTCAGTGTCTCTGTATTTCAGTGTATCAGTGTCTCAGAGACTCACTGTCTCTTTGTCTCTGTGTCTGAGTGTCTCTGTGCATCAGTGTCTCTGTGTCTCAGTGTCTCAGTGTCTCAGAGTCTCAGAGTCTCAGTGTCTCTGTGTCTCAGTGTCTCAGAGTCTCAGTGTCTCAGTGTCTCTGTGTCTCAGTGTATCAGTGTCTCAGAGACTCAGTGTCTCTTTGTCTCTGTGTCTGAGTTACTCTCTGCCTCAGTGTCACAGTGTAACAGTGTCTCTGTGTCTCAGTATCTCAGAGTCTCAGAGTGTCTGTGCCTCAGTGTCTCAGTGTCTCTGTGTCTCAGGGCCTCTGTGTCTCAGTGTGTCAGCATCTCAGAGAATCAGTGTCTCTGTGTCTGAGTTTCTCTGTGCCTCAATGGCACAGTGTCTCTGTGTCTCAGTTTCTCAGTGTCTCAGTGACTCTGTGTCTCAGTGTCTCTGCGCCTCAGTGCCTCTGTGTCTCAGTGTCTCTGTGTCTCTGTGTCTCAGTGTCTCAGAGTCTCAGAGTCTCTGAGTCTCAGTGTCTCTGTGTCTCCAAGTCTCTGTGTCTCTGTGTATCAGTGTCTCTATGTCTCTGTGTCTCAGTGTCTCTGTGCCTCAGTGTCTCAGTGTCTCAGAGTCTCAGTGTCTCTGTGTCTCAGTGCCTCAGTGTCACTCTGTCTCAGTGTCCCTGTGCCTCAGTGTCTCTTTGTCTCAGTGTCTCAGTGTTTCAGAGTCTCAGTGTCTCAGTGTCTCAGTGTCTCTGTGCCTCAGTGTCTCTGTGTCTAAGTATCTAAGAGTTTCAGTGTCTCTATGTCTCTGTGTCTCAGTGTCCCTGTGCCTCAGTGTCTCAGTGTCTCAGTCCCTCAGTGCCTCAGTGACTCTCTGTCTCTGTGTCTCTGTGCCTCAGTGTCTCTTTGTCTCTGTGTCTCAGTGTCTCTGTGCCTCAGTGTCTTTGTGTTTCAGTGTATCAGTGTCTCAGAGACTCACTGTCTTTTTGTCTCTGTGTCTGAGTGTCTCTGTGCATCAGTGTCACAGTGTCTCTGTGTCTCAGTGTCTCAGAGTCTCAGAGTCAAAGTGTCTCAGTGTCTCAGTGACTCAGAGTCTCAGTGTTTCAGTGTCTCAGAGACTCAGTGTCTCTTTGTCTCTGTGTCTGAGTGTCTCTGTGCCTCAGTGTATTCGCATCTCAGAGAATCAGTGTCTCTGTGCCTGAGTTTCTCTGTGCCTCAATGGCACAGTGTCTCAGTGTCTCTGTGTCTCAGTTATCTCAGTGTTTATCTATCTCTGTGTCTCAGTGTCTCAGAGTCTCTGTGACTCTGTGTTTCTGTGCCTCAGTGCCTCTGTGTCTCAGTTTCTCAATGTCTCAGTGACTCTGTGCCTCAATGTCTCTGCGCCTCTGTGCCTCTGTGTCTCTATGTCTCTGTGTCTCAGTGTCTCAGAGTCTCAGAGTCTCAGAGTCTCAGAGTCTCAGAGTCTCAGTGTCTCTGTGTCTCACTGTCTCAGTGTCTCTGTGTCTCAGTGTCTCTATGTCTCAGTCTATCAGCATCTCAGAGAATCAGTGTCTTTGTGTCTGAGTTTCTCTGTGCCTCAATCGCACAGTGTCTCAGTGTCTCTGTGTCTCAGTGTCTCAGTGTTTTTCTATCTCTGTGTCTCAGTGTCTCAGAGTCTCTGTGTCTCTGTGTCTCTGTGTTTCTGTGCCTCAGTGCCTCTATGTCTCTATGTCTCTGTGTCTCAGTGTCGCAGAGTGTCAGTGTCTCTGTGTCTCTGTGTCTCTGTGTTTCTGTGCCTCAGTATCTCTGTGTCTCAGTGACTCTCTGTCTCAGTGCCTCTGCGCCTCAGTGCCTCTGTGTCTCTGTGTCTCTGTGTCACTTTGTCTCAGTGTCTCAGAGTCTCAGAGTCTCAGTGTCTCTGTGTCTCAGTGTCTCAGTGTCTCTGTGCCTCAGTGTCTCTGTGTCTCAGTGTCTCCAAGTCTCTGTGTCTCTGTGTCTCAGTGTCTCTGTGCCTCAGTGTGTCTGTGTCTCAGTGTCTCAGAGTTTCAGTGTCTCTATGTCTCTGTGTCTCACTGTCTCTGTGTCTCAGTGCCTCAGTGCCTCAGTGTCTCTCTGTCTCAGTGTCTCTGTGCATCAGTGTCTCTTTGTCTCAGAGTCTCAGTGTCTCAGAGTCTCAGTGTCTCTGTGTCTCAGTGCCTCTCTGTCTCAGTATCTCAGAGTTTCAGTGTCTCTATGTCTCTGTGTCTCTGTGTCTCTGTGTCTCTGTGCCTCAGTGTCTCTGTGTCTCAGTCCCTCAGTGCCTCAGTGACTCTCTGTCTCTGTGTCTCAGTGTCTCTTTGTCACTGTGTCTCAGTGTCTCAGTGTCTCTGTGTCTCAAAGTTTTTGTGTCTCAGTGTCTCAGACTCTCAGTGTCTCAGTGCCTAAGAGTCTCAGTGAGTCTGTGTCTCTGTGTCTTAGAGTCTCAGTGTCCCAGAGTCCCAGTGTCTCCGCTTCTCTGTGCCTCACTGTCTCTGTGTCTCAGTGTCGCTGTGCCTCAGTGTCTCAGTGTCTCAGTGTCTCAGAGTCTCAGTGTCTCTGTGCCTCAGTGTCTCTGTGTCTCAGTGTCTCAGAGTTTCAGTGTCTCTATGTCTCAGTGTCTCAGTGTCTCTCTGTCTCAGTGCCTCAGTGCCTCAGTGTCTCTCTGTCTCAGTGTCTCTGTGCCTCACTTTATGTCAGTGTCTCAGTGTCTCAGAGTCTCAGTGTCTCTGTGTCTCAGTGCCTCAGTGTCTCTGTGTCTCTGTCCCTCAGTGCCTCAGTGACTCTCTGTTTCTTTGTCTCTGTGTCTCAGTGCCTCAGTGTCTCTGTGTTTCATAGTGTCAGTGTCTCAGAGACTCACTGTCTCTTTGTCCCTGTGTCTGGGTGCCTCTGTGCATCAGTGTCACAGTGTCTCGGTGTCTCAGTGTCTCAGAGTCAAAGTGTCTCAGTGACTCTGTGTCTCAGTGTCTCTGCGCCTCAGTGCCTCTGTGTCTCAGTGTCTCTGTGTCTCTGTGTCTCAGTGTCTCAAAGTCTCAGAGTCTCAGTGTCTCTGTGTCTCAGTGTCTCAGTGTCTCTGTGCCTCAGTGTCTCTGTGTCTCAGTGCCTCAGTGTCTCTGTGTCTCAGTGTCTCAGAGTTTCAGTGTCTCTCTGTCTCTGTGACTCAGTGCCTCAGTGTCTCTCAGTCTCAGTGTCTCTGTGCCTCACTTTGTGTCCGTGTCACAGTGTCAGAGTCTTAGTGTATCTGTGCCTCAGTGTCTCAGTGTCTCTGTGTCTCAGTGTCTCTGTGTCCCAGTGTATCAGCATCTCAGAGAATCAGTGTCTCTGTGTCTGAGTGTCTCTGTGCCTCAATGGCACAGTGTCTCAGTGTCTCTGTGCCTCAGTGTCTCAGTATTTATCTATCTCTGTGTCTCAGAGTCTCTGTGTCTCTGTGTTTCTGTGCCTCAGTGTCTCAGTTTCTCTGTGTCTCAGTGACTCTGTGTCTCAGTGTCTCAGAGTCTCAGAATCTCAGTGTCTCTGTGTCTCACTGTCTCAGTGTCTCTGTGTCTCAGTGTTTTTCTATCTCGGTGTCTCAGTGTCTCAGAGTCTCTGTGTCTCTGTGTCTCTGTGTTTCTGTGCCTCAGTGTCTCTGTGTCTCAGTTTCTCTGTGTCTCAGTGACTCTGTGTCTCAGTGTCTCTGCGCCTCAGTGCCTCTGTGTCTCTGTGTCTCTGTGTCACGTTGTCTCAGTGTCTCAGAGTCTCAGAGTCTCAGTGTCTCTGTCACTCAGTGTCTCAGAGTCTCAGTGTCTCTGTGTCCCAGTGTCTCAGGGTCTCTGTGTCTCAGTGTCTCAGAGTTTCAGTGTCTCTATGTCTCAGTGTCTCAGTGAGTCTGTGCCTCAGTGTCTCAGAGTTTCAGTCCCTCATTGCCTCAGTGACTCTCTGTCTCTGTGTCTCTGTGCCTCAGTGTCTCTTTGTCTCTTTGTCTCACTGTCTCAGTGTCTCTGTGTCTGAGTGTCTCTGTGCATCAGTGTCACAGTGTCTCTGTGTCTCAGTGTCTCAGAGTCTCAGAGTCTCAGTGTCTCTGTGTCTCAGTGTATCAGTGTCTCAGTGTCTCAGTGTCTCAGAGACTCAGTGTCTCTTTGTCTCTGTGTCGGAGTTACTCTCTGCCTCATTGTCACAGTGTAACAGTGTCTCTGTGTCTCACTGTCTCAGTGTCTCTGTGTCACAGTATCTCAGAGTCTCAGTGTGTCTGTGCCTCAGTGTCTCAGTGTCTCTGTGTCTCAGTGCCTCTGTGTCTCAGTGTATCAGCATCTCAGAGAATCAGTGTCCCTGTGTCTGAGTTTCTCTGTGCCTCAATGGCACAGTGTCTCTGTGTCTCAGTGTCTCAGTGTTTTTCTATCTCTGTGTCTCAGTGCCTCAGAGTCTCTGTGTCTCTGTGTCTCTGTGTTTCTGTGCCTCAGTGTCTCTGTGTCTCAGTTTCTCTGTGTCTCAGTGACCCTGTGTCTCAGTGTCTCTGCGCCTCAGTGCCTCTGTGTCTCTGTGTCTCAGTGTCTCAGAGTCTCAGAGTCTCAGTTTCTCTATGTCTCTGTGTCTCAGTGTCTCTGTGCCTCAGTGTCTCAGAGTTTCAGTTTCTCTATGTCTCTGTGTCTCAGTGTCTCTGTGCCTCAGTGTCTCAGAGTCTCAGTGTCTCTGTGTCTCAGTGCCTCAGTGTCTCTGTGTCTCAGTGCCTCAGTGCCTCAGTGTCTCTCTGTCTCAGTGTCTCTGTGCCTCAGTGTCACTTTGTGTCAGTGTCTCAGTGTCTCAGAGTCTCAGTGTCTCTGTGTCTCAGTGCCTCAGGGTCTCTGTGTCTCAGTGTCTCAGAGTTTCAGTGTCTCTATGTCTCAGTGTCTCAGTGTGTCTGTGCCTCAGTGTCTCAGAGTCTCAGGGTCTCTGTGTCTCAGTGCCTCAGTGTCTCTATGTCTCTGTGTCTCAGTGTCTCTGTGCCTCAGTGTCTCAGTGTCTCAGAGACTCACTGTCTCTTTGTGTCTGTACCTCACTGTCTCGGTGTCTGTACCTCAGTGTCTCAGTGTCTCTGTGTCTCAGTATTTCAGCATCTCAGAGAATCAGTGTCTCTGTGTCTGAGTTTCTCTGTGCCTCAATGGCACAGTGTCTCAGTGTCTCAGTGTCTCTGTGTCTCAGTTATCTCAGTGTTTATCTATCTCTGTGTCTCAGTGTCTCAGAGTCTCTGTGACTCTGTGTTTCTGTGCTTCAGTGTCTCTGTGTCTCTATGTCTCTGTGTCTCAGTGTCTCAGAGTCTCAGAATCTCAGTGTCTCTCTGTCTCAGTGTCTCTGTGTCTCAGTGCCTCAGGGTCTCTGTGTCTCAGTGTCTCAGAGTTTCAGTGTCTCTATGTCTCAGTGTCTCAGTGTGTCTGTGCCTCAGTGTCTCAGAGTCTCAGGGTCTCTGTGTCTCAGTGCCTCAGTGTCTCTATGTCTCTGTGTCTCAGTGTCTCTGTGCCTCAGTGTCTCAGTGTCTCAGAGACTCACTGTCTCTTTGTGTCTGTACCTCACTGTCTCGGTGTCTGTACCTCAGTGTCTCAGTGTCTCTGTGTCTCAGTATTTCAGCATCTCAGAGAATCAGTGTCTCTGTGTCTGAGTTTCTCTGTGCCTCAATGGCACAGTGTCTCAGTGTCTCAGTGTCTCTGTGTCTCAGTTATCTCAGTGTTTATCTATCTCTGTGTCTCAGTGTCTCAGAGTCTCTGTGACTCTGTGTTTCTGTGCTTCAGTGTCTCTGTGTCTCTATGTCTCTGTGTCTCAGTGTCTCAGAGTCTCAGAATCTCAGTGTCTCTCTGTCTCAGTGTCTCTGTGTCTCAGTGTATCAGCATCTCAGAGAATCAGTGTCTCTGTGTCTGAGTTTCTCTGTGCCTCAATCGCACAGTGTCTCAGTGTCTCTGTGTCTCAGTGACCCAATGTCTCAGTGTCTCTGTGCCTCAGTGTCTCTGCGTCTCAGTGTCTCCAAGTCTCTGTGTCTCTGCGTCTCAGTGTCTCTGTGCCTCAGTGTATCTGTGTCTCAGTGTCTCAGAGTTTCAGTGTCTCTATGTCTCTGTGTCTCACTGTCTCTGTGTCTCAGTGCCTCAGTGTCTCTCTGTCTCAGTGTCTCTGTGCCTCAGTGTCCCTTTGTCTTAGAGTCTCAGTGTCTCAGAGTCTCAGTGTCTCTGTGTCTCAGTGCCTCTGTGTCTCAGTATCTCAGAGTTTCAGTGTCTCTATGTCTCTGTGTCTCTGTGTCTCTGTGCCTCAGTGTCTCAGTGTGTGTGTGTCTCAGTCCCTCAGTGCCTCAGTGACTCTCTGTCTCTGTGTCTCTGTGTCTCAGTGTCTCTTTGTCACTGTGTCTCAGTGTCTCTGTGCATCAGTGTCTCTGTGTCCCTAAGTCTTTGTGTCTCAGTGTCTCAGACTCTCAGTGTCTCAGTGCCTCAGAGTCTCAGTGAGTCTGTGTCTCTGTGTCTTAGAGTCTCAGTGTCCCAGAGTCTCAGTGTCTCCGCTTCTCTGTGTCTCTGTGTCACAGTGTCTCTGTCCCTCAGTGTTTCTGTAACTCAGTGACTCAGAGTTTCAGTGTCTCTATGTCTCTGTGTCTCAGTGTCTCTGTGCCTCAGTGTCTCAGTGTCTCAGAGTCTCAGTGTCTCTGTGTCTCAGTGTCTCAGAGTTTCAGTGTCTCTATGTCTCTGTGTCTCAGTGTCTCTGTGCCTCAGTGTTTCAGTGTCTCAGAGTCTCAGTGTCTCTATGTCTCAGTGCCTCAGTGTCTCTCTGTCTCAGTGTCTCTGTGCCTCACTTTGTGTCCGTGTCACAGTGTCTCAGAGTCTCAGTGTCTCTGTGTCTCAGTGCCTCAGTGTCTCTGTGTCTCTGTCCCTCAGTGCCTCAGTGACTCTCTGTTTCTTTGTCTCTGTGTCTCAGTGTCTCTGTGCCTCAGTGTCTCTGTGTTTCAGTGTATCAGTGTCTCAGAGACTCACTGGCTCTTTGTCCCTGTGTCTGGGTGTCTCTGTGCATCAGTGTCACAGTGTCACAGTGTCACAGTGTCACAGTGTCTCAGAGTCTCAGCGTCTCAGTGTCTCAGTGTCTCTGTGACTCAGTGTATCAGTGTCTCAGAGACTCAGTGTCTCTTTGTCTCTGTGTCTGAGTTTCTCTGTGCCTCAGTGTCACAGAGTCACTATGTCTCTGTGTCTCACTGTCTTAGTGTCTCCTGTGTCTCAGTGTCTCAGAGTCTTAGTGTGTCTGTGCCTCAGTGTCCCAGTGTCTCTGTGTCTCAGTGTATCAGCATCTCAGAGAATCAGTGTCTCTGTGTCTGAGTGTCTCTGTGCCTCAATGGCACAGTGTCTCAGTGTCTCTGTGTCTCAGTGTCTCAGTATTTATCTATCTCTGTGTCTCAGAGTCTCTATGTCTCGGTGTTTCTGTGCCTCAGTCTCTCAGTTTCTCTGTGTCTCAGTGACTCTATGTCTCAGTGTCTCTGCGCCTCAGTGCCTCTGTGTCTCTATGTCTCTGTGTCTCTGTGTCTCAAATTCTCAGTGTGTCTGTGCATCAGTGTCTCAGTGTCTCTGTGTCTCAGTGTCTCAAAGTCTTTGTGTCTCAGTGTCTCAGAGTCTCAGTGAGTCTGTGTCTCTGTGTCTTAGTGTCTCACAGTCTCAGTGTTCCAGAGTCTCAGTGTCTCCAAGTCTCTGTGTCTCTGTGTCTCAGTGTCTCTGTGCCTCAGTGTATCTGTGTCTCAGTGTCTCAGAGTTTCTGTGTCTCTATGTCTCTGTCCCTCAGTGTCTCTGTGCCTCAGTGTCTCAGTGTCTCAGAATCTCAGTGTCTCTGTGTCTCAGTGCCTCAGAGTCTCTGTGTCTAAGTATCTCAGAGTTTCAGTGTCTCTATGTCTCTGTGTCTCAGTGTCCCTGTGCCTCAGTGTCTCTGTGTCTCAGTCCCTCAGTGCCTCAGTGACTCTCTATCTCTGTGTCTCTGTGCCTCAGTGTCTCTTTGTCTCTTTGTCTCACTGTCTCAGTGTCTCTGTGCCTCAGTGTCTCTGTATTTCAGTGTATCAGTGTCTCAGAGACTCACTGTCTCTTTGTCTCTGTGTCTGAGTGTCTCTGTGCATCAGTGTCTCAGTGTCTCAGTGTCTCAGAGTCTCAGAGTCTCAGTGTCTCTGTGTCTCAGTGTATCAGTGTCTCAGTGTCTCAGTGTCTCAGTGTCTCAGTGTATCAGTGTCTCAGAGACTCAGTGTCTCTTTGTCTCTGTGTCTGAGTTACTCTCTGCCTCATTGTCACAGTGTAACAGTGTCTCTGTGTCTCAGTATCTCAGAGTCTCAGAGTGTCTGTGCCTCAGTGTCTCAGTGCCTCTGTGTCTCAGTGCCTCTGTGTCTCAGTGTGTCAGCATCTCAGAGAATCAGTGTCACTGTGTCTGAGTTTCTCTGTGCCTCAATGGCACAGTGTCTCTGTGTCTCAGTTTCTCAGTGTTTTTCTATCTCTGTGTCTCAGTGCCTCAGAGTCTCTGTGTCTCTGTCTTTCTGTGCCTCAGTGTCTCTGTGTCTCAGATTCTCTGTGTCTCAGTGACTCTGTGTCACAGTGTCTCTGCGCCTCAGTGCCTCTGTGTCTCAGTGTTTCTGTGTCTCTGTGTCTCAGTGTCTCAGAGTCTCAGAGTCTCAGTGTCTCTGTGTCTCAGTGTCTCAGTGTCTCCAAGTCTCTGTGTGTCTGTGTCTCAGTGTCTCTGTGCCTCAGTGTATCTGTGTCTCAGTGTCTCAGAGTTTCAGTGTCTCTATGTCTCTGTGTCTCACTGTCTCTGTGTCTCTGTGCCTCAGTGTCCCTTTGTCTTAGAGTCTCAGTGTCTCAGAGTCTCAGTGTCTCTGTGTCTCAGTGCCTCTGTGTCTCAGTATCTCAGAGTTTCAGTGTCTCTATGTCTCTGTGTCTCTGTGTCTCTGTGCCTCAGTGTCTCAGTGTGTGTGTGTCTCAGTCCCTCAGTGCCTCAGTGACTCTCTGTCTCTGTGTCTCTGTGTCTCAGTGTCTCTTTGTCCCAAAGTCTTTGTGTCTCAGTGTCTCAGACTCTCAGTGTCTCAGTGCGTCAGAGTCTCAGTGAGTCTGTGTCTCTGTGTCTTAGAGTCTCAGTGTCCCAGAGTCTCAGTGTCTCCGCTTCTCTGTGTCTCTGTGTCACAGTGTCTCTGTCCCTCAGTGTTTCTGTAACTCAGTGTCTCAGAGTTTCAGTGTCTCTATGTCTCTGTGTCTCAGTGTCTCTGTGCCTCAGTGTCTCAGTGTCTCAGAGTCTCAGTGTCTCTGTGTCTCAGTGTCTCTGTGTCTCTGTGCCTCAGTGTCTCTGTGTCTCAGTGTCTCAGAGTTTCTGTGTCTCTATGTCTCTGTCCCTCAGTGTCTCTGTGTCTCAGTGCATCAGTGTCACTCTGTCTCCGTGTCCCTGTGCCTCAGTGTCTCTTTGTCTCAGTGTCTCAGTGTCTCAGAGTCTCAGTGTCTCTGTGTCTCAGTGCCTCAGTGTCTCTGTGTCTAAGTATCTCAGAGTTTCAGTGTCTCTATGTCTCTGTGTCTCAGTGTCCCTGTGCCTCAGTGTCTCTGTGTCTCAGTCCCTCAGTGCCTCAGTGACTCTCTATCTCTGTGTCTCTGTGCCTCAGTGTCTCTTTGTCTCTTTGTCTCACTGTCTCAGTGTCTCTGTGCCTCAGTGTCTCTGTATTTCAGTGTATCAGTGTCTCAGAGACTCACTGTCTCTTTGTCTCTGTGTCTGAGTGTCTCTGTGCATCAGTGTCTCTGTGTCTCAGTGTCTCAGTGTCTCAGAGTCTCAGTGTCTCTGTGTCTCAGTGTATCAGTGTCTCAGTGTCTCAGTGTCTCAGTGTCTCAGTGTATCAGTGTCTCAGAGACTCAGTGTCTCTTTGTCCCTGTGTCTGAGTTACTCTCTGCCTCATTGTCACAGTGTAACAGTGTCTCTGTGTCTCAGTATCTCAGAGTCTCAGAGTGTCTGTGCCTCAGTGTCTCAGTGCCTCTGTGTCTCAGTGCCTCTGTGTCTCAGTGTGTCAGCATCTCAGAGAATCAGTGTCACTGTGTCTGAGTTTCTCTGTGCCTCAATGGCACAGTGTCTCTGTGTCTCAGTTTCTCAGTGTTTTTCTATCTCTGTGTCTCAGTGCCTCAGAGTCTCTGTGTCTCTGTCTTTCTGTGCCTCAGTGTCTCTGTGTCTCAGATTCTCTGTGTCTCAGTGACTCTGTGTCTCAGTGTCTCTGCGCCTCAGTGCCTCTGTGTCTCAGTGTTTCTGTGTCTCTGTGTCTCAGTGTCTCAGAGTCTCAGAGTCTCAGTGTCTCTGTGTCTCAGTGTCTCCAAGTCTCTGTGTGTCTGTGTCTCAGTGTCTCTGTGCCTCAGTGTATCTGTGTCTCAGTGTCTCAGAGTTTCAGTGTCTCTATGTCTCTGTGTCTCACTGTCTCTGTGTCTCTGTGCCTCAGTGTCCCTTTGTCTTAGAGTCTCAGTGTCTCAGAGTCTCAGTGTCTCTGTGTCTCAGTGCCTCTGTGTCTCAGTATCTCAGAGTTTCAGTGTCTCTATGTCTCTGTGTCTCTGTGCCTCAGTGTCTCAGTGTGTGTGTGTCTCAGTCCCTCAGTGCCTCAGTGACTCTCTGTCTCTGTGTCTCTGTGTCTCAGTGTCTCTTTGTCCCAAAGTCTTTGTGTCTCAGTGTCTCAGACTCTCAGTGTCTCAGTGCGTCAGAGTCTCAGTGAGTCTGTGTCTCTGTGTCTTAGAGTCTCAGTGTCCCAGAGTCTCAGTGTCTCCGCTTCTCTGTGTCTCTGTGTCACAGTGTCTCTGTCCATCAGTGTTTCTGTAACTCAGTGTCTCAGAGTTTCAGTGTCTCTATGTCTCTGTGTCTCAGTGTCTCTGTGCCTCAGTGTCTCAGTGTCTCAGAGTCTCAGTGTCTCTGTGTCTCAGTGTCTCTGTGTCTCTGTGCCTCAGTGTCTCTGTGTCTCAGTGTCTCAGAGTTTCTGTGTCTCTATGTCTCTGTCCCTCAGTGTCTCTGTGTCTCAGTGCCTCAGTGTCACTCTGTCTCCGTGTCCCTGTGCCTCAGTGTCTCTTTGTCTCAGTGTCTCAGTGTCTCAGAGTCTCAGTGTCTCAGTGCCTCAGTGTCTCTGTGTCTAAGTATCTCAGAGTTTCAGTGTCTCTATGTCTCTGTGTCTCAGTGTCCCTGTGCCTCAGTGTCTCTGTGTCTCAGTCCCTCAGTGCCTCAGTGACTCTCTATCTCTGTGTCTCTGTGCCTCAGTGTCTCTTTGTCTCTTTGTCTCACTGTCTCAGTGTCTCTGTGCCTCAGTGTCTCTGTATTTCAGTGTATCAGTGTCTCAGAGACTCACTGTCTCTTTGTCTCTGTGTCTGAGTGTCTCTGTGCATCAGTGTCTCTGTGTCTCAGTGTCTCAGTGTCTCAGAGTCTCAGTGTCTCTGTGTCTCAGTGTATCAGTGTCTCAGTGTCTCAGTGTCTCAGTGTCTCAGTGTATCAGTGTCTCAGAGACTCAGTGTCTCTTTGTCCCTGTGTCTGAGTTACTCTCTGCCTCATTGTCACAGTGTAACAGTGTCTCTGTGTCTCAGTATCTCAGAGTCTCAGAGTGTCTGTGCCTCAGTGTCTCAGTGCCTCTGTGTCTCAGTGCCTCTGTGTCTCAGTGTGTCAGCATCTCAGAGAATCAGTGTCACTGTGTCTGAGTTTCTCTGTGCCTCAATGGCACAGTGTCTCTGTGTCTCAGTTTCTCAGTGTTTTTCTATCTCTGTGTCTCAGTGCCTCAGAGTCTCTGTGTCTCTGTCTTTCTGTGCCTCAGTGTCTCTGTGTCTCAGATTCTCTGTGTCTCAGTGACTCTGTGTCTCAGTGTCTCTGCGCCTCAGTGCCTCTGTGTCTCAGTGTTTCTGTGTCTCTGTGTCTCAGTGTCTCAGAGTCTCAGAGTCTCAGTGTCTCTGTGTCTCAGTGTCTCCAAGTCTCTGTGTGTCTGTGTCTCAGTGTCTCTGTGCCTCAGTGTATCTGTGTCTCAGTGTCTCAGAGTTTCAGTGTCTCTATGTCTCTGTGTCTCACTGTCTCTGTGTCTCTGTGCCTCAGTGTCCCTTTGTCTTAGAGTCTCAGTGTCTCAGAGTCTCAGTGTCTCTGTGTCTCAGTGCCTCTGTGTCTCAGTATCTCAGAGTTTCAGTGTCTCTATGTCTCTGTGTCTCTGTGCCTCAGTGTCTCAGTGTGTGTGTGTCTCAGTCCCTCAGTGCCTCAGTGACTCTCTGTCTCTGTGTCTCTGTGTCTCAGTGTCTCTTTGTCCCAAAGTCTTTGTGTCTCAGTGTCTCAGACTCTCAGTGTCTCAGTGCGTCAGAGTCTCAGTGAGTCTGTGTCTCTGTGTCTTAGAGTCTCAGTGTCCCAGAGTCTCAGTGTCTCCGCTTCTCTGTGTCTCTGTGTCACAGTGTCTCTGTCCATCAGTGTTTCTGTAACTCAGTGTCTCAGAGTTTCAGTGTCTCTATGTCTCTGTGTCTCAGTGTCTCTGTGCCTCAGTGTCTCAGTGTCTCAGAGTCTCAGTGTCTCTGTGTCTCAGTGTCTCTGTGTCTCTGTGCCTCAGTGTCTCTGTGTCTCAGTGTCTCAGAGTTTCTGTGTCTCTATGTCTCTGTCCCTCAGTGTCTCTGTGTCTCAGTGCCTCAGTGTCACTCTGTCTCAGTGTCCCTGTGCCTCAGTGTCTCTTTGTCTCAGTGTCTCAGTGTCTCAGAGTCTCAGTGTCTCTGTGTCTCAGTGCCTCAGTGTCTCTGTGTCTAAGTATCTCAGAGTTTCAGTGTCTCTATGTCTCTGTGTCTCAGTGTCCCTGTGCCTCAGTGTCTCTGTGTCTCAGTCCCTCAGTGCCTCAGTGACTCTCTATCTCTGTGTCTCTGTGCCTCAGTGTCTCTTTGTCTCTTTGTCTCACTGTCTCAGTGTCTCTGTGCCTCAGTGTCTCTGTATTTCAGTGTATCAGTGTCTCAGAGACTCACTGTCTCTTTGTCTCTGTGTCTGAGTGTCTCTGTGCATCAGTGTCTCTGTGTCTCAGTGTCTCAGTGTCTCAGAGTCTCAGAGTCTCAGTGTCTCTGTGTCTCAGTGTCTCAGTGTCTCAGAGTCTCAGTGTCTCAGTGTCTCTGTGTCTCAGTGTATCAGTGTCTCAGAGACTCAGTGTCTCTTTGTCTCTGTGTCTGAGTTACTCTCTGCCTCAGTGTCACAGTGTAACAGTGTCTCTGTGTCTCAGTATCTCAGAGTCTCAGAGTGTCTGTGCCTCAGTGTCTCAGTGTCTCTGTGTCTCAGGGCCTCTGTGTCTCAGTGTGTCAGCATCTCAGAGAATCAGTGTCTCTGTGTCTGAGTTTCTCTGTGCCTCAATGGCACAGTGTCTCTGTGTCTCAGTTTCTCAGTGTTTTTCTATCTCTGTGTCTCAGTGCCTCAGAGTCTCTGTGTCTCTGTGTTTCTGTGCCTCAGTGTCTCTGTGTCTCAGATTCTCTGTGTCTCAGTGACTCTGTGTCTCAGTGTCTCTGCGCCTCAGTGCCTCTGTGTCTCAGTGTCTCTGTGTCTCTGTGTCTCAGTGTCTCAGAGTCTCAGAGTCTCAGAGTCTCAGTGTCTCTGTGTCTCCAAGTCTCTGTGTGTCTGTGTCTCAGTGTCTCTATGTCTCTGTGTCTCAGTGTCTCTGTGCCTCAGTGTCTCAGTGTCTCAGAGTCTCAGTGTCTCTGTGTCTCAGTGCCTCAGTGTCACTCTGTCTCAGTGTCCCTGTGCCTCAGTGTCTCTTTGTCTCAGTGTCTCAGTGTTTCAGAGTCTCAGTGTCTCAGTGTCTCTGTGCCTCAGTGTCTCTGTGTCTAAGTATCTAAGAGTTTCAGTGTCTCTATGTCTCTGTGTCTCAGTGTCCCTGTGCCTCAGTGTCTCAGTGTCTCTGTGTCTCAGTCCCTCAGTGCCTCAGTGACTCTCTGTCTCTGTGTCTCTGTGCCTCAGTGTCTCTTTGTCTCTGTGTCTCAGTGTCTCTGTGCCTCAGTGTCTTTGTGTTTCAGTGTATCAGTGTCTCAGAGACTCACTGTCTTTTTGTCTCTGTGTCTGAGTGTCTCTGTGCATCAGTGTCACAGTGTCTCTGTGTCTCAGTGTCTCAGTGTCTCAGAGTCAAAGTGTCTCAGTGTCTCAGTGACTCAGAGTCTCAGTGTTTCAGTGTCTCAGAGACTCAGTGTCTCTTTGTCTCTGTGTCTGAGTGTCTCTGTGCCTCAGTGTATTCGCATCTCAGAGAATCAGTGTCTCTGTGCCTGAGTTTCTCTGTGCCTCAATGGCACAGTGTCTCAGTGTCTCTGTGTCTCAGTTATCTCAGTGTTTATCTATCTCTGTGTCTCAGTGTCTCAGAGTCTCTGTGACTCTGTGTTTCTGTGCCTCAGTGTCTCTGTGTCTCAGTTTCTCAATGTCTCAGTGACTCTGTGCCTCAATGTCTCTGCGCCTCTGTGCCTCTGTGTCTCTATGTCTCTGTGTCTCAGTGTCTCAGAGTCTCAGAGTCTCAGAGTCTCAGTGTCTCTGTGTCTCACTGTCTCAGTGTCTCTGTGTCTCAGTGTATCAGCATCTCAGAGAATCAGTGTCTCTGTGTCTGAGTTTCTCTGTGCCTCAATCGCACAGTGTCTCAGTGTCTCTGTGTCTCAGTGTCTCAGTGTTTTTCTATCTCTGTGTCTCAGTGTCTCAGAGTCTCTGTGTCTCTGTGTCTCTGTGTTTCTGTGCCTCAGTGCCTCTGTGTCTCTATGTCTCTGTGTCTCAGTGTCGCAGAGTCTCAGTGTCTCTGTGTCTCTGTGTTTCTGTGCCTCAGTATCTCTGTGTCTCAGTTTCTCTGTGTCTCAGTGACTCTCTGTCTCAGTGCCTCTGCGCCTCAGTGCCTCTGTGTCTCTGTGGCTCTGTGTCACTTTGTCTCAGTGTCTCAGAGTCTCAGAGTCTCAGTGTCTCTGTGTCTCAGTGTCTCAGAGTCTCAGTGTCACTGTGTCTCAGTGTCTCAGTGTCTCTGTGCCTCAGTGTCTCTGTGTCTCAGTGTCTCAGTGTCTCCAAGTCTCTGTGTCTCTGTGTCTCAGTGTCTCTGTGCCTCAGTGTGTCTGTGTCTCAGTGTCTCAGAGTTTCAGTGTCTCTATGTCTCTGTGTCTCACTGTCTCTGTGTCTCAGTGCCTCAGTGCCTCAGTGCCTCAGTGTCTCTCTGTCTCAGTGTCTCTGTGCCTCAGTGTCTCTTTGTCTCAGAGTCTCAGTGTCTCAGAGTCTCAGTGTCTCTGTGTCTCAGTGCCTCTCTGTCTCAGTATCTCAGAGTTTCAGTGTCTCTATGTCTCTGTGTCTCTGTGTCTCTGTGTCTCTGTGCCTCAGTGTCTCTGTGTCTCAGTCCCTCAGTGCCTCAGTGACTCTCTGTCTCTGTGTCTCAGTGTCTCTTTGTCACTGTGTCTCAGTGTCTCAGTGTCTCAAAGTTTTTGTGTCTCAGTGTCTCAGACTCTCAGTGTCTCAGTGCCTAAGAGTCTCAGTGAGTCTGTGTCTCTCTGTCTTAGAGTCTCAGTGTCCCAGAGTCCCAGTGTCTCCGCTTCTCTGTGTCTCTGTGTTTCTGTATCTCAGTGTCTCAGAGTTTCAGTGTCTCTATGTCTCTGTGTCTCAGTGTCTCTGTGCCTCAGTGTCTCAGTGTCTCAGTGTCTCAGAGTCTCAGTGTCTCTGTGCCTCAGTGTCTCTGTGTCTCAGTGTCTCAGAGTTTCAGTGTCTCTATGTCTCAGTGTCTCAGTGTCTCTCTGTCTCAGTGCCTCAGTGCCTCAGTGTCTCTGTGCCTCACTTTATGTCAGTGTCTCAGTGTCTCAGAGTCTCAGTGTCTCTGTGTCTCAGTGCCTCAGTGTCTCCGTGTCTCTGTCCCTCAGTGCCTCAGTGATTCTCTGTTTCTTTGTCTCTGTGTCTCAGTGCCTCAGTGTCTCTGTGTTTCATAGTATCAGTGTCTCAGAGACTCACTGTCTCTTTGTCCCTGTGCTTGGGTGCCTCTGTGCATCAGTGTCACAGTGTCTCAGTGTCTCAGAGTCAAAGTGTCTCAGTGACTCTGTGTCTCAGTGTCTCTGCGCCTCAGTGCCTCTGTGTCTTAGTGTCTCAGTGTCTCTGTGTCTCTGTGTCTCAGTGTCTCAGAGTCTCAGAGTCTCAGTGTCTCTGTGTCTCAGTGTCTCAGTGTCTCTGTGCCTCAGTGTCTCTGTGTCTCAGTGCCTCAGTGTCTCTGTGTCTCAGTGTCTCAGAGTTTCAGTGTCTCTCTGTCTCTGCGCCTCAGTGCCTCAGTGTCTCTCTGTCTCAGTGTCTCTGTGCCTCACTTTGTGTCCATGTCACAATGTCTCAGAGTCTTAGTGTATCTGTGCCTCAGTGTCTCAGTGTCTCTGTGTCTCAGTGTCTCTGTGTCCCAGTGTATCAGCATCTGAGAGAATCAGTGTCTCTGTGTCTGAGTGTCTCTGTGCCTCAATGGCACAGTGTCTCAGTGTCTCTGTGTCTCAGTGTCTCAGTATTTATCTATCTCTGTGTCTCAGAGTCTCTGTGTCTCTGTGTTTCTGTGCCTCAGTGTCTCAGTTTCTCTGTGTCTCAGTGACTCTGTGTCTCAGTGTCTCAGAGTCTCAGAATCTCAGTGTCTCTGTGTCTCACTGTCTCAGTGTCTTTGTGTCTCAGTGTTTTTCTATCTCGGTGTCTCAGTGTCTCAGAGTCTCTGTGTCTCTGTGTCTCTGTGTTTCTGTGCCTCAGTGTCTCTGTGTCTCAGTTTCTCTGTGTCTCAGTGACTCTGTGTCTCAGTGTCTCTGCGCCTCAGTGCCTCTGTGTCTCTGTGTGTCTGTGTCACGTTGTCTCAGTGTCTCAGAGTCTCAGAGTCTCAGTGTCTCTGTCACTCAGTGTCTCAGAGTCTCAGTGTCTCTGTGTCCCAGTGTCTCAGTGTGTCTGTGTCTCAGTGTCTCAGAGTTTCAGTGTCTCTATGTCTCAGTGTCTCAGTGTGTCTGTGCCTCAGTGTCTCAGAGTTTCAGTCCCTCATTGCCTCAGTGACTCTCTGTCTCTGTGTCTCTGTGCCTCAGTGTCTCTTTGTCTCACTGTCTCAGTGTCTCTGTGTCTGAGTGTCTCTGTGCATCAGTGTCACAGTGTCTCTGTGTCTCAGTGTCTCAGAGTCTCAGAGTCTCAGTGTCTCTGTGTCTCAGTGTATCAGTGTCTCAGTGTCTCAGTGTCTCAGAGACTCAGTGTCTCTTTGTCTCTGTGTCGGAGTTACTCTCTGCCTCATTGTCACAGTGTAACAGTGTCTCTGTGTCTCACTGTCTCAGTGTCTCTGTGTCACAGTATCTCAGAGTCTCAGTGTGTCTGTGCCTCAGTGTCTCAGTGTCTCTGTGTCTCAGTGCCTCTGTGTCTCAGTGTATCAGCATCTCAGAGAATCAGTGTCTCTGTGTCTGAGTTTCTCTGTGCCTCAATGGCACAGTGTCTCTGTGTCTCAGTGTCTCAGTGTTTTTCTATCTCTGTGTCTCAGTGCCTCAGAGTCTCTGTGTCTCTGTGTCTCTGTGTTTCTGTGCCTCAGTGTCTCTGTGTCTCAGTTTCTCTGTGTCTCAGTGACCCTGTGTCTCAGTGTCTCTGCGCCTCAGTGCCTCTGTGTCTCTGTGTCTCAGTGTCTCAGAGTCTCAGAGTCTCAGTTTCTCTATGTCTCTGTGTCTCAGTGTCTCTGTGCCTCAGTGTCTCAGAGTCTCAGTGTCTCTGTGTCTCAGTGCCTCAGTGTCTCTGTGTCTCAGTGCCTCAGTGCCTCAGTGTCTCTCTGTCTCAGTGTCTCTGTGCCTCAGTGTCACTTTGTGTCAGTGTCTCAGTGTCTCAGAGTCTCAGTGTCTCTGTGTCTCAGTGCCTCAGGGTCTCTGTGTCTCAGTGTCTCAGAGTTTCAGTGTCTCTATGTCTCAGTGTCTCAGTGTGTCTGTGCCTCAGTGTCTCAGAGTTTCCATCCCTCAGTGCCGCAGTGACTCTCTGTCTCAGTGTCTCAGTGCCTCAGTGTTTCTTTGTCTCTGTGTCTCAGTGTCTCAATGTCTCAGTATCTCTGTGCCTCAGTGTTTCTGTGTCTCAAAGTCTTTGTGTCTCAGTGCCTCAGACTCTCAGTGTCTTAGTGCCTCAGTGTCTCAGTGACTCTGTGCCTCAGTCTGTCAGACTCTCAGTGTCTCTGTGTCTCAGAGGCTCAGTGTCTCTGTGTCTCAGTGTCTCTGTGTCTCAGTGCCTCAATGTCTCAGTGTCTCAGAATCTCAGTGTCTCTGTGTCTCAGTGTCTGTGTCTCAGTGTCTCAGAGTCTCAGTGTCTCTCTGTCTCTGTGCCTCAGTGTCTCGCTGTCTCAGTGCCTCAGTGTCTCTCTCTCTCAGTGTCTCTGTGCCTCAGTGTCACTTTGTGTCAGTGTCTCAGAGTCTCAGTGTCTCTGTGCCTCAGTGTCACTTTGTGTCAGTGTCTCAGTGTCTCTGTGTCTCAGTGCCTCAGGGTCTCTGTGTCTCAGTGTCTCAGAGTTTCAGCGTCTCTATGTCTCAGTGTCGCTATGTCTCAGTGTCTCTGTGCCTCAGTGTCTCAGTGTCTCATTGCCTCAGTGTATCTGTATCTCAGTGTCTCAGAGTTTCAGTTTCTCTATGTCTCTGTGTCTCAGTGTCTCTGTGCCTCAGTGTCTCAGAGTTTCAGTTTCTCTATGTCTCTGTGTCTCAGTGTCTCTGTGCCTCAGTGTCTCAGAGTCTCAGTGTCTCTGTGTCTCAGTGCCTCAGTGTCTCTGTGTCTCAGTGTCTCTGTGTCTCAGTGTCTCTCTGTCTCAGTGTTTCTGTGCCTCAGTGTCACTTTGTGTCAGTGTCTCAGTGTCTCAGAGTCTCCCTGTCTCTGTGCCTCAGTGTCTCTTTGTCTCTGTGTCTCAGTGTCTCTGTGTCTCAGTGTCTCTGTGCCTCAGTGTCTCACAGTCTCATTGAGTCTGTGTCTCAGTGTCTCTGTGTCTCAGTGCCTCAGTGTCTCAGTGTCTCAGAATCTCAGAGTCTCTGTGTCTCAGTGTCTGTGTCTCAGTGTCTCAGTGTCTCCGCGTCTCTGTGTCTCTGTGTCTCAGTGTCTCTGTGTCTCAGTGTCTCTGTGTCTCAGTGACTCAGTGTCTCAGAGTCTCAGTGTCTCAGTGTCTCAGAGTCTCAGTGTCTCAGTGTCTCTGAGTGTCAGTGTCTCTGTGTCTCAGTGTCTCAATGTCTCAGTGTCTCAGAGTCTCAGTGTCTCACTGTCTCAGAGTGTCAGTGTCTCAGTGTCTCAGTGACTCAGTGTCTCAGTGTCTCTGTGTCTCAGTGTCTCAGTGTCTCAGTGTCTCAGTGTTTCAGTGTCTCAGTGTCTCAGTGACTCAGTGTCTCAGAGTCTCAGTGTCTCTGTGCCTCAGTGTCTCAGTGTCTCAGTGTCTCAGTGTCTCAGTGTCTCAGTGTCTCAGTGTCTCAGTGTCTCAGTGACTCAGTGTCTCTGAGTCTCAGTGTCTCTGTGTCTCAGAGTCTCAGTGTCTCAGTGCCTCAGAGTCTCAGTGAGTCTGTGTCTCTGTGTCTCAGTGTCTCAGTGTCTCTGTGCCTCAGTGTCTCAGAGTCTCTGTGTCTCAGTGTCTCACTGTCTCTATGTCTCAGTGTCTCAGTGCCTCAGTGTCTCAGTGACTTAGTGCCTCTGTGTCTCAGTGTCTCAGTGTCTCAGTGTCTCTGTGCCTCAGTGTCTCTGTGTCTCAGTGTCTCAAAGTCTTTGTGTCTCAGTGCCTGTGACTCTCAGTGTCTCAGTGCCTCAGAGTCTCAGTGAGTCTGTGTCTCTGTGTCTCAGAGTCGCAGTGTGTAGAGTCTCTGTGTCTTGGTGCCTCAGTGTCTCAGTGACTCTGTGCCTCAGTCTATCAGACACTCAGTGTCTCTGTGTCTCAGAGGCTCAGTGTCTCTGTGTCTCAGTGTCTCTGTGTCTCAGTGTCTGTGTCTCAGTGTCTCAGTGTCTACGCGTCTCTGTGTATCTGTGTCTCAGTGTACCTGTTTCTCTGTGTCTCTTTGTCTCAGTGTCTCTGTGTCTCAGTGTCTCAGTGTCTCTGTGTCTCAGAGTTTCAGTGTCTCTAGGTCTCTGTGTCTCTGTGTCTCTGTGTCTCAGTGTCTCAGAGTCTCAGAGTCTCAGTTTCTCTATGTCTCTGTGTCTCAGTGTCTCTGTGCCTCAGTGTCTCAGAGTTTCAGTTTCTCTATGTCTCAGTGCCTCAGTGTCTCTGTGTCTCAGTGGCTCAGTGCCTCAGTGTCTCTCTGTCTCAGTGTCTCTCTGCCTCAGTGTCACTTTGTGTCAGTGTCTCAGTGTCTCAGAGTCTCAGTGTCTCTGTGTCTCAGTGCCTCAGGGTCTCTGTGTCTCAGTGTCTCAGAGTTTCAGTGTCTCTATGTCTCAGTGTGTCTGTGCCTCAGTGTCTCAGAGTTTCAATCCCTCAGTGCCGCAGTGACTCTCTGTCTCTGTATCTCTGTGCCTCAGTGTTTCTTTGTCTCTGTGTCTCAGTGTCTCAATGTCTCAGTATCTCTGTGCCTCAGTGTTTCTGTGTCTCAAAGTCTTTGTGTCTCAGTGCCTCAGACTCTCAGTGTCTTAGTGCCTCAGTGTCTCAGTGACTCTGTGCCTCAGTCTATCAGACTCTCAGTGTCTCTGTGTCTCAGAGGCTCAGTGTCTCTGTGTCTCAGTGTCTCTGTGTCTCAGTGCCTCAATGTCTCAGTGTCTCAGAATCTCAGTGTCTCTGTGTCTCAGTGTCTGTGTCTCAGTGTCTCAGAGTTTCAGTGTCTCTCTGTCTCTGTGCCTCAGTGTCTCTGTCTCAGTGCCTCAGTGTCTCTCTCTCTCAGTGTCTCTGTGCCTCAGTGTCACTTTGTGTCAGTGTCTCAGAGTCTCAGTGTCTCTGTGCCTCAGTGTCACTTTGTGTCATTGTCTCAGTGTCTCTGTGCCTCAGTGTCACTTTGTGTCAGTGTCTCAGAGTCTCAGTGTCTCTGTGCCTCAGTGTCACTTTGTGTCATTGTCTCTATGTCTCAGTGTCTCTGTGCCTCAGTGTCTCTGTGTCTCTGTGCCTCAGTGTCACTTTGTGTCAGTGTCTCAGTGTCTCAGTGTCTCTGTGCCTCAGTGTCTCAGTGTCTCATTGCCTCAGTGTATCTGTATCTCAGTGTCTCAGAGTTTCAGTTTCTCTATGTCTCTGTGTCTCAGTGTCTCTGTGCCTCAGTGTCTCAGAGTTTCAGTTTCTCTATGTCTCTGTGTCTCAGTGTCTCTGTGCCTCAGTGTCTCATTGCCTCAGTGTATCTGTATCTCAGTGTCTCAGAGTTTCAGTTTCTCTATGTCTCTGTGTCTCAGTGTCTCTGTGCCTCAGTGTCTCAGAGTTTCAGTTTCTCTATGTCTCTGTGTCTCAGTGTCTCTGTGCCTCAGTGTCTCAGAGTCTCAGTGTCTCTGTGTCTCAGTGCCTCAGTGTCTCTGTGTCTCAGTGCCTCAGTGCCTCAGTGTCTCTCTGTCTCAGTGTCTCTGTGCCTCAGTGTCACTTTGTGTCAGTGTCTCAGTGTCTCAGAGTCTCAGTGTCTCTGTGTCTCAGTGCCTCAGAGTTTCAGTGTCTCTATGTCTCAGTGTCTCAGTGTGTCTGTGCCTCAGTGTCTCAGAGTTTCAGTCCCTCAGTGCCGCAGTGACTCTCTGTCTCTGTATCTCTGTGCCTCAGTGTTTCTTTGTCTCTGTGTCTCAGTGTCTCAATGTCTCAGTATCTCTGTGCCTCAGTGCCTCTGTGTCTCAAAGTCTTTGTGTCTCAGTGCCTCAGACTCTCAGTGTCTTAGTGCCTCAGTGTCTCAGTGACTCTGTGCCTCAGTCTATCAGACTCTCAGCGTCTCTGTGTCTCAGAGGCTCAGTGTCTCTGTGTCTCAGTGTCTCTGTGTCTCAGTGCCTCAATGTCTCAGTGTCTCAGAATCTCAGTGTCTCTGTGTCTCAGTGTCTGTGTCTCAGTGTCTCAGATTCTCAGTGTCTCTCTGTCTCTGTGCCTCAGTGTCTCTTTGTCTCTGTGTCTCAGTGTCTCTGTGTCTCAGTGTCTCTGTGCCTCAGTGTCTCACAGTCTCATTGAGTCTGTGTCTCAGTGTCTCTGTGTCTCAGTGCCTCAGTGTTTCAGTGTCTCAGAATCTCAGAGTCTCTGTGTCTCAGTGTCTGTGTCTCAGTGTCTCAGTGTCTCCGCGTCTCTGTGTCTCTGTGTCTCAGTGTCTCTGTGTCTCAGTGTCTCTGTGTCTCAGAGTTTCAGTGTCTCTCGGTCTCTGTGTCTCAGTGTCTCTGTGTCTCAGTGACTCAGTGTCTCAGAGTCTCAGTGTCTCAGTGTCTCTGTGTCTCAGTGTCTCTGTGTCTCAGAGTTTCAGTGTCTCTCGGTCTCTGTGTCTCAGTGTCTCTGTGTCTCAGTGACTCAGTGTCTCAGTGTCTCAGAGTCTCAGTGTCTCAGTGTCTCAGAGTGTCAGTGTCTCAGTGTCTCAGTGTCTCAGAGTCTCACTGTCTCTGTGTCTCAGTGACTCAGTGTCTCAGAGTCTCAGTGTCTCAGTGTCTCTGAGTGTCAGTGTCTCTGTGTCTCAGTGTCTCAGTGTCTCAGAGTCTCCGTGTCTCAGTGTCTCAGAGTGTCAGTGTCTCAGTGTCTCAGTGACTCAGTGTCTCAGTGTCTCAGTGTCTCAGTGTCTCAGTGTCGCAGTGACTCAGTGTCTCAGAGTCTCATTGTTTCTGTGTCTCAGAGTCTCAGTGTCTCAGTGCCTCAGAGTCTCAGTGAGTCTGTGTCTCTGTGTCTCAGTGTCTCAGTGTCTCTGTGCCTCAGTGTCTCAGAGTCTCTGTGTCTCAGTGTCTCACTGTCTCTATGTCTCAGTGTCTCAGTGCCTCAGTGTCTCAGTGTCTTAGTGCCTCTGTGTCTCAGTGTCTCAGTGTCTCAGTGTCTCTGTGTCTCTGTGCCTCAGTGTCTCTGTGTCTCAGTGTCTCAAAGTCTTTGTGTCTCAGTGCCTGAGACTCTCAGTGTCTCAGTGCCTCAGAGTCTCAGTGAGTCTGTGTCTCTGTGTCTCAGAGTCGCAGTGTGTAGAGTCTCTGTGTCTTGGTGCCTCAGTGTCTCAGTGACTCTGTGCCTCAGTCTATCAGACACTCAGTGTCTCTGTGTCTCAGAGGCTCAGTGTCTCTGTGTCTCAGTGTCTCTGTGTCTCAGTGTCTCAGTGTCTCAGAATCTCAGTGTCTCTGTGTCTCAGTGTCTGTGTCTCAGTGTCTCCGCGTCTCTGTGTCTCTGTGTCTCAGTGTACCTGTTTCTCTGTGTCTCTTTGTCTCAGTGTCTCTGTGTCTCAGTGTCTGTGTGTCTCAGAGTTTCAGTGTCTCTAGGTCTCTGTGTCTCAGTGTCTCTGTGTCTCAGCGTCTCAGAGTCTCAGTGTCTCTGTGTCTCTGTGTCTCAGTGCCTCACTGTCGCTGTGTCTCAGTGTCTCAGAGTCTCACTGTCTCTGTGTCTCAGTGACTCAGTGTCTCAGAGTCTCAGTGACTCAGTGTCTCAGAGTCTCAGTGTCTCAGTGTCTCAGAGTCTCGCTGTCTCTGTGTCTCAGTGACTCAGTGTCTCAGAGTCTCAGTGTCTCAGTGTCTCAGAGTCTCAGTGTCTCTGTGTCTCAGTGTCTATGTGCCTCAGTGTCTCAGAGTCTCAGTGTCTCAGAGTCTCAGAGTCTCAGAGTCTCAGAGTCTCAGAGTCTCAGTGTCTCAGAGTCTCGCTGTCTCTGTGTCTCAGTGACTCAGTGTCTCAGAGTCTCAGTGTCTCAGTGTCTCAGAGTCTCAGTGTCTCTGTGTCTCAGTGTCTATGTGCCTCAGTGTCTCAGAGTCTCAGTGTCTCAGAGTCTCAGAGTCTCAGTGTCTCAGTGTCTCAGAGTCTCAGTGTCTCTGTGTCTCTGAGTGTCAGTGTCTCTGTGTCTCAGTGTCTCAATGTCTCAGTGTCTCAGAGTCTCAGTGTCTCAGTGTCTCAGAGTGTCAGTGTCTCAGTGTCTCAGTGACTCAGTGTCTCAGTGTCTCTGTGTCTCAGTGTCTCAGTGTCTCAGTGTTTCAGTGTCTCAGTGTCTCAGTGACTCAGTGTCTCAGAGTCTCAGTGTCTCTGTGCCTCAGTGTCTCAGTGTCTCAGTGTCTCAGTGTCTCAGTGTCTCAGTGTCTCAGTGTCTCAGTGACTCAGTGTCTCAGAGTCTCAGTGTCTCTGTGTCTCAGAGTCTCAGTGTCTCAGTGCCTCAGAGTCTCAGTGAGTCTGTGTCTCTGTGTCTCAGTGTCTCAGTGTCTCTGTGCCTCAGTGTCTCAGAGTCTCTGTGTCTCAGTGTCTCACTGTCTCTATGTCTCAGTGTCTCAGTGCCTCAGTGTCTCAGTGACTTAGTGCCTCTGTGTCTCAGTGTCTCAGTGCCTCAGAGTCTCAGTGAGTCTGTGTCTCTGTGTCTCAGAGTCGCAGTGTGTAGAGTCTCTGTGTCTTGGTGCCTCAGTGTCTCAGTGACTCTGTGCCTCAGTCTATCAGACACTCAGTGTCTCTGTGTCTCAGAGGCTCAGTGTCTCTGTGTCTCAGTGTCTCTGTGTCTCAGTGTCTGTGTCTCAGTGTCTCAGTGTCTACGCGTCTCTGTGTATCTGTGTCTCAGTGTACCTGTTTCTCTGTGTCTCTTTGTCTCAGTGTCTCTGTGTCTCAGTGTCTCAGTGTCTCTGTGTCTCAGAGTTTCAGTGTCTCTAGGTCTCTGTGTCTCTGTGTCTCTGTGTCTCAGTGTCTCAGAGTCTCAGAGTCTCAGTTTCTCTATGTCTCTGTGTCTCAGTGTCTCTGTGCCTCAGTGTCTCAGAGTTTCAGTTTCTCTATGTCTCAGTGCCTCAGTGTCTCTGTGTCTCAGTGCCTCAGTGCCTCAGTGCCTCAGTGTCTCTCTGTCTCAGTGTCTCTGTGCCTCAGTGTCACTTTGTGTCAGTGTCTCAGTGTCTCAGAGTCTCAGTGTCTCTGTGTCTCAGTGCCTCAGGGTCTCTGTGTCTCAGTGTCTCAGAGTTTCAGTGTCTCTATGTCTCAGTGTATCTGTGCCTCAGTGTCTCAGAGTTTCAATCCCTCAGTGCCGCAGTGACTCTCTGTCTCTGTATCTCTGTGCCTCAGTGTTTCTTTGTCTCTGTGTCTCAGTGTCTCAATGTCTCAGTATCTCTGTGCCTCAGTGTTTCTGTGTCTCAAAGTCTTTGTGTCTCAGTGCCTCAGACTCTCAGTGTCTTAGTGCCTCAGTGTCTCAGTGACTCTGTGCCTCAGTCTATCAGACTCTCAGTGTCTCTGTGTCTCAGAGGCTCAGTGTCTCTGTGTCTCAGTGTCTGTGTCTCAGTGTCTCAGAGTTTCAGTGTCTCTCTGTCTCTGTGCCTCAGTGTCTCTGTCTCAGTGCCTCAGTGTCTCTCTCTCTCAGTGTCTCTGTGCCTCAGTGTCACTTTGTGTCAGTGTCTCAGAGTCTCAGTGTCTCTGTGCCTCAGTGTCACTTTGTGTCATTGTCTCAGTGTCTCTGTGCCTCAGTGTCACTTTGTGTCAGTGTCTCAGAGTCTCAGTGTCTCTGTGCCTCAGTGTCACTTTGTGTCATTGTCTCTATGTCTCAGTGTCTCTGTGCCTCAGTGTCTCAGTGTCTCTGTGCCTCAGTGTCACTTTGTGTCAGTGTCTCAGTGTCTCAGTGTCTCTGTGCCTCAGTGTCTCAGTGTCTCATTGCCTCAGTGTATCTGTATCTCAGTGTCTCAGAGTTTCAGTTTCTCTATGTCTCTGTGTCTCAGTGTCTCTGTGCCTCAGTGTCTCAGAGTTTCAGTTTCTCTATGTCTCTGTGTCTCAGTGTCTCTGTGCCTCAGTGTCTCAGAGTCTCAGTGTCTCTGTGTCTCAGTGCCTCAGTGTCTCTGTGTCTCAGTGCCTCAGTGCCTCAGTGTCTCTCTGTCTCAGTGTCTCTGTGCCTCAGTGTCACTTTGTGTCAGTGTCTCAGTGTCTCAGAGTCTCAGTGTCTCTGTGTCTCAGTGCCTCAGAGTTTCAGTGTCTCTATGTCTCAGTGTCTCAGTGTGTCTGTGCCTCAGTGTCTCAGAGTTTCAGTCCCTCAGTGCCGCAGTGACTCTCTGTCTCTGTATCTCTGTGCCTCAGTGTTTCTTTGTCTCTGTGTCTCAGTGTCTCAATGTCTCAGTATCTCTGTGCCTCAGTGCCTCTGTGTCTCAAAGTCTTTGTGTCTCAGTGCCTCAGACTCTCAGTGTCTTAGTGCCTCAGTGTCTCAGTGACTCTGTGCCTCAGTCTATCAGACTCTCAGCGTCTCTGTGTCTCAGAGGCTCAGTGTCTCTGTGTCTCAGTGTCTCTGTGTCTCAGTGCCTCAATGTCTCAGTGTCTCAGAATCTCAGTGTCTCTGTGTCTCAGTGTCTGTGTCTCAGTGTCTCAGATTCTCAGTGTCTCTCTGTCTCTGTGCCTCAGTGTCTCTTTGTCTCTGTGTCTCAGTGTCTCTGTGTCTCAGTGTCTCTGTGCCTCAGTGTCTCACAGTCTCATTGAGTCTGTGTCTCAGTGTCTCTGTGTCTCAGTGCCTCAGTGTCTCAGTGTCTCAGAATCTCAGAGTCTCTGTGTCTCAGTGTCTGTGTCTCAGTGTCTCAGTGTCTCCGCGTCTCTGTGTCTCTGTGTCTCAGTGTCTCTGTGTCTCAGTGTCTCTGTGTCTCAGAGTTTCAGTGTCTCTCGGTCTCTGTGTCTCTGTGTCTCAGTGACTCAGTGTCTCAGAGTCTCAGTGTCTCAGTGTCTCTGAGTGTCAGTGTCTCTGTGTCTCAGTGTCTCAGTGTCTCAGAGTCTCAGTGTCTCAGTGTCTCAGAGTGTCAGTGTCTCAGTGTCTCAGTGTCTCAGAGTCTCACTGTCTCTGTGTCTCAGTGACTCAGTGTCTCAGAGTCTCAGTGTCTCAGTGTCTCTGAGTGTCAGTGTCTCTGTGTCTCAGTGTCTCAGTGTCTCAGAGTCTCCGTGTCTCAGTGTCTCAGAGTGTCAGTGTCTCAGTGTCTCAGTGACTCAGTGTCTCAGTGTCTCAGTGTCTCAGTGTCGCAGTGACTCAGTGTCTCAGAGTCTCATTGTTTCTGTGTCTCAGAGTCTCAGTGTCTCAGTGCCTCAGAGTCTCAGTGAGTCTGTGTCTCTGTGTCTCAGTGTCTCAGTGTCTCTGTGCCTCAGTGTCTCAGAGTCTCTGTGTCTCAGTGTCTCACTGTCTCTATGTCTCAGTGTCTCAGTGCCTCAGTGTCTCAGTGTCTTAGTGCCTCTGTGTCTCAGTGTCTCAGTGTCTCAGTGTCTCTGTGTCTCTGTGCCTCAGTGTCTCTGTGTCTCAGTGTCTCAAAGTCTTTGTGTCTCAGTGCCTGAGACTCTCAGTGTCTCAGTGCCTCAGAGTCTCAGTGAGTCTGTGTCTCTGTGTCTCAGAGTCGCAGTGTGTAGAGTCTCTGTGTCTTGGTGCCTCAGTGTCTCAGTGACTCTGTGCCTCAGTCTATCAGACACTCAGTGTCTCTGTGTCTCAGAGGCTCAGTGTCTCTGTGTCTCAGTGTCTCTGTGTCTCAGTGTCTCAGAATCTCAGTGTCTCTGTGTCTCAGTGTCTGTGTCTCAGTGTCTCCGCGTCTCTGTGTCTCTGTGTCTCAGTGTACCTGTTTCTCTGTGTCTCTTTGTCTCAGTGTCTCTGTGTCTCAGTGTCTGTGTGTCTCAGAGTTTCAGTGTCTCTAGGTCTCTGTGTCTCAGTGTCTCTGTGTCTCAGCGTCTCAGAGTCTCAGTGTCTCTGTGTCTCTGTGTCTCAGTGCCTCACTGTCTCTGTGTCTCAGTGTCTCAGAGTCTCACTGTCTCTGTGTCTCAGTGACTCAGTGTCTCAGAGTCTCAGTGACTCAGTGTCTCAGAGTCTCAGTGTCTCAGTGTCTCAGAGTCTCGCTGTCTCTGTGTCTCAGTGACTCAGTGTCTCAGAGTCTCAGTGTCTCAGTGTCTCAGAGTCTCAGTGTCTCTGTGTCTCAGTGTCTATGTGCCTCAGTGTCTCAGAGTCTCAGTGTCTCAGAGTCTCAGAGTCTCAGAGTCTCAGAGTCTCAGTGTCTCAGAGTCTCGCTGTCTCTGTGTCTCAGTGACTCAGTGTCTCAGAGTCTCAGTGTCTCAGTGTCTCAGAGTCTCAGTGTCTCTGTGTCTCAGTGTCTATGTGCCTCAGTGTCTCAGAGTCTCAGTGTCTCAGAGTCTCAGAGTCTCAGTGTCTCAGTGTCTCAGAGTCTCAGTGTCTCTGTGTCTCTGAGTGTCAGTGTCTCTGTGTCTCAGTGTCTCAATGTCTCAGTGTCTCAGAGTCTCAGTGTCTCAGTGTCTCAGAGTGTCAGTGTCTCAGTGTCTCAGTGACTCAGTGTCTCAGTGTCTCTGTGTCTCAGTGTCTCAGTGTCTCAGTGTCTCAGTGTTTCAGTGTCTCAGTGTCTCAGTGACTCAGTGTCTCAGAGTCTCAGTGTCTCTGTGCCTCAGTGTCTCAGTGTCTCAGTGTCTCAGTGTCTCAGTGTCTCAGTGTCTCAGTGTCTCAGTGTCTCAGAGTCTCGCTGTCTCTGTGTCTCAGTGACTCAGTGTCTCAGAGTCTCAGTGTCTCAGTGTCTCAGAGTCTCAGTGTCTCTGTGTCTCAGTGTCTATGTGCCTCAGTGTCTCAGAGTCTCAGTGTCTCAGAGTCTCAGAGTCTCAGAGTCTCAGAGTCTCAGTGTCTCTGTGTCTCAGAGTCTCAGTGTCTCAGTGCCTCAGAGTCTCAGTGAGTCTGTGTCTCTGTGTCTCAGTGTCTCAGTGTCTCTGTGCCTCAGTGTCTCAGAGTCTCTGTGTCTCAGTGTCTCACTGTCTCTATGTCTCAGTGTCTCAGTGCCTCAGTGTCTCAGTGACTTAGTGCCTCTGTGTCTCAGTGTCTCCGTGTCTCAGTGTCTCTGTGCCTCAGTGTCTCTGTGTCTCAGTGTCTCAAAGTCTTTGTGTCTCAGTGCCTGTGACTCTCAGTGTCTCAGTGCCTCAGAGTCTCAGTGAGTCTGTGTCTCTGTGTCTCAGAGTCGCAGTGTGTAGAGTCTCTGTGTCTTGGTGCCTCAGTGTCTCAGTGACTCTGTGCCTCAGTCTATCAGACACTCAGTGTCTCTGTGTCTCAGAGGCTCAGTGTCTCTGTGTCTCAGTGTCTCTGTGTCTCAGTGTCTGTGTCTCAGTGTCTCAGTGTCTACGCGTCTCTGTGTATCTGTGTCTCAGTGTACCTGTTTCTCTGTGTCTCTTTGTCTCAGTGTCTCTGTGTCTCAGTGTCTCAGTGTCTCTGTGTCTCAGAGTTTCAGTGTCTCTAGGTCTCTGTGTCTCTGTGTCTCTGTGTCTCAGTGTCTCAGAGTCTCAGAGTCTCAGTTTCTCTATGTCTCTGTGTCTCAGTGTCTCTGTGCCTCAGTGTCTCAGAGTTTCAGTTTCTCTATGTCTCAGTGCCTCAGTGTCTCTGTGTCTCAGTGGCTCAGTGCCTCAGTGTCTCTCTGTCTCAGTGTCTCTCTGCCTCAGTGTCACTTTGTGTCAGTGTCTCAGTGTCTCAGAGTCTCAGTGTCTCTGTGTCTCAGTGCCTCAGGGTCTCTGTGTCTCAGTGTCTCAGAGTTTCAGTGTCTCTATGTCTCAGTGTGTCTGTGCCTCAGTGTCTCAGAGTTTCAATCCCTCAGTGCCGCAGTGACTCTCTGTCTCTGTATCTCTGTGCCTCAGTGTTTCTTTGTCTCTGTGTCTCAGTGTCTCAATGTCTCAGTATCTCTGTGCCTCAGTGTTTCTGTGTCTCAAAGTCTTTGTGTCTCAGTGCCTCAGACTCTCAGTGTCTTAGTGCCTCAGTGTCTCAGTGACTCTGTGCCTCAGTCTATCAGACTCTCAGTGTCTCTGTGTCTCAGAGGCTCAGTGTCTCTGTGTCTCAGTGTCTCTGTGTCTCAGTGCCTCAATGTCTCAGTGTCTCAGAATCTCAGTGTCTCTGTGTCTCAGTGTCTGTGTCTCAGTGTCTCAGAGTTTCAGTGTCTCTCTGTCTCTGTGCCTCAGTGTCTCTGTCTCAGTGCCTCAGTGTCTCTCTCTCTCAGTGTCTCTGTGCCTCAGTGTCACTTTGTGTCAGTGTCTCAGAGTCTCAGTGTCTCTGTGCCTCAGTGTCACTTTGTGTCATTGTCTCAGTGTCTCTGTGCCTCAGTGTCACTTTGTGTCAGTGTCTCAGAGTCTCAGTGTCTCTGTGCCTCAGTGTCACTTTGTGTCATTGTCTCTATGTCTCAGTGTCTCTGTGCCTCAGTGTCTCTGTGTCTCTGTGCCTCAGTGTCACTTTGTGTCAGTGTCTCAGTGTCTCAGTGTCTCTGTGCCTCAGTGTCTCAGTGTCTCATTGCCTCAGTGTATCTGTATCTCAGTGTCTCAGAGTTTCAGTTTCTCTATGTCTCTGTGTCTCAGTGTCTCTGTGCCTCAGTGTCTCAGAGTTTCAGTTTCTCTATGTCTCTGTGTCTCAGTGTCTCTGTGCCTCAGTGTCTCATTGCCTCAGTGTATCTGTATCTCAGTGTCTCAGAGTTTCAGTTTCTCTATGTCTCTGTGTCTCAGTGTCTCTGTGCCTCAGTGTCTCAGAGTTTCAGTTTCTCTATGTCTCTGTGTCTCAGTGTCTCTGTGCCTCAGTGTCTCAGAGTCTCAGTGTCTCTGTGTCTCAGTGCCTCAGTGTCTCTGTGTCTCAGTGCCTCAGTGCCTCAGTGTCTCTCTGTCTCAGTGTCTCTGTGCCTCAGTGTCACTTTGTGTCAGTGTCTCAGTGTCTCAGAGTCTCAGTGTCTCTGTGTCTCAGTGCCTCAGAGTTTCAGTGTCTCTATGTCTCAGTGTCTCAGTGTGTCTGTGCCTCAGTGTCTCAGAGTTTCAGTCCCTCAGTGCCGCAGTGACTCTCTGTCTCTGTATCTCTGTGCCTCAGTGTTTCTTTGTCTCTGTGTCTCAGTGTCTCAATGTCTCAGTATCTCTGTGCCTCAGTGCCTCTGTGTCTCAAAGTCTTTGTGTCTCAGTGCCTCAGACTCTCAGTGTCTTAGTGCCTCAGTGTCTCAGTGACTCTGTGCCTCAGTCTATCAGACTCTCAGCGTCTCTGTGTCTCAGAGGCTCAGTGTCTCTGTGTCTCAGTGTCTCTGTGTCTCAGTGCCTCAATGTCTCAGTGTCTCAGAATCTCAGTGTCTCTGTGTCTCAGTGTCTGTGTCTCAGTGTCTCAGATTCTCAGTGTCTCTCTGTCTCTGTGCCTCAGTGTCTCTTTGTCTCTGTGTCTCAGTGTCTCTGTGTCTCAGTGTCTCTGTGCCTCAGTGTCTCACAGTCTCATTGAGTCTGTGTCTCAGTGTCTCTGTGTCTCAGTGCCTCAGTGTTTCAGTGTCTCAGAATCTCAGAGTCTCTGTGTCTCAGTGTCTGTGTCTCAGTGTCTCAGTGTCTCCGCGTCTCTGTGTCTCTGTGTCTCAGTGTCTCTGTGTCTCAGTGTCTCTGTGTCTCAGAGTTTCAGTGTCTCTCGGTCTCTGTGTCTCAGTGTCTCTGTGTCTCAGTGACTCAGTGTCTCAGAGTCTCAGTGTCTCAGTGTCTCTGTGTCTCAGTGTCTCTGTGTCTCAGAGTTTCAGTGTCTCTCGGTCTCTGTGTCTCAGTGTCTCTGTGTCTCAGTGACTCAGTGTCTCAGTGTCTCAGAGTCTCAGTGTCTCAGTGTCTCAGAGTGTCAGTGTCTCAGTGTCTCAGTGTCTCAGAGTCTCACTGTCTCTGTGTCTCAGTGACTCAGTGTCTCAGAGTCTCAGTGTCTCAGTGTCTCTGAGTGTCAGTGTCTCTGTGTCTCAGTGTCTCAGTGTCTCAGAGTCTCCGTGTCTCAGTGTCTCAGAGTGTCAGTGTCTCAGTGTCTCAGTGACTCAGTGTCTCAGTGTCTCAGTGTCTCAGTGTCTCAGTGTCGCAGTGACTCAGTGTCTCAGAGTCTCATTGTTTCTGTGTCTCAGAGTCTCAGTGTCTCAGTGCCTCAGAGTCTCAGTGAGTCTGTGTCTCTGTGTCTCAGTGTCTCAGTGTCTCTGTGCCTCAGTGTCTCAGAGTCTCTGTGTCTCAGTGTCTCACTGTCTCTATGTCTCAGTGTCTCAGTGCCTCAGTGTCTCAGTGTCTTAGTGCCTCTGTGTCTCAGTGTCTCAGTGTCTCAGTGTCTCTGTGTCTCTGTGCCTCAGTGTCTCTGTGTCTCAGTGTCTCAAAGTCTTTGTGTCTCAGTGCCTGAGACTCTCAGTGTCTCAGTGCCTCAGAGTCTCAGTGAGTCTGTGTCTCTGTGTCTCAGAGTCGCAGTGTGTAGAGTCTCTGTGTCTTGGTGCCTCAGTGTCTCAGTGACTCTGTGCCTCAGTCTATCAGACACTCAGTGTCTCTGTGTCTCAGAGGCTCAGTGTCTCTGTGTCTCAGTGTCTCTGTGTCTCAGTGTCTCAGTGTCTCAGAATCTCAGTGTCTCTGTGTCTCAGTGTCTGTGTCTCAGTGTCTCCGCGTCTCTGTGTCTCTGTGTCTCAGTGTACCTGTTTCTCTGTGTCTCTTTGTCTCAGTGTCTCTGTGTCTCAGTGTCTGTGTGTCTCAGAGTTTCAGTGTCTCTAGGTCTCTGTGTCTCAGTGTCTCTGTGTCTCAGCGTCTCAGAGTCTCAGTGTCTCTGTGTCTCTGTGTCTCAGTGCCTCACTGTCGCTGTGTCTCAGTGTCTCAGAGTCTCACTGTCTCTGTGTCTCAGTGACTCAGTGTCTCAGAGTCTCAGTGACTCAGTGTCTCAGAGTCTCAGTGTCTCAGTGTCTCAGAGTCTCGCTGTCTCTGTGTCTCAGTGACTCAGTGTCTCAGAGTCTCAGTGTCTCAGTGTCTCAGAGTCTCAGTGTCTCTGTGTCTCAGTGTCTATGTGCCTCAGTGTCTCAGAGTCTCAGTGTCTCAGAGTCTCAGAGTCTCAGAGTCTCAGAGTCTCAGAGTCTCAGTGTCTCAGAGTCTCGCTGTCTCTGTGTCTCAGTGACTCAGTGTCTCAGAGTCTCAGTGTCTCAGTGTCTCAGAGTCTCAGTGTCTCTGTGTCTCAGTGTCTATGTGCCTCAGTGTCTCAGAGTCTCAGTGTCTCAGAGTCTCAGAGTCTCAGTGTCTCAGTGTCTCAGAGTCTCAGTGTCTCTGTGTCTCTGAGTGTCAGTGTCTCTGTGTCTCAGTGTCTCAATGTCTCAGTGTCTCAGAGTCTCAGTGTCTCAGTGTCTCAGAGTGTCAGTGTCTCAGTGTCTCAGTGACTCAGTGTCTCAGTGTCTCTGTGTCTCAGTGTCTCAGTGTCTCAGTGTTTCAGTGTCTCAGTGTCTCAGTGACTCAGTGTCTCAGAGTCTCAGTGTCTCTGTGCCTCAGTGTCTCAGTGTCTCAGTGTCTCAGTGTCTCAGTGTCTCAGTGTCTCAGTGTCTCAGTGACTCAGTGTCTCAGAGTCTCAGTGTCTCTGTGTCTCAGAGTCTCAGTGTCTCAGTGCCTCAGAGTCTCAGTGAGTCTGTGTCTCTGTGTCTCAGTGTCTCAGTGTCTCTGTGCCTCAGTGTCTCAGAGTCTCTGTGTCTCAGTGTCTCACTGTCTCTATGTCTCAGTGTCTCAGTGCCTCAGTGTCTCAGTGACTTAGTGCCTCTGTGTCTCAGTGTCTCAGTGCCTCAGAGTCTCAGTGAGTCTGTGTCTCTGTGTCTCAGAGTCGCAGTGTGTAGAGTCTCTGTGTCTTGGTGCCTCAGTGTCTCAGTGACTCTGTGCCTCAGTCTATCAGACACTCAGTGTCTCTGTGTCTCAGAGGCTCAGTGTCTCTGTGTCTCAGTGTCTCTGTGTCTCAGTGTCTGTGTCTCAGTGTCTCAGTGTCTACGCGTCTCTGTGTATCTGTGTCTCAGTGTACCTGTTTCTCTGTGTCTCTTTGTCTCAGTGTCTCTGTGTCTCAGTGTCTCAGTGTCTCTGTGTCTCAGAGTTTCAGTGTCTCTAGGTCTCTGTGTCTCTGTGTCTCTGTGTCTCAGTGTCTCAGAGTCTCAGAGTCTCAGTTTCTCTATGTCTCTGTGTCTCAGTGTCTCTGTGCCTCAGTGTCTCAGAGTTTCAGTTTCTCTATGTCTCAGTGCCTCAGTGTCTCTGTGTCTCAGTGCCTCAGTGCCTCAGTGCCTCAGTGTCTCTCTGTCTCAGTGTCTCTGTGCCTCAGTGTCACTTTGTGTCAGTGTCTCAGTGTCTCAGAGTCTCAGTGTCTCTGTGTCTCAGTGCCTCAGGGTCTCTGTGTCTCAGTGTCTCAGAGTTTCAGTGTCTCTATGTCTCAGTGTATCTGTGCCTCAGTGTCTCAGAGTTTCAATCCCTCAGTGCCGCAGTGACTCTCTGTCTCTGTATCTCTGTGCCTCAGTGTTTCTTTGTCTCTGTGTCTCAGTGTCTCAATGTCTCAGTATCTCTGTGCCTCAGTGTTTCTGTGTCTCAAAGTCTTTGTGTCTCAGTGCCTCAGACTCTCAGTGTCTTAGTGCCTCAGTGTCTCAGTGACTCTGTGCCTCAGTCTATCAGACTCTCAGTGTCTCTGTGTCTCAGAGGCTCAGTGTCTCTGTGTCTCAGTGTCTGTGTCTCAGTGTCTCAGAGTTTCAGTGTCTCTCTGTCTCTGTGCCTCAGTGTCTCTGTCTCAGTGCCTCAGTGTCTCTCTCTCTCAGTGTCTCTGTGCCTCAGTGTCACTTTGTGTCAGTGTCTCAGAGTCTCAGTGTCTCTGTGCCTCAGTGTCACTTTGTGTCATTGTCTCAGTGTCTCTGTGCCTCAGTGTCACTTTGTGTCAGTGTCTCAGAGTCTCAGTGTCTCTGTGCCTCAGTGTCACTTTGTGTCATTGTCTCTATGTCTCAGTGTCTCTGTGCCTCAGTGTCTCAGTGTCTCTGTGCCTCAGTGTCACTTTGTGTCAGTGTCTCAGTGTCTCAGTGTCTCTGTGCCTCAGTGTCTCAGTGTCTCATTGCCTCAGTGTATCTGTATCTCAGTGTCTCAGAGTTTCAGTTTCTCTATGTCTCTGTGTCTCAGTGTCTCTGTGCCTCAGTGTCTCAGAGTTTCAGTTTCTCTATGTCTCTGTGTCTCAGTGTCTCTGTGCCTCAGTGTCTCAGAGTCTCAGTGTCTCTGTGTCTCAGTGCCTCAGTGTCTCTGTGTCTCAGTGCCTCAGTGCCTCAGTGTCTCTCTGTCTCAGTGTCTCTGTGCCTCAGTGTCACTTTGTGTCAGTGTCTCAGTGTCTCAGAGTCTCAGTGTCTCTGTGTCTCAGTGCCTCAGAGTTTCAGTGTCTCTATGTCTCAGTGTCTCAGTGTGTCTGTGCCTCAGTGTCTCAGAGTTTCAGTCCCTCAGTGCCGCAGTGACTCTCTGTCTCTGTATCTCTGTGCCTCAGTGTTTCTTTGTCTCTGTGTCTCAGTGTCTCAATGTCTCAGTATCTCTGTGCCTCAGTGCCTCTGTGTCTCAAAGTCTTTGTGTCTCAGTGCCTCAGACTCTCAGTGTCTTAGTGCCTCAGTGTCTCAGTGACTCTGTGCCTCAGTCTATCAGACTCTCAGCGTCTCTGTGTCTCAGAGGCTCAGTGTCTCTGTGTCTCAGTGTCTCTGTGTCTCAGTGCCTCAATGTCTCAGTGTCTCAGAATCTCAGTGTCTCTGTGTCTCAGTGTCTGTGTCTCAGTGTCTCAGATTCTCAGTGTCTCTCTGTCTCTGTGCCTCAGTGTCTCTTTGTCTCTGTGTCTCAGTGTCTCTGTGTCTCAGTGTCTCTGTGCCTCAGTGTCTCACAGTCTCATTGAGTCTGTGTCTCAGTGTCTCTGTGTCTCAGTGCCTCAGTGTCTCAGTGTCTCAGAATCTCAGAGTCTCTGTGTCTCAGTGTCTGTGTCTCAGTGTCTCAGTGTCTCCGCGTCTCTGTGTCTCTGTGTCTCAGTGTCTCTGTGTCTCAGTGTCTCTGTGTCTCAGAGTTTCAGTGTCTCTCGGTCTCTGTGTCTCTGTGTCTCAGTGACTCAGTGTCTCAGAGTCTCAGTGTCTCAGTGTCTCTGAGTGTCAGTGTCTCTGTGTCTCAGTGTCTCAGTGTCTCAGAGTCTCAGTGTCTCAGTGTCTCAGAGTGTCAGTGTCTCAGTGTCTCAGTGTCTCAGAGTCTCACTGTCTCTGTGTCTCAGTGACTCAGTGTCTCAGAGTCTCAGTGTCTCAGTGTCTCTGAGTGTCAGTGTCTCTGTGTCTCAGTGTCTCAGTGTCTCAGAGTCTCCGTGTCTCAGTGTCTCAGAGTGTCAGTGTCTCAGTGTCTCAGTGACTCAGTGTCTCAGTGTCTCAGTGTCTCAGTGTCGCAGTGACTCAGTGTCTCAGAGTCTCATTGTTTCTGTGTCTCAGAGTCTCAGTGTCTCAGTGCCTCAGAGTCTCAGTGAGTCTGTGTCTCTGTGTCTCAGTGTCTCAGTGTCTCTGTGCCTCAGTGTCTCAGAGTCTCTGTGTCTCAGTGTCTCACTGTCTCTATGTCTCAGTGTCTCAGTGCCTCAGTGTCTCAGTGTCTTAGTGCCTCTGTGTCTCAGTGTCTCAGTGTCTCAGTGTCTCTGTGTCTCTGTGCCTCAGTGTCTCTGTGTCTCAGTGTCTCAAAGTCTTTGTGTCTCAGTGCCTGAGACTCTCAGTGTCTCAGTGCCTCAGAGTCTCAGTGAGTCTGTGTCTCTGTGTCTCAGAGTCGCAGTGTGTAGAGTCTCTGTGTCTTGGTGCCTCAGTGTCTCAGTGACTCTGTGCCTCAGTCTATCAGACACTCAGTGTCTCTGTGTCTCAGAGGCTCAGTGTCTCTGTGTCTCAGTGTCTCTGTGTCTCAGTGTCTCAGAATCTCAGTGTCTCTGTGTCTCAGTGTCTGTGTCTCAGTGTCTCCGCGTCTCTGTGTCTCTGTGTCTCAGTGTACCTGTTTCTCTGTGTCTCTTTGTCTCAGTGTCTCTGTGTCTCAGTGTCTGTGTGTCTCAGAGTTTCAGTGTCTCTAGGTCTCTGTGTCTCAGTGTCTCTGTGTCTCAGCGTCTCAGAGTCTCAGTGTCTCTGTGTCTCTGTGTCTCAGTGCCTCACTGTCTCTGTGTCTCAGTGTCTCAGAGTCTCACTGTCTCTGTGTCTCAGTGACTCAGTGTCTCAGAGTCTCAGTGACTCAGTGTCTCAGAGTCTCAGTGTCTCAGTGTCTCAGAGTCTCGCTGTCTCTGTGTCTCAGTGACTCAGTGTCTCAGAGTCTCAGTGTCTCAGTGTCTCAGAGTCTCAGTGTCTCTGTGTCTCAGTGTCTATGTGCCTCAGTGTCTCAGAGTCTCAGTGTCTCAGAGTCTCAGAGTCTCAGAGTCTCAGAGTCTCAGTGTCTCAGAGTCTCGCTGTCTCTGTGTCTCAGTGACTCAGTGTCTCAGAGTCTCAGTGTCTCAGTGTCTCAGAGTCTCAGTGTCTCTGTGTCTCAGTGTCTATGTGCCTCAGTGTCTCAGAGTCTCAGTGTCTCAGAGTCTCAGAGTCTCAGTGTCTCAGTGTCTCAGAGTCTCAGTGTCTCTGTGTCTCTGAGTGTCAGTGTCTCTGTGTCTCAGTGTCTCAATGTCTCAGTGTCTCAGAGTCTCAGTGTCTCAGTGTCTCAGAGTGTCAGTGTCTCAGTGTCTCAGTGACTCAGTGTCTCAGTGTCTCTGTGTCTCAGTGTCTCAGTGTCTCAGTGTCTCAGTGTTTCAGTGTCTCAGTGTCTCAGTGACTCAGTGTCTCAGAGTCTCAGTGTCTCTGTGCCTCAGTGTCTCAGTGTCTCAGTGTCTCAGTGTCTCAGTGTCTCAGTGTCTCAGTGTCTCAGTGTCTCAGTGTCTCAGAGTCTCGCTGTCTCTGTGTCTCAGTGACTCAGTGTCTCAGAGTCTCAGTGTCTCAGTGTCTCAGAGTCTCAGTGTCTCTGTGTCTCAGTGTCTATGTGCCTCAGTGTCTCAGAGTCTCAGTGTCTCAGAGTCTCAGAGTCTCAGAGTCTCAGAGTCTCAGTGTCTCTGTGTCTCAGAGTCTCAGTGTCTCAGTGCCTCAGAGTCTCAGTGAGTCTGTGTCTCTGTGTCTCAGTGTCTCAGTGTCTCTGTGCCTCAGTGTCTCAGAGTCTCTGTGTCTCAGTGTCTCACTGTCTCTATGTCTCAGTGTCTCAGTGCCTCAGTGTCTCAGTGACTTAGTGCCTCTGTGTCTCAGTGTCTCCGTGTCTCAGTGTCTCTGTGCCTCAGTGTCTCTGTGTCTCAGTGTCTCAAAGTCTTTGTGTCTCAGTGCCTGTGACTCTCAGTGTCTCAGTGCCTCAGAGTCTCAGTGAGTCTGTGTCTCTGTGTCTCAGAGTCGCAGTGTGTAGAGTCTCTGTGTCTTGGTGCCTCAGTGTCTCAGTGACTCTGTGCCTCAGTCTATCAGACACTCAGTGTCTCTGTGTCTCAGAGGCTCAGTGTCTCTGTGTCTCAGTGTCTCTGTGTCTCAGTGTCTGTGTCTCAGTGTCTCAGTGTCTACGCGTCTCTGTGTATCTGTGTCTCAGTGTACCTGTTTCTCTGTGTCTCTTTGTCTCAGTGTCTCTGTGTCTCAGTGTCTCAGTGTCTCTGTGTCTCAGAGTTTCAGTGTCTCTAGGTCTCTGTGTCTCTGTGTCTCTGTGTCTCAGTGTCTCAGAGTCTCAGAGTCTCAGTTTCTCTATGTCTCTGTGTCTCAGTGTCTCTGTGCCTCAGTGTCTCAGAGTTTCAGTTTCTCTATGTCTCAGTGCCTCAGTGTCTCTGTGTCTCAGTGCCTCAGTGCCTCAGTGCCTCAGTGTCTCTCTGTCTCAGTGTCTCTGTGCCTCAGTGTCACTTTGTGTCAGTGTCTCAGTGTCTCAGAGTCTCAGTGTCTCTGTGTCTCAGTGCCTCAGGGTCTCTGTGTCTCAGTGTCTCAGAGTTTCAGTGTCTCTATGTCTCAGTGTATCTGTGCCTCAGTGTCTCAGAGTTTCAATCCCTCAGTGCCGCAGTGACTCTCTGTCTCTGTATCTCTGTGCCTCAGTGTTTCTTTGTCTCTGTGTCTCAGTGTCTCAATGTCTCAGTATCTCTGTGCCTCAGTGTTTCTGTGTCTCAAAGTCTTTGTGTCTCAGTGCCTCAGACTCTCAGTGTCTTAGTGCCTCAGTGTCTCAGTGACTCTGTGCCTCAGTCTATCAGACTCTCAGTGTCTCTGTGTCTCAGAGGCTCAGTGTCTCTGTGTCTCAGTGTCACTGTGTCTCTGTGTCTCAGTGCCTCAATGTCTCAGTGTCTCAGAATCTCAGTGTCTCTGTGTCTCAGTGTCTGTGTCTCAGTGTCTCAGAGTTTCAGTGTCTCTCTGTCTCTGTGCCTCAGTGTCTCTGTCTCAGTGCCTCAGTGTCTCTCTCTCTCAGTGTCTCTGTGCCTCAGTGTCACTTTGTGTCAGTGTCTCAGAGTCTCAGTGTCTCTGTGCCTCAGTGTCACTTTGTGTCATTGTCTCAGTGTCTCTGTGCCTCAGTGTCACTTTGTGTCAGTGTCTCAGAGTCTCAGTGTCTCTGTGCCTCAGTGTCACTTTGTGTCATTGTCTCTATGTCTCAGTGTCGCTATGTCTCAGTGTCTCTGTGCCTCAGTGTCTCAGTGTCTCATTGCCTCAGTGTATCTGTATCTCAGTGTCTCAGAGTTTCAGTTTCTCTATGTCTCTGTGTCTCAGTGTCTCTGTGCCTCAGTGTCTCAGAGTTTCAGTTTCTCTATGTCTCTGTGTCTCAGTGTCTCTGTGCCTCAGTGTCTCAGAGTCTCAGTGTCTCTGTGTCTCAGTGCCTCAGTGTCTCTGTGTCTCAGTGCCTCAGTGTCTCTCTGTCTCAGTGTCTCTGTGCCTCAGTGTCACTTTGTGTCAGTGTCTCAGTGTCTCAGAGTCTCAGTGTCTCTGTGTCTCAGTGCCTCAGAGTTTCAGTGTCTCTATGTCTCAGTGTCTCAGTGTGTCTGTGCCTCAGTGTCTCAGAGTTTCAGTCCCTCAGTGCCGCAGTGACTCTCTGTCTCTGTATCTCTGTGCCTCAGTGTTTCTTTGTCTCTGTGTCTCAGTGTCTCAATGTCTCAGTATCTCTGTGCCTCAGTGCCTCTGTGTCTCAAAGTCTTTGTGTCTCAGTGCCTCAGACTCTCAGTGTCTTAGTGCCTCAGTGTCTCAGTGACTCTGTGCCTCAGTCTATCAGACTCTCAGCGTCTCTGTGTCTCAGAGGCTCAGTGTCTCTGTGTCTCAGTGTCTCTGTGTCTCAGTGCCTCAATGTCTCAGTGTCTCAGAATCTCAGTGTCTCTGTGTCTCAGTGTCTGTGTCTCAGTGTCTCAGATTCTCAGTGTCTCTCTGTCTCTGTGCCTCAGTGTCTCTTTGTCTCTGTGTCTCAGTGTCTCTGTGTCTCAGTGTCTCTGTGCCTCAGTGTCTCACAGTCTCATTGAGTCTGTGTCTCAGTGTCTCTGTGTCTCAGTGCCTCAGTGTCTCAGTGTCTCAGAATCTCAGAGTCTCTGTGTCTCAGTGTCTGTGTCTCAGTGTCTCAGTGTCTCCGCGTCTCTGTGTCTCTGTGTCTCAGTGTCTCTGTGTCTCAGTGTCTCTGTGTCTCAGAGTTTCAGTGTCTCTCGGTCTCTGTGTCTCAGTGTCTCTGTGTCTCAGTGACTCAGTGTCTCAGAGTCTCAGTGTCTCAGTGTCTCTGAGTGTCAGTGTCTCTGTGTCTCAGTGTCTCAGTGTCTCAGAGTCTCAGTGTCTCAGTGTCTCAGAGTGTCAGTGTCTCAGTGTCTCAGTGTCTCAGAGTCTCACTGTCTCTGTGTCTCAGTGACTCAGTGTCTCAGAGTCTCAGTGTCTCAGTGTCTCTGAGTGTCAGTGTCTCTGTGTCTCAGTGTCTCAGTGTCTCAGAGTCTCCGTGTCTCAGTGTCTCAGAGTGTCAGTGTCTCAGTGTCTCAGTGACTCAGTGTCTCAGTGTCTCAGTGTCTCAGTGCCTCAGAGTCTCAGTGAGTCTGTGTCTCTGTGTCTCAGTGTCTCAGTGTCTCTGTGCCTCAGTGTCTCAGAGTCTCTGTGTCTCAGTGTCTCACTGTCTCTATGTCTCAGTGTCTCAGTGCCTCAGTGTCTCAGTGTCTTAGTGCCTCTGTGTCTCAGTGTCTCAGTGTCTCTGTGTCTCTGTGCCTCAGTGTCTCTGTGTCTCAGTGTCTCAAAGTCTTTGTGTCTCAGTGCCTGAGACTCTCAGTGTCTCAGTGCCTCAGAGTCTCAGTGAGTCTGTGTCTCTGTGTCTCAGAGTCGCAGTGTGTAGAGTCTCTGTGTCTTGGTGCCTCAGTGTCTCAGTGACTCTGTGCCTCAGTCTATCAGACACTCAGTGTCTCTGTGTCTCAGAGGCTCAGTGTCTCTGTGTCTCAGTGTCTCTGTGTCTCAGTGTCTCAGTGTCTCAGAATCTCAGTGTCTCTGTGTCTCAGTGTCTGTGTCTCAGTGTCTCCGCGTCTCTGTGTCTCTGTGTCTCAGTGTACCTGTTTCTCTGTGTCTCTTTGTCTCAGTGTCTCTGTGTCTCAGTGTCTGTGTGTCTCAGAGTTTCAGTGTCTCTAGGTCTCTGTGTCTCAGTGTCTCTGTGTCTCAGCGTCTCAGAGTCTCAGTGTCTCTGTGTCTCTGTGTCTCAGTGCCTCACTGTCTCTGTGTCTCAGTGTCTCAGAGTCTCACTGTCTCTGTGTCTCAGTGACTCAGTGTCTCAGAGTCTCAGTGACTCAGTGTCTCAGAGTCTCAGTGTCTCAGTGTCTCAGAGTCTCAGTGTCTCTGTGTCTCAGTGTCTATGTGCCTCAGTGTCTCAGAGTCTCAGTGTCTCAGAGTCTCAGAGTCTCAGAGTCTCAGTGTCTCAGAGTCTCGCTGTCTCTGTGTCTCAGTGACTCAGTGTCTCAGAGTCTCAGTGTCTCAGTGTCTCAGAGTCTCAGTGTCTCTGTGTCTCAGTGTCTATGTGCCTCAGTGTCTCAGAGTCTCAGTGTCTCAGAGTCTCAGAGTCTCAGTGTCTCAGTGTCTCAGAGTCTCAGTGTCTCAGTGTCTCTGAGTGTCAGTGTCTCTGTGTCTCAGTGTCTCAATGTCTCAGTGTCTCAGAGTCTCAGTGTCTCAGTGTCTCAGAGTGTCAGTGTCTCAGTGTCTCAGTGACTCAGTGTCTCAGTGTCTCTGTGTCTCAGTGTCTCAGTGTCTCAGTGTTTCAGTGTCTCAGTGTCTCAGTGACTCAGTGTCTCAGAGTCTCAGTGTCTCTGTGCCTCAGTGTCTCAGTGTCTCAGTGTCTCAGTGTCTCAGTGTCTCAGTGTCTCAGTGTCTCAGTGTCTCAGTGACTCAGTGTCTCAGAGTCTCAGTGTCTCTGTGTCTCAGAGTCTCAGTGTCTCAGTGCCTCAGAGTCTCAGTGAGTCTGTGTCTCTGTGTCTCAGTGTCTCAGTGTCTCTGTGCCTCAGTGTCTCAGAGTCTCTGTGTCTCAGTGTCTCACTGTCTCTATGTCTCAGTGTCTCAGTGCCTCAGTGTCTCAGTGACTTAGTGCCTCTGTGTCTCTGTGTCTCAGTGCCTGTGACTCTCAGTGTCTCAGTGCCTCAGAGTCTCAGTGAGTCTGTGTCTCTGTGTCTCAGAGTCGCAGTGTGTAGAGTCTCTGTGTCTTGGTGCCTCAGTGTCTCAGTGACTCTGTGCCTCAGTCTATCAGACACTCAGTGTCTCTGTGTCTCAGAGGCTCAGTGTCTCTGTGTCTCAGTGTCTCTGTGTCTCAGTGTCTGTGTCTCAGTGTCTCAGTGTCTACGCGTCTCTGTGTATCTGTGTCTCAGTGTACCTGTTGCTCTGTGTCTCTTTGTCTCAGTGTCTCTGTGTCTCAGTGTCTCAGTGTCTCTGTGTCTCAGAGTTTCAGTGTCTCTAGGTCTCTGTGTCTCTGTGTCTCTGTGTCTCAGTGTCTCAGAGTCTCAGAGTCTCAGTTTCTCTATGTCTCTGTGTCTCAGTGTCTCTGTGTCTCAGTGTCTCAGAGTTTCAGTTTCTCTATGTCTCAGTGCCTCAGTGTCTCTGTGTCTCAGTGCCTCAGTGCCTCAGTGTCTCTCTGTCTCAGTGTCTCTGTGCCTCAGTGTCACTTTGTGTCAGTGTCTCAGTGTCTCAGAGTCTCAGTGTCTCTGTGTCTCAGTGCCTCAGGGTCTCTGTGTCTCAGTGTCTCAGAGTTTCAGTGTCTCTATGTCTCAGTGTGTCTGTGCCTCAGTGTCTCAGAGTTTCAATCCCTCAGTGCCGCAGTGACTCTCTGTCTCTGTATCTCTGTGCCTCAGTGTTTCTTTGTCTCTGTGTCTCAGTGTCTCAATGTCTCAGTATCTCTGTGCCTCAGTGTTTCTGTGTCTCAAAGTCTTTGTGTCTCAGTGCCTCAGACTCTCAGTGTCTTAGTGCCTCAGTGTCTCAGTGACTCTGTGCCTCAGTCTATCAGACTCTCAGTGTCTCTGTGTCTCAGAGGCTCAGTGTCTCTGTGTCTCAGTGTCTCTGTGTCTCAGTGCCTCAATGTCTCAGTGTCTCAGAATCTCAGTGTCTCTGTGTCTCAGTGTCTGTGTCTCAGTGTCTCAGAGTTTCAGTGTCTCTCTGTCTCTGTGCCTCAGTGTCTCTGTCTCAGTGCCTCAGTGTCTCTCTCTCTCAGTGTCTCTGTGCCTCAGTGTCACTTTGTGTCAGTGTCTCAGAGTCTCAGTGTCTCTGTGCCTCAGTGTCACTTTGTGTCATTGTCTCAGTGTCTCTGTGCCTCAGTGTCACTTTGTGTCAGTGTCTCAGAGTCTCAGTGTCTCTGTGCCTCAGTGTCACTTTGTGTCATTGTCTCTATGTCTCAGTGTCGCTATGTCTCAGTGTCTCTGTGCCTCAGTGTCTCAGTGTCTCATTGCCTCAGTGTATCTGTATCTCAGTGTCTCAGAGTTTCAGTTTCTCTATGTCTCTGTGTCTCAGTGTCTCTGTGCCTCAGTGTCTCAGAGTTTCAGTTTCTCTATGTCTCTGTGTCTCAGTGTCTCTGTGCCTCAGTGTCTCAGAGTCTCAGTGTCTCTGTGTCTCAGTGCCTCAGTGTCTCTGTGTCTCAGTGCCTCAGTGTCTCTCTGTCTCAGTGTCTCTGTGCCTCAGTGTCACTTTGTGTCAGTGTCTCAGTGTCTCAGAGTCTCAGTGTCTCTGTGTCTCAGTGCCTCAGAGTTTCAGTGTCTCTATGTCTCAGTGTCTCAGTGTGTCTGTGCCTCAGTGTCTCAGAGTTTCAGTCCCTCAGTGCCGCAGTGACTCTCTGTCTCTGTATCTCTGTGCCTCAGTGTTTCTTTGTCTCTGTGTCTCAGTGTCTCAATGTCTCAGTATCTCTGTGCCTCAGTGCCTCTGTGTCTCAAAGTCTTTGTGTCTCAGTGCCTCAGACTCTCAGTGTCTTAGTGCCTCAGTGTCTCAGTGACTCTGTGCCTCAGTCTATCAGACTCTCAGCGTCTCTGTGTCTCAGAGGCTCAGTGTCTCTGTGTCTCAGTGTCTCTGTGTCTCAGTGCCTCAATGTCTCAGTGTCTCAGAATCTCAGTGTCTCTGTGTCTCAGTGTCTGTGTCTCAGTGTCTCAGATTCTCAGTGTCTCTCTGTCTCTGTGCCTCAGTGTCTCTTTGTCTCTGTGTCTCAGTGTCTCTGTGTCTCAGTGTCTCTGTGCCTCAGTGTCTCACAGTCTCATTGAGTCTGTGTCTCAGTGTCTCTGTGTCTCAGTGCCTCAGTGTCTCAGTGTCTCAGAATCTCAGAGTCTCTGTGTCTCAGTGTCTGTGTCTCAGTGTCTCAGTGTCTCCGCGTCTCTGTGTCTCTGTGTCTCAGTGTCTCTGTGTCTCAGTGTCTCTGTGTCTCAGAGTTTCAGTGTCTCTCGGTCTCTGTGTCTCAGTGTCTCTGTGTCTCAGTGACTCAGTGTCTCAGAGTCTCAGTGTCTCAGTGTCTCTGAGTGTCAGTGTCTCTGTGTCTCAGTGTCTCAGTGTCTCAGAGTCTCAGTGTCTCAGTGTCTCAGAGTGTCAGTGTCTCAGTGTCTCAGTGTCTCAGAGTCTCACTGTCTCTGTGTCTCAGTGACTCAGTGTCTCAGAGTCTCAGTGTCTCAGTGTCTCTGAGTGTCAGTGTCTCTGTGTCTCAGTGTCTCAGTGTCTCAGAGTCTCCGTGTCTCAGTGTCTCAGAGTGTCAGTGTCTCAGTGTCTCAGTGACTCAGTGTCTCAGTGTCTCAGTGTCTCAGTGCCTCAGAGTCTCAGTGAGTCTGTGTCTCTGTGTCTCAGTGTCTCAGTGTCTCTGTGCCTCAGTGTCTCAGAGTCTCTGTGTCTCAGTGTCTCACTGTCTCTATGTCTCAGTGTCTCAGTGCCTCAGTGTCTCAGTGTCTTAGTGCCTCTGTGTCTCAGTGTCTCAGTGTCTCAGTGTCTCTGTGTCTCTGTGCCTCAGTGTCTCTGTGTCTCAGTGTCTCAAAGTCTTTGTGTCTCAGTGCCTGAGACTCTCAGTGTCTCAGTGCCTCAGAGTCTCAGTGAGTCTGTGTCTCTGTGTCTCAGAGTCGCAGTGTGTAGAGTCTCTGTGTCTTGGTGCCTCAGTGTCTCAGTGACTCTGTGCCTCAGTCTATCAGACACTCAGTGTCTCTGTGTCTCAGAGGCTCAGTGTCTCTGTGTCTCAGTGTCTCTGTGTCTCAGTGTCTCAGTGTCTCAGAATCTCAGTGTCTCTGTGTCTCAGTGTCTGTGTCTCAGTGTCTCCGCGTCTCTGTGTCTCTGTGTCTCAGTGTACCTGTTTCTCTGTGTCTCTTTGTCTCAGTGTCTCTGTGTCTCAGTGTCTGTGTGTCTCAGAGTTTCAGTGTCTCTAGGTCTCTGTGTCTCAGTGTCTCTGTGTCTCAGCGTCTCAGAGTCTCAGTGTCTCTGTGTCTCTGTGTCTCAGTGCCTCACTGTCTCTGTGTCTCAGTGTCTCAGAGTCTCACTGTCTCTGTGTCTCAGTGACTCAGTGTCTCAGAGTCTCAGTGACTCAGTGTCTCAGAGTCTCAGTGTCTCAGTGTCTCAGAGTCTCAGTGTCTCTGTGTCTCAGTGTCTATGTGCCTCAGTGTCTCAGAGTCTCAGTGTCTCAGAGTCTCAGAGTCTCAGAGTCTCAGAGTCTCAGTGTCTCAGAGTCTCGCTGTCTCTGTGTCTCAGTGACTCAGTGTCTCAGAGTCTCAGTGTCTCAGTGTCTCAGAGTCTCAGTGTCTCTGTGTCTCAGTGTCTATGTGCCTCAGTGTCTCAGAGTCTCAGTGTCTCAGAGTCTCAGAGTCTCAGTTTCTCAGTGTCTCAGAGTCTCAGTGTCTCAGTGTCTCTGAGTGTCAGTGTCTCTGTGTCTCAGTGTCTCAATGTCTCAGTGTCTCAGAGTCTCAGTGTCTCAGTGTCTCAGAGTGTCAGTGTCTCAGTGTCTCAGTGACTCAGTGTCTCAGTGTCTCTGTGTCTCAGTGTCTCAGTGTCTCAGTGTCTCAGTGTTTCAGTGTCTCAGTGTCTCTGTGCCTCAGTGTCTCAGTGTCTCAGTGTCTCAGTGTCTCAGTGTCTCAGTGTCTCAGTGTCTGTGTCTCAGTGTCTCCGCGTCTCTGTGTCTCTGTGTCTCAGTGTACCTGTTTCTCTGTGTCTCTTTGTCTCAGTGTCTCTGTGTCTCAGTGTCTGTGTGTCTCAGAGTTTCAGTGTCTCTAGGTCTCTGTGTCTCAGTGTCTCTGTGTCTCAGCGTCTCAGAGTCTCAGTGTCTCTGTGTCTCTGTGTCTCAGTGCCTCACTGTCTCTGTGTCTCAGTGTCTCAGAGGTTCACTGTCTCTGTGTCTCAGTGACTCAGTGTCTCAGAGTCTCAGTGACTCAGTGTCTCAGAGTCTCAGTGTCTCAGTGTCTCAGAGTCTCAGTGTCTCTGTGTCTCAGTGTCTATGTGCCTCAGTGTCTCAGAGTCTCAGTGTCTCAGAGTCTCAGAGTCTCAGAGTCTCAGAGTCTCAGTGTCTCAGAGTCTCGCTGTCTCTGTGTCTCAGTGACTCAGTGTCTCAGAGTCTCAGTGTCTCAGTGTCTCAGAGTCTCAGTGTCTCTGTGTCTCAGTGTCTATGTGCCTCAGTGTCTCAGAGTCTCAGTGTCTCAGAGTCTCAGAGTCTCAGAGTCTCAGAGTCTCAGTGTCTCAGAGTCTCGCTGTCTCTGTGTCTCAGTGACTCAGTGTCTCAGAGTCTCAGTGTCTCAGTGTCTCAGAGTCTCAGTGTCTCCGCGTCTCTGTGTCTCTGTGTCTCAGTGTCTCTGTATCTCAGTGTCTCTGTGTCTCAGTGTCTCTGTGTCTCTGTGTCTCAGAGTTTCAGTGTCTCTCGGTCTCTGTGTCTCAGTGTCTCTGTGTCTCAGTGACTCAGTGTCTCAGAGTCTCAGTGTCTCAGTGTCTCTGAGTGTCAGTGTCTCTGTGTCTCAGTGTCTCAGTGTCTCAGAGTCTCAGTGTCTCAGTGTCTCAGAGTGTCAGTGTCTCAGTGTCTCAGTGTCTCAGTGTCTCAGAGTCTCACTGTCTCTGTGTCTCAGTGACTCAGTGTCTCAGAGTCTCAGTGTCTCAGTGTCTCTGAGTGTCAGTGTCTCTGTGTCTCAGTGTCTCAGTGTCTCAGAGTCTCCGTGTCTCAGTGTCTCAGAGTGTCAGTGTCTCAGTGTCTCAGTGACTCAGTGTCTCAGTGTCTCAGTGTCTCAGTGCCTCAGAGTCTCAGTGAGTCTGTGTCTCTGTGTCTCAGTGTCTCAGTGTCTCTGTGCCTCAGTGTCTCAGAGTCTCTGTGTCTCAGTGTCTCACTGTCTCTATGTCTCAGTGTCTCAGTGCCTCAGTGTCTCAGTGTCTTAGTGCCTCTGTGTCTCAGTGTCTCAGTGTCTCAGTGTCTCTGTGTCTCTGTGCCTCAGTGTCTCTGTGTCTCAGTGTCTCAAAGTCTTTGTGTCTCAGTGCCTGAGACTCTCAGTGTCTCAGTGCCTCAGAGTCTCAGTGAGTCTGTGTCTCTGTGTCTCAGAGTCGCTGTGTGTAGAGTCTCTGTGTCTTGGTGCCTCAGTGTCTCAGTGACTCTGTGCCTCAGTCTATCAGACACTCAGTGTCTCTGTGTCTCAGAGGCTCAGTGTCTCTGTGTCTCAGTGTCTCTGTGTCTCAGTGTCTCAGTGTCTCAGAATCTCAGTGTCTCTGTGTCTCAGTGTCTGTGTCTCAGTGTCTCCGCGTCTCTGTGTCTCTGTGTCTCAGTGTACCTGTTTCTCTGTGTCTCTTTGTCTCAGTGTCTCTGTGTCTCAGTGTCTGTGTGTCTCAGAGTTTCAGTGTCTCTAGGTCTCTGTGTCTCAGTGTCTCTGTGTCTCAGCGTCTCAGAGTCTCAGTGTCTCTGTGTCTCTGCGTCTCAGTGCCTCACTGTCTCTGTGTCTCAGTGTCTCAGAGTCTCACTGTCTCTGTGTCTCAGTGACTCAGTGTCTCAGAGTCTCAGTGACTCAGTGTCTCAGAGTCTCAGTGTCTCAGTGTCTCAGAGTCTCAGTGTCTCTGTGTCTCAGTGTCTCAGTGTCTCGCTGTCTCTGTGTCTCAGTGTCTATGTGCCTCAGTGTCTCAGTGTCTCAGTGTCTCAGTGACTCAGTGTCTCAGAGTCTCAGTGTCTCAGAGTCTCAGTGTCTCAGTGTCTCAGAGTCTCAGTGTCTCTGTGTCTCAGTGTCTATGTGCCTCAGTGTCTCAGAGTCTCAGTGTCTCAGAGTCTCAGAGTCTCAGAGTCTCAGAGTCTCAGTGTCTCAGAGTCTCGCTGTCTCTGTGTCTCAGTGACTCAGTGTCTCAGAGTCTCAGAGTCTCAGTGTCTCAGAGTCTCAGTGTCTCTGTGTCTCAGTGTCTATGTGCCTCAGTGTCTCAGTGACTCAGAATCTCAGTGTCTCTGTGTCTCAGTGTCTGTGTCTCAGTGTCTCCGCGTCTCTGTGTCTCTGTGTCTCAGTGTACCTGTTTCTCTGTGTCTCTTTGTCTCAGTGTCTCTGTGTCTCAGTGTCTGTGTGTCTCAGAGTTTCAGTGTCTCTAGGTCTCTGTGTCTCAGTGTCTCTGTGTCTCAGCGTCTCAGAGTCTCAGTGTCTCTGTGTCTCTGTGTCTCAGTGCCTCACTGTCTCTGTGTCTCAGTGTCTCAGAGTCTCACTGTCTCTGTGTCTCAGTGACTCAGTTTCTCAGAGTCTCAGTGACTCAGTGTCTCAGAGTCTCAGTGTCTCAGTGTCTCAGAGTCTCAGTGTCTCTGTGTCTCAGTGTCTATGTGCCTCAGTGTCTCAGAGTCTCAGTGTCTCAGAGTCTCAGAGTCTCAGAGTCTCAGAGTCTCAGTGTCTCAGAGTCTCGCTGTCTCTGTGTCTCAGTGACTCAGTGTCTCAGAGTCTCAGTGTCTCAGTGTCTCAGAGTCTCAGTGTCTCTGTGTCTCAGTGTCTATGTGCCTCAGTGTCTCAGAGTCTCAGTGTCTCAGAGTCTCAGAGTCTCAGTGTCTCAGTGTCTCAGAGTCTCAGTGTCTCAGTGTCTCTGAGTGTCAGTGTCTCTGTGTCTCAGTGTCTCAATGTCTCAGTGTCTCAGAGTCTCAGTGTCTCAGTGTCTCAGAGTGTCAGAGTCTCAGTGTCTCAGTGACTCAGTGTCTCAGTGTCTCTGTGTCTCAGTGTCTCAGTGTCTCAGTGTCTCAGTGTTTCAGTGTCTCAGTGTCTCAGTGACTCAGTGTCTCAGAGTCTCAGTGTCTCTGTGCCTCAGTGTCTCAGTGTCTCAGTGTCTCAGTGTCTCAGTGTCTGTGTCTCAGTGTCTCCGCGTCTCTGTGTCTCTGTGTCTCAGTGTACCTGTTTCTCTGTGTCTCTTTGTCTCAGTGTCTCTGTGTCTCAGTGTCTGTGTGTCTCAGAGTTTCAGTGTCTCTAGGTCTCTGTGTCTCAGTGTCTCTGTGTCTCAGCGTCTCAGAGTCTCAGTGTCTCTGTGTCTCTGTGTCTCAGTGCCTCACTGTCTCTGTGTCTCAGTGTCTCAGAGTCTCACTGTCTCTGTGTCTCAGTGACTCAGTGTCTCAGAGTCTCAGTGACTCAGTGTCTCAGAGTCTCAGTGTCCCAGTGTCTCAGAGTCTCAGTGTCTCTGTGTCTCAGTGTCTATGTGCCTCAGTGTCTCAGAGTCTCAGTGTCTCAGAGTCTCAGAGTCTCAGAGTCTCAGAGTCTCAGTGTCTCAGAGTCTCGCTGTCTCTGTGTCTCAGTGACTCAGTGTCTCAGAGTCTCAGTGTCTCAGTGTCTCAGAGTCTCAGTGTCTCTGTGTCTCAGTGTCTATGTGCCTCAGTGTCTCAGAGTCTCAGTGTCTCAGAGTCTCAGAGTCTCAGTGTCTCAGTGTCTCAGAGACTCAGTGTCTCAGTGTCTCTGAGTGTCAGTGTCTCTGTGTCTCAGTGTCTCAATGTCTCAGTGTCTCAGAGTCTCAGTGTCTCAGTGTCTCAGAGTGTCAGTGTCTCAGTGTCTCAGTGACTCAGTGTCTCAGTGTCTCTGTGTCTCAGTGTCTCAGTGTCTCAGTGTTTCAGTGTCTCAGTGTCTCAGTGACTCAGTGTCTCAGAGTCTCAGTGTCTCTGTGCCTCAGTGTCTCTTGTGTCTCAGTGTCTCAGTGTCTCAGTGTCTCAGTGTCTCAGTGTCTCAGTGACTCAGTGTCTCAGAGTCTCAGTGTCTCTGTGTCTCAGAGTCTCAGTGTCTCAGTGCCTCAGAGTCTCAGTGAGTCTGTGTCTCTGTGTCTCAGTGTCTCAGTGTCTCTGTGCCTCAGTGTCTCAGAGTCTCTGTGTCTCAGTGTCTCAGTGTCTCTGTGCCTCAGTGTCTCTGTGTCTCAGTGTCTCAAAGTCTTTGTGTCTCAGTGCCTGTGACTCTCAGTGTCTCAGTGCCTCAGAGTCTCAGTGAGTCTGTGTCTCTGTGTCTCAGTGCCTCAGTGTCTCAGTGTCTCAGAATCTCAGAGTCTCTGTGTCTCAGTGTCTGTGTCTCAGTGTCTCAGTGTCTCAGAGTCACAGTGTCTCTGTGTCTCAGTGTCTATGTGCCTCAGTGTCTCAGAGTCTCAGTGTCTCAGAGTCTCAGAGTCTCAGTGTCTCAGTGTCTCAGAGTCTCAGTGTCTCAGTGTCTCTGAGTGTCAGTGTCTCTGTGTCTCAGTGTCTCAGAGTCTCAGAGTCTCAGAGTCTCAGAGTCTCAGTGTCTCAGAGTCTCGCTGTCTCTGTGTCTCAGTGACTCAGTGTCTCAGAGTCTCAGTGTCTCAGTGTCTCAGAGTCTCAGTGTCTCCGCGTCTCTGTGTCTCTGTGTCTCAGTGTCTCTGTGTCTCAGTGTCTCTGTGTCTCAGTGTCTCTGTGTCTCTGTGTCTCAGAGTTTCAGTGTCTCTCGGTCTCTGTGTCTCAGTGTCTCTGTGTCTCAGTGACTCAGTGTCTCAGAGTCTCAGTGTCTCAGTGTCTCTGAGTGTCAGTGTCTCTGTGTCTCAGTGTCTCAGTGTCTCAGAGTCTCAGTGTCTCAGTGTCTCAGAGTGTCAGTGTCTCAGTGTCTCAGTGTCTCAGAGTCTCACTGTCTCTGTGTCTCAGTGACTCAGTGTCTCAGAGTCTCAGTGTCTCAGTGTCTCTGAGTGTCAGTGTCTCTGTGTCTCAGTGTCTCAGTGTCTCAGAGTCTCCGTGTCTCAGTGTCTCAGAGTGTCAGTGTCTCAGTGTCTCAGTGACTCAGTGTCTCAGTGTCTCAGTGTCTCAGTGCCTCAGAGTCTCAGTGAGTCTGTGTCTCTGTGTCTCAGTGTCTCAGTGTCTCTGTGCCTCAGTGTCTCAGAGTCTCTGTGTCTCAGTGTCTCACTGTCTCTATGTCTCAGTGTCTCAGTGCCTCAGTGTCTCAGTGTCTTAGTGCCTCTGTGTCTCAGTGTCTCAGTGTCTCAGTGTCTCTGTGTCTCTGTGCCTCAGTGTCTCTGTGTCTCAGTGTCTCAAAGTCTTTGTGTCGCAGTGCCTGAGACTCTCAGTGTCTCAGTGCCTCAGAGTCTCAGTGAGTCTGTGTCTCTGTGTCTCAGAGTCGCTGTGTGTAGAGTCTCTGTGTCTTGGTGCCTCAGTGTCTCAGTGACTCTGTGCCTCAGTCTATCAGACACTCAGTGTCTCTGTGTCTCAGAGGCTCAGTGTCTCTGTGTCTCAGTGTCTCTGTGTCTCAGTGTCTCAGTGTCTCAGAATCTCAGTGTCTCTGTGTCTCAGTGTCTGTGTCTCAGTGTCTCCGCGTCTCTGTGTCTCTGTGTCTCAGTGTACCTGTTTCTCTGTGTCTCTTTGTCTCAGTGTCTCTGTGTCTCAGTGTCTGTGTGTCTCAGAGTTTCAGTGTCTCTAGGTCTCTGTGTCTCAGTGTCTCTGTGTCTCAGCGTCTCAGAGTCTCAGTGTCTCTGTGTCTCTGCGTCTCAGTGCCTCACTGTCTCTGTGTCTCAGTGTCTCAGAGTCTCACTGTCTCTGTGTCTCAGTGACTCAGTGTCTCAGAGTCTCAGTGACTCAGTGTCTCAGAGTCTCAGTGTCTCAGTGTCTCAGAGTCTCAGTGTCTCTGTGTCTCAGTGTCTCAGTGTCTCGCTGTCTCTGTGTCTCAGTGTCTATGTGCCTCAGTGTCTCAGTGTCTCAGTGTCTCAGTGACTCAGTGTCTCAGTGTCTCAGTGACTCAGTGTCTCAGAGTCTCAGTGTCTCAGAGTCTCAGTGTCTCAGTGTCTCAGAGTCTCAGTGTCTCTGTGTCTCAGTGTCTATGTGCCTCAGTGTCTCAGAGTCTCAGTGTCTCAGAGTCTCAGAGTCTCAGAGTCTCAGAGTCTCAGTGTCTCAGAGTCTCGCTGTCTCTGTGTCTCAGTGACTCAGTGTCTCAGAGTCTCAGAGTCTCAGTGTCTCAGAGTCTCAGTGTCTCTGTGTCTCAGTGTCTATGTGCCTCAGTGTCTCAGTGTCTCAGAATCTCAGTGTCTCTGTGTCTCAGTGTCTGTGTCTCAGTGTCTCCGCGTCTCTGTGTCTCTGTGTCTCAGTGTACCTGTTTCTCTGTGTCTCTTTGTCTCAGTGTCTCTGTGTCTCAGTGTCTGTGTGTCTCAGAGTTTCAGTGTCTCTAGGTCTCTGTGTCTCAGTGTCTCTGTGTCTCAGCGTCTCAGAGTCTCAGTGTCTCTGTGTCTCTGTGTCTCAGTGCCTCACTGTCTCTGTGTCTCAGTGTCTCAGAGTCTCACTGTCTCTGTGTCTCAGTGACTCAGTTTCTCAGAGTCTCAGTGACTCAGTGTCTCAGAGTCTCAGTGTCTCAGTGTCTCAGAGTCTCAGTGTCTCTGTGTCTCAGTGTCTATGTGCCTCAGTGTCTCAGAGTCTCAGTGTCTCAGAGTCTCAGAGTCTCAGAGTCTCAGAGTCTCAGTGTCTCAGAGTCTCGCTGTCTCTGTGTCTCAGTGACTCAGTGTCTCAGAGTCTCAGTGTCTCAGTGTCTCAGAGTCTCAGTGTCTCTGTGTCTCAGTGTCTATGTGCCTCAGTGTCTCAGAGTCTCAGTGTCTCAGAGTCTCAGAGTCTCAGTGTCTCAGTGTCTCAGAGTCTCAGTGTCTCAGTGTCTCTGAGTGTCAGTGTCTCTGTGTCTCAGTGTCTCAATGTCTCAGTGTCTCAGAGTCTCAGTGTCTCAGTGTCTCAGAGTGTCAGAGTCTCAGTGTCTCAGTGACTCAGTGTCTCAGTGTCTCTGTGTCTCAGTGTCTCAGTGTCTCAGTGTCTCAGTGTTTCAGTGTCTCAGTGTCTCAGTGACTCAGTGTCTCAGAGTCTCAGTGTCTCTGTGCCTCAGTGTCTCAGTGTCTCAGTGTCTCAGTGTCTCAGTGTCTGTGTCTCAGTGTCTCCGCGTCTCTGTGTCTCTGTGTCTCAGTGTACCTGTTTCTCTGTGTCTCTTTGTCTCAGTGTCTCTGTGTCTCAGTGTCTGTGTGTCTCAGAGTTTCAGTGTCTCTAGGTCTCTGTGTCTCAGTGTCTCTGTGTCTCAGCGTCTCAGAGTCTCAGTGTCTCTGTGTCTCTGTGTCTCAGTGCCTCACTGTCTCTGTGTCTCAGTGTCTCAGAGTCTCACTGTCTCTGTGTCTCAGTGACTCAGTGTCTCAGAGTCTCAGTGACTCAGTGTCTCAGAGTCTCAGTGTCTCAGTGTCTCAGAGTCTCAGTGTCTCTGTGTCTCAGTGTCTATGTGCCTCAGTGTCTCAGAGTCTCAGTGTCTCAGAGTCTCAGAGTCTCAGAGTCTCAGAGTCTCAGTGTCTCAGAGTCTCGCTGTCTCTGTGTCTCAGTGACTCAGTGTCTCAGAGTCTCAGTGTCTCAGTGTCTCAGAGTCTCAGTGTCTCTGTGTCTCAGTGTCTGTGTCTCAGTGTCTCAGTGTCTCAGAGACTCAGTGTCTCAGTGTCTCTGAGTGTCAGTGTCTCTGTGTCTCAGTGTCTCAATGTCTCAGTGTCTCAGAGTCTCAGTGTCTCAGTGTCTCAGAGTGTCAGTGTCTCAGTGTCTCAGTGACTCAGTGTCTCAGTGTCTCTGTGTCTCAGTGTCTCAGTGTCTCAGTGTTTCAGTGTCTCAGTGTCTCAGTGACTCAGTGTCTCAGAGTCTCAGTGTCTCTGTGCCTCAGTGTCTCTTGTGTCTCAGTGTCTCAGTGTCTCAGTGTCTCAGTGTCTCAGTGTCTCAGTGTCTCAGTGACTCAGTGTCTCAGAGTCTCAGTGTCTCTGTGTCTCAGAGTCTCAGTGTCTCAGTGCCTCAGAGTCTCAGTGAGTCTGTGTCTCTGTGTCTCAGTGTCTCAGTGTCTCTGTGCCTCAGTGTCTCAGAGTCTCTGTGTCTCAGTGTCTCAGTGTCTCTGTGCCTCAGTGTCTCTGTGTCTCAGTGTCTCAAAGTCTTTGTGTCTCAGTGCCTGTGACTCTCAGTGTCTCAGTGCCTCAGAGTCTCAGTGAGTCTGTGTCTCTGTGTCTCAGTGCCTCAGTGTCTCAGTGTCTCAGAATCTCAGAGTCTCTGTGTCTCAGTGTCTGTGTCTCAGTGTCTCAGTGTCTCAGAGTCACAGTGTCTCTGTGTCTCAGTGTCTATGTGCCTCAGTGTCTCAGAGTCTCAGTGTCTTAGAGTCTCAGAGTCTCAGTGTCTCAGTGTCTCAGAGTCTCAGTGTCTCAGTGTCTCTGAGTGTCAGTGTCTCTGTGTCTCAGTGTCTCAATGTCTCAGAGTCTCAGTGTCTCAGTGTCTCAGTGTTTCAGTGTCTCAGTGTCTCAGTGACTCAGTGTCTCAGAGTCTCAGTGTCTCAGTGTCTCAGAGTCTCAGTGTCTCTGTGTCTCTGTGTCTATGTGCCTCAGTGTCTCAGAGTCTCAGTGTCTCAGAGTCTCAGAGTCTCAGAGTCTCAGAGTCTCAGTGTCTCAGAGTCTCGCTGTCTCTGTGTCTCAGTGACTCAGTGTCTCAGAGTCTCAGTGTCTCAGTGTCTCAGAGTCTCAGTGTCTCTGTGTCTCAGTGTCTATGTGCCTCAGTGTCTCAGAGTCTCAGTGTCTCAGAGTCTCAGAGTCTCAGTGTCTCAGTGTCTCAGAGTCTCAGTGTCTCAGTGTCTCTGAGTGTCAGTGTCTCTGTGTCTCAGTGTCTCAATGTCTCAGTGTCTCAGAGTCTCAGTGTCTCAGTGTCTCAGAGTGTCAGTGTCTCAGTGTCTCAGTGACTCAGTGTCTCAGTGTCTCTGTGTCTCAGTGTCTCAGTGTCTCAGTGTCTCAGTGTTTCAGTGTCTCAGTGTCTCAGTGACTCAGTGTCTCAGAGTCTCAGTGTCTCTGTGCCTCAGTGTCTCAGTGTCTCAGTGTCTCAGTGACTCAGTGTCTCAGAGTCTCAGTGACTCAGTGTCTCAGAGTCTCAGTGTCTCAGTGTCTCAGTGTCTCGCTGTCTCTGTGTCTCAGTGTCTATGTGCCTCAGTGTCTCAGTGTCTCAGTGTCTCAGTGACTCAGTGTCTCAGAGTCTCAGTGTCTCAGAGTCTCAGTGTCTCAGTGTCTCAGAGTCTCAGTGTCTCTGTGTCTCAGTGTCTATGTGCCTCAGTGTCTCAGAGTCTCAGTGTCTCAGAGTCTCAGAGTCTCAGAGTCTCAGAGTCTCAGTGTCTCAGAGTCTCGCTGTCTCTGTGTCTCAGTGACTCAGTGTCTCAGAGTCTCAGAGTCTCAGTGTCTCAGAGTCTCAGTGTCTCTGTGTCTCAGTGTCTATGTGCCTCAGTGTCTCAGTGTCTCAGAATCTCAGTGTCTCTGTGTCTCAGTGTCTGTGTCTCAGTGTCTCCGCGTCTCTGTGTCTCTGTGTCTCAGTGTACCTGTTTCTCTGTGTCTCTTTGTCTCAGTGTCTCTGTGTCTCAGTGTCTGTGTGTCTCAGAGTTTCAGTGTCTCTAGGTCTCTGTGTCTCAGTGTCTCTGTGTCTCAGCGTCTCAGAGTCTCAGTGTCTCTGTGTCTCTGTGTCTCAGTGCCTCACTGTCTCTGTGTCTCAGTGTCTCAGAGTCTCACTGTCTCTGTGTCTCAGTGACTCAGTGTCTCAGAGTCTCAGTGACTCAGTGTCTCAGAGTCTCAGTGTCTCAGTGTCTCAGAGTCTCAGTGTCTCTGTGTCTCAGTGTCTATGTGCCTCAGTGTCTCAGAGTCTCAGTGTCTCAGAGTCTCAGAGTCTCAGAGTCTCAGTGTCTCAGAGTCTCGATGTCTCTGTGTCTCAGTGACTCAGTGTCTCAGAGTCTCAGTGTCTCAGTGTCTCAGAGTCTCAGTGTCTCTGTGTCTCAGTGTCTATGTGCCTCAGTGTCTCAGAGTCTCAGTGTCTCAGAGTCTCAGAGTCTCAGTGTCTCAGTGTCTCAGAGTCTCAGTGTCTCAGTGTCTCTGAGTGTCAGTGTCTCTGTGTCTCAGTGTCTCAATGTCTCAGTGTCTCAGAGTCTCAGTGTCTCAGTGTCTCAGAGTGTCAGTGTCTCAGTGTCTCAGTGACTCAGTGTCTCAGTGTCTCTGTGTCTCAGTGTCTCAGTGTCTCAGTGTCTCAGTGTTTCAGTGTCTCAGTGACTCAGTGTCTCAGAGTCTCAGTGTCTCTGTGCCTCAGTGTCTCAGTGTCTCAGTGTCTCAGTGTCTCAGTGTCTCAGTGTCTGTGTCTCAGTGTCTCCGCGTCTCTGTGTCTCTGTGTCTCAGTGTACCTGTTTCTCTGTGTCTCTTTGTCTCAGTGTCTCTGTGTCTCAGTGTCTGTGTGTCTCAGAGTTTCAGTGTCTCTAGGTCTCTGTGTCTCAGTGTCTCTGTGTCTCAGCGTCTCAGAGTCTCAGTGTCTCTGTGTCTCTGTGTCTCAGTGCCTCACTGTCTCTGTGTCTCAGTGTCTCAGAGTCTGACTGTCTCTGTGTCTCAGTGACTCAGTGTCTCAGAGTCTCAGTGACTCAGTGTCTCAGAGTCTCAGTGTCTCAGTGTCTCAGAGTCTCAGTGTCTCTGTGTCTCAGTGTCTATGTGCCTCAGTGTCTCAGAGTCTCAGTGTCTCAGAGTCTCAGAGTCTCAGAGTCTCAGTGTCTCAGAGTCTCGCTGTCTCTGTGTCTCAGTGACTCAGTGTCTCAGAGTCTCAGTGTCTCAGTGTCTCAGAGTCTCAGTGTCTCTGTGTCTCAGTGTCTATGTGCCTCAGTGTCTCAGAGTCTCAGTGTCTCAGAGTCTCAGAGTCTCAGTGTCTCAGTGTCTCAGAGTCTCAGTGTCTCAGTGTCTCTGAGTGTCAGTGTCTCTGTGTCTCAGTGTCTCAATGTCTCAGTGTCTCAGAGTCTCAGTGTCTCAGTGTCTCAGAGTGTCAGTGTCTCAGTGTCTCAGTGACTCAGTGTCTCAGTGTCTCTGTGTCTCAGTGTCTCAGTGTCTCAGTGTCTCAGTGTTTCAGTGTCTCAGTGTCTCAGTGACTCAGTGTCTCAGAGTCTCAGTGTCTCTGTGCCTCAGTGTCTCAGTGTCTCAGTGTCTCAGTGTCTCAGTGTCTCAGTGTCTCAGTGACTCAGTGTCTCAGAGTCTCAGTGTCTCTGTGTCTCAGAGTCTCAGTGTCTCAGTGCCTCAGAGTCTCAGTGAGTCTGTGTCTCTGTGTCTCAGTGTCTCAGTGTCTCTGTGCCTCAGTGTCTCAGAGTCTCTGTGTCTCAGTGTCTCACTGTCTCTATGTCTCAGTGTCTCAGTGCCTCAGTGTCTCAGTGACTTAGTGCCTCTGTGTCTCTGTGTCTCAGTGCCTGTGACTCTCAGTGTCTCAGTGCCTCAGAGTCTCAGTGAGTCTGTGTCTCTGTGTCTCAGAGTCGCAGTGTGTAGAGTCTCTGTGTCTTGGTGCCTCAGTGTCTCAGTGACTCTGTGCCTCAGTCTATCAGACACTCAGTGTCTCTGTGTCTCAGAGGCTCAGTGTCTCTGTGTCTCAGTGTCTCTGTGTCTCAGTGTCTGCGTCTCAGTGTCTCAGTGTCTACGCGTCTCTGTGTATCTGTGTCTCAGTGTACCTGTTTCTCTGTGTCTCTTTGTCTCAGTGTCTCTGTGTCTCAGTGTCTCAGTGTCTCTGTGTCTCAGAGTTTCAGTGTCTCTAGGTCTCTGTGTCTCTGTGTCTCTGTGTCTCTGTGTCTCAGTGTCTCAGAGTCTCAGAGTCTCAGTTTCTCTATGTCTCTGTGTCTCAGTGTCTCTGTGCCTCAGTGTCTCAGAGTTTCAGTTTCTCTATGTCTCAGTGCCTCAGTGTCTCTGTGTCTCAGTGCCTCAGTGCCTCAGTGTCTCAGAGTCTCTGTGTCTCAGTGTCTCACTGTCTCTATGTCTCAGTGTCTCAGTGCCTCAGTGTCTCAGTGTCTTAGTGCCTCTGTGTCTCAGTGTCTCAGTGTCTCAGTGTCTCAGTGTCTCTGTGTCTCTGTGCCTCAGTGTCTCTTTGTCTCAGTGTCTCAAAGTCTTTGTGTCTCAGTGCCTGAGACTCTCAGTGTCTCAGTGCCTCAGAGTCTCAGTGAGTCTGTGTCTCTGTGTCTCAGAGTCGCAGTGTGTAGAGTCTCTGTGTCTTGGTGCCTCAGTGTCTCAGTGACTCTGTGCCTCAGTCTATCAGACACTCAGTGTCTCTGTGTCTCAGAGGCTCAGTGTCTTTGTGTCTCAGTGTCTCTGTGTCTCAGTGTCTCAGTGTCTCAGAATCTCAGTGTCTCTGTGTCTCAGTGTCTGTGTCTCAGTGTCTCCGCGTCTCTGTGTCTCTGTGTCTCAGTGTACCTGTTTCTCTGTGTCTCTTTGTCTCAGTGTCTCTGTGTCTCAGTGTCTGTGTGTCTCAGTGTCTCAGTGTCTCTAGGTCTCTGTGTCTCAGTGTCTCTGTGTCTCAGCGTCTCAGAGTCTCAGTGTCTCTGTGTCTCTGTGTCTCAGTGCCTCACTGTCTCTGTGTCTCAGTGTCTCAGAGTCTCACTGTCTCTGTGTCTCAGTGACTCAGTGTCTCAGAGTCTCAGTGACTCAGTGTCTCAGAGTCTCAGTGTCTCAGTGTCTCAGAGTCTCAGTGTCTCTGTGTCTCAGTGTCTATGTGCCTCAGTGTCTCAGAGTCTCAGTGTCTCAGAGTCTCAGAGTCTCAGAGTCTCAGAGTCTCAGTGTCTCAGAGTCTCGCTGTCTCTGTGTCTCAGTGACTCAGTGTCTCAGAGTCTCAGTGTCTCAGTGTCTCAGAGTCTCAGTGTCTCTGTGTCTCAGTGTCTATGTGCCTCAGTGTCTCAGAGTCTCAGTGTCTCAGAGTCTCAGAGTCTCAGTGTCTCAGTGTCTCAGAGTCTCAGTGTCTCTGTGTCTCTGAGTGTCAGTGTCTCTGTGTCTCAGTGTCTCAATGTCTCAGTGTCTCAGAGTCTCAGTGTCTCAGTGTCTCAGAGTGTCAGTGTCTCAGTGTCTCAGTGACTCAGTGTCTCAGTGTCTCAGTGTCTCAGTGTCTCAGTGTTTCAGTGTCTCAGTGTCTCAGTGACTCAGTGTCTCAGAGTCTCAGTGTCTCTGTGCCTCAGTGTCTCAGTGTCTCAGTGTCTCAGTGTCTCAGTGTCTCAGTGTCTCAGTGTCTCAGTGTCTCAGTGACTCAGTGTCTCAGAGTCTCAGTGTCTCTGTGTCTCAGAGTCTCAGTGTCTCAGTGCCTCAGAGTCTCAGTGAGTCTGTGTCTCTGTGTCTCAGTGTCTCAGTGTCTCTGTGCCTCAGTGTCTCAGAGTCTCTGTGTCTCAGTGTCTCACTGTCTCTATGTCTCAGTGTCTCAGTGCCTCAGTGTCTCAGTGACTTAGTGCCTCTGTGTCTCTGTGTCTCAGTGCCTGTGACTCTCAGTGTCTCAGTGCCTCAGAGTCTCAGTGAGTCTGTGTCTCTGTGTCTCAGAGTCGCAGTGTGTAGAGTCTCTGTGTCTTGGTGCCTCAGTGTCTCAGTGACTCTGTGCCTCAGTCTATCAGACACTCAGTGTCTCTGTGTCTCAGAGGCTCAGTGTCTCTGTGTCTCAGTGTCTCTGTGTCTCAGTGTCTGTGTCTCAGTGTCTCAGTGTCTACGCGTCTCTGTGTATCTGTGTCTCAGTGTACCTGTTTCTCTGTGTCTCTTTGTCTCAGTGTCTCTGTGTCTCAGTGTCTCAGTGTCTCTGTGTCTCAGAGTTTCAGTGTCTCTAGGTCTCTGTGTCTCTGTGTCTCTGTGTCTCAGTGTCTCAGAGTCTCAGAGTCTCAGTTTCTCTATGTCTCTGTGTCTCAGTGTCTCTGTGCCTCAGTGTCTCAGAGTTTCAGTTTCTCTATGTCTCAGTGCCTCAGTGTCTCTGTGTCTCAGTGCCTCAGTGCCTCAGTGTCTCAGAGTCTCTGTGTCTCAGTGTCTCACTGTCTCACTCTCTCTATGTCTCAGTGTCTCAGTGCCTCAGTGTCTCAGTGTCTTAGTGCCTCTGTGTCTCAGTGTCTCAGTGTCTCAGTGTCTCTGTGTCTCTGTGCCTCAGTGTCTCTGTGTCTCAGTGTCTCAAAGTCTTTGTGTCTCAGTGCCTGAGACTCTCAGTGTCTCAGTGCCTCAGAGTCTCAGTGAGTCTGTGTCTCTGTGTCTCAGAGTCGCAGTGTGTAGAGTCTCTGTGTCTTGGTGCCTCAGTGTCTCAGTGACTCTGTGCCTCAGTCTATCAGACACTCAGTGTCTCTGTGTCTCAGAGGCTCAGTGTCTCTGTGTCTCAGTGTCTCTGTGTCTCAGTGTCTCAGTGTCTCAGAATCTCAGTGTCTCTGTGTCTCAGTGTCTGTGTCTCAGTGTCTCCGCGTCTCTGTGTCTCTGTGTCTCAGTGTACCTGTTTCTCTGTGTCTCTTTGTCTCAGTGTCTCTGTGTCTCAGTGTCTGTGTGTCTCAGTGTCTCAGTGTCTCTAGGTCTCTGTGTCTCAGTGTCTCTGTGTCTCAGCGTCTCAGAGTCTCAGTGTCTCTGTGTCTCTGTGTCTCAGTGCCTCACTGTCTCTGTGTCTCAGTGTCTCAGAGTCTCACTGTCTCTGTGTCTCAGTGACTCAGTGTCTCAGAGTCTCAGTGACTCAGTGTCTCAGAGTCTCAGTGTCTCAGTGTCTCAGAGTCTCAGTGTCTCTGTGTCTCAGTGTCTATGTGCCTCAGTGTCTCAGAGTCTCAGTGTCTCAGAGTCTCAGAGTCTCAGAGTCTCAGAGTCTCAGTGTCTCAGAGTCTCGCTGTCTCTGTGTCTCAGTGACTCAGTGTCTCAGAGTCTCAGTGTCTCAGTGTCTCAGAGTCTCAGTGTCTCTGTGTCTCAGTGTCTATGTGCCTCAGTGTCTCAGAGTCTCAGTGTCTCAGAGTCTCAGAGTCTCAGTGTCTCAGTGTCTCAGAGTCTCAGTGTCTCAGTGTCTCTGAGTGTCAGTGTCTCTGTGTCTCAGTGTCTCAATGTCTCAGTGTCTCAGAGTCTCAGTGTCTCAGTGTCTCAGAGTGTCAGTGTCTCAGTGTCTCAGTGACTCAGTGTCTCAGTGTCTCTGTGTCTCAGTGTCTCAGTGTCTCAGTGTCTCAGTGTTTCAGTGTCTCAGTGTCTCAGTGACTCAGTGTCTCAGAGTCTCAGTGTCTCTGTGCCTCAGTGTCTCAGTGTCTCAGTGTCTCAGTGTCTCAGTGTCTCAGTGACTCAGTGTCTCAGAGTCTCAGTGTCTCTGTGTCTCAGAGTCTCAGTGTCTCAGTGCCTCAGAGTCTCAGTGAGTCTGTGTCTCTGTGTCTCAGTGTCTCAGTGTCTCTGTGCCTCAGTGTCTCAGAGTCTCTGTGTCTCAGTGTCTCACTGTCTCTATGTCTCAGTGTCTCAGTGCCTCAGTGTCTCAGTGACATAGTGCCTCTGTGTCTCTGTGTCTCAGTGCCTGTGACTCTCAGTGTCTCAGTGCCTCAGAGTCTCAGTGAGTCTGTGTCTCTGTGTCTCAGAGTCGCAGTGTGTAGAGTCTCTGTGTCTTGGTGCCTCAGTGTCTCAGTGACTCTGTGCCTCAGTCTATCAGACACTCAGTGTCTCTGTGTCTCAGAGGCTCAGTGTCTCTGTGTCTCAGTGTCTCTGTGTCTCAGTGTCTGTGTCTCAGTGTCTCAGTGTCTACGCGTCTCTGTGTATCTGTGTCTCAGTGTACCTGTTTCTCTGTGTCTCTTTGTCTCAGTGTCTCTGTGTCTCAGTGTCTCAGTGTCTCTGTGTCTCAGAGTTTCAGTGTCTCTAGGTCTCTGTGTCTCTGTGTCTCTGTGTCTCAGTGTCTCAGAGTCTCAGAGTCTCAGTTTCTCTATGTCTCTGTGTCTCAGTGTCTCTGTGCCTCAGTGTCTCAGAGTTTCAGTTTCTCTATGTCTCAGTGCCTCAGTGTCTCTGTGTCTCAGTGCCTCAGTGCCTCAGTGTCTCAGTGCCTGTGACTCTCAGTGTCTCAGTGCCTCAGAGTCTCAGTGAGTCTGTGTCTCTGTGTCTCAGAGTCGCAGTGTGTAGTGTCTCTGTGTCTCAGCGTCTCAGAGTCTCAGTGTCTCTGTGTCTCTGTGTCTCAGTGCCTCACTGTCTCTGTGTCTCAGTGTCTCAGAGTCTCACTGTCTCTGTGTCTCAGTGACTCAGTGTCTCAGAGTCTCAGTGACTCAGTGTCTCAGAGTCTCAGTGTCTCAGTGTCTCAGAGTCTCGCTGTCTCTGTGTCTCAGTGACTCAGTGTCTCAGAGTCTCAGTGTCTCAGTGTCTCAGAGTCTCAGTGTCTCTGTGTCTCAGTGTCTATGTGCCTCAGTGTCTCAGAGTCTCAGTGTCTCAGAGTCTCAGAGTCTCAGAGTCTCAGAGTCTCAGTGTCTCAGAGTCTCGCTGTCTCTGTGTCTCAGTGACTCAGTGTCTCAGAGTCTCAGTGTCTCAGTGTCTCAGAGTCTCAGTGTCTCTGTGTCTCAGTGTCTATGTGCCTCAGTGTCTCAGAGTCTCAGTGTCTCTGTGTCTCAGTGTCTCAATGTCTCAGTGTCTCAGAGTCTCAGTGTCTCTGTGTCTCAGAGTGTCAGTGTCTCAGTGTCTCAGTGACTCAGTGTCTCAGTGTCTCTGTGTCTCAGTGTCTCAGTGTCTCAGTGTCTCAGTGTTTCAGTGTCTCAGTGTCTCAGTGACTCAGTGTCTCAGAGTCTCAGTGTCTCTGTGCCTCAGTGTCTCAGTGTCTCAGTGTCTCAGTGTCTCAGTGTCTCAGTGACTCAGTGTCTCAGAGTCTCAGTGTCTCTGTGTCTCAGAGTCTCAGTGTCTCAGTGCCTCAGAGTCTCAGTGAGTCTGTGTCTCTGTGTCTCAGTGTCTCAGTGTCTCTGTGCCTCAGTGTCTCAGAGTCTCTGTGTCTCAGTGTCTCACTGCCTCTATGTCTCAGTGTCTCAGTGCCTCAGTGTCTCAGTGACTTAGTGCCTCTGTGTCTCAGTGTCTCAGTGTCTCTGTGCCTCAGTGTCTCTGTGTCTCAGTGTCTCAAAGTCTTTGTGTCTCAGTGCCTGTGACTCTCAGTGTCTCAGTGCCTCAGAGTCTCAGTGAGTCTGTGTCTCTGTGTCTCAGTGCCTCAGTGTCTCAGTGTCTCAGAATCTCAGAGTCTCTGTGTCTCAGTGTCTGTGTCTCAGTGTCTCAGTGTCTCAGAGTCTCAGTGTCTCTGTGTCTCAGTGTCTATGTGCCTCAGTGTCTCAGAGTCTCAGTGTCTCAGAGTCTCAGAGTCTCAGTGTCTCAGTGTCTCAGAGTCTCAGTGTCTCAGTGTCTCTGAGTGTCAGTGTCTCTGTGTCTCAGTGTCTCAATGTCTCAGAGTCTCAGTGTCTCAGTGTCTCAGTGTTTCAGTGTCTCAGTGTCTCAGTGACTCAGTGTCTCAGAGTCTCAGTGTCTCAGTGTCTCAGAGTCTCAGTGTCTCTGTGTCTCTGTGTCTATGTGCCTCAGTGTCTCAGAGTCTCAGTGTCTCAGAGTCTCAGAGTCTCAGAGTCTCAGAGTCTCAGTGTCTCAGAGTCTCGCTGTCTCTGTGTCTCAGTGACTCAGTGTCTCAGAGTCTCAGTGTCTCAGTGTCTCAGAGTCTCAGTGTCTCTGTGTCTCAGAGTCTCAGTGTCTCAGTGTCTCTGAGTGTCAGTGTCTCTGTGTCTCAGTGTCTCAATGTCTCAGTGTCTCAGAGTCTCAGTGTCTCAGTGTCTCAGAGTGTCAGTGTCTCAGTGTCTCAGTGACTCAGTGTCTCAGTGTCTCTGTGTCTCAGTGTCTCAGTGTCTCAGTGTCTCAGTGTTTCAGTGTCTCAGTGTCTCAGTGACTCAGTGTCTCAGAGTCTCAGTGTCTCTGTGCCTCAGTGTCTCAGTGTCTCAGTGTCTCAGTGACTCAGTGTCTCAGAGTCTCAGTGACTCAGTGTCTCAGAGTCTCAGTGTCTCAGTGTCTCAGTGTCTCGCTGTCTCTGTGTCTCAGTGTCTATGTGCCTCAGTGTCTCAGTGTCTCAGTGTCTCAGTGACTCAGTGTCTCAGAGTCTCAGTGTCTCAGAGTCTCAGTGTCTCAGTGTCTCAGAGTCTCAGTGTCTCTGTGTCTCAGTGTCTATGTGCCTCAGTGTCTCAGAGTCTCAGTGTCTCAGAGTCTCAGAGTCTCAGAGTCTCAGAGTCTCAGTGTCTCAGAGTCTCGCTGTCTCTGTGTCTCAGTGACTCAGTGTCTCAGAGTCTCAGAGTCTCAGTGTCTCAGAGTCTCAGTGTCTCTGTGTCTCAGTGTCTATGTGCCTCAGTGTCTCAGAGTCTCAGTGTCTCAGAGTCTCAGAGTCTCAGTGTCTCAGTGTCTCAGAGTCTCAGTTTCTCTGTGTCCCAGTGACTCAGTGTCTCAGAGTCTCAGAGTCTCAGTGTCTCAGTGTCTCAGAGTGTGACTGTCTCTTTGTCTCAGTGTCTCAGTGTCTCAGTGTATCAGGATCTCAGTGTCTCAGTGTCTCTGTATCTCAGTGTCTATGTGCCTCAGTGTCTCAGAGTCTCAGTGTCTCTGTGTCTCAGTGTCTCAATGTCTCAGTGTCTCAGAGTCTCAGTGTCTCTGTGTCTCAGAGTGTCAGTGTCTCAGTGTCTCAGTGACTCAGTGTCTCAGTGTCTCTGTGTCTCAGTGTCTCAGTGTCTCAGTGTCTCAGTGTTTCAGTGTCTCAGTGTCTCAGTGACTCAGTGTCTCAGAGTCTCAGTGTCTCTGTGCCTCAGTGTCTCAGTGTCTCAGTGTCTCAGTGTCTCAGTGTCTCAGTGACTCAGTGTCTCAGAGTCTCAGTGTCTCTGTGTCTCAGAGTCTCAGTGTCTCAGTGCCTCAGAGTCTCAGTGAGTCTGTGTCTCTGTGTCTCAGTGTCTCAGTGTCTCTGTGCCTCAGTGTCTCAGAGTCTCTGTGTCTCAGTGTCTCACTGCCTCTATGTCTCAGTGTCTCAGTGCCTCAGTGTCTCAGTGACTTAGTGCCTCTGTGTCTCAGTGTCTCAGTGTCTCTGTGCCTCAGTGTCTCTGTGTCTCAGTGTCTCAAAGTCTTTGTGTCTCAGTGCCTGTGACTCTCAGTGTCTCAGTGCCTCAGAGTCTCAGTGAGTCTGTGTCTCTGTGTCTCAGTGCCTCAGTGTCTCAGTGTCTCAGAATCTCAGAGTCTCTGTGTCTCAGTGTCTGTGTCTCAGTGTCTCAGTGTCTCAGAGTCTCAGTGTCTCTGTGTCTCAGTGTCTATGTGCCTCAGTGTCTCAGAGTCTCAGTGTCTCAGAGTCTCAGAGTCTCAGTGTCTCAGTGTCTCAGAGTCTCAGTGTCTCAGTGTCTCTGAGTGTCAGTGTCTCTGTGTCTCAGTGTCTCAATGTCTCAGAGTCTCAGTGTCTCAGTGTCTCAGTGTTTCAGTGTCTCAGTGTCTCAGTGACTCAGTGTCTCAGAGTCTCAGTGTCTCAGTGTCTCAGAGTCTCAGTGTCTCTGTGTCTCTGTGTCTATGTGCCTCAGTGTCTCAGAGTCTCAGTGTCTCAGAGTCTCAGAGTCTCAGAGTCTCAGAGTCTCAGTGTCTCAGAGTCTCGCTGTCTCTGTGTCTCAGTGACTCAGTGTCTCAGAGTCTCAGTGTCTCAGTGTCTCAGAGTCTCAGTGTCTCTGTCTCTCAGTGTCTATGTGCCTCAGTGTCTCAGAGTCTCAGTGTCTCAGAGTCTCAGAGTCTCAGTGTCTCAGTGTCTCAGAGTCTCAGTGTCTCAGTGTCTCTGAGTGTCAGTGTCTCTGTGTCTCAGTGTCTCAATGTCTCAGTGTCTCAGAGTCTCAGTGTCTCAGTGTCTCAGAGTGTCAGTGTCTCAGTGTCTCAGTGACTCAGTGTCTCAGTGTCTCTGTGTCTCAGTGTCTCAGTGTCTCAGTGTCTCAGTGTTTCAGTGTCTCAGTGTCTCAGTGACTCAGTGTCTCAGTGACTCAGTGTCTCAGAGTCTCAGTGACTCAGTGTCTCAGAGTCTCAGTGTCTCAGTGTCTCAGTGTCTCGCTGTCTCTGTGTCTCAGTGTCTATGTGCCTCAGTGTCTCAGTGTCTCAGTGTCTCAGTGACTCAGTGTCTCAGAGTCTCAGTGTCTCTGTGTCTCTGTGTCTATGTGCCTCAGTGTCTCAGAGTCTCAGTGTCTCAGAGTCTCAGAGTCTCAGAGTCTCAGAGTCTCAGTGTCTCAGAGTCTCGCTGTCTCTGTGTCTCAGTGACTCAGTGTCTCAGAGTCTCAGTGTCTCAGTGTCTCAGAGTCTCAGTGTCTCTGTGTCTCAGTGTCTATGTGCCTCAGTGTCTCAGAGTCTCAGTGTCTCAGAGTCTCAGAGTCTCAGTGTCTCAGTGTCTCAGAGTCTCAGTGTCTCAGTGTCTCTGAGTGTCAGTGTCTCTGTGTCTCAGTGTCTCAATGTCTCAGTGTCTCAGAGTCTCAGTGTCTCAGTGTCTCAGAGTGTCAGTGTCTCAGTGTCTCAGTGACTCAGTGTCTCAGTGTCTCTGTGTCTCAGTGTCTCAGTGTCTCAGTGTCTCAGTGTTTCAGTGTCTCAGTGTCTCAGTGACTCAGTGTCTCAGTGACTCAGTGTCTCAGAGTCTCAGTGACTCAGTGTCTCAGAGTCTCAGTGTCTCAGTGTCTCAGTGTCTCGCTGTCTCTGTGTCTCAGTGTCTATGTGCCTCAGTGTCTCAGTGTCTCAGTGTCTCAGTGACTCAGTGTCTCAGAGTCTCAGTGTCTCAGAGTCTCAGTGTCTCAGTGTCTCAGAGTCTCAGTGTCTCTGTGTCTCAGTGTCTATGTGCCTCAGTGTCTCAGAGTCTCAGTGTCTCAGAGTCTCAGAGTCTCAGAGTCTCAGAGTCTCAGTGTCTCAGAGTCTCGCTGTCTCTGTGTCTCAGTGACTCAGTGTCTCAGAGTCTCAGAGTCTCAGTGTCTCAGAGTCTCAGTGTCTCTGTGTCTCAGTGTCTATGTGCCTCAGTGTCTCAGAGTCTCAGTGTCTCAGAGTCTCAGAGTCTCAGTGTCTCAGTGTCTCAGAGTCTCAGTTTCTCTGTGTCCCAGTGACTCAGTGTCTCAGAGTCTCAGAGTCTCAGTGTCTCAGTGTCTCAGAGTGTGACTGTCTCTTTGTCTCAGTGTCTCAGTGTCTCAGTGTATCAGGATCTCAGTGTCTCAGTGTCTCTGTATCTCAGTGTCGCTGTGTCTCAGAGTCTCAGTGTCTCAGTGCCTCAGAGTCTCAGTGAGTCTGTGTCTCTGTGTCTCAGTGTCTCTGTGTCTCTGTGTCTCTGTTTCTCTGTGTCTCAGTGTCTCTGTGTCTCAGTTTCTCAGTGTCTCAGTGTCTCAGTGTCTCAGTGTCTCAGTGTCTCAGTGTCTCTGTGTCTCAGAGACTCAGCGACTCAGTGTCTCAGTGTCTCAGTGCCGCAGTGTCTCAGTGTATCAGTGTTTCAGAGACTCAGTGTCTCTTTGTCTCTGTGTCTGAGTTTTCTGTGCCTCAGTGTCACAGTGTAACAGTGTCTCTGTGTCTCACTGTCTCAGTGTCTCTGTGCCTCTGTGTCTCTGTGTCTCTGTGTTCAGTGTCTCAGTGTCTCTGTGCCTCAGTGTATCTTTGTCTCAGTGTCTCAAAGTGTTTGTGTTTGAGTGTCTCAGAGTCTCAGTGTCTCTGTGTCTCAGTGTCTATGTGCCTCAGTGTCTCAGAGTCTCAGTGTCTCAGAGTCTCAGAGTCTCAGTGTCTCAGTGTCTCAGAGTCTCAGTGTCTCTCTGTCCCAGTGACTCAGTGTCTCAGAGTCTCAGAGTCTCAGTGTCTCAGTGTCTCAGAGTGTGACTGTCTCTTTGTCTCAGTGTCTCAGTGTATCAGGATCTCAGTGTCTCAGTGTCTCTGTATCTCAGTGTCGCTGTGTCTCAGAGTCTCAGTCACTCAGTGCCTCAGAGTCTCAGTGAGTCTGTGTCTCTGTGTCTCAGTGTCTCTGTGTCTCTGTTTCTCTGTGTCTCAGTGTCTCTGTGTCTCTGTTTCTCTGTGTCTCAGTGTCTCTGTGTCTCTGTGTCTCAGTTTCTCAGTGTCTCAGTGTCTCAGTGTCTCTGTGTCTCAGAGACTCAGCGACTCAGTGTCTCAGTGTCTCAGTGCCGCAGTGTCGCAGTGTATCAGTGTTTCAGAGACTCAGTGTCTCTGTGTCTCAGTGTCTATGTGCCTCAGTGTCTCAGAGTCTCAGTGTCTCAGAGTCTCAGAGTCTCAGTGTCTCAGTGTCTCAGAGTCTCAGTGTCTCAGTGTCTCTGAGTGTCAGTGTCTCTGTGTCTCAGTGTCTCAATGTCTCAGAGTCTCAGTGTCTCAGTGTCTCAGTGTTTCAGTGTCTCAGTGTCTCAGTGACTCAGTGTCTCAGAGTCTCAGTGTCTCAGTGTCTCAGAGTCTCAGTGTCTCTGTGTCTCTGTGTCTATGTGCCTCAGTGTCTCAGAGTCTCAGTGTCTCAGAGTCTCAGAGTCTCAGAGTCTCAGAGTCTCAGTGTCTCAGAGTCTCGCTGTCTCTGTGTCTCAGTGACTCAGTGTCTCAGAGTCTCAGTGTCTCAGTGTCTCAGAGTCTCAGTGTCTCTGTGTCTCAGAGTCTCAGTGTCTCAGTGTCTCTGAGTGTCAGTGTCTCTGTGTCTCAGTGTCTCAATGTCTCAGTGTCTCAGAGTCTCAGTGTCTCAGTGTCTCAGAGTGTCAGTGTCTCAGTGTCTCAGTGACTCAGTGTCTCAGTGTCTCTGTGTCTCAGTGTCTCAGTGTCTCAGTGTCTCAGTGTTTCAGTGTCTCAGTGTCTCAGTGACTCAGTGTCTCAGAGTCTCAGTGTCTCTGTGCCTCAGTGTCTCAGTGTCTCAGTGTCTCAGTGACTCAGTGTCTCAGAGTCTCAGTGACTCAGTGTCTCAGAGTCTCAGTGTCTCAGTGTCTCAGTGTCTCGCTGTCTCTGTGTCTCAGTGTCTATGTGCCTCAGTGTCTCAGTGTCTCAGTGTCTCAGTGACTCAGTGTCTCAGAGTCTCAGTGTCTCAGAGTCTCAGTGTCTCAGTGTCTCAGAGTCTCAGTGTCTCTGTGTCTCAGTGTCTATGTGCCTCAGTGTCTCAGAGTCTCAGTGTCTCAGAGTCTCAGAGTCTCAGAGTCTCAGAGTCTCAGTGTCTCAGAGTCTCGCTGTCTCTGTGTCTCAGTGACTCAGTGTCTCAGAGTCTCAGAGTCTCAGTGTCTCAGAGTCTCAGTGTCTCTGTGTCTCAGTGTCTATGTGCCTCAGTGTCTCAGAGTCTCAGTGTCTCAGAGTCTCAGAGTCTCAGTGTCTCAGTGTCTCAGAGTCTCAGTTTCTCTGTGTCCCAGTGACTCAGTGTCTCAGAGTCTCAGAGTCTCAGTGTCTCAGTGTCTCAGAGTGTGACTGTCTCTTTGTCTCAGTGTCTCAGTGTCTCAGTGTATCAGGATCTCAGTGTCTCAGTGTCTCTGTATCTCAGTGTCTATGTGCCTCAGTGTCTCAGAGTCTCAGTGTCTCTGTGTCTCAGTGTCTCAATGTCTCAGTGTCTCAGAGTCTCAGTGTCTCTGTGTCTCAGAGTGTCAGTGTCTCAGTGTCTCAGTGACTCAGTGTCTCAGTGTCTCTGTGTCTCAGTGTCTCAGTGTCTCAGTGTCTCAGTGTTTCAGTGTCTCAGTGTCTCAGTGACTCAGTGTCTCAGAGTCTCAGTGTCTCTGTGCCTCAGTGTCTCAGTGTCTCAGTGTCTCAGTGTCTCAGTGTCTCAGTGACTCAGTGTCTCAGAGTCTCAGTGTCTCTGTGTCTCAGAGTCTCAGTGTCTCAGTGCCTCAGAGTCTCAGTGAGTCTGTGTCTCTGTGTCTCAGTGTCTCAGTGTCTCTGTGCCTCAGTGTCTCAGAGTCTCTGTGTCTCAGTGTCTCACTGCCTCTATGTCTCAGTGTCTCAGTGCCTCAGTGTCTCAGTGACTTAGTGCCTCTGTGTCTCAGTGTCTCAGTGTCTCTGTGCCTCAGTGTCTCTGTGTCTCAGTGTCTCAAAGTCTTTGTGTCTCAGTGCCTGTGACTCTCAGTGTCTCAGTGCCTCAGAGTCTCAGTGAGTCTGTGTCTCTGTGTCTCAGTGCCTCAGTGTCTCAGTGTCTCAGAATCTCAGAGTCTCTGTGTCTCAGTGTCTGTGTCTCAGTGTCTCAGTGTCTCAGAGTCTCAGTGTCTCTGTGTCTCAGTGTCTATGTGCCTCAGTGTCTCAGAGTCTCAGTGTCTCAGAGTCTCAGAGTCTCAGTGTCTCAGTGTCTCAGAGTCTCAGTGTCTCAGTGTCTCTGAGTGTCAGTGTCTCTGTGTCTCAGTGTCTCAATGTCTCAGAGTCTCAGTGTCTCAGTGTCTCAGTGTTTCAGTGTCTCAGTGTCTCAGTGACTCAGTGTCTCAGAGTCTCAGTGTCTCAGTGTCTCAGAGTCTCAGTGTCTCTGTGTCTCTGTGTCTATGTGCCTCAGTGTCTCAGAGTCTCAGTGTCTCAGAGTCTCAGAGTCTCAGAGTCTCAGAGTCTCAGTGTCTCAGAGTCTCGCTGTCTCTGTGTCTCAGTGACTCAGTGTCTCAGAGTCTCAGTGTCTCAGTGTCTCAGAGTCTCAGTGTCTCTGTCTCTCAGTGTCTATGTGCCTCAGTGTCTCAGAGTCTCAGTGTCTCAGAGTCTCAGAGTCTCAGTGTCTCAGTGTCTCAGAGTCTCAGTGTCTCAGTGTCTCTGAGTGTCAGTGTCTCTGTGTCTCAGTGTCTCAATGTCTCAGTGTCTCAGAGTCTCAGTGTCTCAGTGTCTCAGAGTGTCAGTGTCTCAGTGTCTCAGTGACTCAGTGTCTCAGTGTCTCTGTGTCTCAGTGTCTCAGTGTCTCAGTGTCTCAGTGTTTCAGTGTCTCAGTGTCTCAGTGACTCAGTGTCTCAGTGACTCAGTGTCTCAGAGTCTCAGTGACTCAGTGTCTCAGAGTCTCAGTGTCTCAGTGTCTCAGTGTCTCGCTGTCTCTGTGTCTCAGTGTCTATGTGCCTCAGTGTCTCAGTGTCTCAGTGTCTCAGTGACTCAGTGTCTCAGAGTCTCAGTGTCTCTGTGTCTCTGTGTCTATGTGCCTCAGTGTCTCAGAGTCTCAGTGTCTCAGAGTCTCAGAGTCTCAGAGTCTCAGAGTCTCAGTGTCTCAGAGTCTCGCTGTCTCTGTGTCTCAGTGACTCAGTGTCTCAGAGTCTCAGTGTCTCAGTGTCTCAGAGTCTCAGTGTCTCTGTGTCTCAGTGTCTATGTGCCTCAGTGTCTCAGAGTCTCAGTGTCTCAGAGTCTCAGAGTCTCAGTGTCTCAGTGTCTCAGAGTCTCAGTGTCTCAGTGTCTCTGAGTGTCAGTGTCTCTGTGTCTCAGTGTCTCAATGTCTCAGTGTCTCAGAGTCTCAGTGTCTCAGTGTCTCAGAGTGTCAGTGTCTCAGTGTCTCAGTGACTCAGTGTCTCAGTGTCTCTGTGTCTCAGTGTCTCAGTGTCTCAGTGTCTCAGTGTTTCAGTGTCTCAGTGTCTCAGTGACTCAGTGTCTCAGTGACTCAGTGTCTCAGAGTCTCAGTGACTCAGTGTCTCAGAGTCTCAGTGTCTCAGTGTCTCAGTGTCTCGCTGTCTCTGTGTCTCAGTGTCTATGTGCCTCAGTGTCTCAGTGTCTCAGTGTCTCAGTGACTCAGTGTCTCAGAGTCTCAGTGTCTCAGAGTCTCAGTGTCTCAGTGTCTCAGAGTCTCAGTGTCTCTGTGTCTCAGTGTCTATGTGCCTCAGTGTCTCAGAGTCTCAGTGTCTCAGAGTCTCAGAGTCTCAGAGTCTCAGAGTCTCAGTGTCTCAGAGTCTCGCTGTCTCTGTGTCTCAGTGACTCAGTGTCTCAGAGTCTCAGAGTCTCAGTGTCTCAGAGTCTCAGTGTCTCTGTGTCTCAGTGTCTATGTGCCTCAGTGTCTCAGAGTCTCAGTGTCTCAGAGTCTCAGAGTCTCAGTGTCTCAGTGTCTCAGAGTCTCAGTTTCTCTGTGTCCCAGTGACTCAGTGTCTCAGAGTCTCAGAGTCTCAGTGTCTCAGTGTCTCAGAGTGTGACTGTCTCTTTGTCTCAGTGTCTCAGTGTCTCAGTGTATCAGGATCTCAGTGTCTCAGTGTCTCTGTATCTCAGTGTCGCTGTGTCTCAGAGTCTCAGTGTCTCAGTGCCTCAGAGTCTCAGTGAGTCTGTGTCTCTGTGTCTCAGTGTCTCTGTGTCTCTGTGTCTCTGTTTCTCTGTGTCTCAGTGTCTCTGTGTCTCAGTTTCTCAGTGTCTCAGTGTCTCAGTGTCTCAGTGTCTCAGTGTCTCAGTGTCTCTGTGTCTCAGAGACTCAGCGACTCAGTGTCTCAGTGTCTCAGTGCCGCAGTGTCTCAGTGTATCAGTGTTTCAGAGACTCAGTGTCTCTTTGTCTCTGTGTCTGAGTTTTCTGTGCCTCAGTGTCACAGTGTAACAGTGTCTCTGTGTCTCACTGTCTCAGTGTCTCTGTGCCTCTGTGTCTCTGTGTCTCTGTGTTCAGTGTCTCAGTGTCTCTGTGCCTCAGTGTATCTTTGTCTCAGTGTCTCAAAGTGTTTGTGTTTGAGTGTCTCAGAGTCTCAGTGTCTCTGTGTCTCAGTGTCTATGTGCCTCAGTGTCTCAGAGTCTCAGTGTCTCAGAGTCTCAGAGTCTCAGTGTCTCAGTGTCTCAGAGTCTCAGTGTCTCTCTGTCCCAGTGACTCAGTGTCTCAGAGTCTCAGAGTCTCAGTGTCTCAGTGTCTCAGAGTGTGACTGTCTCTTTGTCTCAGTGTCTCAGTGTATCAGGATCTCAGTGTCTCAGTGTCTCTGTATCTCAGTGTCGCTGTGTCTCAGAGTCTCAGTCACTCAGTGCCTCAGAGTCTCAGTGAGTCTGTGTCTCTGTGTCTCAGTGTCTCTGTGTCTCTGTTTCTCTGTGTCTCAGTGTCTCTGTGTCTCTGTTTCTCTGTGTCTCAGTGTCTCTGTGTCTCTGTGTCTCAGTTTCTCAGTGTCTCAGTGTCTCAGTGTCTCTGTGTCTCAGAGACTCAGCGACTCAGTGTCTCAGTGTCTCAGTGCCGCAGTGTCGCAGTGTATCAGTGTTTCAGAGACTCAGTGTCTCTTTGTCTCTGTGTCTGAGTTTTCTGTGCCTCAGTGTCACAGTGTAACAGTGTCTCTGTGTCTCACTGTCTCAGTGTCTCTGTGCCTCAGTGTATCTTTGTCTCAGTGTCTCAAAGTGTTTGTGTTTGAGTGTCTCAGAGTCTCCGTGTCTCAGAGTCTCAGAGTCTCAGTGTCTCAGTGTCTCAGAGTCTCAGTGTCTCTGTGTCCCAGTGACTCAGTGTCTCAGAGTCTCAGAGTCTCAGTGTCTCAGTGTCTCAGAGTGTGACTGTCTCTTTGTCTCAGTGTCTCAGTGTATCAGGATCTCAGTGTCTCAGTGTCTCTGTATCTCAGTGTCGCTGTGTCTCAGAGTCTCAGTGTCTCAGTGCCTCAGAGTCTCAGTGAGTCTGTGTCTCTGTGTCTCAGTGTCTCTGTGTCTCTGTTTCTCTGTGTCTCAGTGTCTCTGTGTCTCTGTTTCTCGGTGTCTCAGTGTCTCAGTGTCTCAGTTTCTCAGTGTCTCAGTGTCTCAGTGTCTCAGTGTCTCAGTTTCTCAGTGTCTCAGTGTCTCAGTGTCTCTGTGCATCAGTGTCACAGTGTCTCTGTGTCTCACTGTCTCAGAGTCTCAGAGTCTCAGTGTCTCTGTGTCTCACTGTCTCAGTGTCTCCATGTCTCAGTGTCTCAGTGTATCAGCATCTCAGAGAATCAGTGTCTCTGTGTCTGAGTTTCTCTGTGCCTCAATCGCACAGTGTCTCAGTGTCTCTGTGTCTCAGTGTCTCAGTGTTTTTCTATCTCGGTGTCTCAGTGTCTCAGAGTCTCTGTGTCTCTGTGTCTCTGTGTTTCTGTGCCTCAGTGTCTCTGTGTCTCAGTTTCTCTGTGTCTCAGTGACTCTGTGTCTCAGTTTCTCTGCGCCTCAGTGCCTCTGTGTCTCTGTGTCACGTTGTCTCAGTGTCTCAGAGTCTCAGAGTCTCAGTGTCTCTGTGTCTCAGTGTCTCAGAGTCTCAGTGTCTCTGTGTCTCAGTGTCTCAGTGTCTCTCTGCCTCAGTGTCTCTGTGTCTCTGTGTCTCAGTGTCTCTGTGCCTCAGTGTATCTGTGTCTCAGTGTCTCAGAGTTTCAGTGTCTCTATGTCTCTGTGTCTCACTGTCTCTGTGTCTCAGTGCCTCAGTGTCTCTCTGTCTCAGTGTCTCTGTGCCTCAGTGTCCCTTTGTCTTAGAGTCTCAGTGTCTCAGAGTCTCAGTGTCTCTGTGTCTCAGTGCCTCTGTGTCTCAGTATCTCAGAGTTTCAGTGTCTCTATGTCTCTGTGTCTCTGTGTCTCTGTGCCTCAGTGTCTCAGTGACTCTCTGTCTCAGTGTCTCTGTGTCTCAGTGTCTCAGTATTTATCTATCTCTGTGTCTCAGAGTCTCTGTGTCTCTGTGTTTCTGTGCCTCAGTGTCTCAGTTTCTCTGTGTCTCAGTGACTCTGTGTCTCAGTGTCTCTGCGCATCAGTGCCTCTGTGTCTCTATGTCTCTGTGTCTCAAAGTCTCAAAGTCTCAGTGTGTCTGTGCATCAGTGTCTCAGTGTCTCTGTGTCTCAGTGTCTCAAAGTCTCAGTGAGTCTGTGTCTCTGTGTCTTAGTGTCTCACAGTCTCAGTGTTCCAGAGTCTCAGTGTCTCCAAGTCTCTGTGTCTCTGTGTCTCAGTGTCCCTGTGCCTCAGTGTATCTGTGTCTTAGTGTCTCAGAGTTTCAGTGTCTCTATGTCTCTGTGTCTCAGTGTCTCTGTGCCTCTGTGTCTCAGTGTCTCACAGTCTCAGTGTCTCTGTGTCTCAGTGCCTCAGTGTCACTCTGTCTCAGTGTCCCTGTGCCTCAGTGTCTCTTTGTCTCAGTGTCTCAGTGTCTCAGAGTCTCAGTGTCTCTGTGTCTCAGTGCCTCAGTGTCTCTGTGTCTAAGTATCTCAGAGTTTCAGTGTCTCTATGTCTCTGTGTCTCAGTGTCCCTGTGCCTCAGTGTCTCAGTGTCTCTGTGCCTCAGTCCCTCAGTGCCTCAGTGACTCTCTATCTCTGTGTCTCTGTGCCTCAGTGTCTCTTTGTCTCTTTGTCTCACTGTCTCAGTGTCTCTGTACCTCAGTGTCTCTGTGTCTCAGTGTCTCAGTGTCTCAGAGTCTCAGAGTCTCAGTGTCTCTGTGTCTCAGTGTATCAGTGTCTCTGTGTCTCAGTGTCTCAGTGTCTCAGTGTCTCAGAGACTCAGTGTCTCTTTGTCTCTGTGTCTTAGTTACTCTCTGCCTCATTGTCACAGTGTAACAGTGTCTCTGTGTCTCACTGTCTCAGTGTCTCTGTGTCTCAGTATCTCAGAGTCTCAGAGTGTCTGTGCCTCAGTGTCTCAGTGTCTCTGTGGCTCAGTGCCTCTGTGTCTCAGTGTATCAGCATCTCATAGAATCAGTGTCTCTGTGTCTGAGTTTCTCTGTGCCTCAATGGCACAGTGTCTCTGTGTCTCAGTGTCTCAGTGTTTTTCTATCACTGTGTCTCAGTGCCTCAGAGTCTCTGTGTCTCTGTGTCTCTGTGTTTCTGTGCCTCAGTGTCTCTGTGTCTCAGTTTCTCTGTGTCTCAGTGACTCTGTGTCTCAGTGTCTCTGCGCCTCAATGCCTCTGTGTCTCAGTGTCTCAGAGTCTCAGAGTCTCAGTGTCTCTGTGTCTCAGTGTCTCAGTGTCTCTGTGCCTCAGTGTCTCTGTGTCTCAGTGTCTCAAAGTCTTTGTGTCTCAGTGTCTCAGAGTCTCAGTGTCTCTGTGTCTCATTGCCTCAGTGTCTCTGTGTCTCAGTGTCTCAGAGTTTCAGTGTCTCTCTGTCTCTGTGCCTCAGTGCCTCAGTGTCTCTCTGTCTCAGTGTCTCTGTGCCTCAGTGTCACTTTGTGTCAGTGTCTCAGTGTTTCAGAGTCTCAGTGTCTCTGTGTCTCAGTGCCTCAGGGTCTCTGTGTCTCCGTGTCTCAGAGTCTCTGTGTCTCTGTGTCTCAGTGTCTCTGCGCCTCAGTGCCTCAGTGTCTCAGTGTCTCTGTGTCTCTGTGTCTCTGTGTCTCAGTGTCTCAGTATTTATCTATCTCTGTGTCTCAGAGTCTCTGTGTCTCTGTGTTTCTGTGCCTCAGTGTCTCAGTTTCTCTATGTCTCAGTGACTCTGTGTCTCAGTGTCTCTGCGCCTCAGTGCCTCTGTGTCTCTGTGTCACTTTGTCTCAGTGTCTCAGAGTCTCAGAGTCTCAGTGTCTCTGTGTCTCAGTGTCTCAGAGTCTCAGTGTCTCTGTGTCTCAGTGTCTCAGTGTCTCTGTGCCTCAGTGTCTATGTGTCTCAGAGTCTCAGAGTCTCAGTGTCTTTGTGTCTCAGTGTCTCAGTGCCTCAGTGTCTCTCTGTCTCAGTGTCTCTGTGCCTCAGTGTCTCTTTGTCTCAGAGTCTCAGTGTCTCACAGTCTCAGTGTCTCTGTGTCTCAGTGCCTCTCTGTCTCAGTATCTCAGAGTTTCAGTGCCTCTATGTCTCTGTGTCTCTGTGTCTCTGTGCCTCAGTGTCTCAGTGTCTCTGTGTCTCAGTCCCGCAGTGCCTGAGTGACTCTCTGTCTCTATGTCTCTGTGTCTCAGTGTCTCTTTGTCACTGTGTCTCAGTGTCTCAGTGTCTCTGTGTCTCAAAGTTTTTGTGTCTCAGTGTCTCAGACTCTCAGTGTCCCAGAGTCTCAGTGTCTCCGCTTCTCTGTGTCTCTGTGTCACACTGTCTCTGTGCCTCAGTGTTTCTGTATCTCAGTGTCTCAGAGTTTCAGTGTCTCTATGTCTCAGTGTCTCAGAGTCTCAGTGTCTCTGTGTCTCAGTGCCTCAGTGTCTCTGTGTCTCAGTGTCTCAGAGTTTCAGTGTCTCTGTGTCTCAGTGCCTCAGTGTCTCTGTGTCTCTGTCCCTCTGTGCCTCAGTGACTCTCTGTTTCTTTGTCTCTGTGTCTCTGTGTTTCAGTGTATCAGTGTCTCAGAGACTCACTGTCTCTTTGTCCATGTGTCTGGGTGTCTCTGTGCTTGAGTGTCACAGTGTCTCGGTGTCTCAGTGTCTCAGAGTCAAAGTGTCTCAGTGTTTCAGAGTCTCAGAGTCTCAGTGTCTCAGTGTCTCTGTGTCTGAGTGTATCAGTGTCTCAGAGACTCAGTGTCTCTTTGCCTCTGTGTCTGAGTTTCTCTGTGCCTCAGTGTCACAGTGTCACTATGTCTCTGTGTCTCACTGTCTTAGTGTCTCCTGAGTCTCAGTGTCTCAGAGTCTTAGTGTATCTGTGCCTCAGTGTCTCAGTGTCTCTGTGTCTCTGTGTCTCTGTGTCTCAGTGTCTCAGTATTTATCTATCTCTGTGTCTCAGAGTCTCTGTGTCTCTGTGTTTCTGTGCCTCAGTGTCTCAGTTTCTCTATGTCTCAGTGACTCTGTGTCTCAGTGTCTCTGCGCCTCAGTGCCTCTGTGTCTCTATGTCTCTGTGTCTCAAAGTCTCAAAGTCTCAGTGTGTCTGTGCATCAGTGTCTCTGTGTCTCAGTGTCTCAAAGTCTTTGTGTCTCAGTGTCTCAGAGTCTCAGTGAGTCTGTGTCTCTGTGTCTTAGTGTCTCACAGTCTCAGTGTTCCAGAGTCTCAGTGTCTCCAAGTCTCTGTGTCTCTGTGTCTCAGTGTCTCTGTGCCTCAGTGCCTCTGTGTCTCAGTATCTCAGAGTTTCAGTGTCTCTATGTCTCTGTGTCTCTGTGTCTCTGTGCCTCAGTGTCTCAGTGACTCTCTGTCTCAGTGTCTCTGTGTCTCAGTGTCTCAGTATTTATCTATCTCTGTGTCTCAGAGTCTCTGTGTCTCTGTGTTTCTGTGCCTCAGTGTCTCAGTTTCTCTGTGTCTCAGTGACTCTGTGTCTCAGTGTCTCTGCGCATCAGTGCCTCTGTGTCTCTATGTCTCTGTGTCTCAAAGTCTCAAAGTCTCAGTGTGTCTGTGCATCAGTGTCTCAGTGTCTCTGTGTCTCAGTGTCTCAAAGTCTCAGTGAGTCTGTGTCTCTGTGTCTTAGTGTCTCACAGTCTCAGTGTTCCAGAGTCTCAGTGTCTCCAAGTCTCTGTGTCTCTGTGTCTCAGTGTCCCTGTGCCTCAGTGTATCTGTGTCTTAGTGTCTCAGAGTTTCAGTGTCTCTATGTCTCTGTGTCTCAGTGTCTCTGTGCCTCTGTGTCTCAGTGTCTCACAGTCTCAGTGTCTCTGTGTCTCAGTGCCTCAGTGTCACTCTGTCTCAGTGTCCCTGTGCCTCAGTGTCTCTTTGTCTCAGTGTCTCAGTGTCTCAGAGTCTCAGTGTCTCTGTGTCTCAGTGCCTCAGTGTCTCTGTGTCTAAGTATCTCAGAGTTTCAGTGTCTCTATGTCTCTGTGTCTCAGTGTCCCTGTGCCTCAGTGTCTCAGTGTCTCTGTGCCTCAGTCCCTCAGTGCCTCAGTGACTCTCTATCTCTGTGTCTCTGTGCCTCAGTGTCTCTTTGTCTCTTTGTCTCACTGTCTCAGTGTCTCTGTACCTCAGTGTCTCTGTGTCTCAGTGTCTCAGTGTCTCAGAGTCTCAGAGTCTCAGTGTCTCTGTGTCTCAGTGTATCAGTGTCTCTGTGTCTCAGTGTCTCAGTGTCTCAGTGTCTCAGAGACTCAGTGTCTCTTTGTCTCTGTGTCTTAGTTACTCTCTGCCTCATTGTCACAGTGTAACAGTGTCTCTGTGTCTCACTGTCTCAGTGTCTCTGTGTCTCAGTATCTCAGAGTCTCAGAGTGTCTGTGCCTCAGTGTCTCAGTGTCTCTGTGGCTCAGTGCCTCTGTGTCTCAGTGTATCAGCATCTCATAGAATCAGTGTCTCTGTGTCTGAGTTTCTCTGTGCCTCAATGGCACAGTGTCTCTGTGTCTCAGTGTCTCAGTGTTTTTCTATCACTGTGTCTCAGTGCCTCAGAGTCTCTGTGTCTCTGTGTCTCTGTGTTTCTGTGCCTCAGTGTCTCTGTGTCTCAGTTTCTCTGTGTCTCAGTGACTCTGTGTCTCAGTGTCTCTGCGCCTCAATGCCTCTGTGTCTCAGTGTCTCAGAGTCTCAGAGTCTCAGTGTCTCTGTGTCTCAGTGTCTCAGTGTCTCTGTGCCTCAGTGTCTCTGTGTCTCAGTGTCTCAAAGTCTTTGTGTCTCAGTGTCTCAGAGTCTCAGTGTCTCTGTGTCTCATTGCCTCAGTGTCTCTGTGTCTCAGTGTCTCAGAGTTTCAGTGTCTCTCTGTCTCTGTGCCTCAGTGCCTCAGTGTCTCTCTGTCTCAGTGTCTCTGTGCCTCAGTGTCACTTTGTGTCAGTGTCTCAGTGTTTCAGAGTCTCAGTGTCTCTGTGTCTCAGTGCCTCAGGGTCTCTGTGTCTCCGTGTCTCAGAGTCTCTGTGTCTCTGTGTCTCAGTGTCTCTGCGCCTCAGTGCCTCAGTGTCTCAGTGTCTCTGTGTCTCTGTGTCTCTGTGTCTCAGTGTCTCAGTATTTATCTATCTCTGTGTCTCAGAGTCTCTGTGTCTCTGTGTTTCTGTGCCTCAGTGTCTCAGTTTCTCTATGTCTCAGTGACTCTGTGTCTCAGTGTCTCTGCGCCTCAGTGCCTCTGTGTCTCTGTGTCACTTTGTCTCAGTGTCTCAGAGTCTCAGAGTCTCAGTGTCTCTGTGTCTCAGTGTCTCAGAGTCTCAGTGTCTCTGTGTCTCAGTGTCTCAGTGTCTCTGTGCCTCAGTGTCTATGTGTCTCAGAGTCTCAGAGTCTCAGTGTCTTTGTGTCTCAGTGTCTCTGTGCCTCAGTGTCTCTGTGTCTCAGTGTCTCAAAGTCTTTGTGTCTCAGTGCCTCAGTGTCTCTCTGTCTCAGTGTCTCTGTGCCTCAGTGTCTCTTTGTCTCAGAGTCTCAGTGTCTCACAGTCTCAGTGTCTCTGTGTCTCAGTGCCTCTCTGTCTCAGTATCTCAGAGTTTCAGTGCCTCTATGTCTCTGTGTCTCTGTGTCTCTGTGCCTCAGTGTCTCAGTGTCTCTGTGTCTCAGTCCCGCAGTGCCTGAGTGACTCTCTGTCTCTATGTCTCTGTGTCTCAGTGTCTCTTTGTCACTGTGTCTCAGTGTCTCAGTGTCTCTGTGTCTCAAAGTTTTTGTGTCTCAGTGTCTCAGACTCTCAGTGTCCCAGAGTCTCAGTGTCTCCGCTTCTCTGTGTCTCTGTGTCACACTGTCTCTGTGCCTCAGTGTTTCTGTATCTCAGTGTCTCAGAGTTTCAGTGTCTCTATGTCTCAGTGTCTCAGAGTCTCAGTGTCTCTGTGTCTCAGTGCCTCAGTGTCTCTGTGTCTCAGTGTCTCAGAGTTTCAGTGTCTCTGTGTCTCAGTGCCTCAGTGTCTCTGTGTCTCTGTCCCTCTGTGCCTCAGTGACTCTCTGTTTCTTTGTCTCTGTGTCTCTGTGTTTCAGTGTATCAGTGTCTCAGAGACTCACTGTCTCTTTGTCCATGTGTCTGGGTGTCTCTGTGCTTGAGTGTCACAGTGTCTCGGTGTCTCAGTGTCTCAGAGTCAAAGTGTCTCAGTGTTTCAGAGTCTCAGAGTCTCAGTGTCTCAGTGTCTCTGTGTCTGAGTGTATCAGTGTCTCAGAGACTCAGTGTCTCTTTGCCTCTGTGTCTGAGTTTCTCTGTGCCTCAGTGTCACAGTGTCACTATGTCTCTGTGTCTCACTGTCTTAGTGTCTCCTGAGTCTCAGTGTCTCAGAGTCTTAGTGTATCTGTGCCTCAGTGTCTCAGTGTCTCTGTGTCTCTGTGTCTCTGTGTCTCAGTGTCTCAGTATTTATCTATCTCTGTGTCTCAGAGTCTCTGTGTCTCTGTGTTTCTGTGCCTCAGTGTCTCAGTTTCTCTATGTCTCAGTGACTCTGTGTCTCAGTGTCTCTGCGCCTCAGTGCCTCTGTGTCTCTATGTCTCTGTGTCTCAAAGTCTCAAAGTCTCAGTGTGTCTGTGCATCAGTGTCTCTGTGTCTCAGTGTCTCAAAGTCTTTGTGTCTCAGTGTCTCAGAGTCTCAGTGAGTCTGTGTCTCTGTGTCTTAGTGTCTCACAGTCTCAGTGTTCCAGAGTCTCAGTGTCTCCAAGTCTCTGTGTCTCTGTGTCTCAGTGTCTCTGTGCCTCACTGTATCTGTGTCTCAGTGTCTCAGAGTTTCAGTGTCTCTATGTCTCTGTGTCTCAGTGTCTCTGTGCCTCAGTGTCTCAGGGTCTCAGTGTCTCTGTGTCTCAGTGCCTCAGTGTCACTTTGTCTCAGTATCCCTGTGCCTCAGTGTCTCTTTGTCTCAGTGTCTCAGTGTCTCAGAGTCTCAGTGTCTCTGTGTCTCAGTGCCTCAGTGTCTCTGTGTCTATGTATCTCAGAGTTTCAGTGTCTCTATGTCTCTGTGTCTCAGTGTCCCTGTGCCTCAGTGTCTCAGTGTCTCTGTGTCTCAGTCCCTCAGTGCCTCAGTGACTCTCTGTCTCTGTGTCTCTGTGCCTCAGTGTCTCTTTGTCTCTTTGTCTCACTGTCTCAGTGTCTCTGTGCCTCAGTGCCTCTGTGTCTCTGTGTTTCAGTGTATCAGTGTCTCAGAGACTCACTGTCTCTTTGTCTCTGTGTCTGAGTGTGTCTGTGCATCAGTGTCACAGTGTCTCTGTGTCTCAGTGTCTCAGAGTCTCAGAGTCTCAGAGTCTCAGTGTCTCTGTGTCTCAGTGTATCAGTGTCTCAGTGTATCAGTGTCTCAGAGACTCAGTGTCTCTTTGTATCTGTGTCTGAGTTACTCTCTGCCTCATTGTCACAGTGTAACAGTGTCTCTGTGTCTCACTGTCTCAGTGTCTCTGTGTCTCAGTATCTCAGAGTCTCAGTGTGTCTGTGCCTCAGTGTCTCAGTGTCTCTGTGTCTCAGTGCCCCTGTGTCTCAGTGTATCAGCATCTCAGAGAATCAGTGTCTCTGTGTCTGAGTTTCTCTGAGCCTCAATGGCACAGTGTCTCTGTGTCTCAGTGTTTTTCTATCTCTGTGTCTCAGTGCCTCAGAGTCTCTGTGTCTCTGTGTCTCTGTGTTTCTGTGCCTCAGTGTCTCTGTGTCTCAGTTTCTCTGTGTCTCAGTGACTCTGTGGCTCAGTGTCTAAAGCGCCTCAGTGCCTCTGTGTCTCTGTGTCTCAGTGTCTCAGAGTCTCAGAGTCTCAGAGTCTCAGTGTCTCTGTGTCTCAGTGTCTCAGAGTCTCAGTGTCTCTGTGTCTCAGTGTCTCAGTGTCTCTCTGCCTCAGTGTCTCTGTGTCTCAGTGTCTCAGTCTCTCCAAGTCTCTGTGTCTCTGTGTCTCAGTGTCTCTGTGCCTCAGTGTATCTGTGTCTCAGTGTCTCAGAGTTTCAGTGTCTCTATGTCTCTGTGTCTCAGTGCCTCAGTGTCTCTCTGTCTCAGTGTCTCTGTGCCTCAGTGTCCCTTTGTCTTAGAGTCTCAGTGTCTCAGAGTCTCAGTGTCTCTGTGTCTCAGTGCCTCTGTGTCTCAGTATCTCAGAGTTTCAGTGTCTCTATGTCTCTGTGTCTCTGTGTCTCTGTACCTCAGTGTCTCAGTGACTCTCTGTCTCAGTGTCTCTGTGTCTCAGTGTCTCAGTATTTATCTATCTCTGTGTCTCAGAGTCTCAGTGTCTCTGTGTCTCAGTGTCTCAGTGTCCCTGTGCCTCAGTGTCTCTGTGTCTCAGTGTCTCAAAGTCTTTGTGTCTCAGTGTCTCAGAGTCTCAGTGTCTCTGTGTCTCATTGCCTCAGTGTCTCTGTGTCTCAGTGTCTCAGAGTTTCAGTGTCTCTCTGTCTCTGTGCCTCAGTGCCTCAGTGTCTCTCTGTCTCAGTGTCTCTGTGCCTCAGTGTCACTTTGTGTCAGTGTCTCAGTGTTTCAGAGTCTCAGTGTCTCTGTGTCTCAGTGCCTCAGGGTCTCTGTGTCTCCGTGTCTCAGAGTCTCTGTGTCTCTGTGTCTCAGTGTCTCTGCGCCTCAGTGCCTCTGTGTCTCTGTGTCACTTTGTCTCAGTGTCTCAGAGTCTCAGTGTCTCTGTGTCTCAGTGTCTCAGAGTCTCAGTGTCTCTGTGTCTCAGTGTCTCAGTGTCTCTGTGCCTCAGTGTCTATGTGTCTCAGAGTCTCAGAGTCTCAGTGTCTTTGTGTCTCAGTGTCTCTGTGCCTCAGTGTCTCTGTGTCTCAGTGTCTCAAAGTCTTTGTGTCTCAGTGCCTCAGTGTCTCTCTGTCTCAGTGTCTCTGTGCCTCAGTGTCTCTTTGTCTCAGAGTCTCAGTGTCTCACAGTCTCAGTGTCTCTGTGTCTCAGTGCCTCTCTGTCTCAGTATCTCAGAGTTTCAGTGCCTCTATGTCTCTGTGTCTCTGTGTCTCTGTGCCTCAGTGTCTCAGTGTCTCTGTGTCTCAGTCCCGCAGTGCCTGAGTGACTCTCTGTCTCTATGTCTCTGTGTCTCAGTGTCTCTTTGTCACTGTGTCTCAGTGTCTCAGTGTCTCTGTGTCTCAAAGTTTTTGTGTCTCAGTGTCTCAGACTCTCAGTGTCCCAGAGTCTCAGTGTCTCCGCTTCTCTGTGTCTCTGTGTCACACTGTCTCTGTGCCTCAGTGTTTCTGTATCTCAGTGTCTCAGAGTTTCAGTGTCTCTATGTCTCAGTGTCTCAGAGTCTCAGTGTCTCTGTGTCTCAGTGCCTCAGTGTCTCTGTGTCTCAGTGTCTCAGAGTTTCAGTGTCTCTGTGTCTCAGTGCCTCAGTGTCTCTGTGTCTCTGTCCCTCTGTGCCTCAGTGACTCTCTGTTTCTTTGTCTCTGTGTCTCTGTGTTTCAGTGTATCAGTGTCTCAGAGACTCACTGTCTCTTTGTCCATGTGTCTGGGTGTCTCTGTGCTTGAGTGTCACAGTGTCTCGGTGTCTCAGTGTCTCAGAGTCAAAGTGTCTCAGTGTTTCAGAGTCTCAGAGTCTCAGTGTCTCAGTGTCTCTGTGTCTGAGTGTATCAGTGTCTCAGAGACTCAGTGTCTCTTTGCCTCTGTGTCTGAGTTTCTCTGTGCCTCAGTGTCACAGTGTCACTATGTCTCTGTGTCTCACTGTCTTAGTGTCTCCTGAGTCTCAGTGTCTCAGAGTCTTAGTGTATCTGTGCCTCAGTGTCTCAGTGTCTCTGTGTCTCTGTGTCTCTGTGTCTCAGTGTCTCAGTATTTATCTATCTCTGTGTCTCAGAGTCTCTGTGTCTCTGTGTTTCTGTGCCTCAGTGTCTCAGTTTCTCTATGTCTCAGTGACTCTGTGTCTCAGTGTCTCTGCGCCTCAGTGCCTCTGTGTCTCTATGTCTCTGTGTCTCAAAGTCTCAAAGTCTCAGTGTGTCTGTGCATCAGTGTCTCTGTGTCTCAGTGTCTCAAAGTCTTTGTGTCTCAGTGTCTCAGAGTCTCAGTGAGTCTGTGTCTCTGTGTCTTAGTGTCTCACAGTCTCAGTGTTCCAGAGTCTCAGTGTCTCCAAGTCTCTGTGTCTCTGTGTCTCAGTGTCTCTGTGCCTCACTGTATCTGTGTCTCAGTGTCTCAGAGTTTCAGTGTCTCTATGTCTCTGTGTCTCAGTGTCTCTGTGCCTCAGTGTCTCAGGGTCTCAGTGTCTCTGTGTCTCAGTGTCTCAGTGTCACTTTGTCTCAGTATCCCTGTGCCTCAGTGTCTCTTTGTCTCAGTGTCTCAGTGTCTCAGAGTCTCAGTGTCTCTGTGCCTCAGTGCCTCAGTGTCTCTGTGTCTATGTATCTCAGAGTTTCAGTGTCTCTATGTCTCTGTGTCTCAGTGTCCCTGTGCCTCAGTGTCTCAGTGTCTCTGTGTCTCAGTCCCTCAGTGCCTCAGTGACTCTCTGTCTCTGTGTCTCTGTGCCTCAGTGTCTCTTTGTCTCTTTGTCTCACTGTCTCAGTGTCTCTGTGCCTCAGTGTCTCTGTGTCTCTGTGTTTCAGTGTATCAGTGTCTCAGAGACTCACTGTCTCTTTGTCTCTGTGTCTGAGTGTGTCTGTGCATCAGTGTCACAGTGTCTCTGTGTCTCAGTGTCTCAGAGTCTCAGAGTCTCAGAGTCTCAGTGTCTCTGTGTCTCAGTGTATCAGTGTCTCAGTGTATCAGTGTCTCAGAGACTCAGTGTCTCTTTGTATCTGTGTCTGAGTTACTCTCTGCCTCATTGTCACAGTGTAACAGTGTCTCTGTGTCTCACTGTCTCAGTGTCTCTGTGTCTCAGTATCTCAGAGTCTCAGTGTGTCTGTGCCTCAGTGTGTCAGTGTCTCTGTGTCTCAGTGCCCCTGTGTCTCAGTGTATCAGCATCTCAGAGAATCAGTGTCTCTGTGTCTGAGTTTCTCTGAGCCTCAATGGCACAGTGTCTCTGTGTCTCAGTGTTTTTCTATCTCTGTGTCTCAGTGCCTCAGAGTCTCTGTGTCTCTGTGTCTCTGTGTTTCTGTGCCTCAGTGTCTCTGTGTCTCAGTTTCTCTGTGTCTCAGTGACTCTGTGGCTCAGTGTCTAAAGCGCCTCAGTGCCTCTGTGTCTCTGTGTCTCAGTGTCTCAGAGTCTCAGAGTCTCAGAGTCTCAGTGTCTCTGTGTCTCAGTGTCTCAGAGTCTCAGTGTCTCTGTGTCTCAGTGTCTCAGTGTCTCTCTGCCTCAGTGTCTCTGTGTCTCAGTGTCTCAGTCTCTCCAAGTCTCTGTGTCTCTGTGTCTCTGTGTCTCAGTGTCTCTGTGCCTCAGTGTATCTGTGTCTCAGTGTCTCAGAGTTTCAGTGTCTCTATGTCTCTGTGTCTCAGTGCCTCAGTGTCTCTCTGTCTCAGTGTCTCTGTGCCTCAGTGTCCCTTTGTCTTAGAGTCTCAGTGTCTCAGAGTCTCAGTGTCTCTGTGTCTCAGTGCCTCTGTGTCTCAGTATCTCAGAGTTTCAGTGTCTCTATGTCTCTGTGTCTCTGTGTCTCTGTACCTCAGTGTCTCAGTGACTCTCTGTCTCAGTGTCTCTGTGTCTCAGTGTCTCAGTATTTATCTATCTCTGTGTCTCAGAGTCTCTGTGTCTCTGTGTTTCTGTGCCTCAGTGTCTCAGTTTCTCTGTGTCTCAGTGACTCTGTGTCTCAGTGTCTCTGCGCATCAGTGCCTCTGTGTCTCTATGTCTCTGTGTCTCTGTGTCTCAAAGTCTCAGTGTGTCTGTGCATCAGTGTCTCAGTGTCTCTGTGTCTCAGTGTCTCAAAGTCTCAGTGAGTCTGTGTCTCTGTGTCTTAGTGTCTCACAGTCTCAGTGTTCCAGAGTCTCAGTGTCTCCAAGTCTCTGTGTCTCTGTGTCTCAGTGTCCCTGTGCCTCAGTGTATCTGTGTCTTAGTGTCTCAGAGTTTCAGTGTCTCTATGTCTCTGTGTCTCAGTGTCTCTGTGCCTCTGTGTCTCAGTGTCTCACAGTCTCAGTGTCTCTGTGTCTCAGTGCCTCAGTGTCACTCTGTCTCAGTGTCCCTGTGCCTCAGTGTCTCTTTGTCTCAGTGTCTCAGTGTCTCAGAGTCTCAGTGTCTCTGTGTCTCAGTGCCTCAGTGTCTCTGTGTCTAAGTATCTCAGAGTTTCAGTGTCTCTATGTCTCTGTGTCTCAGTGTCCCTGTGCCTCAGTGTCTCAGTGTCTCTGTGCCTCAGTCCCTCAGTGCCTCAGTGACTCTCTATCTCTGTGTCTCTGTGCCTCAGTGTCTCTTTGTCTCACTGTCTCAGTGTCTCTGTACCTCAGTGTCTCTGTGTCTCAGTGTCTCAGTGTCTCAGAGTCTCAGAGTCTCAGTGTCTCTGTGTCTCAGTGTATCAGTGTCTCAGTGTCTCAGTGTCTCAGTGTATCAGTGTCTCAGAGACTCAGTGTCTCTGTGTCTTAGTTACTCTCTGCCTCATTGTCACAGTGTAACAGTGTCTCTGTGTCTCACTGTCTCAGTGTCTCTGTGTCTCAGTATCTCAGAGTCTCAGAGTGTCTGTGCCTCAGTGTCTCAGTGTCTCTGTGGCTCAGTGCCTCTGTGTCTCAGTGTATCAGCATCTCATAGAATCAGTGTCTCTGTGTCTGAGTTTCTCTGTGCCTCAATGGCACAGTGTCTCTGTGTCTCAGTGTCTCAGTGTTTTTCTATCTCTGTGTCTCAGTGCCTCAGAGTCTCTGTGTCTCTGTGTCTCTGTGTTTCTGTGCCTCAGTGTCTCTGTGTCTCAGTTTCTCTGTGTCTCAGTGACTCTGTGTCTCAGTGTCTCTGCGCCTCAGTGCCTCTGTGTCTCAGTGTCTCAGAGTCTCAGAGTCTCAGTGTCTCTGTGTCTCAGTGTCTCAGTGTCTCTGTGCCTCAGTGTCTCTGTGTCTCAGTGTCTCAAAGTCTTTGTGTCTCAGTGTCTCAGAGTCTCAGTGTCTCTGTGTCTCAGTGCCTCAGTGTCTCTGTGTCTCAGTGTCTCAGAGTTTCAGTGTCTCTCTGTCTCTGTGCCTCAGTGTCTCTCTGTCTCAGTGTCTCTGTGCCTCAGTGTCACTTTGCGTCAGTGTCTCAGTGTTTCAGGGTCTCAGTGTCTCTGTGTCTCAGTGCCTCAGGGTCTCTGTGTCTCCGTGTCTCAGAGTCTCTGTGTCTCTGTGTCTCAGTGTCTCTGCGCCTCAGTGCCTCTGTGTCTCTGTGTCTCTGTGTCACTTTGTCTCAGTGTCTCAGAGTCTCAGAGTCTCAGTGTCTCTGTGTCTCAGTGTCTCAGAGTCTCTGTGTCTCTGTGCCTCAGTGTGTCTGTGTCTCAGTGTCTCAGAGTTTCAGTGTCTCTATGTCTCTGTGTCTCACTGTCTCAGTGCCTCAGTGTCTCTCTGTCTCAGTGTCTCTGTGCCTCAGTGTCTCTTTGTCTCAGAGTCTCAGTTTCTCACAGTCTCAGTGTCTCTGTGTCTCAGTGTCTCTGTGCCTCAGTGTCTCAGTGTCTCTGTGTCTCAGTCCCGCAGTGCCTGAGTGACTCTCTGTCTCTGTGTCTCTGTGTCTCAGTGTCTCTTTGTCACTGTGTCTCAGTGTCTCAGTGTCTCTGTGTCTCAAAGTTTTTGTGTCTCAGTGTCTCAGACTCTCAGTGCCTCAGAGTCTCAGTGAGTCTGTGTCTCTGTGTCTTAGAGTCTCAGTGTCCCAGAGTCTCAGTGTCTCCGCTTCTCTGTGTCTCTGTGTCACACTGTCTCTGTGCCTCAGTGTTTCTGTATCTCAGTGTCTCAGAGTTTCAGTGTCTCTATGTCTCTGTGTCTCAGTGTCTCTGTGCCTCAGTGTCTCAGTGTCTCAGTGTCTCAGAGTCTCAGTGTCTCTGTGTCTCAGTGCCTCAGTGTCTCTGTGTCTCAGTGTCTCAGAGTTTCAGTGTCTCTATGTCTCAGTGTCTCAGTGTCTCCTCAGTGCCTCAGTGCCTCAGTGTCTCTCTGTCTCAGTGTCTCTGTGCCTCACGTTGTGTCCGTGTCACAGTGTCTCAGAGTCTCTGTGTCTCTGTCCCTCTGTGCCTCAGTGACTCTCTGTTTCTTTGTCTCTGTGTCTCTGTGTTTCAGTGTATCAGTGTCTCAGAGACTCACTGTCTCTTTGTCCATGTGTCTGGGTGTCTCTGTGCTTGAGTGTCACAGTGTCTCGGTGTCTCAGTGTCTCAGAGTCAAAGTGTCTCAGTGTTTCAGAGTCTCAGAGTCTCAGTGTCTCAGTGTCTCTGTGTCTCAGTGTATCAGTGTCTCAGAGACTCAGTGTCTCTTTGCCTCTGTGTCTGAGTTTCTCTGTGCCTCAGTGTCACAGTGTCACTATGTCTCTGTGTCTCACTGTCTTAGTGTCTCCTGAGTCTCAGTGTCTCAGAGTCTTAGTGTATCTGTGCCTCAGTGTCTCAGTGTCTCTGTGTCTCAGTGTCTCAGTATTTATCTATCTCTGTGTCTCAGAGTCTCTGTGTCTCTGTGTTTCTGTGCCTCAGTGTCTCAGTTTCTCTATGTCTCAGTGACTCTGTGTCGCAGTGTCTCTGCGCCTCAGTGCCTCTGTGTCTCTATGTCTCTGTGTCTCTGTGTCTCAAAGTCTCAGTGTGTCTGTGCATCAGTGTCTCTGTGTCTCAGTGTCTCAAAGTCTTTGTGTCTCAGTGTCTCAGAGTCTCAGTGAGTCTGTGTCTCTGTGTCTTAGTGTCTCACAGTCTCAGTGTTCCAGAGTCTCAGTGTCTCCAAGTCTCTGTGTCTCTGTGTCTCAGTGTCTCTGTGCCTCACTGTATCTGTGTCTCAGTGTCTCAGAGTTTCAGTGTCTCTATGTCTCTGTGTCTCAGTGTCTCTGTGCCTCAGTGTCTCAGGGTCTCAGTGTCTCTGTGTCTCAGTGCCTCAGTGTCTCTGTGTCTATGTATCTCAGAGTTTCAGTGTCTCTATGTCTCTGTGTCTCAGTGTCCCTGTGCCTCAGTGTCTCAGTGTCTCTGTGTCTCAGTCCCTCAGTGCCTCAGTGACTCTCTGTCTCTGTGTCTCTGTGCCTCAGTGTCTCTTTGTCTCTTTGTCTCACTGTCTCAGTGTCTCTGTGCCTCAGTGTCTCTGTGTCTCTGTGTTTCAGTGTATCAGTGTCTCAGAGACTCACTGTCTCATTGTCTCTGTGTCTGAGTGTGTCTGTGCATCAGTGTCACAGTGTCTCTGTGTCTCAGTGTCTCAGAGTCTCAGAGTCTCAGAGTCTCAGTGTCTCTGTGTCTCAGTGTATCAGTGTCTCAGTGTATCAGTGTCTCAGAGACTCAGTGTCTCTTTGTCTCTGTGTCTGAGTTACTCTCTGCCTCATTGTCACAGTGTAACAGTGTCTCTGTGTCTCACTGTCTCAGTGTCTCTGTGTCTCAGTATCTCAGAGTCTCAGTGTGTCTGTGCCTCAGTGTCTCAGTGTCTCTGTGTCTCAGTGCCTCTGTGTCTCAGTGTATCAGCATCTCAGAGAATCAGTGTCTCTGTGTCTGAGTTTCTCTGAGCCTCAATGGCACAGTGTCTCTGTGTCTCAGTGTCTCAGTGTCTCTGTGTCTCTGTGTCTCTGTGTTTCTGTGCCTCAGTGTCTCTGTGTCTCAGTTTCTCTGTGTCTCAGTGACTCTGTGGCTCAGTGTCTCTGCGCCTCAGTGCCTCTGTGTCTCTGTGTCTCAGTGTCTCAGAGTCTCACTGTCTCAGTGCCTCAGTGCCTCAGTGTTGCTCTGTCCCAGTGTCTCTATGCCTCACTTTGTGTCAGTGTCTCTGTGTCTCAGTGTCTCTGTGTCTCAGTTTCTCTGTGTCTCAGTGTTTTTCTATCTCTGTGTCTCAGTGCCTCAGAGTCTCTGTGTCTCTGTGTCTCTGTGTCTCTGTGTTTCTGTGCCTCAGTGTCTCTGTGTCTCAGTTTCTCTGTGTCTCAGTGACTCTGTGGCTCAGTGTCTCTGCGCCTCAGTGCCTCTGTGTCTCTGTGTCTCAGTGTCTCAGAGTCTCAGAGTCTCAGTGTCTCAGTGTCTCTGTGCCTCAGTGTCTCTGTGTCTCAGTGTCTCAAAGTCTTTGTGTCTCAGTGTCTCAGAGTTTCAGTGTCTCTCTGTCTCTGTGCCTCAGTGCCTCAGTGTCTCTCTGTCTCAGTGTCTCTGTGCCTCAGTGTCACTTTGTGTCAGTGTCTCTGTGTTTCAGAGTCTCAGTGTCTCTATGTCTCTGTGCCTCAGGGTCTCTGTGTCTCAGTGTCTCAGAGTTTCAGTGTCTCTATGTCTCTGTGTCTCTGTGCCTCAGTGTCTCTTTGTCTCAGTGTCTTTGTGTTTCAGTGTATCAGTGTCTCAGAGACTCACTGTCTCTTTGTCTCTGTGTCTGAGTGTCTCTGTGCCTCAGTGTCACAGTGACTCTGTGTCTCAGTGTCTCAGTGTCTCAGAGTCTCAGTGTCTCAGAGACTCAGTGTCTCTGTGTCTGAGTTTCTCGGTGCCTCAGTGTCACAGTGTAACAATGTATCTGTGTCTCACTGTCTCAGTGTCTCCTGTGACTCAGTATCTCAGAGTCTCAGTGTCTGTACCTCAGTGTCTCAGTGTCTCTGTGTCTCAGTGTCTCTGTGTCTCAGTGTATTCGCATCTCAGAGAATCAGTGTCTCTGTGCCTGAGTTTCTCTGTGCCTCAATGGCACAGTGTCTCTGTGTCTCAGTGTCTCAGTGTTTTTCTATCTCTGTGTCTCAGTGCCTCAGAGTCTCTGTGTCTCTGTGTTTCTGTGTCTCAGTGACTCTGTGTCTCAGTGTCTAAGCGCCTCAGTGCCTCTGTGTCTCTGTGTCTCAGTCCCTCAGTGTCTCAGTGTTTCTGTGCCTCAGTGTCTCTGTGTCTCAGTTATCTCAGTGTTTATCTATCTCTGTGTCTCAGTGTCTCAGAGTCTCTGTTACTCTGTGTTTCTGTGCCTCAGTGTCTCTGTGTCTCAGTTTCTCAATGTCTCAGTGACTCTCTGCCTCAATGTCTCTGCGCCTCAGTGCCTCTGTGTCTCTATGTCTCTGTGTCTCAGTGTCTCAGAGTCTCAGAATCTCAGTGCCTCTGTGTCTCTATGTCTCTGTGTCTCAGTGTCTCAGTGTCTCACTGTCTCCGTGTCTCTGTGTCTCAGTGCATCAGCATCTCAGAGAATCAGTGTCTCTGTGTGTAAGTTTCACTGTGCCTCAATCGCACAGTGTCTCAGTGTCTCTGTGTCTCAGTGTCTCAGTGTTTTTCTATCTCTGTGTCTCAGTGTCTCAGAGTCTCTGTGACTCAGTTTCTCAATGTCTCAGTGACTCTCTGCCTCAATGTCTCTGCGCCTCAGTGCCTCTGTGTCTCTATGTCTCTGTGTCTCAGAGTCTCAGAGTCTCAGAGTCTCAGTGTCTCTGTGTCTCACTGTCTCAGTGTCTCCGTGTCTCTGTGTCTCTGTGTCTCAGTGTATCAGCATCTCAGAGAATCAGTGTTTCTGTGTCTGAGTTTCTCTGTGCCTCAATCGCACAGTGTCTCAGTGTCTCTGTGTCTCAGAGTCTCAGTGTCTCAGAGTCTCTGTGTCTCTGTGTCTCTGTGTTTCTGTGCCTCAGTGTCTCTGTGTCTCAGTTTCTCTGCGTCTCAGTGACTCTGTGCCTCAGTGTCTCTGCCCCTCAGTTTCTCTGTGTCTCAGTGACTCTGTGTCTCAGTGTCTCTGCGCCTCAGTGCCGCTGTGTCTCTGTGTCTCCGTGTCTCAGAGTCTCAGAGTCTCAGAGTCTCAGAGTCTCTGTGTCTCTGTGTCTCAGGGTCTCAGAGTCTCAGAGTCTCTGTGTCTCAGTGTCTCAGTGTCTCCAAGTCTCTGTGTCTCTGTGTCTCAGTGTCTCTGTGCCTCAGTGTATCTGTGTCTCAGTGTCTCAGAGTTTCAGTGTCTCTATGTTTCTGTGTCTCACTGTCTCTGTGTCTCAGTGTCTCTCTGTCTCAGTGTCTCTGTACCTCAGTGTCTCTTTGTCTCAGAGTCTCAGTGTCTCAGAGTCTCAGTGTCTCTCTGTCTCAGTGCCTCTCTGTCTCAGTATCTCAGAGTTTCAGTGTCTCGATGTCTCTGTGTCTCTGTGTCTCTGTGCCTCAGTGTCTCAGTGTCTCTGTGTCTCAGTCCCTTAGTGCCTCAGTGACTCTCTGTCTCTGTGTATCTGTGTCTCAGTGTCTCAAAGTTTCAGTGTCTCTATGTCTCTGTATCTCAGTGTCTCTGTGCCTCAGTGGCTCTGTGTCTCAGTCCCTCAGTGCCTCAGTGACTCTTTGTCTCTGTGTCTCTGTGCCTCAGTGTCTCTTTGTCTCTGTGTCTCAGTCTCTCAGTGTCTCTGTGCCTCAGTGTCTCAGTGAGTCTGTGTCTCTGTGTCTTAGAGTCTCAGTGTCCCAGTCTCAGTGTCTCCGCTTCTCTGTGTATCTGTTTCTCAGTGTCTCAGAGTTTCAGTGTCTCTATGTCTCTGTGTATCAGTGTCTTTGTGCCTCAGTGTCTTAGTGTCTCAGAGTCTCAGTGTCTATGTGTCTCTGTGCCTCAGTGCCTCAGTGTCTCAGTGTCTCAGAGTCTCAGAGTCTCAGTGTCTCTGTGCCTCAGTGCCTCAGTGTCTCTATGTCTCTGTGTCGCAGTGTCTCTGTGCCTCAGTGTCCCAGCGTCTCTGTGTCTCTGTTCCTCAGTGCCTCAGTGACTCTCTGTTTCTTTGTCTCTGTGTCTCAGTGTCTCTGTGCCTCAGTGTCTCTGTGTTTCAGTGTATCAGTGTCTCAGAGACTCACTGTCTCTTTGTCTCTGTGTCTGAGTCTCTCTGTGCATCAGTGTCACAGTGTCTCTTTGTCTCAGTGTCTCAGAGTCAAAGTGTCTCAGTGTCTCTGTGTCTCAGTGTCTCAGAGTCTCAGAGTCTCAGTGTCTCTGTGTCTCACTGTCTCAGTGTCTCCATGTCTCAGTGTCTCAGTGTATCAGCATCTCAGAGAATCAGTGTCTCTGTGTCTGAGTTTCTCTGTGCCTCAATCGCACAGTGTCTCAGTGTCTCTGTGTCTCAGTGTCTCAGTGTTTTTCTATCTCGGTGTCTCAGTGTCTCAGAGTCTCTGTGTCTCTGTGTTTCTGTGCCTCAGTGTCTCTGTGTCTCAGTTTCTCTATGTCTCAGTGACTCTGTGTCTCAGTGTCTCTGCGCCTCAGTGCCTCTGTGTCTCTGTGTCACGTTGTCTCAGTGTCTCAGAGTCTCAGAGTCTCAGTGTCTCTGTGTCTCAGTGTCTCAGAGTCTCAGTGTCTCTGTGTCTCAGTGTCTCAGTGTCTCTCTGCCTCAGTGTCTCTGTGTCTCAGTGTCTCAGTGTCTCCAAGTCTCTGTGTCTCTGTGTCTCAGTGTCTCTGTGCCTCAGTGTATCTGTGTCTCAGTGTCTCAGAGTTTCAGTGTCTCTATGTCTCTGTGTCTCACTGTCTCTGTGTCTCAGTGCCTCAGTGTCTCTCTGTCTCAGTGTCTCTGTGCCTCAGTGTCCCTTTGTCTTAGAGTCTCAGTGTCTCAGAGTCTCAGTGTCTCTGTGTCTCAGTGCCTCTGTGTCTCAGTATCTCAGAGTTTCAGTGTCTCTATGTCTCTGTGTCTCTGTGTCTCTGTGCCTCAGTGTCTCAGTGACTCTCTGTCTCAGTGTTTCTGTGTCTCAGTGTCTCAGTATTTATCTATCTCTGTGTCTCAGAGTCTCTGTGTCTCTGTGTTTCTGTGCCTCAGTGTCTCAGTTTCTCTGTGTCTCAGTGACTCTGTGTCTCAGTGTCTCTGCGCATCAGTGCCTCTGTGTCTCTATGTCTCTGTGTCTCTGTGTCTCAAAGTCTCAGTGTGTCTGTGCATCAGTGTCTCAGTGTCTCTGTGTCTCAGTGTCTCAAAGTCCCAGTGAGTCTGTGTCTCTGTGTCTTAGTGTCTCACAGTCTCAGTGTTCCAGAGTCTCAGTGTCTCCAAGTCTCTGTGACTCTGTGTCTCAGTGTCCCTGTGCCTCAGTGTATCTGTGTCTTAGTGTCTCAGAGTTTCAGTGTCTCTATGTCTCTGTGTCTCAGTGTCTCTGTGCCTCTGTGTCTCAGTGTCTCACAGTCTCAGTGTCTCTGTGTCTCAGTGCCTCAGTGTCACTCTGTCTCAGTGTCCCTGTGCCTCAGTGTCTCTTTGTCTCAGTGTCTCAGTGTCACAGAGTCTCAGTGTCTCTGTGTCTCAGTGCCTCAGTGTCTCTGTGTCTAAGTATCTCAGAGTTTCAGTGTCTCTATGTCTCTGTGTCTCAGTGTCCCTGTGCCTCAGTGTCTCAGTGTCTCTGTGCCTCAGTCCCTCAGTGCCTCAGTGACTCTCTATCTCTGTGTCTCTGTGCCTCAGTGTCTCTTTGTCTCTTTGTCTCACTGTCTCAGTGTCTCTGTACCTCAGTGTCTCTGTGTCTCAGTGTCTCAGTGTCTCAGAGTCTCAGAGTCTCAGTGTCTCTGTGTCTCAGTGTATCAGTGTCTCTGTGTCTCAGTGTATCAGTGTCTCAGAGACTCACTGTCTCTTTGTCTCTGTGTCTGAGTCTCTCTGTGCATCAGTGTCACAGTGTCTCTTTGTCTCAGTGTCTCAGAGTCAAAGTGTCTCAGTGTCTCTGTGTCTCAGTGTCTCAGAGTCTCAGAGTCTCAGTGTCTCTGTGTCTCACTGTCTCAGTGTCTCCATGTCTCAGTGTCTCAGTGTATCAGCATCTCAGAGAATCAGTGTCTCTGTGTCTGAGTTTCTCTGTGCCTCAATCGCACAGTGTCTCAGTGTCTCTGTGTCTCAGTGTCTCAGTGTTTTTCTATCTCGGTGTCTCAGTGTCTCAGAGTCTCTGTGTCTCTGTGTTTCTGTGCCTCAGTGTCTCTGTGTCTCAGTTTCTCTATGTCTCAGTGACTCTGTGTCTCAGTGTCTCTGCGCCTCAGTGCCTCTGTGTCTCTGTGTCACGTTGTCTCAGTGTCTCAGAGTCTCAGAGTCTCAGTGTCTCTGTGTCTCAGTGTCTCAGAGTCTCAGTGTCTCTGTGTCTCAGTGTCTCAGTGTCTCTCTGCCTCAGTGTCTCAGTGTCTCAGTGTCTCCAAGTCTCTGTGTCTCTGTGTCTCAGTGTCTCTGTGCCTCAGTGTATCTGTGTCTCAGTGTCTCAGAGTTTCAGTGTCTCTATGTCTCTGTGTCTCACTGTCTCTGTGTCTCAGTGCCTCAGTGTCTCTCTGTCTCAGTGTCTCTGTGCCTCAGTGTCCCTTTGTCTTAGAGTCTCAGTGTCTCAGAGTCTCAGTGTCTCTGTGTCTCAGTGCCTCTGTGTCTCAGTATCTCAGAGTTTCAGTGTCTCTATGTCTCTGTGTCTCTGTGTCTCTGTGCCTCAGTGTCTCAGTGACTCTCTGTCTCAGTGTTTCTGTGTCTCAGTGTCTCAGTATTTATCTATCTCTGTGTCTCAGAGTCTCTGTGTCTCTGTGTTTCTGTGCCTCAGTGTCTCAGTTTCTCTGTGTCTCAGTGACTCTGTGTCTCAGTGTCTCTGCGCATCAGTGCCTCTGTGTCTCTATGTATCTGTGTCTCTGTGTCTCAAAGTCTCAGTGTGTCTGTGCATCAGTGTCTCAGTGTCTCTGTGTCTCAGTGTCTCAAAGTCTCAGTGAGTCTGTGTCTCTGTGTCTTAGTGTCTCACAGTCTCAGTGTTCCAGAGTCTCAGTGTCTCCAAGTCTCTGTGACTCTGTGTCTCAGTGTCCCTGTGCCTCAGTGTATCTGTGTCTTAGTGTCTCAGAGTTTCAGTGTCTCTATGTCTCTGTGTCTCAGTGTCTCTGTGCCTCTGTGTCTCAGTGTCTCACAGTCTCAGTGTCTCTGTGTCTCAGTGCCTCAGTGTCACTCTGTCTCAGTGTCCCTGTGCCTCAGTGTCTCTTTGTCTCAGTGTCTCAGTGTCACAGAGTCTCAGTGTCTCTGTGTCTCAGTGCCTCAGTGTCTCTGTGTCTAAGTATCTCAGAGTTTCAGTGTCTCTATGTCTCTGTGTCTCAGTGTCCCTGTGCCTCAGTGTCTCAGTGTCTCTGTGCCTCAGTCCCTCAGTGCCTCAGTGACTCTCTATCTCTGTGTCTCTGTGCCTCAGTGTCTCTTTGTCTCTTTGTCTCACTGTCTCAGTGTCTCTTTACCTCAGTGTCTCTGTGTCTCAGTGTCTCAGTGTCTCAGAGTCTCAGAGTCTCAGTGTCTCTGTGTCTCAGTGTATCAGTGTCTCAGTGTCTCAGTGTATCAGTGTCTCAGAGACTCAGTGTCTCTTTGTCTCTGTATCTTAGTTACTCTCTGCCTCATTGTCACAGTGTAACAGTGTCTCTGTGTCTCACTGTCTCAGTGTCTCTGTGTCTCAGTATCTCAGAGTCTCAGAGTGTCTGTGCCTCAGTGTCTCAGTGTCTCTGTGGCTCAGTGCCTCTGTGTCTCAGTGTATCAGACCCTGTGACAATGAGACACAGAGGCACTGAGACACAGAGGCACTGACACACTGAGACACTGAGACACTGAGACACAGAGACACTGAGACACTGAGACACTGAGACCCTGAGACACTGAGACACTGAGACAAAGAGACAGTCAGACTCTGAGACACTGAGACACTGAGACTCTGAGACACTGAGACACAGAGACACTGAGGCACTGAGACAAAGAGACAGTCAGACTCTGAGACACAGAGACAGTGAGACTCTGAGACACTGAGACACAGAGACACTGAGGCACTGAGACTCAGAGACACTGAGACTCTGAGACCCTGAGGCACAGAGACACTGAGACAAAGAGACATAGAGACACTGAAACTCAGAGACACAGAGACACTGAGACACAGAGACACAGAGACACTGAGGCACAGAGTCATTGAGGCACAGAGACACAGAGATGCGGAGACACTGAGACTCTGGGACACAGAGACACAGACTCACTGAGACTCTGAGGCACTGAGACACTGTGACACAGAGACAAAGAGACACTGAGACACAGAGACACAGAGACAGAGAGTCACTGAGGCACCGAGGGACTGAGACACAGAGACAATGAGACACTGAGGCACTGAGACACTGAGATACAGAGACACTGAGACTCTGAGAAACTGAGTCTCTGAGACACAGAGACACTGAGACACAGAGAAACAGAGACACTGAGACACTGAGACTCGAGATGCTGAGACTCTGACATTCTGAGACCCTGTGACAATGAGACACAGAGGCACTGAGACACAGAGGCACTGAGACACTGAGACACTGAGACACTGAGGCACAGAGACACTGAGACACTGAGACACTGAGACCCTGAGACACTGAGACACTGAGACAAAGAGACAGTCAGACTCTGAGACACTGAGACACTGAGACTCTGAGACACTGAGACACAGAGACACTGAGGCACTGAGACAAAGAGACAGTCAGACTCTGAGACACAGAGACAGTGAGACTCTGAGACACTGAGACACAGAGACACTGAGGCACTGAGGCACTGAGACTCAGAGACACTGAGACTCTGAGACCCTGAGGCACAGAGAAACTGAGACAAAGAGACATAGAGACACTGAAACTCAGAGACACAGAGACACTGAGACACAGAGACACAGAGACACTGAGGCACAGAGACATTGAGGCACAGAGACACAGAGATGCGGAGGCACTGAGACTCTGGGACACAGAGACACAGACTCACTGAGACTCTGAGGCACTGAGACACTGAGACACAGAGACAAAGAGACACTGAGACACAGAGACACAGAGACAGAGAGTCACTGAGGCACCGAGGGACTGAGACACAGAGACAATGAGACACTGAGGCACTGAGACACTGAGATACAGAGACATAGAGACACTGAATCTCTGAGACACTGAGACACAGAGACACTGAGGCACTGAGACACAGGGACAATGAGACTCTGAGACACTGAGACGCTGAGGCACAGAGACACTGAGACACAGAGACACAGAGATGTAAGACACTGAGACTCTGGGAAACTGAGACTGTGAGACACTAAGGCACAGAGACACAGACTCACTGAGACTCTGAGACACTGAGACACAAAGACTTTGAGACACTGAGACACAGAGACACTGAGACACACAGACATAGAGACTTGGAGACACTGAGACTCTGGGACACTGAGACTATGAGACACTAAGACACAGAGACACAGATTCACTGAGACTCTGAGACACTGAGAGTCTGAGACACTGAGACACAGAGACACTGAGCATATTTGACACAGAGACACTGAGAGTCTGATAGACTGAGGCACAGAGTCACTGAGACACTGAGGCACCAAGACACAGAGACTCTACACACTGCGACTCTGAAACACAGAGACACAGACTCACTGAGAGTCTGAGGTGCTGAGACACTGAGAGTCTGAGGCACTGAGACACAAAGACTTTGAGACACTGAGACACTGAGGCACAGAGACACTGAGACACTGAGACACAGAGACAAAGAAACACTGAGGCACAGAAACACAGAGACAGAGAGTCACTGAGGCACTGAGGGATTGAGACACAGAGACACTGAGACACAGAGACACTGAGACAGTGAGACACAGAGACACCGTTACACTGTGACACTGAGGCTCAGAGAAACTCAGACACAGAGACAAAGAGACACTGAAACTCTGGGACACTGAGACACAGAGACACTGTGACACTGATCCACAGAGATACTGAGACACAGAGACATAGAGACGCTGAAACTCTGAGACACTGAGACACAGAGACACAGAGACACTGAGACACAGAGACACTGAGACACAGAGACATAGAGCCCCTGAAACTCTGAGACACTGAGACAAAGAGACACTGAGGCACAGAGACACTGAGAAAGAGAGACACTGAGGCACAGAGACACTGAGACACAGAGACATAGAGATACTGAAACTCTGAGCCACTGAGACACAGAGACACTGAGGCACAGAGACACTGAGACACAGAGACCTAGAGTCACTGAAACTCTGGGACACTGAGACACAGATACCCTGGGGCACAGAGACACTGAGACACAGAGAAACTGAGACACTGAGACACTGAGACACAGAGACACTGAGACTCTGAGACACTGAGACACTGAGACTCTGAGACACTGAGTCACTGCGACACAGAGACAGTGAGACTCTGAGACACTGAGACACAGAGACACTGAGGCACTGAGACACAGAGACACTGAGACTCTGAGACGCTGAGACACAGACACTGAGACACTGAGACACCGAGACACTGAGACACAGAGACACTGAGCCTATTTGACACAGAGACACTGAGAGTCTGATAGACTGATGCACAGAGTCACTGAGACACTGAGGCACCAAGACACAGAGACTCTACACACTGCGACTCTGAGACACAGAGACACAGACTCACTGAGACTCTGAGGCACTGAGACACTGAGAGTCTGAGGCACTGAGACACAAAGACTTTGAGACACTGAGACACAGAGACACTGAGGCACAGAGACACTGAGACACTGAGACACAGAGACAAAGAAACACTGAGGCACAGAGACACAGAGACAGAGAGTCACTGAGGCACTGAGGGACTGAGACACAGAGACACTAAGACACAGAGACACTGAGACACTGAGGCACAGACATGCTGAGACTCTGAGACTCTGAGACACTGAGACACAGAGACACTGAGACAGTGAGACACAGAGACACTGTTACACTGTGGCACTGAGGCACAGAGAAACTCAGACACAGAGACATAGAGTCACTGAAACTCTGGGACACTGAGACACAGATACCCTGGGGCACAGAGACACTGAGACACAGAGACAGTGAGGCACTGAGACACAGAGACACTGAGACTCTGAGAAACTGAGTCTCTGAGACACAGAGACACTGAGACACAGAGAAACAGAGGCTCTGAGACTCAGAGATGCTGAGACTCAGATTCTGAGACCCTGTGACAATGAGACACAGAGACACTGAGACACAGAGGCACTGAGACCCTGAGACACTGAGACACAGAGACACTGAGACACTGAGACCCTGAGACACTGAGACACTGAGTCACAGAGACACTGAGACAAAGAGACAGTCAGACTCTGAGACACTGAGACACTGAGACTCTGAGACACTGAGTCACTGAGACACTGAAACTCTGAGACACTGAGACACAGAGACACAGAGAAACAGAGAAACAGAGACACAGAGACATAGAGACACTGAAACTCTGAGACACTGAGACACAGGGACACTGAGACTCTGAGACACTGAGACACTGAGGCACAGAGACACTGAGACACAGAAACCTAGAGACACTGAAACTCTGGGACACTGAGACACAGATACACTGGGGCAGAGGGACACTGAGACACAGAGACACTGAGGCACAGAGACACTGAAACACAGGGACACTGAGACTCTGAGGCGCTGAGTCACTGAGGCACAGAGACAGTGAGACTCTGAGACATTGAGGCACAGAGACACTGAGACACAGAGACACTGAGACACTGAGACACAGAGACACTGAGACTCTGAGAAACTGAGTCTCTGAGACACAGAGACACTGAGACACAGAGAAACCGAGACACTGAGACATTTAGACTCAGAGATGCTGAGACTCTGAGATTCTGAGACCCTGTGACAATGATACGCAGAGGCACTGAGACACAGAGGCACTGAGACACTGAGACACTGAGACACTGAGACCCTGAAACACTGAGACACTGAGACAAAGAGACAGTCAGACTCTGAGACACTGAGACAAAGAGACATAGAGACACTGAAACTCAGAGACACTGAGACACAGAGACACTGAGACACAGAGACACAGAGACACTGAGGCACAGAGACATTGAGACACCGAGACACAGAGACGCGGAGACACTGAGACTCTGGGACACAGAGACACAGACTCACTGAGACTCTGAGGCACTGAGACACTGAGACACAGAGACAAAGAGACACTGAGAAACAGAGACACAGAGACAGAGAGTCACTGAGGCACCGAGGGACTGAGACACAGAGACATAGAGACACTGAATCTCTGAGACACTGAGACACAGAGACACTGAGGCACTGAGACACAGGGACAATGAGACTCTGAGACACTGAGACGCTGAGGCACTGAGACACAGAGACATAGAGACACTGAAACTCTGAGACACTGAGACACAGATACACTGAGGCACAGAGACACTGAGACACAGAGACGTGAAGACACTGAGACTCTGGGAACCTGAGACTGTGAGACACGAAGGCACAGAGACACAGATTCACTGAGACTCTGAGACACTGAGACACAAAGACTTTGAGACACTGAGACACAGAGACACTGAGACACAGAGACACTGAGATACTGAGACACTGAGACACTGAGACCCTGAGACACTGAGACAAAGAGACACAGAGACGTGAAGACACTGAGACTCTGGGACACTGAGACTATGAGACACTAAGACACAGAGACACAGATTCACTGAGACTCTGAGACACTGAGACACAGAGGCACTGAGACACAGAGGCACTGAGACACTGAGACACTGAGACACTGAGACACTGAGACCCTGAGACACTGAGACAAAGAGACAGTCAGACTCTGAGACACTGAGACACTGAGACTCTGACACACTGTGTCACTGAGACACAGAGACAGTGAGACTCTGAGACACTGAGACACAGAGACACAGAGACACAGAGACACTGAGACACAGAGAAACAGAGGCTCTGAGACAATGAGACACAGAGATGCTGAGACTCTGAAATTCTGAGACCCTGAGACACTGAGACACTGAGACAAAGAGACAGTCAGACTCTGAGACACTGAGACACTGAGACACTGAGTCACTGAGACACAGAGACATTGATACTCTGAGACACAGAGACACTGAGGCACTGAGACTCAGAGACACTGAAACTCTGAGACACTGAGACACAGATACACTGAGGCACTGAGAAACAGAGACACAGAGACACAGATTCACTGAGACTCTGAGACACTGAGACACTGAGAGTCTGAGACACTGAGACACAGAGACTTTGAGACACTGAGGCACAGAGACACTGAAACACAGAGACACTGAGACCCAGAGACATAGAGACACTGAAACTCTGAGACACTGAGACACAGAGACACTGAGGCACTGAGACACAGAGTCACTGAGACTCTGAGACACTGAGACACTGAGACACTGAGGCACAGAGACACTGAGACACAGAGACCTAGAGACACTGAAACTCTGGGACACTGAGGCACAGATACACTGGGGCACAGAGACACTGAGACACAGAGACACTGAGACACAGAGAAACTGAGACACAGAGACACTGAGACACAGAGACACTGAGGCACAGAAACAAAGAGACACTGAGGCACAGAGACACAGAGACAGAGAGTCACTGAGGCACTGTGGGACTGAGACACAGAGACACTGAGACACTGAGGCACAGAGACACTGAGACACAGAGACATAGAGACACTGAAACTCTGAGACACTGAGACACAGAGACCCTGAGGCACTGAGACACAGAGACACTGAGACTCTGAGACACTGAGACACTGACACAAAGTGAGGCACTGAGACAATGCGACTCTGAGACACTGAGACACAGAGACACTGAGGCACTGAGACACAGAGACACTGAGACTCTGAGACACTGAGGCACAGTGACACTGAGTCACTGAGACACAGAGTCAGTGAGACTCTGAGACACTGAGACACAGAGACACTGAGGCACTGAGACACAGACACACTGAGACTCTGAGACACTGAGACACAGACTCACTGAGACTCTGAGGCACTGAGACACTGAGAGTCTGAGACACTGAGACAAAAAGACTTTGAGACACTGAGACACAGAGACACTGAGGCACAGAGACACTGAGACACTGAGACACAGAGACAAAGAGACACTGAGGCACAGAGACACAGAGACAGAGAGTCACTGAGGCACTGAGGGACTGAGACACAGAGACACTGAGGCACAGAGACACTGAGATACAAAGACATAGAGACACTGAGACTCTGGGACACTGAGACTGTAAGACACAGAGACACAGACTGACTGAGACTCTGAGGCACTGAGACACTGAGAGACTGAGACACTGAGACACAAAGACTTTGAGACACAGAGACGCAGAGACACTGAGGCACAGAGACACTGAGACACAGAGACAAAGAGACACTGAGGCAGAGAGACACAGAGACAGAGAGTCACTGAGGCAGAGAGACACTGAGATACAGAGACATAGAGACACTGAAACTCTGAGACACTGAGACACAGAGACACTGAGGCACTGAGACACAGAGACACTGAGACTCTGAGACAGTGAGACACTGAGGCACAGAGATACTGAGACACAGAGGCATAGAGATACAGAAACTCTGAGACACTGAGACACAGATACACTGAGGCACAGAGACACTGAGACATAGAGACACAGAGACGTGAAGAAACTGAGACTCTGGGACACTGAGACTCTAAGAGACAGAGACACAGACTCACTGAGACTCTGAGACACTGAGACATAAAGACTTTGAGAAACTGAGACACAGAGACACTGAGGCACAGAGACACTGAGACACTGAGACACAGAGACACTGAGACTCTGAGACACTGAGACACAGAGACACAGAAACACTGAGACACAGAGACACTGAGGCGCAGAGACACTGAGACACAGAGAAACTGAGACACAGAGTCACTGAGGCACAGAAACACAGAGACACTGAGTCACTGAGACACTGAGACAAAGAGACAGTCAGACTCTGAGACACTGAGACACTGAGACTCTGAGACACTGAGTCACTGAGACACTGAAACTCTGAGACACTGATACACTGAGACACAGAGACACAGAGAAACAGAGACACAGAGACATAGAGACACTGAAACTCTGAGACACTGAGACACTGAGACACTGAGACACTGAGACCCTGAAACACTGAGACACTGAGACAAAGAGACAGTCAGACTCTGAGACACTGAGACAAAGAGACATAGAGACACTGAAACTCAGAGACACTGAGACACAGAGACACTGAGACACAGAGACACAGAGACACTGAGGCACAGAGACATTGAGACACCGAGACACAGAGACGCGGAGACACTGAGACTCTGAGACACTGAGACACTGACACAAAGTGAGGCACTGAGACAATGCGACTCTGAGACACTGAGACACAGAGACACTGAGGCACTGAGACACAGAGACACTGAGACTCTGAGACACTGAGGCACAGTGACACTGAGTCACTGAGACACAGAGTCAGTGAGACTCTGAGACACTGAGACACAGAGACACTGAGGCACTGAGACACAGACACACTGAGACTTTGAGACACTGAGACACAGACTCACTGAGACTCTGAGGCACTGAGACACTGAGAGTCTGAGACACTGAGACAAAAAGACTTTGAGACACTGAGACACAGAGACACTGAGGCACAGAGACACTGAGACATTGAGACACAGAGACAAAGAGACACTGAGGCACAGAGACACAGAGACAGAGAGTCACTGAGGCACTGAGGGACTGAGACACAGAGACACTGAGGCACAGAGACACTGAGATACAAAGACATAGAGACACTGAGACTCTGGGACACTGAGACTGTAAGACACAGAGACACAGACTGACTGAGACTCTGAGGCACTGAGACACTGAGAGACTGAGACACTGAGACACAAAGACTTTGAGACACAGAGACGCAGAGACACTGAGGCACAGAGACACTGAGACACAGAGACAAAGAGACACTGAGGCAGAGAGACACAGAGACAGAGAGTCACTGAGGCAGAGAGACACTGAGATACAGAGACATAGAGACACTGAAACTCTGAGACACTGAGACACAGAGACACTGAGGCACTGAGACACAGAGACACTGAGACTCTGAGACAGTGAGACACTGAGGCACAGAGATACTGAGACACAGAGGCATAGAGATACAGAAACTCTGAGACACTGAGTCACAGATACACTGAGGCACAGAGACACTGAGACACAGAGACACAGAGACGTGAAGAAACTGAGACTCTGGGACACTGAGACTCTAAGAGACAGAGACACAGACTCACTGAGACTCTGAGACACTGAGACATAAAGACTTTGAGAAACTGAGACACAGAGACACTGAGGCACAGAGACACTGAGACACAGAGACACTGAGACACAGAGACACTGAGACTCTGAGACTCTGAGACACTGAGACACAGAGACACAGAGACACTGAGACACAGAGACACTGAGGCGCAGAGACACTGAGACACAGAGAAACTGAGACACAGAGTCACTGAGGCACAGAAACACAGAGACACTGAGTCACTGAGACACTGAGACAAAGAGACAGTCAGACTCTGAGACACTGAGACACTGAGACTCTGAGACACTGAGTCACTGAGACACTGAAACTCTGAGACACTGAGACACTGAGACACAGAGACACAGAGAAACAGAGACACAGAGACATAGAGACACTGAAACTCTGAGACACTGAGACACTGAGACACTGAGACACTGAGACCCTGAAACACTGAGACACTGAGACAAAGAGACAGTCAGACTCTGAGACACTGAGACAAAGAGACATAGAGACACTGAAACTCAGAGACACTGAGACACAGAGACACTGAGACACAGAGACACTGAGGCACAGAGACATTGAGACACCGAGACACAGAGACGCGGAGACACTGAGACTCTGGGACACAGAGACACAGACTCACTGAGACTCTGAGGCACTGAGACACTGAGACACAGAGACAAAGAGACACTGAGACACAGAGACACAGAGACAGAGAGTCACTGAGGCACCGAGGGACTGAGACACAGAGACATAGAGACACTGAATCTCTGAGACACTGAGACACAGAGACACTGAGGCACTGAGACACAGGGACAATGAGACTCTGAGACACTGAGACGCTGAGGCACAGAGACACTGAGACACAGAGACATAGAGACACTGAAACTCTGAGACACTGAGACACAGATACACTGAGGCACAGAGACACTGAGACACAGAGACGTGAAGACACTGAGACTCTGGGAACCTGAGACTGTGAGACACGAAGGCACAGAGACACAGACTCACTGAGACTCTGAGACACTGAGACACAAAGACTTTGAGACACTGAGACACTGAGACCCTGAGACACTGAGACAAAGAGACACAGAGACGTGAAGACACTGAGACTCTGTGACACTGAGACTATGAGACACTAAGACACAGAGACACAGATTCACTGAGACTCTGAGACACTGAGACATTGAGACACAGAGAAGCAGAGACACTGAGACACTGAGACTTAGAGATGCTGAGACTCTGAGATTCTGAGACCCTGTGACAATGAGACACAGAGGCACTGAGACACAGAGGCACTGAGACACTGAGACACTGAGACACAGAGACACAGAGACACTGAGACACTGAGACCGTGAGACACTGAGACAAAGAGACAGTCAGACTCTGAGACACTGAGACACTGAGACTCTGACACACTGTGTCACTGAGACACAGAGACAGTGAGACTCTGAGACACTGAGACACAGAGACACTGAGACACAGAGAAACAGAGGCTCTGAGACAATGAGACACAGAGATGCTGAAACTCTGAAATTCTGAGACCCTGAGACACTGAGACACTGAGACAAAGAGACAGTCAGACTCTGAGACACTGAGACTCTGAGACACTGAGACACTGAGTCACTGAGACACAGAGACTGTGATACTCTGAGACACAGAGACACTGAGGCACTGAGACTCAGAGACACAGAAACTCTGAGACACTGAGACACAGATACACTGAGGCACTGAGACACAGAGACACAGAGACACAGATTCACTGAGACTCTGAGACACTGAGACACTGAGAGTCTGAGACACTGAGACACAGAGACTTTGAGACACTGAGACACTGAGGCACAGAGACACTGAAACACAGAGACACTGAGACCCAGAGACATAGAGACACTGAAACTCTGAGACACTGAGACACAGAGACACTGAGGCACTGAGACACAGAGTCACTGAGACTCTGAGACACTGAGACACTGAGGCACAGAGACACTGAGACACAGAGACCTAGAGACACTGAAACTCTGGGACACTGAGACACAGATACACTGGGGCACAGAGACACTGAGACACAGAGACACTGAGACACAGAGAAACTGAGACACAGAGACACTGAGACACAGAGACACTGAGGCACAGAAACAAAGAGACACTGAGGCACAGAGACACAGAGACAGAGAGTCACTGAGGCACTGTGGGACTGAGACACAGAGACACTGAGACACTGAGGCACAGAGACACTGAGACACAGAGACATAGAGACACTGAAACTCTGAGACACTGAGACACAGAGACCCTGAGGCACTGAGACACAGAGACACTGAGACTCTGAGACACTGAGACACTGACACAAAGTGAGGCACTGAGACAATGCGACTCTGAGACACTGAGACACTGAGGCACTGAGACAGAGAGACACTGAGACTCTGAGACACTGAGGCACAGTGACACTGAGTCACTGAGACACAGAGTCAGTGAGTCTCTGAGTCACTGAGACACAGACACTGAGGCACTGAGACACAGAGACACTGAGACTCTGAGACACTTAGACACAGACTCACTGAGACTCTGAGGCACTGAGACACTGAGAGTCTGAGACACTGAGACAAAAAGACTTTGAGACACTGAGACACAGAAACACTGAGGCACAGAGACACTGAGACACAGAGACAATGAGACACTGAGGCACTGAGACACTGAGATACAGAGACACTGAGACTCTGAGAAACTGAGTCTCTGAGACACAGAGACACTGAGACACAGAGAAACAGAGACACTGAGACACTGAGACTCGAGATGCTGAGACTCTGACATTCTGAGACCCTGTGACAATGAGACACAGAGGCACTGAGACACAGAGGCACTGAGACACTGAGACACTGAGACACTGAGGCACAGAGACACTGAGACACTGAGACACTGAGACACTGAGACCCTGAGACACTGAGACACTGAGACAAAGAGACAGTCAGACTCTGAGACACTGAGACACTGAGACTCTGAGACACTGAGACACAGAGACACTGAGGCACTGAGACAAAGAGACAGTCAGACTCTGAGACACAGAGACAGTGAGACTCTGAGACACTGAGACACAGAGACACTGAGGCACTGAGGCACTGAGACTCAGAGACACTGAGACTCTGAGACCCTGAGGCACAGAGACACTGAGACAAAGAGACATAGAGACACTGAAACTCAGAGACACAGAGACACTGAGACACAGAGACACAGAGACACTGAGGCACAGAGACATTGAGGCACAGAGACACAGAGATGCGGAGGCACTGAGACTCTGGGACACAGAGACACAGACTCACTGAGACTCTGAGGCACTGAGACACTGAGACACAGAGACAAAGAGACACTGAGACACAGAGACACAGAGACAGAGAGTCACTGAGGCACCGAGGGACTGAGACACAGAGACAATGAGACACTGAGGCACTGAGACACTGAGATACAGAGACATAGAGACACTGAATCTCTGAGACACTGAGACACAGAGACACTGAGGCACTGAGACACAGGGACAATGAGACTCTGAGACACTGAGACGCTGAGGCACAGAGACACTGAGACACAGAGACACAGAGATGTAAGACACTGAGACTCTGGGAAACTGAGACTGTGAGACACTAAGGCACAGAGACACAGACTCACTGAGACTCTGAGACACTGAGACACAAAGACTTTGAGACACTGAGACACAGAGACACTGAGACACACAGACATAGAGACTTGGAGACACTGAGACTCTGGGACACTGAGACTATGAGACACTAAGACACAGAGACACAGATTCACTGAGACTCTGAGACACTGAGAGTCTGAGACACTGAGACACAGAGACACTGAGCATATTTGACACAGAGACACTGAGAGTCTGATAGACTGAGGCACAGAGTCACTGAGACACTGAGGCACCAAGACACAGAGACTCTACACACTGCGACTCTGAAACACAGAGACACAGACTCACTGAGAGTCTGAGGTGCTGAGACACTGAGAGTCTGAGGCACTGAGACACAAAGACTTTGAGACACTGAGACACTGAGGCACAGAGACACTGAGACACTGAGACACAGAGACAAAGAAACACTGAGGCACAGAAACACAGAGACAGAGAGTCACTGAGGCACTGAGGGATTGAGACACAGAGACACTGAGACACAGAGACACTGAGACAGTGAGACACAGAGACACCGTTACACTGTGACACTGAGGCTCAGAGAAACTCAGACACAGAGACAAAGAGACACTGAAACTCTGGGACACTGAGACACAGAGACACTGTGACACTGATCCACAGAGATACTGAGACACAGAGACATAGAGACGCTGAAACTCTGAGACACTGAGACACAGAGACACAGAGACACTGAGACACAGAGACACTGAGACACAGAGACATAGAGCCCCTGAAACTCTGAGACACTGAGACAAAGAGACACTGAGGCACAGAGACACTGAGAAAGAGAGACACTGAGGCACAGAGACACTGAGACACAGAGACATAGAGATACTGAAACTCTGAGCCACTGAGACACAGAGACACTGAGGCACAGAGACACTGAGACACAGAGACATAGAGATACTGAAACTCTGAGCCACTGAGACACAGATACCCTGGGGCACAGAGACACTGAGACACAGAGAAACTGAGACACTGAGACACTGAGACACAGAGACACTGAGACTCTGAGACACTGAGACACTGAGACTCTGAGACACTGAGTCACTGCGACACAGAGACAGTGAGACTCTGAGACACTGAGACACAGAGACACTGAGGCACTGAGACACAGAGACACTGAGACTCTGAGACACTGAGACACAGAAACACTGAGACACAGAGACATAGAGACACTGAAACTCTGAGACACTGAGACACTGAGACACAGAGAAACAGATACACTGAGGCACAGAGACATTTAGACACAGAGACACAGAGACGCGGAGACACTGAGACTCTGGGACACTGAGACTGTGAGACACTAAGACACAGAGACACAGACTCAATGAGACTCTGAGACACTGAGGAACAGAGGCACTGAGACACGGAGACACTGAGACACAGAGACAAAGAGACACTGAGGCACAGAGACACTGAGACTCTGAGACGCTGAGACACAGACACTGAGACACTGAGACACCGAGACACTGAGACACAGAGACACTGAGCCTATTTGACACAGAGACACTGAGAGTCTGATAGACTGATGCACAGAGTCACTGAGACACTGAGGCACCAAGACACAGAGACTCTACACACTGCGACTCTGAGACACAGAGACACAGACTCACTGAGACTCTGAGGCACTGAGACACTGAGACACTGAGACACAGAGACAAAGAAACACTGAGGCACAGAAACACAGAGACAGAGAGTCACTGAGGCACTGAGGGATTGAGACACAGAGACACTGAGACACAGAGACACTGAGACAGTGAGACACAGAGACACCGTTACACTGTGACACTGAGGCTCAGAGAAACTCAGACACAGAGACAAAGAGACACTGAAACTCTGGGACACTGAGACACAGAGACACTGTGACACTGATCCACAGAGATACTGAGACACAGAGACATAGAGACGCTGAAACTCTGAGACACTGAGACACAGAGACACAGAGACACTGAGACACAGAGACACTGAGACACAGAGACATAGAGCCCCTGAAACTCTGAGACACTGAGACAAAGAGACACTGAGGCACAGAGACACTGAGAAAGAGAGACACTGAGGCACAGAGACACTGAGACACAGAGACATAGAGATACTGAAACTCTGAGCCACTGAGACACAGAGACACTGAGGCACAGAGACACTGAGACACAGAGACCTAGAGTCACTGAAACTCTGGGACACTGAGACACAGATACCCTGGGGCACAGAGACACTGAGACACAGAGAAACTGAGACACTGAGACACTGAGACACAGAGACACTGAGACTCTGAGACACTGAGACACTGAGACTCTGAGACACTGAGTCACTGCGACACAGAGACAGTGAGACTCTGAGACACTGAGACACAGAGACACTGAGGCACTGAGACACAGAGACACTGAGACTCTGAGACGCTGAGACACAGACACTGAGACACTGAGACACCGAGACACTGAGACACAGAGACACTGAGCCTATTTGACACAGAGACACTGAGAGTCTGATAGACTGATGCACAGAGTCACTGAGACACTGAGGCACCAAGACACAGAGACTCTACACACTGCGACTCTGAGACACAGAGACACAGACTCACTGAGACTCTGAGGCACTGAGACACTGAGAGTCTGAGGCACTGAGACACAAAGACTTTGAGACACTGAGACACAGAGACACTGAGGCACAGAGACACTGAGACACTGAGACACAGAGACAAAGAAACACTGAGGCACAGAGACACAGAGACAGAGAGTCACTGAGGCACTGAGGGACTGAGACACAGAGACACTAAGACACAGAGACACTGAGACACTGAGGCACAGACATGCTGAGACTCTGAGACTCTGAGACACTGAGACACAGAGACACTGAGACAGTGAGACACAGAGACACTGTTACACTGTGGCACTGTGGCACAGAGAAACTCAGACACAGAGACATAGAGTCACTGAAACTCTGGGACACTGAGACACAGATACCCTGGGGCACAGAGACACTGAGACACAGAGACAGTGAGGCACTGAGACACAGAGACACTGAGACTCTGAGAAACTGAGTCTCTGAGACACAGAGACACTGAGACACAGAGAAACAGAGGCTCTGAGACTCAGAGATGCTGAGACTCAGATTCTGAGACCCTGTGACAATGAGACACAGAGACACTGAGACACAGAGGCACTGAGACCCTGAGACACTGAGACACAGAGACACTGAGACACTGAGACCCTGAGACACTGAGACACTGAGTCACAGAGACACTGAGACAAAGAGACAGTCAGACTCTGAGACACTGAGACACTGAGACTCTGAGACACTGAGTCACTGAGACACTGAAACTCTGAGACACTGAGACACAGAGACACAGAGAAACAGAGAAACAGAGACACAGAGACATAGAGACACTGAAACTCTGAGACACTGAGACACAGGGACACTGAGACTCTGAGACACTGAGACACTGAGGCACAGAGACACTGAGACACAGAAACCTAGAGACACTGAAACTCTGGGACACTGAGACACAGATACACTGGGGCAGAGGGACACTGAGACACAGAGACACTGAGGCACAGAGACACTGAAACACAGGGACACTGAGACTCTGAGGCGCTGAGTCACTGAGGCACAGAGACAGTGAGACTCTGACACATTGAGGCACAGAGACACTGAGACACAGAGACACTGAGACACTGAGACACAGAGACACTGAGACTCTGAGAAACTGAGTCTCTGAGACACAGAGACACTGAGACACAGAGAAACCGAGACACTGAGACATTTAGACTCAGAGATGCTGAGACTCTGAGATTCTGAGACCCTGTGACAATGATACGCAGAGGCACTGAGACACAGAGGCACTGAGACACTGAGACACTGAGACACTGAGACCCTGAAACACTGAGACACTGAGACAAAGAGACAGTCAGACTCTGAGACACTGAGACAAAGAGACATAGAGACACTGAAACTCAGAGACACTGAGACACAGAGACACTGAGACACAGAGACACAGAGACACTGAGGCACAGAGACATTGAGACACCGAGACACAGAGACGCGGAGACACTGAGACTCTGGGACACAGAGACACAGACTCACTGAGACTCTGAGGCACTGAGACACTGAGACACAGAGACAAAGAGACACTGAGAAACAGAGACACAGAGACAGAGAGTCACTGAGGCACCGAGGGACTGAGACACAGAGACATAGAGACACTGAATCTCTGAGACACTGAGACACAGAGACACTGAGGCACTGAGACACAGGGACAATGAGACTCTGAGACACTGAGACGCTGAGGCACTGAGACACAGAGACATAGAGACACTGAAACTCTGAGACACTGAGACACAGATACACTGAGGCACAGAGACACTGAGACACAGAGACGTGAAGACACTGAGACTCTGGGAACCTGAGACTGTGAGACACGAAGGCACAGAGACACAGATTCACTGAGACTCTGAGACACTGAGACACAAAGACTTTGAGACACTGAGACACAGAGACACTGAGACACAGAGACACTGAGATACTGAGACACTGAGACACTGAGACCCTGAGACACTGAGACAAAGAGACACAGAGACGTGAAGACACTGAGACTCTGGGACACTGAGACTATGAGACACTAAGACACAGAGACACAGATTCACTGAGACTCTGAGACACTGAGACACAGAGGCACTGAGACACAGAGGCACTGAGACACTGAGACACTGAGACACTGAGACACAGAGACACTGAGACACTGAGACCCTGAGACACTGAGACAAAGAGACAGTCAGACTCTGAGACACTGAGACACTGAGACTCTGACACACTGTGTCACTGAGACACAGAGACAGTGAGACTCTGAGACACTGAGACACAGAGACACAGAGACACAGAGACACTGAGACACAGAGAAACAGAGGCTCTGAGACAATGAGACACAGAGATGCTGAGACTCTGAAATTCTGAGACCCTGAGACACTGAGACACTGAGACAAAGAGACAGTCAGACTCTGAGACACTGAGACACTGAGTCACTGAGACACAGAGACATTGATACTCTGAGACACAGAGACACTGAGGCACTGAGACTCAGAGACACTGAAACTCTGAGACACTGAGACACAGATACACTGAGGCACTGAGAAACAGAGACACAGAGACACAGATTCACTGAGACTCTGAGACACTGAGACACTGAGAGTCTGAGACACTGAGACACAGAGACTTTGAGACACTGAGGCACAGAGACACTGAAACACAGAGACACTGAGACCCAGAGACATAGAGACACTGAAACTCTGAGACACTGAGACACAGAGACACTGAGGCACTGAGACACAGAGTCACTGAGACTCTGAGACACTGAGACACTGAGACACTGAGGCACAGAGACACTGAGACACAGAGACCTAGAGACACTGAAACTCTGGGACACTGAGGCACAGATACACTGGGGCACAGAGACACTGAGACACAGAGACACTGAGACACAGAGAAACTGAGACACAGAGACACTGAGACACAGAGACACTGAGGCACAGAAACAAAGAGACACTGAGGCACAGAGACACAGAGACAGAGAGTCACTGAGGCACTGTGGGACTGAGACACAGAGACACTGAGACACTGAGGCACAGAGACACTGAGACACAGAGACATAGAGACACTGAAACTCTGAGACACTGAGACACAGAGACCCTGAGGCACTGAGACACAGAGACACTGAGACTCTGAGACACTGAGACACTGACACAAAGTGAGGCACTGAGACAATGCGACTCTGAGACACTGAGACACAGAGACACTGAGGCACTGAGACACAGAGACACTGAGACTCTGAGACACTGAGGCACAGTGACACTGAGTCACTGAGACACAGAGTCAGTGAGACTCTGAGACACTGAGACACAGAGACACTGAGGCACTGAGACACAGACACACTGAGACTCTGAGACACTGAGACACAGACTCACTGAGACTCTGAGGCACTGAGACACTGAGAGTCTGAGACACTGAGACAAAAAGACTTTGAGACACTGAGACACAGAGACACTGAGGCACAGAGACACTGAGACACTGAGACACAGAGACAAAGAGACACTGAGGCACAGAGACACAGAGACAGAGAGTCACTGAGGCACTGAGGGACTGAGACACAGAGACACTGAGGCACAGAGACACTGAGATACAAAGACATAGAGACACTGAGACTCTGGGACACTGAGACTGTAAGACACAGAGACACAGACTGACTGAGACTCTGAGGCACTGAGACACTGAGAGACTGAGACACTGAGACACAAAGACTTTGAGACACAGAGACGCAGAGACACTGAGGCACAGAGACACTGAGACACAGAGACAAAGAGACACTGAGGCAGAGAGACACAGAGACAGAGAGTCACTGAGGCAGAGAGACACTGAGATACAGAGACATAGAGACACTGAAACTCTGAGACACTGAGACACAGAGACACTGAGGCACTGAGACACAGAGACACTGAGACTCTGAGACAGTGAGACACTGAGGCACAGAGATACTGAGACACAGAGGCATAGAGATACAGAAACTCTGAGACACTGAGACACAGATACACTGAGGCACAGAGACACTGAGACACAGAGACACAGAGACGTGAAGAAACTGAGACTCTGGGACACTGAGACTCTAAGAGACAGAGACACAGACTCACTGAGACTCTGAGACACTGAGACATAAAGACTTTGAGAAACTGAGACACAGAGACACTGAGGCACAGAGACACTGAGACACTGAGACACAGAGACACTGAGACTCTGAGACACTGAGACACAGAGACACAGAGACACTGAGACACAGAGACACTGAGGCGCAGAGACACTGAGACACAGAGAAACTGAGACACAGAGTCACTGAGGCACAGAAACACAGAGACACTGAGTCACTGAGACACTGAGATAAAGAGACAGTCAGACTCTGAGACACTGAGACACTGAGACTCTGAGACACTGAGTCACTGAGACACTGAAACTCTGAGACACTGATACACTGAGACACAGAGACACAGAGAAACAGAGACACAGAGACATAGAGACACTGAAACTCTGAGACACTGAGACACTGAGACACTGAGACCCTGAAACACTGAGACACTGAGACAAAGAGACAGTCAGACTCTGAGACACTGAGACAAAGAGACATAGAGACACTGAAACTCAGAGACACTGAGACACAGAGACACTGAGACACAGAGACACAGAGACACTGAGGCACAGAGACATTGAGACACCGAGACACAGAGACGCGGAGACACTGAGACTCTGAGACACTGAGACACTGACACAAAGTGAGGCACTGAGACAATGCGACTCTGAGACACTGAGACACAGAGACACTGAGGCACTGAGACACAGAGACACTGAGACTCTGAGACACTGAGGCACAGTGACACTGAGTCACTGAGACACAGAGTCAGTGAGACTCTGAGACACTGAGACACAGAGACACTGAGGCACTGAGACACAGACACACTGAGACTCTGAGACACTGAGACACAGACTCACTGAGACTCTGAGGCACTGAGACACTGAGAGTCTGAGACACTGAGACAAAAAGACTTTGAGACACTGAGACACAGAGACACTGAGGCACAGAGACACTGAGACATTGAGACACAGAGACAAAGAGACACTGAGGCACAGAGACACAGAGACAGAGAGTCACTGAGGCACTGAGGGACTGAGACACAGAGACACTGAGGCACAGAGACACTGAGATACAAAGACATAGAGACACTGAGACTCTGGGACACTGAGACTGTAAGACACAGAGACACAGACTGACTGAGACTCTGAGGCACTGAGACACTGAGAGACTGAGACACTGAGACACAAAGACTTTGAGACACAGAGACGCAGAGACACTGAGGCACAGAGACACTGAGACACAGAGACAAAGAGACACTGAGGCAGAGAGACACAGAGACAGAGAGTCACTGAGGCAGAGAGACACTGAGATACAGAGACATAGAGACACTGAAACTCTGAGACACTGAGACACAGAGACACTGAGGCACTGAGACACAGAGACACTGAGACTCTGAGACAGTGAGACACTGAGGCACAGAGATACTGAGACACAGAGGCATAGAGATACAGAAACTCTGAGACACTGAGTCACAGATACACTGAGGCACAGAGACACTGAGACACAGAGACACAGAGACGTGAAGAAACTGAGACTCTGGGACACTGAGACTCTAAGAGACAGAGACACAGACTCACTGAGACTCTGAGACACTGAGACATAAAGACTTTGAGAAACTGAGACACAGAGACACTGAGGCACAGAGACACTGAGACACAGAGACACTGAGACACAGAGACACTGAGACTCTGAGACTCTGAGACACTGAGACACAGAGACACAGAGACACTGAGACACAGAGACACTGAGGCGCAGAGACACTGAGACACAGAGAAACTGAGACACAGAGTCACTGAGGCACAGAAACACAGAGACACTGAGTCACTGAGACACTGAGACAAAGAGACAGTCAGACTCTGAGACACTGAGACACTGAGACTCTGAGACACTGAGTCACTGAGACACTGAAACTCTGAGACACTGAGACACTGAGACACAGAGACACAGAGAAACAGAGACACAGAGACATAGAGACACTGAAACTCTGAGACACTGAGACACTGAGACACTGAGACACTGAGACCCTGAAACACTGAGACACTGAGACAAAGAGACAGTCAGACTCTGAGACACTGAGACAAAGAGACATAGAGACACTGAAACTCAGAGACACTGAGACACAGAGACACTGAGACACAGAGACACTGAGGCACAGAGACATTGAGACACCGAGACACAGAGACGCGGAGACACTGAGACTCTGGGACACAGAGACACAGACTCACTGAGACTCTGAGGCACTGAGACACTGAGACACAGAGACAAAGAGACACTGAGACACAGAGACACAGAGACAGAGAGTCACTGAGGCACCGAGGGACTGAGACACAGAGACATAGAGACACTGAATCTCTGAGACACTGAGACACAGAGACACTGAGGCACTGAGACACAGGGACAATGAGACTCTGAGACACTGAGACGCTGAGGCACAGAGACACTGAGACACAGAGACATAGAGACACTGAAACTCTGAGACACTGAGACACAGATACACTGAGGCACAGAGACACTGAGACACAGAGACGTGAAGACACTGAGACTCTGGGAACCTGAGACTGTGAGACACGAAGGCACAGAGACACAGACTCACTGAGACTCTGAGACACTGAGACACAAAGACTTTGAGACACTGAGACACTGAGACCCTGAGACACTGAGACAAAGAGACACAGAGACGTGAAGACACTGAGACTCTGGGACACTGAGACTATGAGACACTAAGACACAGAAACACAGATTCACTGAGACTCTGAGACACTGAGACATTGAGACACAGAGAAGCAGAGACACTGAGACACTGAGACTTAGAGATGCTGAGACTCTGAGATTCTGAGACCCTGTGACAATGAGACACAGAGGCACTGAGACACAGAGGCACTGAGACACTGAGACACTGAGACACAGAGACACAGAGACACTGAGACACTGAGACCCTGAGACACTGAGACAAAGAGACAGTCAGACTCTGAGACACTTAGACACTGAGACTCTGACACACTGTGTCACTGAGACACAGAGACAGTGAGACTCTGAGACACTGAGACACAGAGACACAGAGACACTGAGACACAGAGAAACAGAGGCTCTGAGACAATGAGACACAGAGATGCTGAAACTCTGAAATTCTGAGACCCTGAGACACTGAGACACTGAGACAAAGAGACAGTCAGACTCTGAGACACTGAGACTCTGAGACACTGAGACACTGAGTCACTGAGACACAGAGACTGTGATACTCTGAGACACAGAGACACTGAGGCACTGAGACTCAGAGACACAGAAACTCTGAGACACTGAGACACAGATACACTGAGGCACTGAGACACAGAGACACAGAGACACAGATTCACTGAGACTCTGAGACACTGAGACACTGAGAGTCTGAGACACTGAGACACAGAGACTTTGAGACACTGAGACACTGAGGCACAGAGACACTGAAACACAGAGACACTGAGACCCAGAGACATAGAGACACTGAAACTCTGAGACACTGAGACACAGAGACACTGAGGCACTGAGACACAGAGTCACTGAGACTCTGAGACACTGAGACACTGAGGCACAGAGACACTGAGACACAGAGACCTAGAGACACTGAAACTCTGGGACACTGAGACACAGATACACTGGGGCACAGAGACACTGAGACACAGAGACACTGAGACACAGAGAAACTGAGACACAGAGACACTGAGACACAGAGACACTGAGGCACAGAAACAAAGAGACACTGAGGCACAGAGACACAGAGACAGAGAATCACTGAGGCACTGTGGGACTGAGACACAGAGACACTGAGACACTGAGGCACAGAGACACTGAGACACAGAGACATAGAGACACTGAAACTCTGAGACACTGAGACACAGAGACCCTGAGGCACTGAGACACAGAGACACTGAGACTCTGAGACACTGAGACACTGACACAAAGTGAGGCACTGAGACAATGCGACTCTGAGACACTGAGACACTGAGGCACTGAGACACAGAGACACTGAGACTCTGAGACACTGAGGCACAGTGACACTGAGTCACTGAGACACAGAGTCAGTGAGTCTCTGAGTCACTGAGACACAGACACTGAGGCACTGAGACACAGACACACTGAGACTCTGAGACACTTAGACACAGACTCACTGAGACTCTGAGGCACTGAGACACTGAGAGTCTGAGACACTGAGACAAAAAGACTTTGAGACACTGAGACACAGAAACACTGAGGCACAGAGACACTGAGACACAGAGACAAAGAGACACTGAGGCACAGAGACACAGAGACAGAGAGTCACTGAGGCACTGAGGGACTGAGACACAGAGACACTGAGGCACAGAGACACTGAGATACAAAGACATAGAGACACTGAGACTCTGGGACACTGAGACTGTAAGACACAGAGACACAGACTGACTGAGACTCTGAGGCACTGAGACACTGAGAGACTGAGACACTGAGACACAAAGACTTTGAGACACAGAGACGCAGAGACACTGAGGCACAGAGACACTGAGACACAGAGACAAAGAGACACTGAGGCAGAGAGACACAGAGACAGAGAGTCACTGAGGCAGAGAGACACTGAGATACAGAGACATAGAGACACTGAAACTCTGAGACACTGAGACACAGAGACACTGAGGCACTGAGACACAGAGACACTGAGACTCTGAGACAGTGAGACACTGAGGCACAGAGATACTGAGACACAGAGGCATAGAGATACAGAAACTCTGAGACACTGAGACACAGATACACTGAGGCACAGAGACACTGAGACACAGAGACACAGAGACGTGAAGAAACTGAGACTCTGGGACACTGAGACTCTAAGAGACAGAGACACAGACTCACTGAGACTCTGAGACACTGAGACATAAAGACTTTGAGAAACTGAGACACAGAGACACTGAGGCACAGAGACACTGAGACACAGAGACACTGAGACACAGAGACACTGAGACTCTGAGACTCTGAGACACTGAGACACAGAGACACAGAGACACTGAGACACAGAGACACTGAGGCGCAGAGACACTGAGACACAGAGAAACTGAGGCACAGATACACTGATGCACAGAGACACTGAGACACAGAGACGTGAAGACACTGAGACTCTGGGAACCTGAGACTGTGAGACACGAAGGCACAGAGACACAGACTCACTGAGACTCTGAGACACTGAGACACAAAGACTTTGAGACACTGAGACACTGAGACCCTGAGACACTGAGACAAAGAGACACAGAGACGTGAAGACACTGAGACTCTGGGACACTGAGACTATGAGACACTAAGACACAGAAACACAGATTCACTGAGACTCTGAGACACTGAGACATTGAGACACAGAGAAGCAGAGACACTGAGACACTGAGACTTAGAGATGCTGAGACTCTGAGATTCTGAGACCCTGTGACAATGAGACACAGAGGCACTGAGACACAGAGGCACTGAGACACTGAGACACTGAGACACAGAGACACAGAGACACTGAGACACTGAGACCCTGAGACACTGAGACAAAGAGACAGTCAGACTCTGAGACACTGAGACACTGAGACTCTGACACACTGTGTCACTGAGACACAGAGACAGTGAGACTCTGAGACACTGAGACACAGAGACACTGAGACACAGAGAAACAGAGGCTCTGAGACAATGAGACACAGAGATGCTGAAACTCTGAAATTCTGAGACCCTGAGACACTGAGACACTGAGACAAAGAGACAGTCAGACTCTGAGACACTGAGACTCTGAGACACTGAGACACTGAGTCACTGAGACACAGAGACTGTGATACTCTGAGACACAGAGACACTGAGGCACTGAGACTCAGAGACACAGAAACTCTGAGACACTGAGACACAGATACACTGAGGCACTGAGACACAGAGACACAGATTCACTGAGACTCTGAGACACTGAGACACTGAGAGTCTGAGACACTGAGACACAGAGACTTTGAGACACTGAGACACTGAGGCACAGAGACACTGAAACACAGAGACACTGAGACCCAGAGACATAGAGACACTGAAACTCTGAGACACTGAGACACAGAGACACTGAGGCACTGAGACACAGAGTCACTGAGACTCTGAGACACTGAGACACTGAGGCACAGAGACACTGAGACACAGAGACCTAGAGACACTGAAACTCTGGGACACTGAGACACAGATACACTGGGGCACAGAGACACTGAGACACAGAGACACTGAGACACAGAGAAACTGAGACACAGAGACACTGAGACACAGAGACACTGAGGCACAGAAACAAAGAGACACTGAGGCACAGAGACACAGAGACAGAGAGTCACTGAGGCACTGTGGGACTGAGACACAGAGACACTGAGACACTGAGGCACAGAGACACTGAGACACAGAGACATAGAGACACTGAAACTCTGAGACACTGAGACACAGAGACCCTGAGGCACTGAGACACAGAGACACTGAGACTCTGAGACACTGAGACACTGACACAAAGTGAGGCACTGAGACAATGCGACTCTGAGACACTGAGACACTGAGGCACTGAGACACAGAGACACTGAGACTCTGAGACACTGAGGCACAGTGACACTGAGTCACTGAGACACAGAGTCAGTGAGTCTCTGAGACACTGAGACACAGACACTGAGGCACTGAGACACAGACACACTGAGACTCTGAGACACTTAGACACAGACTCACTGAGACTCTGAGGCACTGAGACACTGAGAGTCTGAGACACTGAGACAAAAAGACTTTGAGACACTGAGACACAGAAACACTGAGGCACAGAGACACTGAGACACAGAGACAAAGAGACACTGAGGCACAGAGACACAGAGACAGAGAGTCACTGAGGCACTGAGGGACAGAGACACAGAGACACTGAGGCACAGAGACACTGAGATACAAAGACATAGAGACACTGAGACTCTGGGACACTGAGACTGTAAGACACAGAGACACAGACTGACTGAGACTCTGAGGCACTGAGACACTGAGAGACTGAGACACTGAGACACAAAGACTTTGAGACACAGAGACGCAGAGACACTGAGGCACAGAGACACTGAGACACAGAGACAAAGAGACACTGAGGCAGAGAGACACAGAGACAGAGAGTCACTGAGGCAGAGAGACACTGAGATACAGAGACATAGAGACACTGAAACTCTGAGACACTGAGACACAGAGACACTGAGGCACTGAGACACAGAGACACTGAGACTCTGAGACAGTGAGACACTGAGGCACAGAGATACTGAGACACAGAGGCATAGAGATACAGAAACTCTGAGACACTGAGACACAGATACACTGAGGCACAGAGACACTGAGACACAGAGACACAGAGACGTGAAGAAACTGAGACTCTGGGACACTGAGACTCTAAGAGACAGAGACACAGACTCACTGAGACTCGGAGACACTGAGACATAAAGATTTTGAGAAACTGAGACACAGAGACACTGAGGCACAGAGACACTGAGACACAGAGACACTGAGACACAGAGACACTGAGACTCTGAGACTCTGAGACACTGAGACACAGAGACACAGAGACACTGAGACACAGAGACACTGAGGCGCAGAGACACTGAGACACAGAGAAACTGAGACACAGAGTCACTGAGGCACAGAAACACAGAGACACTGAGACACAGAGACACAGAGACACAGAGACACTGAGACACTGAGACACAGAGATAGAAAAACACTGAGACACTGAGACGCAGAGACACTGAGACACTGTGCCATTGAGGCACAGAGAAACTCAGACACAGAGACACTGATTCTCTGAGATGCTGATACACTGAGACACAGAGACACTGAGACACTGAGACTCTGAGACACTGAGACATTTTGACTCTGAGACACTGAGACACAGAGACACTGTGACACTAATGCACTGAGACACTGAAACTCTGAGATACTGAGACACTGAGGCACAGAGACACTGAGACACTGAGGCACAGAGACACTGAGACACAGAGGCATAGAGACACTGAAACCCTGAGATACTGAGACACTGAGGCACAGAGACAAAGAAACAAAGAGACACTGAGGCTCTGAGACGCTGAGACACTGAGACGCAGAAACACTGAACCTCTCAGACACAGAGACACTGAGAGTCTGATAGACTGAGGCACAGAGACATTGAGACACTGAGAGTCTGATAGACTGAGGCACAGAGACACTGAGACACTGAGGCACCAAGACACAGAGAATCTAGACACTGCAACTCTGTGACAGAGGCACTGAGGCTCAGAGACACAGAGACACTGAGACACAGAGAAACTGAGACACAGAGACACTGAGACACTGAGACGCTGAGGCACACAGACACTGAAACACAGAGACACTGAGACTCTGAGACGCTGTGTCACTGAGACTCAGAGACACTGAGACTCTGAGACACTGAGGCACAGAGACACAGAGACACAGAAACAGTGAGGCTCTGAGACACTGAGGCACAGAGACACTGAGACACAGAGACACTGAGGCACTAAGGCACTGAGACACTGAGACACAGAGACACTGAGACTCTGAGACTCTGAGATACTGAGACACTGAGACACAGAGACAATGAGGCACAGAGACACTAAGAAAGAGAGACACTGAGGCACAGAGACACTGAGACACAGAGACACTGAGACGCTGAGACCTACAGACACTGAAACTCTGGGACACTGAGACACAGATACACTGGGGCACAGAGACACTGAGACACAGAGACACTGAGGCACTGAGACACAGAGACACTGAGAAACTGAATCTCTGAGACACAGAGACACTGAGACACAGAGAAACAGAGGCTCTGAGACAATGAGACACTGAGACACAGAGACACTGAGACACTGAGACACTGAGACCCTGAGACACTGAGACACTGAGACAAAGAGACAGTCAGACTCTGAGACACTGAGACTCTGAGACACTGAGTCACTGAGACACAGAGACAGTGATACTCTGAGACACAGCGACACTGAGGCACTGAGACTCAGAGACACTGAGACTCTGAGACACTGAGGCACAGAGACACTGAGACAAAGAGACATAGAGACACTGAAACTCTGAGACACTGAGACACAGATACACTGAGGCACAGAGACACTGAGACACAGAGACACTGAGGCACTAAGGCACTGAGACACAGAGACACTGAGACTCTGAGACAAGGAGACACAGAGACACTGAGACACAGAGACATATAGACACTGAAACTCTGAGACACTGAGACACAGAGACACTGAGGCACTGAGACACGGAGACACTGAGACTCTGAGACACTGAGGCACAGTGACACTGAGTCACTGAGACACAGAGTCAGTGAGACTCTGAGACACTGAGACACTGAGGCACTGAGACACAGACACACTGAGACTCTGAGACACTGAGACACAGACTCACTGAGACTCTGAGGCACTGAGACACTGAGAGTCTGAGACACTGAGACAAAAAGACTTTGAGACACTGAGACACAGAGACACTGAGGCACAGAGACACTGAGACATTGAGACACAGAGACAAAGAGACACTGAGGCACAGAGACACAGAGACAGAGAGTCACTGAGGCACTGAGGGACTGAGACACAGAGACACTGAGGCACAGAGACACTGAGATACAAAGACATAGAGACACTGAGACTCTGGGACACTGAGACTGTAAGACACAGAGACACAGACTGACTGAGACTCTGAGGCACTGAGACACTGAGAGACTGAGACACTGAGACACAAAGACTTTGAGACACAGAGACGCAGAGACACTGAGGCACAGAGACACTGAGACACAGAGACAAAGAGACACTGAGGCAGAGAGACACAGAGACAGAGAGTCACTGAGGCAGAGAGACACTGAGATACAGAGACATAGAGACACTGAAACTCTGAGACACTGAGACACAGAGACACTGAGGCACTGAGACACAGAGACACTGAGACTCTGAGACAGTGAGACACTGAGGCACAGAGATACTGAGACACAGAGGCATAGAGATACAGAAACTCTGAGACACTGAGACACAGATACACTGAGGCACAGAGACACTGAGACACAGAGACACAGAGACGTGAAGAAACTGAGACTCTGGGACACTGAGACTCTAAGAGACAGAGACACAGACTCACTGAGACTCTGAGACACTGAGACATAAAGACTTTGAGAAACTGAGACACAGAGACACTGAGGCACAGAGACACTGAGACACAGAGACACTGAGACACAGAGACACTGAGACTCTGAGACTCTGAGACACTGAGACACAAAGACACAGAGACACTGAGACACAGAGACACTGAGGCGCAGAGACACTGAGACACAGAGAAACTGAGACACAGAGTCACTGAGGCACAGAAACACAGAGACACTGAGACACTGAGACACTGAGACACTGAGACACAGAGATAGAAAATCACTGAGACACTGAGACGCAGAGACACTGAGACACTGTGCCATTGAGGCACAGAGAAACTCAGACACAGAGACACTGATTCTCTGAGATGCTGATACACTGAGACACAGAGACACTGAGACACTGATGCACAGAGACACTGAAACTCTGAGATACTGAGACACTGAGGCACAGAGACACTGAGACACTGAGGCACAGAGACACTGAGACACAGAGGCATAGAGACACTGAAACTCTGAGATACTGAGACACTGAGGCACAGAGACAAAGAAACAAAGAGACACTGAGGCTCTGAGACGCTGAGACACAGAAACACTGAACCTCTCAGACACAGAGACACTGAGAGTCTGATAGACTGAGGCACAGAGACATTGAGACACTGAGAGTCTGATAGACTGAGGCACAGAGACACTGAGACACTGAGGCACCAAGACACAGAGAATCTAGACACTGCAACTCTGTGACAGAGGCACTGAGGCTCAGAGACACAGAGACACTGAGACACAGAGAAACTGAGACACAGAGACACTGAGACACTGAGACGCTGAGGCACACAGACACTGAAACACAGAGACACTGAGACTCTGAGACGCTGTGTCACTGAGACTCAGAGACACTGAGACTCTGAGACACTGAGGCACAGAGACACAGAGACACAGAGACAGTGAGGCTCTGAGACACTGAGGCACAGAGACACTGAGACACAGAGACACTGAGGCACTAAGGCACTGAGACACTGAGACACAGAGACACTGAGACTCTGAGACTCTGAGATACTGAGACACTGAGACACAGAGACAATGAGGCACAGAGACACTAAGAAAGAGAGACACTGAGGCACAGAGACACTGAGACACAGAGACACTGAGACACTGAGACCTACAGACACTGAAACTCTGGGACACTGAGACACAGATACACTGGGGCACAGAGACACTGAGACACAGAGACACTGAGGCACTGAGACACAGAGACACTGAGACACTGAGAAACTGAATCTCTGAGACACAGAGACACTGAGACACAGAGAAACAGAGGCTCTGAGACAATGAGACACTGAGACACAGAGACACTGAGACACTAAGACACTGAGACCCTGAGACACTGAGACACTGAGACAATGAGACAGTCAGACTCTGAGACACTGAGACTCTGAGACACTGAGTCACTGAGACACAGAGACAGTGATACTCTGAGACACAGCGACACTGAGGCACTGAGACTCAGAGACACTGAGACTCTGAGACACTGAGGCACAGAGACACTGAGACAAAGAGACATAGAGACACTGAAACTCTGAGACACTGAGACACAGATACACTGAGGCACAGAGACACTGAGACACAGAGACACTGAGGCACTAAGGCACTGAGACACAGAGACACTGAGACTCTGAGACAAGGAGACACAGAGACACTGAGACACAGAGACATAGAGACACTGAAACTCTGAGACACTGAGACACAGAGACACTGAGACTCTGAGACACTGAGAAACTGAGGCACAGAGACACTGAGACACAGAGATACAGAGACACTGAGGCACAGAGACAGCAAGACACATAGACACAGGGACACTAAGACTCTGTGACACTGAGACACAGAGAGACTGAGACTCTGAGACACTGAGACTCTGAGACTCTGAGACACTGAGACACTGAGACTCTGAGACACAGAGACACTGAGACTCTGAGATACTGAGACACGAGACTCTGAGACACAGAGACACTGAGGCACAGAGACACTGTGACACTGAGACTCTGAGACACAAAGACACAGAGACCCTAAGACACAGAGACACAGAGACACTGAGACACAGAAACACAGGGACACAGAGACACTGAGAGTCTGAGACACTGAGACACAGAGACACTGAGACACAGAGACACTGAGACTCTGAAACACTGAGACGCAGAGACACAGAGAAACTAAGACACAGAGACACTAAGACTCAGAGGCACAGAGACACAGAGACACTAAGACACAGAGACACTGAGACTCTGAGACACTGAGACACTGATACTCTGAGACACTGAGTCATTGAGACTCTGAGACACTGAGACACAGAGACACTAAGACACTGATACACTGAGACACTGAGACTCTGAGACACAGAGACACTAAGACACAGAGACACTGTGACACTGTGACTGTGAGATACAGAGACAAAGAGACACTGAGACACAGAGACACTGTGACACTGTGACTCTCACATACAGAGACACAGAGACACTGAGACACAGCGACACTGAGGCACAGAGACACTGAAACTCTGAGACACTGAGATACAGAGACACTGAGACACTGAGAAACTGAGGCACAGAGACACTGAGACACAGAGATACAGAGACACTGAGGCACAGAGACAGCAAGACACATAGACACAGGGACACTAAGACTCTGTGACACTGAGACACAGAGAGACTGAGACTCTGAGACACTGAGACTCTGAGACTCTGAGACACAGAGACACTGAGACTCTGAGACACTGAGACACTGAGACTCTGAGACACAGAGACACTGAGGCACAGAGACACTGTGACACTGAGACTCTGAGACACAAAGACACCGAGACCCTAAGACACAGAGACACAGAGACACTGAGACACAGAAACACAGGGTCAGAGAGACACTGAGATTCTGAGACACTGAGACACAGAGACACTGAGATACAGAGACACTGAGACACTGAGACTCTGAAACACTGAGACGCAGAGACACAGAGAAACTAAGACACAGAGACACTCAGACTCAGAGACACAGAGACACTGAGGCACTGTGACAATCCGACTCTGAGACACAGAGACACTGAGACACAGAGACACTAAGACACAGAGATACTGAGACTCTGAGACACTGAGACACTGATACTCTGAGACACTGAGACATTGAGACTCTGAGACACTGAGACACAGAGACACTAAGACACTGATACACTGAGACACTGAGACTCTGAGACACAGAGACACTAAGACACAGAGACACTGTGACACTGTGACTGTGAGATACAGAGACAAAGAGACACTGAGACACAGAGACACTGTGACACTGTGACTCTCACATACAGAGACACAGAGACACTGAGACACAGCGACACTGAGGCACAGAGACACTGAAACTCTGAGACACTGAGATACAGAGACACTGAGACACTGAGAAACTGAGGCACAGAGACACTGAGACACAGAGATACAGAGACACTGAGGCACAGAGACAGCAAGACACATAGACACAGGGACACTAAGACTCTGTGACACTGAGACACAGAGAGACTGAGACTCTGAGACACTGAGACTCTGAGACTCTGAGACACAGAGACACTGAGACTCTGAGACACTGAGACACTGAGACTCTGAGACACAGAGACACTGAGGCACAGAGACACTGTGACACTGAGACTCTGAGACACAAAGACACCGAGACCCTAAGACACAGAGACACAGAGACACTGAGACACAGAAACACAGGGTCAGAGAGACACTGAGATTCTGAGACACTGAGACACAGAGACACTGAGATACAGAGACACTGAGACACTGAGACTCTGAAACACTGAGACGCAGAGACACAGAGAAACTAAGACACAGAGACACTCAGACTCAGAGACACAGAGACACTGAGGCACTGTGACAATCCGACTCTGAGACACAGAGACACTGAGACACAGAGACACTAAGACACAGAGATACTGAGACTCTGAGACACTGAGACACTGATACTCTGAGACACTGAGACATTGAGACTCTGAGACACTGAGACACAGAGACACTAAGACACTGATACACTGAGACACTGAGACTCTGAGACACAGAGACACTAAGACACAGAGACACTGTGACACTGTGACTCTGAGATACAGAGACAAAGAGACACTGAGACACAGAGACACTGTGACACTGTGACTCTCACATACAGAGACACAGAGACACTGAGACACAGCGACACTGAGGCACAGAGACACTGAGACACTGAGACACAGAGAAACTAAGACACAGAGACACTGAGACATAGAGACACTGTAACACTGAGACTCTGAGACACTGAGACACTGATAATCAGAGACAATGAGACACAGAGACACAGAGACACAGACTCTGAGACTCTGAGACAGAGAAACACTGTGACACTGTGACACTGCACCACTGAGACATAGAGACACAGAGACACTGTGACTCAGAGACACAGAGACACTGAGAAAAAGAGTCAATGATACATAGAGATACTGAACCTCTGGGACACTGAGATACTGAGACACTGACACACAGAGAAACAGAGACACTAAGACACAGAGACACAGATACACTGAGACACTGAGACACAGAGACACTGAGACACTGATAATCTGAGATACTGAGACACTGAGGCACAGATAGATACTCTGAGACCGTGTCCCTCTGTCCATTAGGGGGATTGTCCAGGATAAACTGTCCCTCTATCCCATGATGTGTCCTTTATGGGGATTGTCCGGGATAAACTGTCCCTCTGTCCCATGCTGTGTCCTTTAAGGGGATTGTCCAGGATAAATTGTCCCTCTGTCCCATGGTGTGTCCTTTAGGGGGATTGTCCAGGATAAACTGTCCCTCTATCCCATGATGTGTCCTTTATGGGGATTGTCCGGGATAAACTGTACCTCTGTCCCATGCTGTGTCCTTTAAGGGGATTGTCCAGGATAAATTGTCCCTCTGTCCCATGGTGTGTCCTTTAGGGGGATTGTCCAGGATAAACTTTCCCTCTGTCCCATGGTGTGTCCTTTAGGGGGATTGTCCAGGATAAACTGTCCCTCTGTCCCATGATGTGTCCTTTAGGGGGATTGACCAGGATAAACTGTCCCTCTGTCCCATGATGTGTCCTTTAGAGGGATTGTCCAGGATAAACTGTTCCTCTGTCCCATGATGTGTCCTTTATGGGGATTGTCCGGGATAAACTGTTCCTCTGTCCCATGGTGTGTCCTTTAGGGGGATTGTCCAGGATAAACTTTCCCTCTGTCCCATGGTGTGTCCTTTAGGGGGATTGTCCAGGATAAACTGTCCCTCTGTCCCATGGTGTGTCCTTTAGGGGGATTGTCCAGGATAAACTGTTCCTCTGTCTCATGATGTGTCCTTTATGGGGATTGTCCGGGATAAACTGTTCCTCTGTCCCATGGTGTGTCCTTTAAGTGGATTGTCCGGGATAAACTATCCCTCTGTCCCATGGTGTGTCCTTTAGGGGGATTGTCCAGGATAAACTGTTCCTCTTTCCCATGATGTGTCCGTTAGGGGGATTGTCCGGGATAAACTATCCCTCTGTCCCATGGTGTGTCCTTTCGAGGGATTCTCCGGGATAAACTGTCCCTCTGTCCCATGATGTGTCATTTAGGGGGATTGTCCAGGATAAACAGTTCCTCTGTCCCATGGTGTGTCCTTTCGAGGGATTCTCCGGGATAAACTGTCCCTCTGTCCCATGGTGTGTCCTTTAGGGGGATTGTCCAGGTTAAACTGTGCCTCTGTCCCATGATGTGTCCTTTAGGGGGATTGTCCAGGATAAACTGTCCCTCTGTCCCATGATGTGTCCTTTAGGGGGATTGTCCAGGATAAACTTCCCTCTGTCCCATGGTGTGTCCTTTAAGGGAATTGTCCAGGATAAACTGTCCCTCTGTCCCATGGTGTGTCCTTTAGGAGGATTGTCCAGGATAAACTGTCCCTCTGTCCCATGGTGTGTCCTTTAGGGGGATTGTCCGGGATAAACTGTCCCTCTGTCCCATGATGTGTCCTTTAGGGGGATTGTCCAGGATAAACTGTCCCTCTGTCCCATGATGTGTCCTTTAGGGGGATTGTCCAGGATAAACTGTCCCTCTGTCCCATGGTGTGTCCTTTAGGGGGATTGTCCGGGAAAAACTGTTCCTCTGTCCCATGGTGTGTCCTTTAGGGGGATTGTCCAGGATAAACCTTGTGCATGAGATGCAAAAACCCAGCTTGCAGGTGCAGCAGGGGGTCAGGAAGGCGAATGGGATGCTGGCCTTCATAGCGAAGGGGATTGAATATAAAAGTAGGGAGGTCTTGCTGCAGCTGTATAGGGCATTGGTGAGACCGCAGCTGGAGTACTGTGTGCAGTTTTGGGCGCCGCACCTGCGCAAGGATATTTTGGCCTTGGAGGGAGTGCAGAGGAGGTTTACTAGGCTGATACCGGAGTTGAGGGGATTGAGCTATGAGGAGAGGCTGAATAAACTAGGCTTGTACTCGTTAGAGTTTAGAAGAATGAGGGGAGATCTCATTGAGACGTATAAGATGATGAATGGGATGGATAGGATAGAGGTGGAGAGACTGTTCCCGCTCAAAAAAGACAGTAGGACTAGGGGGCACAGCCTCAAGATAAAGGGGGGGGGCGGTTTAGAACAGAGTTGAGGAGGAACTTCTTCACTCAAAGGGTGGTGAATCTCTGGAATTCTCTGCCCGTTGAAGTGGTGGAGGCTGCCTCGCTAAATATTTTTAAGAAACGGGTTGATGGGTTTTTGATAAGAGAAGGGATTAAGGGTTATGGGGAGAGGGCGGGAAGGTGGAGCTGAGTCACGACAGATCAGCCATGATCTTATTGAATGGCGGGGCAGGCTCGAAGGGCCAGATGGCCTACTCCTGCTCCTATTTCTTATGTTCTTAGGTTCTTATGTTCTTATGTTCTTAAACTGACCCTCTCTCCCATGATGTGTCCTTTAGGGGGATTGTCCACGATAAAATGTTCCTCTGTCCCATGATGTGTCCTTTATGGGGATTGTCCGGGATAAACTGTCCCTCTGTCCCATGGTGTGTCCTTTAGGGGGATTGTCCGGGATAAACTGTTCCTCTGTCCCATGATGTGTCCTTTAGGGGGATTGTCCGGGATAAAATGTCCCTCTGTCCCATGGTGTGTCCTTTAGGGGGATTGTCCAGGATAAACTGCCCCTCTGTCCCATGGTGTGTCCTTTAGGGGGATTGTCCGGGATAAACTGTCCCTCTGTCCCATGGTGTGTCGTATAGGGGGATTGTCCGGATAAACTGTCCCTTTGTCCCATGATGTGTCCTTTAGGGTGATTGTCCGGGATAAAATGTCCCTCTGTCCCATGATGTGTCTTTTAGAGGGATTGAACGGGATAAACTGTCCCTCTGTCCCATGATGTGTCCTTTAGGGGGATTGTCCAGGATAAACTGTCCCTCTGTCCCATGATTTGTCATTAAGGGGGATTGTCCGGGATAAACTGTCCCTCTGTCCCATGGTGTGTCCTTTAGGGGGATTGTCCAGAATAAACTGTCCCTCTGTCCCATGGTGTGTCCTTTAGGGGGATTGTCCGGGATAAACTGTCCCTCTGTCCCATGGAGTGTCCTTTAGGGTGATTGTCCGGGATAAACTGTCCCTCTGTCCCATGATTTGTCATTAAGGGGGATTGTCCGGGATAAACTGTCCCTCTGTCCCATGGTGTGTCCTTTAGGGGGATTGTCCAGGATAAACTGTACCTCTGTCCCATGATTTGTCCTTTAGGGGGATTGTCCGGGATAAACTGCCCCTCTGTCCCATGGTGTGTCCTTTAGGGGGATTGTCCGGGAGAAACTGACCCTCTGTCCCATGGTGTGTCCTTTAGGGGGATTGTCCAGGTTAAACTGTCCCTCTATCCCATGATGTGTCCTTTAGGGGGATTGTCCAGGATAAACTGTCCCTCTGTCCCATGATGTGCCCTTTAGGGGGATTGTCCAGGATAAACTGTCCCTCTGACCCATGATGTGTCCTTTAGGAGGATTGTCCAGGATAAACTGTCCCTCTGTCCCATGATCTGCCCTTTAGGGGAATTTTCCAGGATAAACTGTCCCTCTGTCCCATGATGTGTCCTTTAGGGGGATTGTCCTGGATAAACTGACCCTCTGTCCCATTGTGTGTCCTTTAGGGGAATTGTCCAGGATAAACTGTCCCTCTGTCCAATGGTGTGTCCTTTAGGGGGATTGTCCGGGATAAACTGTCCCTCTGTCCCATGGTGTGTCCTTTAGGGGGATTGTCCAGGATAAACTGTCCCTCTGTCCAATGGTGTGTCCTTTAGGGGGATTGTCGAGGATAAACTGTTCCTCTGTCCCATGATACGTCCTTGAGGGAGATTGTCCTGGATAAACTGTCCCTCTGTCCCATTGTGTGTCCTTTAGGGGGATTGTCCAGGATAAACTGTCCCTCTGTCCAATTTTGTGTCCTTTAGGGGGATTGTCCAGGATAAACTGTCCCTCTGTCCCATGATGTGTCCTTTAGGGGGATTGTCCAGGATAAACTGTCCCTCTGTCCCATGATGTGTCCTTTAGGGGGATTGTCCAGGATAAACTTTCCCTCTGTCCCATGGTGTGTCCTTTAGGGGGATTGTCCAGGATAAACTGTCCCTCTGTCCCATGATATGTTCTTTAGGGGGATTGTCCAGGATAAACCGTCCCTCTGTCCCATGATGTGTCCTTTAGGGGGATTGTCCGGGATAAACTGTCCCTCTGTCCCATGATATGTCCTTTCGGGGGATTGTCCGGGATAAAATGTCCCTCTGTCCCATGCTGCGTCCTTTAGGGGGATTGTCCAGGATAAACTGTACCTCTGTCCCATGATGTGTCCTTTAGGGGGATTGTCCAGGATAAACTGTCCCTCTGTCCCATGGTGTGTCCTTTAGGGGGATTGTCCAGGATAAACTGTCCCTCTGTCCCATGGTGTGTCCTTTAGGGTGATTGTCCGGGTTAAACTGTCCCTCTGTCCCATGATGTGTCCTTTAGGAGGATTGTCCAGGATAAACTGTCCCTCTGTCCCATGGTTTGTCCTTTAGGGTGACTGTCCGGGATAAACTGTCCCTCTGTCCCATGGTGTGTCCTTTAGGAGGATTGTCCGGGATAAACTGTCTCTCTGTCCCATGGTGTGTCCTTTAGGGTGACTGTCCGGGATAAACTGTCCCTCTGTCCCATGATGTGTCCTTTAGGGGGATTGTCCGGGATAAACTGTCCCTCTGTCCCATGGTGTGTCCTTTAGGGGGATTGTCCAGGATAAACTGTCCCTCTGTCCCATGGTGTGTCCTTTAGGGGAATTGAAGGGGATAAACTGTCCCTCTGTCCCATGATGCGTCCTTTACGAGGATTGTCCAGGATAAACTGTCCCTGTGTCACATCGTGTGTCCTTTAGGGGGATTGTCCAGGATAAACTGTCCCTCTGTCCCATGGTGTGTCATTTAGGGGGATTGTCCAGGATAAACTGTCCCTCTGTCCCATGGTGTGTCCTTTAGGGGAATTGAACGGGAAAAAATGCCCTCTGTCCCATGATGTGTCCTTTAGGGGGATTGTCCAGGATAAACTGTCCCTCTGTCCCATGGTGTGTACTTTAGGGGGATTGTCCAGGATAAACTGTCCTTCTGTCCCATGGTGTGTCCTTTAGGGGAATTGAACGGGAAAAAATGTCCCTCTGTCCCATGGTGTGTCCTTTAGGGGGATTGTCCAGGATCAACTGTCCCTCTCTCCCATGATGTGTCCTTTAGGGGGATTGTCCGGTATTAACTGTCCCTCTGTCCCATGGTGTGTCCTTTATTGGGATTGTCCAGGATAAACTGTCCGTCTGTCCCATGATGTGTCCTTTAGGGGGATTATCCGGGATAAACTGTCCCTCTGTCCCATGGTGTGTCCTTTCGGGGGATTGTCCGGGATAAACTGTCCCTCTGTCCCATGATGTGTCCTTTAGGGCTATTATCCAGGATAAACTGTCCCTCTGTCCCATGATGTGTCCTTTAGGGGGATTGTCCAGGATAAACTGTCTCTCTGTCCCATGATGTGTCCTTTAGGAGGATTGTCCAGGATAAACTGTGCCTCTGTCCCATGATGTGTCCCTTAGGAGGATTGTCCAGGATAAACTGTCCCTCTGTCCCATGGTGTGTCCTTTAGGGGGATTGTCCAGGATAAACTGTGCCTCTGTCCCATGATGTGTCCTTTAGGAGGATTGTCCAGGATAAACTGTCCCTCTGTCCCATGGTGTGTCCTTTAGGGGGATTGTCCAGGATAAACTGTCCCTCTGTCCCATGATGTGTCCTTTAGGGGGATTGTCCAGGATAAACTGTCCCTCTGTCCCATGATGTGTCCTTTAGGGGGATTGTCCAGGATAAACTGTCCCTCTGTCCCATGATGTGTCCTTTAGGGGGATTGTCCAGGATAAACTGTCCCTCTGTCCCATGATGTGTCCTTTAGGAGGATTGTCCAGGATAAACTGTCCCTCTGTCCCATGATGTGTCCTTTAGGGGGATTGTCCAGGATAAACTGTCCCTCTGTCCCATGATGTGTCCTTTAGGTGGATTGTCCGGGATAAACTGTCCCTCTGTCCCATGGTGTGTCCTTTAGGGGGATTGTCCAGGATAAACTGTCCCTCTGTCCCATGGTGTGTCCTTTAGGGGGATTGTCCAGGATAAATTGTGCCTCTTTCCCATGGTGTGTACTTTAGGGGGATTGTCCAGGATAAACTGTCCCTCTGTCCCATGGTGTGTCCTTTAGGAGGATTGTCCAGGATAAACTGTCCCTCTGTCCCATGGTGTGTCCTTTAGGAGGATTGTCCGGGATAAACTGTACCTCTGTCCCATGGTGTGTCCTTTAGGGGGATTGTCCGGGAGAAAATGTCCCTCTGTCCCATGATGCGTCCTTTAGGAAGATTGTCCAGGATAAACTGTACCTCTGTCCCATTGTGTGTCCTTTAGGGGGATTGTCCAGGATAAACTGTCCCTCTGTCCCATGATCTGTCCTTTAGGGGAATTGTCCAGGATAAACTGTCCCTCTGTCCCATGGTGTGTCCTTTAGGGGAATTGTCCAGGATAAACTGTCCCTCTGTCCCATGGTGTGTCCTTTAGGGGGATTGTCCGGGATAAACTGTCCCTCTGTCCCATGATGTGTCCTTTAGGAGGATTGTCCAGGATAAACTGTCCCTCTGTCCCATGGTGTGTCCTTTAGGAGGATTGTCCAGGATAAACTGTCCCTCTGTCCCATGGTGTGTCCTTTAGGGGGAATGTCCGGGATAAACTATCCCTCTGTCCCATGGTGTGTCCTTTAGGGGGATTGTCCGGGATAAACTGACCCTCTGTCCCATGGTGTGTCCTTTAGGGGGATTGTCCAGGATAAACTGTCCCTCTATCCCATGATGTGTCCTTTAGGGGGATTGTCCAGGATAAACTGTCCCTCTGTCCCATGATGTGCCCTTTAGGGGGATTGTCCAGGATAAACTGTCCCTCTGACCCATGATGTGTCCTTTAGGAGGATTGTCCAGGATAAACTGTCCCTCTGTCCCATGATCTGCCCTTTAGGGGAATTTTCCAGGATAAACTGTCCCTCTGTCCCATGATGTGTCCTTTAGGGGAATTGTCCAGGATAAACTGTCCCACTGTCCCATGATGTGTCCTTTAGGGGAATTGAACGGGAAAAAATGTCCCTCTGTCCCATGGTGTGTCCTTTAGGGGAATTGTCCAGGATAAAGTGTCCCTCTGTCCCATGGTGTGTCCTTTAGGGGGATTGTCCAGGATAAACTGTCCCCCTGTCCCATGATGAGTCCTTTAGGGGAATTGTCCAGGATAAACTGTCCCTCTGTCCCATGATGTGTCCTTTAGGGGGATTGTCCAGGATAAACTGTCCCTCTGTCCCATGATGCGTCCTTTACGAGGATTGTCCAGGATAAACTGTCCCTGTGTCACATCGTGTGTCCTTTAGGGGGATTGTCCAGGATAAACTGTCCCTCTGTCCCATGGTGTGTCATTTAGGGGGATTGTCCGGGATAAACTGTCCCTCTGTCCCATGGTGTGTCCTTTAGGAGGATTGTCCAGGATAAACTGTCCCTCTGTCCCATGGTGTGTCCTTTAGGAGGATTGTCCGGGATAAACTGTACCTCTGTCCCATGGTGTGTCCTTTAGGGGGATTGTCCGGGAGAAAATGTCCCTCTGTCCCATGATGCGTCCTTTAGGAGGATTGTCCAGGATAAACTGTACCTCTGTCCCATTGTGTGTCCTTTAGGGGGATTGTCCAGGATAAACTGTCCCTCTGTCCCATGATCTGTCCTTTAGGGGAATTGTCCAGGATAAACTGTCCCTCTGTCCCATGGTGTGTCCTTTAGGGGAATTGTCCAGGATAAACTGTCCCTCTGTCCCATGGTGTGTCCTTTAGGGGGATTGTCCGGGATAAACTGTCCCTCTGTCCCATGGTGTGTCCTTTAGGGGGATTGTCCGGGATAAACTGTCCGTCTGTCCCATGATGTGTCCTTTAGGAGGATTGTCCAGGATAAACTGTCCCTCTGTCCCATGGTGTGTCCTTTAGGAGGATTGTCCAGGATAAACTGTCCCTCTGTCCCATGGTGTGTCCTTTAGGGGGAATGTCCGGGATAAACTATCCCTCTGTCCCATGGTGTATCCTTTAGGGAGATTGTCCAGGATAAACTGTCCCTCTGTCCCCTGGTGTATCCTTTAGGGAGATTGTCCAGGATAAACTGTCCCTCTGTCCCTTGGTTAGTCCTTTAGGGGGATTGTCCGGGAGAAAATGTCCCTCTGTCCCATCGTGTGTCCTTTAGGGGAATTGAACGGGAAAAAATGTCCCTCTGTCCCATGGTGTGTCCTTTAGGGGAATTGAAGGGGATAAACTGTCCCTCTGTCCCATGGTGTGTCCTTTAGGGGAATTGAAGGGGATAAACTGTCCCTCTGTCCCATGGTGTGTCCTTTAGGGGGATTGTCCAGTATAAACTGTCCCTCTGTCCCATGGTGTGCCCTTTAGGGGGATTGTCCAGGATAAACTGTCCCTCTGTCCCATGATGTGTCCTTTAGGGGGATTGTCCAGGATAAACTGCCCCTCTGTCCCATGGTGTGTCCTTTAGGGGGATTGTCCGGGAGAAACTGACCCTCTGTCCCATGGTGTGTCCTTTAGGGGGATTGTCCAGGATAAACTGTCCCTCTATCCCATGATGTGTCCTTTAGGGGGATTGTCCAGGATAAACTGTCCCTCTGTCCCATGATGTGCCCTTTAGGGTGATTGTCCAGGATAAACTGTCCCTCTGACCCATGATGTGTCCTTTAGGAGGATTGTCCAGGATAAACTGTCCCTCTGTCCCATGATCTGCCCTTTAGGGGAATTTTCCAGGATAAACTGTCCCTCTGTCCCATGATGTGTCCTTTAGGGGAATTGTCCAGGATAAACTGTCCCACTGTCCCATGATGTGTCCTTTAGGAAGATTGTCCGGGATAAACTGTCCCTCTGTCCCATGATATGTCCTTTAGGGGAATTGTCGAGGATAAACTGACCCTCTGTCCCATTGTGTGTCCTTTAGGGGAATTGTCCAGGATAAACTGTCCCTCTGTCCAATGGTGTGTCCTTTAGGGGGATTGTCCGGGATAAACTGTCCCTCTGTCCCATGGTGTGTCCTTTAGGGGGATTGTCCAGGATAAACTGTCCCTCTGTCCAATTTTGTGTCCTTTAGGGGGATTGTCCAGGATAAACTGTCCCTCTGTCCCATGATGTGTCCTTTAGGGGGATTGTCCAGGATAAACCGTCCCTCTGTCCCATGATGTGTCCTTTAGGGGGATTGTCCGGGATAAACTGTCCCTCTGTCCCATGATATGTCCTTTCGGGGGATTGTCCGGGATAAAATGTCCCTCTGTCCCATGCTGCGTCCTTTAGGGGGATTGTCCAGGATAAACTGTACCTCTGTCCCATGATGTGTCCTTTAGGGGGATTGTCCAGGATAAACTGTCCCTCTGTCCCATGGTGTGTCCTTTAGGGGGATTGTCCGGGATAAACTGTCCCTCTGACCCATGGTGTGTCCTTTAGGGGGATTGTCCATGATAAACTGTCCCTCTGTCCCATGGTGTGTCCTTTAGGGGGATTGTCCAGGATAAACTGTCCCTCTGTCCCATGGTGTGTCCTTTAGGGTGACTGTCCGGGATAAACTGTCCCTCTGTCCCATGGTGTGTCCTTTAGGAGGATTGTCCGGGATAAACTGTCTCTCTGTCCCATGGTGTGTCCTTTAGGGTGACTGTCCGGGATAAACTGTCCCTCTGTCCCATGATGTGTCCTTTAGGGGGATTGTCCGGGATAAACTGTCCCTCTGTCCCATGGTGTGTCCATTAGGGGGATTGTCCAGGATAAACTGTCCCTCTGTCCCATGGTGTGTCCTTTAGGGGAATTGAAGGGGATAAACTGTCCCTCTGTCCCATGATGCGTCCTTTACGAGGATTGTCCAGGATAAACTGTCCCTGTGTCACATCGTGTGTCCTTTAGGGGGATTGTCCAGGATAAACTGTCCCTCTGTCCCATGGTGTGTCATTTAGGGGGATTGTCCAGGATAAACTGTCCCTCTGTCCCATGGTGTGTCCTTTAGGGCAATTGAACGGGAAAAAATGCCCTCTGTCCCATGATGTGTCCTTTAGGGGGATTGTCCAGGATAAACTGTCCCTCTGTCCCATGGTGTTTACTTTAGGGGGATTGTCCAGGATAAACTGTCCTTCTGTCCCATGGTGTGTCCTTTAGGGGAATTGAACGGGAAAAAATGTCCCTCTGTCCCATGGTGTGTCCTTTAGGGGGATTGTCCAGGATAAACTGTCCCTCTCTCCCATGATGTGTCCTTTAGGGGGATTGTCCGGTATAAACTGTCCCTCTGTCCCATGGTGTGTCCTTTATTGGGATTGTCCAGGATAAACTGTCCCTCTGTCCCATGGTGTGTCCTTTCGGGGGATTGTCCGGGATAAACTGTCCCTCTGTCCCATGATGTGTCCTTTAGGGGGATTGTCCGGGATAAACTGTCCCTCTGTCCCATGGTGTGTCCTTTCGGGGGATTGTCCGGGATAAACTGTCCCTCTGTCCCATGATGTGTCCTTTAGGGGGATTATCCGGGATAAACTGTCCCTCTGTCCCATGGTGTGTCCTTTCGGGGGATTGTCCGGGATAAACTGTCCCTCTGTCCCATGATGTGTCCTTTAGGGGGATTGTCCAGGATAAACTGTCCCTCTGTCCCATGAAGTGTCCTTTAGGGGGATTGTCCAGGATAAACTGTCTCTCTGTCCCATGATGTGTCCTTTAGGAGGATTGTCCAGGATAAACTGTGCCTCTGTCCCATGATGTGTCCTTTAGGGGGATTGTCCAGGATAAACTGTCCCTCTGTCCCATGGTGTGTCCTTTAGGGGGATTGTCCAGGATAAACTGTGCCTCTGTTCCATGATGTGTCCTTTAGGAGGATTGTCCAGGATAAACTGTCCCTCTGTCCCATGGTGTGTCCATTAGGAGGATTGTCCAGGATAAACTGTCCCTCTGTCCCATGGTGTGTCCTTTAGGGGGATTGTCCGGGATAAACTGTCCCTCTGTCCCATGATGTGTCCTTTAGGGGGATTGTCCAGGATAAACTGTCCCTCTGTCCCATGATGTGTCCTTTAGGGGGATTGTCCAGGATAAACTGTCCCTCTGTCCCATGATGTGTCCTTTAGGGGGATTGTCCAGGATAAACTGTCCCTCTGTCCCATGATGTGTCCTTTAGGGGGATTGTCCGGGATAAACTATCCCTCTGTCCCATGATGTGTCCTTTAGGGGGATTGTCCAGGATAAACTGTCCCTCTGTCCCATGATGTGTCCTTTAGGGGGATTGTCCAGGATAAACTGTCCCTCTGTCCCATGATGTGTCCTTTAGGGGGATTGTCCGGGATAAACTGTCCCTCTGTCCCATGGTGTGTCCTTTAGGGGGATTGTCCAGGATAAACTGTCCCTCTGTCCCATGGTGTGTCCTTTAGGGGGATTGTCCAGGATAAATTGTGCCTCTTTCCCATGGTGTGTACTTTAGGGGGATTGTCCAGGATAAACTGTCCCTCTGTCCCATGGTGTGTCCTTTAGGAGGATTGTCCAGGATAAACTGTCCCTCTGTCCCATGGTGTGTCCTTTAGGGGGATTGTCCGGGAGAAAATGTCCCTCTGTCCCATGGTGTGTCCTTTAGGAGGATTGTCCAGGATAAACTGTACCTCTGTCCCATTGTGTGTCCTTTAGGGGGATTGTCCAGGATAAACTGTCCCTCTGTCCCATGATCTGTCCTTTAGGGGAATTGTCCAGGATAAACTGTCCCTCTGTCCCATGGTGTGTCCTTTAGGGGAATTGTCCAGGATAAACTGTCCCTCTGTCCCATGGTGTGTCCTTTAGGGGGATTGTCCGGGATAAACTGTCCCTCTGTCCCATGGTGTGTCCTTTAGGGGGATTGTCCGGGATAAACTGTCCGTCTGTCCCATGATGTGTCCTTTAGGAGGATTGTCCAGGATAAACTGTCCCTCTGTCCCATGGTGTGTCCTTTAGGAGGATTGTCCAGGATGAACTGTCCCTCTGTCCCATGGTGTGTCCTTTAGGGGGAATGTCCGGGATAAACTATCCCTCTGTCCCATGGTGTGTCCTTTAGGGGGATTGTCCGGGATAAACTGACCCTCTGTCCCATGGTGTGTCCTTTAGGGGGATTGTCCAGGATAAACTGTCCCTCTATCCCATGATGTGTCCTTTAGGGGGATTGTCCAGGATAAACTGTCCCTCTGTCCCATGATGTGCCCTTTAGGGGGATTGTCCAGGATAAACTGTCCCTCTGACCCATGATGTGTCCTTTAGGAGGATTGTCCAGGATAAACTGTCCCTCTGTCCCATGATCTGCCCTTTAGGGGAATTTTCCAGGATAAACTGTCCCTCTGTCCCATGATGTGTCCTTTAGGGGAATTGTCCAGGATAAACTGTCCCACTGTCCCATGATGTGTCCTTTAGGAAGATTGTCCGGGATAAACTGTCCCTCTGTCCCATGATGTGTCCTTTAGGGGGATTGTCCTGGATAAACTGACCCTCTGTCCCATTGTGTGTCCTTTAGGGGAATTGTCCAGGATAAACTGTCCCTCTGTCCAATGGTGTGTCCTTTAGGGGGATTGTCCGGGATAAACTGTCCCTCTGTCCCATGTTGTGTCCTTTAGGGGAATTGTCGAGGATAAACTGACCCTCTGTCCCATTGTGTGTCCTTTAGGGGAATTGTCCAGGATAAACTGTCCCTCTGTCGAATGATGTATCCTTTGGGGGGATTGTCCGGGATAAACTGTCCCTCTGTCCCATGGTGTGTCCTTTAGGGGGATTGTCCGAGATAAACTGTCCCTCTGTCCCATGGTGTGTCCTTTAGGGGGATTGTCCAGGATAAACTGTCCCTCTGTCCCATGGTGTGTCCTGTAGGGGGATTGTCCGGGATAAACTGTTCCTCTGTCCCATGATGTGTCCTTTAGGGGGATTGTCCAGGATAAACTGTCCCTCTGTCCCATGGTGTGTCCTGTAGGGGGATACTCCAGGATAAACTATCCGTCTGTCCCATGGTGTGTCCTTTAGGGGGATACTCCATGATAAACTGTCCCTCTTTCCCATGATGTGTCCTTTAGGGGGAATGTCCAGGATAAACTGTCCCTTTGTCCCATTGTGTGTCCTTTAGGGGGATTGTCCGGGATAAAAAGTTCCTCTGTCCCATGGTGTGTCCATTAGGAGGATTGTCCGGGATAAACTGTCCCTCTGTCCCATGGTGTGTCCTTTAGGGGGATTGTCCAGGATAAACTGTACCTCTGTCCCATGGTGTGTCCTTTAGGGGGATTGTCCGGGATAAAATGTCCCTCTGTCCCATGATGTGTCCTTTAGGGGGATTGTCCGGGATAAACAGTTCCTCTGTCCCATGGTGTGTCCATTAAGAGGATTGTCTGGGATAAACTGTCCCTCTGTCCCATGGTGTGTACTTTAGGGGGATTGTCCAGGATAAACTGTCCCTCTGTCCCATGGTGTGTCCTTTAGGGGGATTGTCCGGGATAAACTTTCCCTCTGTCCCATGATGTGTCCTTTAGGGGAAATGTCCAGGATAAACTGTCCCTCTGTCCCATGATGTGTCCTTTAGGGGTATTGTCCGGGATAAACTGTCCCTGTGTCCCATGATTTGTCATTTAGGGGGATTGTCCTGAATAAACTGTCCCTCTGTCCCATGATGTGTCCTTTAGGGGGATTGTCCGGGATAAACTGTCCCTCTGTCCCATGATGTGTCCTTTTGGGGGATTGTCCTGAATAAACTGTCCCTCTGTCCCATGGTGTGTCCTTTAGGAGGATTGTCCTCAATAAACTGTCCCTCTATCCCATGGTGTGTCCTGTAGGGGGATTGACCGGAATAAACGGTCCCTCTATCCCATGATGTGTCCTTTAGGGGGATTGTCCAGGATAAACTGTCCCTCTGTCCCATGATGTGTCCTTTCGGGGGATTGTCCAGGATAAACTGTCCCTCTGTCCCATGATGTGTCCTTTAGGGTGATTGTCCAGGATAAATTGTCCCTCTGCCCCATCATGTGTCCTTTAGGGGGATTGTCCAGGATAAACTGTCCCTCTGTCCCATGGTGTGTCCTTTAGGGGGATTGTCCAGGGTAAACTGTCCCTCTGTCCCATGGTGTGTCCTTTAGGGGGATTGTCCAGGATAAACTGTCCCTCTGTCCCATGCTGTGTCCTTTAGGGGGATTGTCCGGGATAAACTGTCCCTCTGTCCCATGATGTGTCCTTTAGGTGGATTGTCCGGGATAAACTGTCCCTCTGTCCCATGATGTGTCCTATAGGGGAATTGTCCAGGATAAACTGTCCCTCTGTCCCATGATCTGTCCTTTAGGGGGATTGTCCAGGATAAACTGTCCCTCTGTCCCATGGTGTATCCTTTAGGGGGAAAGTCCAGGATAAAATGTCCCTCTGTCCCATGGTGTGTACTTTAGGGGGATTGTCCAGGATAAACTGTCCCTCTGTCCCATGGTGTGTCTTTTAGGGGGATTGTCCAGGATAAACTGTCCCTCTGTCCCATGATGTGTCCTTTAGGGGGATTGTCCAGGATAAACTGTCCCTCTGTCCCATGATGTGTCCTTTAGGGGGATTGTCCAGGATAAACTGTCCCTCTGTCCCATGATGTGTCCTTTAGGGGGATTGTCCGGGATAATCTGTCCCTCTGTCCAATGATGTGTCCTTTAGGGGGATTGTCCAGGATAAACTGTCCCTCTGTCCCATGGTGTGTCCTTTAGGGGGATTGTCCAGGATAAACTGTCCCTCTGTCCCATGGTGTGTCCTTTAGGGGGATTGTCCAGGATAAACTGTCCCTCTTTCCCATGGTGTGTCCTTTAGGGGGATTGTCCGGTATTAACTGTCCCTCTGTCCCATGGTGTGTCTTTAGGGGGATACTCCATGATAAACTGTCCCTCTGTCCCATGATGTGTCCTTTAGGGGGATTGTCCGGGATAAAAAGTTCCTCTGTCCCATGGTGTGTCCTTTAGGGGGATTGTCCAGGATAAACTGTACCTCTGTCCCATGGTGTGTACTTTAGGGGGATTGTCCGGGATAAACATTTCCTCTGTCCCATGGTGTGTCCATTAGGAGGATTGTCCGGGATAAACTGTCCCTCTGTCCCATGATGTGTCCTTTAGGGGGATTGTCCAGGATAAACTGTCCCTCTGTCCCATGATGTGTCCTTTCGGGTTATTGTCCGGGATAAACTGTCCCTCTGTCCCATGATTTGTCATTTAGGGGGATTGTCAGGGATAAACTGTCCCTCTGTCCCATGGTGTGTCCTTTAGGGGATTGTCCAGGATAAACTGTCCCTCTGTCCCATGGTGTGTCCTTTAGGGGGATTGTCCAGGATAAACTGTCCCTCTGTCCCATGATTTGTAATTTAGGGGGATTGTCAGGGATAAACTGTCCCTCTGTCCCATGGTGTGTCCTTTAGGGGGATTGTCCAGGATAAACTGTCCCTCTGTCCCATGGTGTGTCCTTTAGGGGGATTGTCCGAGATAAACTGTCCCTCTGTCCCATGATTTGTCATTTAGGGGGATTGTCAGGGATAAAATGTCCCTCTGTCCCATGGTGTGTCCTTTAGGGTGATTGTCCAGGATAAAATGTCCCTCTGTCCCATGGTGTGTCCTTTAGGGGGATTGTCCAGGATAAACTGTCCCTCTGTCCCATGGTGTGTCCTTTAGGGGGATTGCCCAGGATAAACTGTCCCTCTGTCCCATGGTGTGTCCTTTAGGGGGATTGTCCAGGATAAACTGTCCCTCTGTCCCATGATGTGTCCTTTAGGGGGATTGTCCAGTATAAACTGTCCCTCTGACCCATGGTGTGTCCTTTAGGGGGATTGTCCAGTATAAACTGTCCCTCTGTCCCATAGTGTGTCCTTTAGGGGGATTGTCCAGGATAAACTGTCCCTCTGTCCCATGATGTGTCCTTTAGGGGGATTGTCCAGTATAAACTGTCCCTCTGTCCCATGATGTGTCCTTTAGGGGGATTGCCCAGGATAAACTGTCCCTCTGTCCCATGATGTGTCCTTTAGGGGGATTGTCCAGGATAAACTGTCCCTCTGTCCCATGATGTGTCCTTTAGGGGGATTGTCCAGTATAAACTGTCCCTCTGTGTCATGATGTGTCCTTTAGGGGGATTGCCCAGGATAAACTGTCCCTCTGTCCCATGGTGTGTCCTTTAGGGGGATTGTCCAGGATAAACTGTCCCTCTGTCCCATGATGTGTCCTTTAGGGGGATTGTCCAGTATAAACTGTCCCTCTGTCCCATGATGTGTCCTTTAGGGGGATTGCCCAGGATAAACTGTCCCTCTGTCCCATGGTGTGTCATTTAGGGGGATTGTCCCGGATAAAGTGTCCCTCTGTCCCATGATGTGTCCTTTAGGGGGATTGTCCAGTATAAACTTTCCCTCGGTCCCATGATGTGTCCTTTAGGGGGATTGTCCAGGATAAACTGTCCCTCTGTCCCATGGTGTGTCCTTCAGGGGGATTGGCCGGGCGGCACGTTAGCACAGTGGTGGGTAGCACGGTAGCACAGTGGTGGGCGGCACGGTAGCACAGTATGTTAGCACTGCTGCTTCACAGCTCCAGGGTCCTGGGTTCGATTCCCGGCTCGGGTCACTGTCTGTGTGGAGTTTGCACATTCTCCTCGTGTCTGCGTGGGTTTTCTCCGGGTGCTCCGGTTTCCTCCCACAGTCCAAAGATGTGCGGGTTAGGTTCATTGGCTATGCTAAAATTGCCCCTTAGTATCCTGGGATGTGTAGGTTAGAGGGATTAGCAGGTAAAGTGTAGGGATATGGGGATAGGGTCTGGGTGGGATTGTGTTCGGTGCAGACTCGATGGGCCGAAGGGCCTGTATCTGCACTATAGGGTTCTATGTAAAAGGTTCTATGTAAACTGTCCCTCTGTCCCATGGTGTGTCCTATAGGGGAATTGTCCAGGATAATCTGTCCCTCTGTCCCATGATGTGTCCTTTAGGGGGATTGTCCAGGATAAACTGTCCCTCTGTCCCATGATCTGTCCTTTAGGGGGATTGTCCGGGATAAACTGTCCCTCTGTCCCATGATGTGTCCTTTAGGGGGATTGTCCAGGATAAACTGTCCCTCTGTCCCATGATGTGTCCTTTAGGGGGATTGTCCAGGATAAACTGTCCCTCTGTCCCATGGTGTGTCCTTTAGGGGGATTGTCCTGAATAAACTGTCCCTCTGTCCCATGGTGTGTCCTTTAGGAGGATTGTCCTCAATAAACTGTCCCTCTATCCCATGGTGTGTCCTGTAGGGGGATTGACCGGAATAAACGGTCCCTCTATCCCATGATGTGTCCTTTAGGGGGATTGTCCAGGATAAACTGTCCCTCTGTCCCATGATGTGTCCTTTCGGGGGATTGTCCAGGATAAACTGTCCCTCTGTCCCATGATGTGTCCTTTAGGGTGATTGTCCAGGATAAATTGTCCCTCTGCCCCATCATGTGTCCTTTAGGGGGATTGTCCAGGATAAACTGTCCCTCTGTCCCATGGTGTGTCCTTTAGGGGGATTGTCCAGGGTAAACTGTCCCTCTGTCCCATGGTGTGTCCTTTAGGGGGATTGTCCAGGATAAACTGTCCCTCTGTCCCATGCTGTGTCCTTTAGGGGGATTGTCCGGGATAAACTGTCCCTCTGTCCCATGATGTGTCCTTTAGGTGGATTGTCCGGGATAAACTGTCCCTCTGTCCCATGATGTGTCCTATAGGGGAATTGTCCAGGATAAACTGTCCCTCTGTCCCATGATCTGTCCTTTAGGGGGATTGTCCAGGATAAACTGTCCCTCTGTCCCATGGTGTATCCTTTAGGGGGAAAGTCCAGGATAAAATGTCCCTCTGTCCCATGGTGTGTACTTTAGGGGGATTGTCCAGGATAAACTGTCCCTCTGTCCCATGGTGTGTCTTTTAGGGGGATTGTCCAGGATAAACTGTCCCTCTGTCCCATGATGTGTCCTTTAGGGGGATTGTCCAGGATAAACTGTCCCTCTGTCCCATGATGTGTCCTTTAGGGGGATTGTCCAGGATAAACTGTCCCTCTGTCCCATGATGTGTCCTTTAGGGGGATTGTCCGGGATAATCTGTCCCTCTGTCCAATGATGTGTCCTTTAGGGGGATTGTCCAGGATAAACTGTCCCTCTGTCCCATGGTGTGTCCTTTAGGGGGATTGTCCAGGATAAACTGTCCCTCTGTCCCATGGTGTGTCCTTTAGGGGGATTGTCCAGGATAAACTGTCCCTCTTTCCCATGGTGTGTCCTTTAGGGGGATTGTCCGGTATTAACTGTCCCTCTGTCCCATGGTGTGTCTTTAGGGGGATACTCCATGATAAACTGTCCCTCTGTCCCATGATGTGTCCTTTAGGGGGATTGTCCGGGATAAAAAGTTCCTCTGTCCCATGGTGTGTCCTTTAGGGGGATTGTCCAGGATAAACTGTACCTCTGTCCCATGGTGTGTACTTTAGGGGGATTGTCCGGGATAAACATTTCCTCTGTCCCATGGTGTGTCCATTAGGAGGATTGTCCGGGATAAACTGTCCCTCTGTCCCATGATGTGTCCTTTAGGGGGATTGTCCAGGATAAACTGTCCCTCTGTCCCATGATGTGTCCTTTCGGGTTATTGTCCGGGATAAACTGTCCCTCTGTCCCATGATTTGTCATTTAGGGGGATTGTCAGGGATAAACTGTCCCTCTGTCCCATGGTGTGTCCTTTAGGGGATTGTCCAGGATAAACTGTCCCTCTGTCCCATGGTGTGTCCTTTAGGGGGATTGTCCAGGATAAACTGTCCCTCTGTCCCATGATTTGTAATTTAGGGGGATTGTCAGGGATAAACTGTCCCTCTGTCCCATGGTGTGTCCTTTAGGGGGATTGTCCAGGATAAACTGTCCCTCTGTCCCATGGTGTGTCCTTTAGGGGGATTGTCCGAGATAAACTGTCCCTCTGTCCCATGATTTGTCATTTAGGGGGATTGTCAGGGATAAAATGTCCCTCTGTCCCATGGTCTGTCCTTTAGGGTGATTGTCCAGGATAAAATGTCCCTCTGTCCCATGGTGTGTCCTTTAGGGGGATTGTCCAGGATAAACTGTCCCTCTGTCCCATGGTGTGTCCTTTAGGGGGATTGCCCAGGATAAACTGTCCCTCTGTCCCATGGTGTGTCCTTTAGGGGGATTGTCCAGGATAAACTGTCCCTCTGTCCCATGATGTGTCCTTTAGGGGGATTGTCCAGTATAAACTGTCCCTCTGACCCATGGTGTGTCCTTTAGGGGGATTGTCCAGTATAAACTGTCCCTCTGTCCCATAGTGTGTCCTTTAGGGGGATTGTCCAGGATAAACTGTCCCTCTGTCCCATGATGTGTCCTTTAGGGGGATTGTCCAGTATAAACTGTCCCTCTGTCCCATGATGTGTCCCTTAGGGGGATTGCCCAGGATAAACTGTCCCTCTGTCCCATGATGTGTCCTTTAGGGGGATTGTCCAGGATAAACTGTCCCTCTGTCCCATGATGTGTCCTTTAGGGGGATTGTCCAGTATAAACTGTCCCTCTGTGTCATGATGTGTCCTTTAGGGGGATTGCCCAGGATAAACTGTCCCTCTGTCCCATGGTGTGTCCTTTAGGGGGATTGTCCAGGATAAACTGTCCCTCTGTCCCATGATGTGTCCTTTAGGGGGATTGTCCAGTATAAACTGTCCCTCTGTCCCATGATGTGTCCTTTAGGGGGATTGCCCAGGATAAACTGTCCCTCTGTCCCATGGTGTGTCATTTAGGGGGATTGTCCCGGATAAAGTGTCCCTCTGTCCCATGATGTGTCCTTTAGGGGGATTGTCCAGTATAAACTTTCCCTCGGTCCCATGATGTGTCCTTTAGGGGGATTGTCCAGGATAAACTGTCCCTCTGTCCCATGGTGTGTCCTTCAGGGGGATTGGCCGGGCGGCACGTTAGCACAGTGGTGGGTAGCACGGTAGCACAGTGGTGGGCGGCACGGTAGCACAGTATGTTAGCACTGCTGCTTCACAGCTCCAGGGTCCTGGGTTCGATTCCCGGCTCGGGTCACTGTCTGTGTGGAGTTTGCACATTCTCCTCGTGTCTGCGTGGGTTTTCTCCGGGTGCTCCGGTTTCCTCCCACAGTCCAAAGATGTGCGGGTTAGGTTCATTGGCTATGCTAAAATTGCCCCTTAGTATCCTGGGATGTGTAGGTTAGAGGGATTAGCAGGTAAAGTGTAGGGATATGGGGATAGGGTCTGGGTGGGATTGTGTTCGGTGCAGACTCGATGGGCCGAAGGGCCTGTTTCTGCACTATAGGGTTCTATGTAAAAGGTTCTATGTAAACTGTCCCTCTGTCCCATGGTGTGTCCTATAGGGGAATTGTCCAGGATAATCTGTCCCTCTGTCCCATGATGTGTCCTTTAGGGGGATTGTCCAGGATAAACTGTCCCTCTGTCCCATGATCTGTCCTTTAGGGGGATTGTCCGGGATAAACTGTCCCTCTGTCCCATGATGTGTCCTTTAGGGGGATTGTCCAGGATAAACTGTCCCTCTGTCCCATGATGTGTCCTTTAGGGGGATTGTCCAGGATAAACTGTCCCTCTGTCCCATGGTGTGTCCTTTAGGGGGATTGTCCAGGATCAACTGTCCCTCTGTCCCATGATGTGTCCTTTAGGGGGATTGTCCAGGATAAACTGTCCCTCTGTCCCATGGTGTGTCCTTTAGGGGGATTGTCCAGGATAAACTGTCCCTCTGTCCCATGATGTGTCCTTTAGGGGGATTGTCCAGGATAAACTGTCCCTCTGTCCCATGATGTGTCCTTTAGGGGGATTGTCCGGGATAAACTGTCCCTCTGTCCCATGATGTGTCCTTTAGGGGGATTGTCCAGGATAAACTGTCCCTCTGTCCCATGGTGTGTCCTTTAGGGGGATTGTCCAGGATAAACTGTCCCTCTGTCCCATGGTGTGTCCTTTAGGGGGATTGTCCAGGATAAACTGTACCTCTGTCCCATGGTGTGTCCTTTAGGAGGATTGTCCGGGATAAAATGTCCCTCTGTCCCATGGTGTGTACTTTAGGGGGATTGTCTGGGATAAACTGTCCCTCTGTCCTATGGTGTGTCCTTTAGGGGGATACTCCATGATAAACTTTCCCTCTTTCCCATGGTGTGTCCTTTAGGGGGATTGTCCGGTATAAACTGTCCCTCTGTCCTATGGTGTGTCCTTTAGGGGGATACTCCATGATAAACTGTCCCTCTGTCCCATGATGTGTCCTTTAGGGGGATTGTCCGGGATAAAAAGTTCCTCTGTCCCATGGTGTGTCCTTTAGGGGGATTGTCCGAGATAAACTGTCCCTCTGTCCCATGGTGTGTCCTTTAGGGGGATTGTCCAGGATAAACTGTACCTCTGTCCCATGGTGTGTCCTTTAGGAGGATTGTCCGGGATAAAATGTCCCTCTGTCCCATGGTGTGTACTTTAGGGGGATTGTCTGGGATAAACTGTCCCTCTGTCCCATGGTGTGTCCTTTAGGGGGATTGTCCGGGATAAACTGTCCCTCTGTCCCATGCTGTGTCCTTTAGGGGGATTGTCCGGGATAAACTGTCCCTCTGTCCCATGATGTGTCCTTTAGGTGGATTGTCCGGGATAAACTGTCCCTCTGTCCAATGATGTGTCCTATAGGGGAATTGTCCAGGATAAACTGTCCCTCTGTCCCATGATGTGTCCTATAGGGGAATTGTCCAGGATAAACTGTCCCTCTGTCCCATGATGTGTCCTATAGGGGGATTGTCCAGGATAAACTGTCCCTCTGTCCCATGGTGTGTCCATTAGGGGGAAAGTCCAGGATAAACTGTCCCTCTGTCCCACGGTGTGTACTTTAGGGGGATTGTCCAGGATAAACTGTCCCTCTGTCCCATGGTGTGTCCTTTAAGGGGATTGTCCAGGATAAACTATCCGTCTGTCCCATGGTGTGTCCTTTAGGGGGATTGTCCGGTATAAACTGTCCCTCTGTCCCATGGTGTGTCCTTTAGGGGGATACTCCATGATAAACTGTCCCTCTGTCCCATGATGTGTCCTTTAGGGGGATTGTCCGGCATAAAAAGTTCCTCTGTCCCATGGTGTGTACTTTAGGGGGATTGTCCGGGATAAAGAGTTCCTCTGTCCCATGGTGTGTCCTTTAGGGGGATTGTCCGAGATAAACTGTCCCTCTGTCCCATGGTGTGTCCTTTAGGGGGATTGTCCGAGATAAACTGTCCCTCTGTCCCATGGTGTGTCCTTTAGGGGGATTGTCCAGGATAAACTGTACCTCTGTCCCATGGTGTGTCCTTTAGGGAGATTGTCCAGGATAAACTGTCCCTCTGTCCCATGGTGTGTCCTTTAGGGGGATTGCCCAGGATAAACTGTCCCTCTGTCCCATGGTGTGTCCTTTAGGGGGATTGTCCAGGATAAACTGTCCCTCTGTCCCATGGTGTGTCCTTTAGGGGGATTGCCCAGGATAAACTGTCCCTCTGTCCCATGGTGTGTCCTTCAGGGGGATTGTCCAGGATAAACTGTCCCTCTGTCCCATGATGTGTCCTTTAGGGGAATTGTCCCGGATAAACTGTCCCTCTGCCCCATGGTGTGTCCTGCAGGGGGATTGTCCAGGATAAACTGTCCCTCTGTCCCATGATGTGTCCTTTAGGGGGATTGTCCAGGATAAACTGTCCCTCTGTCCCATGATGTGTCCTTTAGGAGGATTGTCCTGAATAAACTGTCCCTCTGTCCCATGGTGTGTCCTGTATGGGGTTTGACCGGAATAAACGGTCCCTCTATCCCATGATGTGTCCTTTAGGGGGATTGTCCAGGATAAACTGTCCCTCTGTCCCATGATCTGTCCTTTCGGGGGATTGTCCAGGATATACTGTCCCTCTGTCCCATGGTGTGTCCTTTAGGGGGATTGTCCAGGATAAATTGTCCCTCTGCCCCATCATGTGTCCTTTAGGGGGATTGTCCAGGATAAACTGTCCCTCTGTCCCATGGTGTGTCCTTTAGTGGGATTGTCCAGGATAATCTGTCCCTCTGTCCCATGCTGTGTCCTTTCGGGAGATTGTCCGGGATAAACTGTCCCTCTGTCCCATGGTGTGTCCTTTAGGTGGATTGTCCGGGATAAACTGTCCCTCTGTCCCATGATGTGTCCTTTAGGTGGATTGTCCGGGATAAACTGTCCCTCTGTCCCATGATGTGTCCTTTAGGTGGATTGTCCGGGATAAACTGTCCCTCTGTCCCATGATGTGTCCTTTAGGGGGATTGTCCAGGATAAACTGTCCCTCTGTCCCATGGTGTGTACTTTAGGGGGATTGTCCAGGATAAACTGTCCCTCTGTCCCATGGTGTGTACTTTAGAGGGATTGTCCAGGATAAACTGACCCTCTGTCCCATGGTGTGTCCTTTAGGGGGATTGTCCAGGATAAACTGTCCCTCTGTCCCATGATGTGTCCTTTAGGGGGATTGTCCGAGATAAACTGTCCCTCTGTCCCATGGTGTGTCCTTTAGTGGGATTGTCCGGGATAAACTGTCCCTCTGTCCCATGATGTGTCCTTTAGGGGGATTGTCCAGGATAAACTGTCCCTCTGTCCCATGATGTGTCCTTTTGGGGGATTGTCCAGGATAAACTGTCCCTCTGTCCCATGGTGTGTCCTTTAGGGGGATTGTCCAGGATAAACTGTCCCTCTGTCCCATGGTGTGTCCATTTGGGGGATTGTCCAGGATAAACTGTCCCTCTGTCCCATGATGTGTCCTTTAGGGGGATTGTCCGGGATAAACTGTCCCTCTGTCCCATGATATGTCTTTTAGGGGGATTGTCCGAGATAAACTGTCCCTCTGACACACGGACCGAGGGAGACACAGGGACCGAGAAAGAGGCACAGTGACCGAGAGAGAGGCACAGGGACCGAGAGAGAGACAGGGTCCGAGAAAGAGACACAGGGACCGAGAGAAAGAGACACAGGGACCGAGAGAGAGACAGGGACCGAGAGAGAGAGACAGGGACCGAGTGAGAGACACAGGGACCGAGAGAGACACAGGGACCGAGAGGGACACTGTGACTGAGAGAGTCACAGGGAGAAAGTGAGACACAGGGACTGAGATAGACGCAGAGAGCAAGAGAGAGAGACAGGGACTGAGTGAGAGAGACAGGCACCGAGAGAGACACAGGGACCGAGAGAGAGACACAGGTACCGAGAGAGAGACAGGGACCGAGCGAGAGAGACAGGGACCGAGAGAGAGACACAGGGACCGTGAGAGACACCGGAACCGAGAGAGACACAGGGACCGAGAGCGAGACACAGTGACCGAGAGAGAGAAACAGGAACCGAGAGAGACACAGGGACAAAGTGAGACATAGGGACCGAGAGAGACGCAGAGAGCAAGAGAGAGAGACAGGGACTGAGAGAGAGACACAGGGACCGAGTGAGACACAGGGACCGAGAGAGAGACACAGGGACCGAGTGAGACACAGGGACTGAGAGAGAGACAGGGACCGAGAGAGAGACTCAGAGACTGAGAGAGAGACAGGGACTGAGAGAGTCACAGGGACCGAGTAAGACACAGGGACCGAGAGAGACACAGGGACCGAGAGAGAGACACATGGACTGAGAGAGACACAGGGACCAAGAGAGACACAGAGAGCAAGAGAGAGAGACAGCGACCGAGAGAGACACAGGGACCGAGAGAGAGACACAGGGACTGAGAGAGAGACACAGGGACCGAGAGAGACACAGGGAACGAGTGAGAGACACAGGGACCGAGAGAGAGACACAGGGACTGAGAGAGAGACAGGGACCGAGAGAGAGACACAGGGATGGAGAGAGAGACACAGGGACCGAGAGAGAGACACAGGGACCGAGAGAAAGACACAGGGACCGAGAGCGAGACACAGGGACCGAGAGAGACACAGGGAGCAAGGGAGAGACACAGGGACCGAGAGAGACACAGGGACCGAGAGAGACACAGGGACCGAGAGAGAGACACAGGGACCGAGAGAGAGACACAGGGATGGAGAGAGAGACACAGGGACCGAGAGAGACTCAGGGACTGAGAGAGAAACAGGGTCCGAGTGAGTGACACAGGGACAGAGAGAGAGACACAGGGATCGAGAGTGAGACACAGGGCCCGAGAGAGACACCAGGACCGAGAGAGAGAGACACAGGGACTTAGAGAGACACGGGGACCAAGATAGAGACACAGAGTCTTAGAGAGAGGCACAGGGACCGAGAGGGAGACAGGGACCGAGTGAGACACAGGGACTGAGAAAGTGACAGGGACCGTGAGAGAGACAGGGACAGAGACAGACACATGGGTGAGAGAGAGACATAGAGACCGAGAGAGAGACACAGGGACCGAGAAACACACAGGGGCCGAGTGACACACAGGGACCGAGAGAGACACATGGACCGAGCGAGACACAGGAACCGAGACAGAGACAGGTACCGAGTGAGAAATACAGGGACCGAGTGAGACACAGTGACCAAGAGAGAGACAGAGGGACCAACAGAGACACAGGGACCGAGAGAGAGACACAGGGACCGACAGAGAGACACAGGGACCGAGAGAGAGACAGGGACCGAGTGAGACACAGGGACCCAGAGAGAGACACAGGGACCGAGAGAGACATCGGGACGGAGAGAGACAAAGGGGTGAGAGAGAGACAAAGGGACCGAGTGAGACACAGGGACCGAGAGAGAGACACAGGGATGGAGAGAGAGACACAAGGACCGAGAGAGACACAGTGACGAGAGAGAGAAACAGGGATCGAATGAGTGACACAGGGACCGAGAGAGAGTCACAGGGATCGAGAGTGAGACACAGGGACCGAGAGAGAGACAGGGACCGAGAGAGACACAGGGACTGAGAGAGACACAGGGACCAAGAGAGAGACACAGGGACCGAGAGAGACACCGGGACTAGAGAGACACAGGGACCGAGAGAGAGACAGGGACCGAGAGAGAGACACAGGGACCGAGAGAAAGACACAGGGACCGAGAGCGAGACACAGGACCGAGAGAGACACAGGGAGCAAGGGAGAGACACAGGGACCGAGAGAGAGACACAGGGACCAAGAAAGAGACACAGGGACTGAGAGAGAGACAGGGACCGAGAGAGACACAGAGAGTAAGATAGAGAGACAGGGACCGAGAGAGACACCGGGACCGAAAGAGACACAGGGACCGAGAGAGAGACAGGGACCGAGAGAGAGACATAGGGACCGAGAGAGAGACACAGGGACCGAGAGCGAGACACAGTGACCGAGACAGAGACAGGGACAAAGTGAGACACAGGGACCGAGAGAGACGCAGAGAGCAAGAGAGAGAGAGACAGGGACCGAGAAAGAGACACAGGGACCGAGAGAGACATCGGAACCGAGAGAGACACAGGGACCGCGAGAGAGACACAGGGACCGAGTGAGAGACAGGGACCGAGAGAGACACAGGGACCGAGAAAGACACAGGGGCCGAGTGACACACAGGGACAGAGAGAGACACATGGACCGAGGGAGACACAGGGAACCGAGACAGAGACAGGTACCGAGTGAGAAATACAGGGACCGAGTGAGACACAGTGACCAAGAGAAAGACACAGGGACCAAGAGAGACATAGTGACCGAGAGAGAGAGACAGGGACCGAGAGAGAGACAGAGGGACCGACAGAGAGACACAGTGACCAAGAGAGAGACACAGGGACCGAGAGAGAGACAGGGACCGAGTGAGACACAGGGACCCAGAGAGAGACACAGGGACCGAGAGAGAGACACAGGGACCGAGAGAGACATCGGGACAGAGAGAGACACAGGGATGAGAGAGAGACAAAGGGACCGAGAGAGACACAGGGACCGAGTGAGACACAGGGTCTTAGAGAGACACAGGGTCCGAGAGAGAGACACAGGGATGGAGAGAGAGACAAAGGGACTGAGAGAGAAACAGGGACCGAGTGAGTGACACAGGGACCGAAACAGAGACACAGGGACCGAGAGTGAGACACAGGGACCGAGAGAGACACAGGGACTGAGAGAGACTCAGGGACTGAGAGAGAGACACAGGGTCTTACAGAGAGGCACAGGGACCGAGAGGGAGACAGGGACCGAGTGAGACACAGGGACTGAGAGAGTGACAGGGACCGCGAGAGAGACAGGACCGAGAGAGACACCGGGACAGAGAGAGACATGGGGTGAGAGAGAGACACAGGGACTGAGGGAGAGACAGGGACCGAGAGAGACACAGGGACGGAGAGAGAGACAGTTACCGAGAGAGAGACATAGGGACCGAGAGAGAGACACAGGGACCGAGAGCGAGACACAGTGACCGAGAGAGAGACAGGGACCGAGAGAGACTCAGAGAGTGAGAGAGAGACAGGGACTGAGAGAGTCACAGGAACCGAGTAAGACACAGGGACCGAGAGAGACACAGGGACCGAGAGAGAGACACAGGGACCGAGAGAGACACCGGGACCGAGAGAGTCACAGGGACCGAGAGAGAGACAGGGACCGAGAGAGAGACTCAGAGACTGAGAGAGAGACAGGACTGAGAGAGTCACAGGGACGGAGTAAGACACAGGGACCGAGAGAGACACAGGGACCGAGAGAGAGACACAGGGACTGAGAGAGAGACAGAGACCGGGAGAGACACAGAGAGCAAGAGAGAGAGACAGCGACCGAGAGAGACACAGGGACCGAGAGAGAGACACAGGACTGAGAGAGACCCAGGGAACGAGTGAGAGACACAGGGACCGAGAGAGAGACACAGGGACTGAGAGAGAGACAGGGACCGAGAGAGACACAGGGACCGAGAGAGAGACACAGGGACCGAGAAAGAGACACAGGGACTGAGAGAGAGACAGGGACAGAGAGAGACACAGGGACCAAGAAAGACACAGGGGCCGAGTGACACACAGGGACCGAGAGAGACACATGGACCGAGAGAGAGAGACAGGGACCGAGTGAGAGACACAGGGACCGAGAGAGACACAGGGACCGAGAGAGACACAGGGACCGAGAGGGAGACATAGGGACCAAGAGAGACATGGTGAACGAGAGAGAGAGACAGGGACCGAGAAAGAGACACAGGGACCGACAGAGAGACACAGTGACCAAGAGAGAGACACAGGGACCGAGAGAGAGACAGGGACCGAGTGAGACACAGGGACCCAGAGAGAGACACAGGGACTGAGAGAGAGACACAGGGACCGAGAGAGACATCGGGACGGAGAGAGACACAGGGTCTCAGAGAGACACAGGGACCGAGAGAGATACAGGGACCGAGAGAGAGACAGGAACCGAGAGAGAGACTCAGAGACTGAGAGAGAGACAGGGACTGAGAGAGTCACAGGGACAGAGTAAGACACAGGGACCGAGAGAGACACAGGGACCGAGAGAGAGAGACAGGGACTGAGAGAGACACAGGGAACGAGTGAGAGACACAGGGACCGAGAGAGAGACACAGGGACTGAGAGAGAGACATGGACCGAGAGAGACACAGGGACCGAGAGAGAGACACAGGGACCGAGAAAGAGACACAGGGACTGAGAGAGAGACACAGGGACTGAGAAAGACACAGTGGCCGAGTGACACACAGGGACCGAGAGAGACACATAGACCGAGAGAGAGAGACAGGGACCGAGTGAGAGACACAGGGACCGAGAGAGACACAGGGACTGAGAGAGAAACAGGGACCGAATGAGTGACACAGGGACCGAGAGAGAGACACAGGGACCGAGAGTGAGACACAGGGACCGAGAGAGACACAGGGACTGAGAGAGACACAGGGACCAAGAGAGAGACACAGGGACCGAGAGAGACACCGGGACCTAGAGAGAAACAGGGACCGAGAGAGAGACAAGGACCGAGAGAGAGACACAGGGACCGAGAGAAAGACACAGGGAGCAAGGGAGAGACACAGGGACCGAGAGAGACACAGGGACCGAGAGAGAGACACAGGGACCGAGAGAAAGACACAGGGACCGAGAGCGAGACACAGGGACCGAGAGAGACACAGGGAGCAAGGGAGAGACACAGGGACCGAGAGACACACAGGGACCGAGAGAGAGACAGGGACCGAGAGAGAGACTCAGAGACTGAGAGAGAGACAGGGACTTAGAGAGTCACAGGGACCGAGTAAGACACAGGGACCGAGAGAGACACAGGGACCGAGAGAGAGACACAGGGACTGAGAGAGAGACAGGGACCGAGAGAGACACAGAGAGCAAGAGAGAGAGACAGCGACCGAGAGAGACACAGGGACCGAGAGAGAGACACAGGGACTGAGAGAGACACAGGGAACGAGTGAGAGACACAGGGACCGAGAGAGAGACACAGGGACTGAGAGAGAGACAGTGACCGAGAGAGACACAGGGACCGAGAGAGAGACACAGAGACCGAGAAAGAGACACAGGGACTGAGAGAGAGACAGGGACTGAGAGAGTCACAGGAACCGAGTAAGACACAGGGACCGAGAGAGACACAGGGACCGAGAGAGAGACACAGGGACCGAGAGAGACACCGGGACCGAGAGAGACACAGGGACCGAGAGAGAGACAGGGACCGAGAGAGAGACTCAGAGACTGAGAGAGAGACAGGGACTGAGAGAGTCACAGGGACGGAGTAAGATACAGGGACCGAGAGAGACACAGGGACCGAGAGAGAGACACAGGGACTGAGAGAGAGACAGGGACCGGGAGAGACACAGAGAGCAAGAGAGAGAGACAGCGACCGAGAGAGACACAGGGACCGAGAGAGAGACACAGGGACTGAGAGAGACCCAGGGAACGAGTGAGAGACACAGGGACCGAGAGAGAGACACAGGGACTGAGAGAGAGACAGGGACCGAGAGAGACACAGGGACCGAGAGAGAGACACAGGGACCGAGAAAGAGACACAGGGACTGAGAGAGAGACAGGGACAGAGAGAGACACAGGAACCAAGAAAGACACAGGGGCCGAGTGACACACAGGGCCCGAGAGAGACACATGGACCGAGAGAGAGAGACAGGGACCGAGTGAGAGACACAGGGACCGAGAGAGACACAGGGACCGAGACAGACACAGGGACCGAGAGGGAGTCATAGGGACCAAGAGAGACATGGTGAACGAGAGAGAGAGACAGGGACCGAGAAAGAGACACAGGGACCGACAGAGAGACACAGTGACCAAGAGAGAGACACAGGGACCGAGAGAGAGACAGGGACCGAGTGAGACACAGGGACCCAGAGAGAGACACAGGGACCGAGAGAGAGACACAGGGACCGAGAGAGACATCGGGACGGAGAGAGACACAGGGTCTCAGAGAGACACAGGGACCGAGAGAGATACAGGGACCGAGAGAGAGACAGGGACCGAGAGAGTGACTCAGAGACTGAGAGAGAGACAGGGACTGAGAGAGTCACAGGGACAGAGTAAGACACAGGGACCGAGAGAGACACAGGGACCGAGAGAGAGAGACAGGGACTGAGAGAGACACAGGGAATCGAGTGAGAGACACAGGGACCGAGAGAGAGACACAGGGACTGAGAGAGAGACAGGGACCGAGAGAGACACAGGGACCGAGAGAGAGACACAGGGACCGAGAAAGAGACAGTGACCGAGAGAGACACAGGGACCGAGAGAGAGACACAGAGACCGAGAAAGAGACACAGGGACTGAGAGAGAGACAGGGACAGAGAGAGACACAGGGACCGAGAAAGACACAGGGGCCGAGTGACACACAGGGACCGAGAGAGACACATGGACCGAGAGAGAGAGACAGGGACCGAGTGAGAGACACAGGGACTGAGAGAGACACAGGGACCGAGAGAGACACAGGGACCGAGAGGGAGACATAGGGACCAAGAGAGACATAGTGAACAAGAGAGAGACACAGGGACCGACAGAGAGACACAGTGACCAAGAGAGAGACACAGGGACCGAGAGAGAGACAGGGACCGAGTGAGACACAGGGACCCAGAGAGAGACACAGGGACCGAGAGAGACATCGGGACGGAGAGAGACACAGGGGTGAGAGAGAGACAAAGTGACCGAGAGAGACACAGGGACCGAGTGAGACTCAGGGTCTTAGAGAGACACAGGGACCGAGAGAGAGACACAGGGATGGAGAGAGAGACACAAGGACCGAGAGAGACACAGGGACTGAGAGAGAAACAGGGACCGAGAGAGACACAGGGACCGAGAGAGAGACACAGGGACCGAGAAAGAGACACAGGGACTGAGAGAGAGACACAGGGACTGAGAAAGACACAGTGGCCGAGTGACACACAGGGACCGAGAGAGACACATAGACCGAGAGAGAGAGACAGGGACCGAGTGAGAGACACAGGGACCGAGAGAGACACAGGGACTGAGAGAGAAACAGGGACCGAATGAGTGACACAGGGACCGAGAGAGAGACACAGGGACCGAGAGTGAGACACAGGGACCGAGAGAGACACAGGGACTGAGAGAGACACAGGGACCAAGAGAGAGACACAGGGACCGAGAGAGACACCGGGACCTAGAGAGAAACAGGGACCGAGAGAGAGACAAGGACCGAGAGAGAGACACAGGGACCGAGAGAAAGACACAGGGAGCAAGGGAGAGACACAGGGACCGAGAGAGACACAGGGACCGAGAGAGAGACACAGGGACCGAGAGAAAGACACAGGGACCGAGAGCGAGACACAGGGACCGAGAGAGACACAGGGAGCAAGGGAGAGACACAGGGACCGAGAGACACACAGGGACCGAGAGAGAGACAGGGACCGAGAGAGAGACTCAGAGACTGAGAGAGAGACAGGGACTTAGAGAGTCACAGGGACCGAGTAAGACACAGGGACCGAGAGAGACACAGGGACCGAGAGAGAGACACAGGGACTGAGAGAGAGACAGGGACCGAGAGAGACACAGAGAGCAAGAGAGAGAGACAGCGACCGAGAGAGACACAGGGACCGAGAGAGAGACACAGGGACTGAGAGAGACACAGGGAACGAGTGAGAGACACAGGGACCGAGAGAGAGACACAGGGACTGAGAGAGAGACAGTGACCGAGAGAGACACAGGGACCGAGAGAGAGACACAGAGACCGAGAAAGAGACACAGGGACTGAGAGAGAGACAGGGACTGAGAGAGTCACAGGAACCGAGTAAGACACAGGGACCGAGAGAGACACAGGGACCGAGAGAGAGACACAGGGACCGAGAGAGACACCGGGACCGAGAGAGACACAGGGACCGAGAGAGAGACAGGGACCGAGAGAGAGACTCAGAGACTGAGAGAGAGACAGGGACTGAGAGAGTCACAGGGACGGAGTAAGATACAGGGACCGAGAGAGACACAGGGACTGAGAGAGAGACACAGGGACTGAGAGAGAGACAGGGACCGGGAGAGACACAGAGAGCAAGAGAGAGAGACAGCGACCGAGAGAGACACAGGGACCGAGAGAGAGACACAGGGACTGAGAGAGACCCAGGGAACGAGTGAGAGACACAGGGACCGAGAGAGAGACACAGGGACTGAGAGAGAGACAGGGACCGAGAGAGACACAGGGACCGAGAGAGAGACACAGGGACCGAGAAAGAGACACAGGGACTGAGAGAGAGACAGGGACAGAGAGAGACACAGGAACCAAGAAAGACACAGGGGCCGAGTGACACACAGGGACCGAGAGAGACACATGGACCGAGAGAGAGAGACAGGGACCGAGTGAGAGACACAGGGACCGAGAGAGACACAGGGACCGAGACAGACACAGGGACCGAGAGGGAGACATAGGGACCAAGAGAGACATGGTGAACGAGAGAGAGAGACAGGGACCGAGAAAGAGACACAGGGACCGACAGAGAGACACAGTGACCAAGAGAGAGACACAGGGACCGAGAGAGAGACAGGGACCGAGTGAGACACAGGGACCCAGAGAGAGACACAGGGACCGAGAGAGAGACACAGGGACCGAGAGAGACATCGGGACGGAGAGAGACACAGGGTCTCAGAGAGACACAGGGACCGAGAGAGATACAGGGACCGAGAGAGAGACAGGGACCGAGAGAGAGACTCAGAGACTGAGAGAGAGACAGGGACTGAGAGAGTCACAGGGACAGAGTAAGACACAGGGACCGAGAGAGACACAGGGACCGAGAGAGAGAGACAGGGACTGAGAGAGACACAGGGAATCGAGTGAGAGACACAGGGACCGAGAGAGAGACACAGGGACTGAGAGAGAGACAGGGACCGAGAGAGACACAGGGACCGAGAGAGAGACACAGGGACCGAGAAAGAGACACAGGGACTGAGAGAGAGAGACACAGGGACTGAGAAAGACACAGTGGCCGAGTGACACACAGGGACCGAGAGAGACACATGGACCGAGAGAGAGAGACAGGGACCGAGTGAGAGACACAGGGACCGTGAGAGACACAGGGACCGAGAGAGAGACACAGCGATGGAGGGAGAGACACAGGGACCGAGAGAGACACAGGGACTGAGAGAGAAACAGGGACCGAATGAGTGACACAGGGACCGAGAGAGAGACACAGGGACCGAGAGTGAGACACAGGGACCGAGAGAGACACAGGGACTGAGAGAGACACAAGGACCAAGAGAGAGACACAGGGACCGAGAGAGACACCGGGACCTAGAGAGAAACAGGGACCGAGAGAGAGACACAGGGAGCAAGGGAGAGACACAAGGACCGAGAGAGACACAGGGACCGAGAGAGAGACACAGGGACCGAGAGAAAGACCCTGGGACCGAGAGCGAGACACAGGGACCGAGAGAGACACAGGGAGCAAGGGAGAGACACAGGGACCGAGAGACACACAGGGACCGAGAGAGAGACAGGAACCGAGAGAGAGACTCAGAGACTGAGAGAGAGACAGGGACTTAGAGAGTCACAGGGACCGAGTAAGACACAGGGACCGAGAGAGACACAGGGTCCGAGAGAGAGACACAGGGACTGAGAGAGACACAGAGAGCAAGAGAGAGAGACAGCGACCGAGAGAGACACAGGGACCGAGAGAGAGACACAGGGACTGAGAGAGACACAGGGAACGAGTGAGAGACACAGGGACCGAGAGAGAGACACAGGGACTGAGAGAGAGACAGTGACCGAGAGAGACACAGGGACCGAGAGAGAGACACAGAGACCGAGAAAGAGACACAGGGACCGAGAGAGAGACAGGGACCGAGTGAGACACAGGGACCCAGAGAGAGACACAGGGACCGAGAGAGACATCGGGACGGAGAGAGACACAGGGGTGAGAGAGAGACAAAGTGACCGAGAGAGACACAGGGACCGAGTGAGACTCAGGGTCTTAGAGAGACACAGGGACCGAGAGAGAGACACAGGGATGGAGAGAGAGACACAAGGACCGAGAGAGACACAGGGACTGAGAGAGAAACAGGGACCGAATGAGTGACACAGGGACCGAGAGAGAGACACAGGGACCGAGAGTGAGACACAGGGACCGAGAGAGACACAGGGACTGAGAGAGACACAGGGACCGAGAGAGACACCGGGACCTAGAGAGACACAGGGACCGAGAGAGAGACAGGGACCGAGAGAGAGACACAGGGACCGAGAGAAAGACACAGGGACCGAGAGCGAGACACAGGGACCGAGAGAGACACAGGGAGCAAGGGAGAGACACAGGGACCAAGGGAGAGACACAGGGACCGAGAGAGAGACACAGGGACTGAGAAAGATACAGGGACCGAGAGAGACACAGGGACCGAAAGAGACACAGGGACCGAAAGAGACACAGGGACCGAGAGAGAGACAAGGACCGAGAGAGAGACGTAGGGACCGAGAGAGAGACATAGGGACCGAGAGCGAGACACAGGGACCGCGAGAGAGACACAGGGACCGAGAGAGACACCGGGACCGAGAGAGACACAGGGACCGAGAGAGAGACAGGGACCGAGAGAGAGACTCAGAGACTGAGAGAGAGACAGGGACTGAGAGAGTCACAGGGACCGAGTAAGACACAGGGACCGAGAGAGAGACACAGGGATGGAGAGAGAGACACAGGGACCGAGAGAGACACAGGGACCGAGAGAGAGACACAGCGATGGAGGGAGAGACACAGGGACCGAGAGAGACACAGGGACTGAGGGAGAAACAGGGACCGAGTGAGTGACAAGGGACCGAGAGGGAGACACAGGGACCGAGAGTGAGACACAGGGACCGAGAGAGACACAGGGACTGAGAGAGACACAGGGACCAAGAGAGAGACACAGGGTCTTAGAGAAAGGCACAGGGACCGAGAGGGAGACAGGGACCGAGTGAGACACAGGGACTGAGAGAGTGACAGGGAACGTGAGAGAGACAGGGACCGAGAGAGACACCGGGACAGAGAGAGACATGGGGTGAGAGAGAGACACAGGGACTGAAAGAGAGACAGAGGCCGAGAGAGACACAGATAGTAAGATAGAGAGACAGGGACCGAGAGAGACAGCGGGACCGAGAGAGTCACAGGGACCGAGAGAGAGACAGGGACCGAGAGAGAGACATAGGGACCGAGAGAGAGACACAGGAACAGAGAGCGAGACACAGTGACCGAGAGAAAGACACAGGGACCGAGAGAGACACAGGGACCGAGAGAGACACAGGGACCGAGAGAGAGACAGGGACCGAGAGAGAGATTCAGAGACTGAGAGAGAGAGACAGGGACTGAGAGAGTCACAGGAACCGAGTAAGACACAGGGACCGAGAGAGACACAGGGACCGAGAGAGACACAGGGACCGAGAGAGAGACACAGGGAACGAGAGAGACACAGCGTCCGAGAGAGACACAGGGACCGAGAGAGACACAGGGACCGAGAGAGAGACACAGGGAACGAGAGAGAGACACAGGGACCGAGAGAGACACAGGGAACGAGAGAGAGACACAGGGACCGAGAGAGAGACACAGGGACTGAGAGAGAGACACAGGGACTGAGAAAGAGACACAGGGACCGAGAGAGACACAGGGACCGAGAGAGAGAGACAGGGAACGAGAGAGAGACACAGGGACCGAGAGAGAGACACAGGGACCGAGAGAGACACAGGGACCGAGAGAGAGACACAGGGAACGAGAGAGAGACACAGGGACCGAGAGAGAGACACAGGGACCGAGAGAGACACAGGGACCGAGAGAGACAGACACAGGGACCTAGAGAGAGACACAGGGACCGAGAGAGAGACACAGGTACCGAGTGAGAAATAGGGACCGAGAGAGTCACAGGGATTGAGCGAGTCACAGGGACCGAGAGAGAGACACAGGGACCAAGAGAGAGACACAGGGACCGAGACAGAGACAGGTACCGAGTGAGAAATACAGGGACCGAGTGAGACACAGGGACCACGAGAGAGACAGAGGAACCAAGAGAGACACCGTGACCGAGAGTGAGAGACAGGGACCGAGAGAGAGAGACACAGGGACCGACAGAGAGACACAGTGACCAAGAGAGAGACACAGAGACAGAGAGAGAGACAGGAACCGAGTGAGACACAGGGACCCAGAGAGAGACACAGGGACCGAGAGAGAGACACAGGGACCGAGAGAGACATCGGGACCGAGAGAGACACAGGGGTGAGAGAGAGACACAGGGACCGAGAGAGACACAGGGACCGAGTGAGACACAGCGACCGAGAGAGACACAGGGACCGAGAGAGAGACACAGGGACCGAGAGAGAGACACAGGGATGGAGAGAGAGACACAGGGACCGAGAGAGACACAGGGACTGAGAGAGAAACAGGGTCCGAGTGAGTGACACAGGGACAGAGAGAGAGACACAGGGACCGAGAGTGAGACACAGGGACCGAGAGAGACACCAGGACCGAGAGAGAGAGACACAGGGACTTAGAGAGACACGGGGACCAAGATAGAGACACAGAGTCTTAGAGAGAGGCACAGGGACCGAGAGGGAGACAGGGACCGAGTGAGACACAGGGACTGAGAAAGTGACAGGGACCGTGAGAGAGACAGGGACAGAGACAGACACATGGGTGAGAGAGAGAGACACAGAGACCGAGGGAGAGACACAGGGACCGAGAGAGACACAGGGACCGAGAGAGAGACACAGGGACCGAGTGAGACACAGGGACCGAGAGAGAGACACAGGGATTGAGCGAGTCACAGGGACCGAGAGAGACACAGCGACCGAGAGAGACACACGGACCGAGAGAGACACAGGGGTGAGAGAGAGACACAGGGACCGAGAGAGAGACACAGGGACCGAGTGAGACACAGGGACCGAGAGAGAGACACAGGGATTGAGCGAGTCACAGGGACCGAGAGAGACACAGGGACCGAGAGAGAGACACAGGGACCGAGAGAGAGACACAGGGACCGAGAGAGAGACACAGGGATTGAGCGAGTCACAGGGACCGAGAGAGAGACACAGGGACCGAGAGAGAGACACAGGTACCGAGAGAGACACAGGGACCGAGAGAGTCACAGGGACCAAGAGAGACACAGGGACCGAGAGAGAGTCACAGGGACTGAGAGACACAGGGACTGAGCGAGTCACAGGGACCGAGAGAGAAACACAGGTACCAAGGGGGACACAGGGACTGAGAGAGACACAAGGTCCGAGAGAGAGACACAGGCACCGAGAGAGAGACACAGACCGAGAGAGAGACACAGGGACTGACAGAGAGACACAGGGACCAAGAGAGTCACAGGAACCGAGAGAGAGACACAGGGACCGAGAGAGAGACACCGGGACAGAGAGAGAGACAGGGACCGAGTGAGACACAGGAACTGAGAGAGAGACTCAGGGACAACAGAGAGACACAGGGTCTTAGAGAGTGGCACAGGGACCGAGAGAGAGACAGGGACCGAGTGAGACACAGGGACTGAGAGAGGCACAGTGACCGAGAGAGACACAGGGACCGAGAGAGAGACACAGGGACCGAGAGAGACACCGGGACCGAGAGAGACACAGGGGTGTGAGAGAGAGACACAGGGACCGAGAGAGACATAGGGACCGAGTGAGACACAGTGACCGAGAGAGACACAGGGACCGACAGAGAGACATCGGGACGGAGAGAGACACAGGGGTGAGAGAGAGACAAAGGGACCGAGAGAGACACAGGGACCGAGTGAGACTCAGGGTCTTAGAGAGACACAGGGACCGAGAGAGACACAGGGATCGAGAGAGACATCGGGACGGAGAGAGACACAGGGGTGAGAGAGAGACAAAGGGACCGAGAGAGACACAGGGACCGAGTGAGACTCAGGGTCTTAGAGAGACACAGGGACCGAGAGAGAGACCCAGGGATGGAGAGAGAGACACAGCGATGGAGGGAGAGACACAGGGACCGAGAGAGACACAGGGACCGAGAGAGACACAGGGACTGAGAGAGAAACAGGGACTGAGAGAGAAACAGGGACCGAATGAGTGACACAGGGACCGAGAGAGAGACACAGGGACCGAGAGTGAGACACAGGGACTGAGAGAGAGACAGGGACCGAGAGTGAGACACAGGGACCGAGAGAGACACCGGGACCTAGAGAGACACAGGGACCGAGAGAGAGACAGGGACCGAGAGGGAGTCACAGGGACCGAGAGAAAGACACAGGGACCGACAGCGAGACACAGGGACCGAGAGAGACACAGGGAGCAAGGGAGAGACACAGGGACCGAGAGAGAGACACAGGGTCCGTGAAAGAGACACAGGGACTGAGAATGAGACAGGGACTGAGAGAGACACAGAGATTAAGATAGAGAGACAGTGACCGAGAGAGACACCGGGACTGAAAGAGACACAGGGACCGAGAGAGAGACAGGGACCGAGAGAGAGACAGGGACAAAGTGAGACACAGGGACCGAGAGATACGCAGAGAGCAAGAGAGAGAGAGACAGGGACCGAGAAAGAGACACAGGGACCGAGAGAGACACCGGAACCGAGAGAGACACAGGGACCGCGAGAGAGACACAGGGACCGAGAGAGACACCGGGACCGAGAGAGACACAGGGACCGAGAGAGAGACAGGGACCGAGAGAGAGACTCAGAGACTGAGAGAGAGACAGGGACTGAGAGAGTCACAGGGACCGAGTAAGACACAGGGACCGAGAGAGACACAGGGACCGAGAGAGAGACACAGGGAATGAGAGAGAGACAGGGACCGAGAGAGACACAGAGACCGAGAAAGACACAGGGGCCGAGTGACACACAGGGACCGAGAGTGACACATGGACCGAGCGAGACACAGGGACCGAGACAGAGTCAGGTACCGAGTGAGAAATACAGGGACCAAGAGAGAGACACAGGGACCAAGAGAGACATAGTGACCGAGAGAGAGAGACAGGGACCGAGAGAGAGACAGAGGGACCGAGTGAGAGACAGGGACCGAGTGAGACACAGGGTCTTAGAGAGACACAGGGACCGAGAGAGAGACACAGGGATGGAGAGAGAGACAGGGACCGAGTGAGACACAGGGTCTTAGAGAGACACCGGGACCGAGAGAGAGACACAGGGATGGAGAGAGAGACACAGGGACCGAGAGAGAGACACAGGGACCGAGAGAAAGACACAGGGACCGAGAGCGAGACACAGGGACCGAGAGAGACACAGGGAGCAAGGGAGAGACACAGGGACCGAGAGAGACACAGGGACCGAGAGAGAGACAGGGACCGAGAGAGAGACTCAGAGACTGAGAGAGAGACAGGGACTTAGAGAGTCACAGGGACCGAGTAAGACACAGGGACCGAGAGAGACACAGGGACCGAGAGAGAGACACAGGGACTGAGAGAGAGACAGGGACCGAGAGAGACACAGAGAGCAAGAGAGAGAGACAGCGACCGAGAGAGACACAGGGACCGAGAGAGAGACACAGGGACTGAGAGAGACACAGGGAACGAGTGAGAGACACAGGGACCGAGAGAGAGACACAGGGACTGAGAGAGAGACAGTGACCAAGAGAGACACAGGGACCGAGAGAGAGACACAGAGACCGAGAAAGAGACACAGGGACTGAGAGAGAGACAGGGACAGAGAGAGACACAGGGACCGAGAAAGACACAGGGGCCGAGTGACACACAGGGACCGAGAGAGACACATGGACCGAGAGAGAGAGACAGGGACCGAGTGAGAGACACAGGGACTGAGAGAGACACAGGGACCGAGAGAGACACAGGGAACGAGAGGGAGACATAGGGACCAAGAGAGACATAGTGAACAAGAGAGAGAGACAGGGACCGAGAGAGAGACACAGGGACCGACAGAGAGACACAGTGACCAAGAGAGAGACACAGGGACCGAGAGAGAGACAGGGACCGAGAGAGACACAGGGACTGAGAGAGACACAGGGACCAAGAGAGAGACACAGGATCTTAGAGAAAGGCACAGGGACCGAGAGGGAGACAGGGACCGAGTGAGACACAGGGACTGAGAAAGTGACAGGGACCGTGAGAGAGACAGGGACAGAGACAGACACATGGGTGAGAGAGAGAGACACAGAGACCGAGGGAGAGACACAGGGACCGAGAGAGACACAGGGACCGAGAGAGAGACACAGGGACCGAGTGAGACACAGGGACCGAGAGAGAGACACAGGGATTGAGCGAGTCACAGGGACCGAGAGAGACACAGCGACCGAGAGAGACACACGGACCGAGAGAGACACAGGGGTGAGAGAGAGACACAGGGACCGAGAGAGAGACACAGGGACCGAGTGAGACACAGGGACCGAGAGAGAGACACAGGGATTGAGCGAGTCACAGGGACCGAGAGAGACACAGGGACCGAGAGAGAGACACAGGGACCGAGAGAGAGACACAGGGACCGAGAGAGAGACACAGGGATTGAGCGAGTCACAGGGACCGAGAGAGAGACACAGGGACCGAGAGAGAGACACAGGTACCGAGAGAGACACAGGGACCGAGAGAGTCACAGGGACCAAGAGAGACACAGGGACCGAGAGAGAGTCACAGGGACTGAGAGACACAGGGACTGAGCGAGTCACAGGGACCGAGAGAGAAACACAGGTACCAAGGGGGACACAGGGACTGAGAGAGACACAAGGTCCGAGAGAGAGACACAGGCACCGAGAGAGAGACACAGACCGAGAGAGAGACACAGGGACTGACAGAGAGACACAGGGACCAAGAGAGTCACAGGAACCGAGAGAGAGACACAGGGACCGAGAGAGAGACACCGGGACAGAGAGAGAGACAGGGACCGAGTGAGACACAGGAACTGAGAGAGAGACTCAGGGACAACAGAGAGACACAGGGTCTTAGAGAGTGGCACAGGGACCGAGAGAGAGACAGGGACCGAGTGAGACACAGGGACTGAGAGAGGCACAGTGACCGAGAGAGACACAGGGACCGAGAGAGAGACACAGGGACCGAGAGAGACACCGGGACCGAGAGAGACACAGGGGTGTGAGAGAGAGACACAGGGACCGAGAGAGACATAGGGACCGAGTGAGACACAGTGACCGAGAGAGACACAGGGACCGACAGAGAGACATCGGGACGGAGAGAGACACAGGGGTGAGAGAGAGACAAAGGGACCGAGAGAGACACAGGGACCGAGTGAGACTCAGGGTCTTAGAGAGACACAGGGACCGAGAGAGAGACACAGGGACTGAGAGAGACACAGGGAACGAGTGAGAGACACAGGGACCGAGAGAGAGACACAGGGACTGAGAGAGAGACAGTGACCAAGAGAGACACAGGGACCGAGAGAGAGACACAGAGACCGAGAAAGAGACACAGGGACTGAGAGAGAGACAGGGACAGAGAGAGACACAGGGACCGAGAAAGACACAGGGGCCGAGTGACACACAGGGACCGAGAGAGACACATGGACCGAGAGAGAGAGACAGGGACCGAGTGAGAGACACAGGGACTGAGAGAGACACAGGGACCGAGAGAGACACAGGGAACGAGAGGGAGACATAGGGACCAAGAGAGACATAGTGAACAAGAGAGAGAGACAGGGACCGAGAGAGAGACACAGGGACCGACAGAGAGACACAGTGACCAAGAGAGAGACACAGGGACCGAGAGAGAGACAGGGACCGAGAGAGACACAGGGACTGAGAGAGACACAGGGACCAAGAGAGAGACACAGGATCTTAGAGAAAGGCACAGGGACCGAGAGGGAGACAGGGACCGAGTGAGACACAGGGACTGAGAGAGTGACAGGGAACGTGAGAGAGACAGGGACCGAGAGAGACACCGGGACAGAGAGAGACATGGGGTGAGAGAGAGACACAGGGACTGAGAGAGAGACAGAGGCCGAGAGAGACACAGATAGTAAGATAGAGAGACAGGGACCGAGAGAGACAGCGGGACCGAGAGAGTCACAGGGACCGAGAGAGAGACAGGGACCGAGAGAGAGACATAGGGACCGAGAGAGAGACACAGGAACAGAGAGCGAGACACAGTGACCGAGAGAAAGACACAGGGACCGAGAGAGACACAGGGACCGAGAGAGACACAGGGACCGAGAGAGAGACAGGGACCGAGAGAGAGATTCAGAGACTGAGAGAGAGAGACAGGGACTGAGAGAGTCACAGGAACCGAGTAAGACACAGGGACCGAGAGACACAGGGACCGAGAGAGACACACAGGGACCGAGAGAGACACAGGGACCGAGAGAGAGACACAGGGAACGAGAGAGAGACACAGGGACCGAGAGAGACACAGGGAACGAGAGAGAGACACAGGGACCGAGAGAGAGACACAGGAACTGAGAGAGAGACAGGGACCGAGAGAGACACAGGGACCGAGAGAGAGAGACACAGGGACCTAGAGAGAGACACAGGGACCGAGAGAGAGACACAGGTACCGAGTGAGAAATAGGGACCGAGAGAGTCACAGGGATTGAGCGAGTCACAGGGACCGAGAGAGAGACACAGGGACCAAGAGAGAGACACAGGGACCGAGAGAGTCACAGGGATTGAGCAAGACACAGGGACCGAGACAGAGACAGGTACCGAGTGAGAAATACAGGGACCGAGTGAGACACAGGGACCACGAGAGACACAGAGGAACCAAGAGAGACACCGTGACCGAGAGTGAGAGACAGGGACCGAGAGAGAGAGATACAGGGACCGACAGAGAGACACAGTGACCAAGAGAGAGACACAGAGACAGAGAGAGAGACAGGGACCGAGTGAGACACAGGGACCCAGAGAGAGACACAGGGACCGAGAGAGAGACACAGGGACCGAGAGAGACATCGGGACCGAGAGAGACACAGGGGTGAGAGAGAGACACAGGGACCGAGAGAGACACAGGGACCGAGTGAGACACAGCGACCGAGAGAGACACAGGGACCGAGAGAGAGACACAGGGACCGAGAGAGAGACACAGGGATGGAGAGAGAGACACAGGGACCGAGAGAGACACAGGGACTGAGAGAGAAACAGGGTCCGAGTGAGTGACACAGGGACAGAGAGAGAGACACAGGGACCGAGAGTGAGACACAGGGACCGAGAGAGACACCAGGACCGAGAGAGAGAGACACAGGGACTTAGAGAGACACGGGGACCAAGATAGAGACACAGAGTCTTAGAGAGAGGCACAGGGACCGAGAGGGAGACAGGGACCGAGTGAGACACAGGGACTGAGAAAGTGACAGGGACCGTGAGAGAGACAGGGACAGAGACAGACACATGGGTGAGAGAGAGACACAGAGACCGAGAGAGAGACACAGGGACCGAGAGAGACACAGGGACCGAGAGAGAGACACAGGGACCGAGTGAGACACAGGGACCGAGAGAGAGACACAGGGATTGAGCGAGTCACAGGGACCGAGAGAGACACAGCGACCGAGAGAGACACACGGACCGAGAGAGACACAGGGGTGAGAGAGAGACACAGGGACCGAGAGAGAGACACAGGGACCGAGTGAGACACAGGGACCGAGAGAGAGACACAGGGATTGAGCGAGTCACAGGGACCGAGAGAGACACAGGGACCGAGAGAGAGACACAGGGACCGAGAGAGAGACACAGGGACCGAGAGAGAGACACAGGGATTGAGCGAGTCACAGGGACCGAGAGAGAGACACAGGGACCGAGAGAGAGACACAGGTACCGAGAGAGACACAGGGACCGAGAGAGTCACAGGGACCAAGAGAGACACAGGGACCGAGAGAGAGTCACAGGGACTGAGAGACACAGGGACTGAGCGAGTCACAGGGACAGAGAGAGAAACACAGGTACCAAGGGGGACACAGGGACTGAGAGAGACACAAGGTCCGAGAGAGATACACAGGCACCGAGAGAGAGACACAGACCGAGAGAGAGACACAGGGACTGACAGAGAGACACAGGGACCAAGAGAGTCACAGGAACCGAGAGAGAGACACAGGGACCGAGAGAGAGACACCGGGACAGAGAGAGAGACAGGGACCGAGTGAGACACAGGAACTGAGAGAGAGACTCAGGGACAACAGAGAGACACAGGGTCTTAGAGAGTGGCACAGGGACCGAGAGAGAGACAGGGACCGAGTGAGACACAGGGACTGAGAGAGGCACAGTGACCGAGAGAGACACAGGGACCGAGAGAGAGACACAGGGACCGAGAGAGACACCGGGACCGAGAGAGACACAGGGGTGTGAAAGAGAGACACAGGGACCGAGAGAGACACAGGGACCGAGTGAGACACAGTGACCGAGAGAGACACAGGGACCGACAGAGAGACATCGGGACGGAGAGAGACACAGGGGTGAGAGAGAGACAAAGGGACCGAGAGAGACACAGGGACCGAGTGAGACTCAGGGTCTTAGAGAGACACAGGGACCGAGAGAGACACAGGGATCGAGAGAGACATCGGGACGGAGAGAGACACAGGGACCGAGAGAGACTCAGGGTCTTAGAGAGACACAGGGACCGAGAGAGAGACCCAGGGATGGAGAGAGAGACACAGCGATGGAGGGAGAGACACAGGGACCGAGAGAGACACAGGGACCGAGAGAGACACAGGGACTGAGAGAGAAACAGGGACTGAGAGAGAAACAGGGACCGAATGAGTGACACAGGGACCGAGAGAGAGACACAGGGACCGAGAGTGAGACACAGGGACTGAGAGAGAGACAGGGACCGAGAGTGAGACACAGGGACCGAGAGAGACACCGGGACCTAGAGAGAGAGACAGGGACCGAGAGAGAGAGACACAGGGACCGACAGAGAGACACAGTGACCAAGAGAGAGACTCAGAGACAGAGAGAGAGACAGGGACCGAGTGAGACACAGGGACCCAGAGAGAGACACAGGGACCGAGAGAGAGACACAGGGACCGAGAGAGACATCGGGACCGAGAGAGACACAGGGGTGAGAGAGAGACACAGGGACCGAGAGAGACACAGGGACCGAGTGAGACACAGCGACCGAGAGAGACACAGGGACCGAGAGAGAGACACAGGGACCGAGAGAGAGACACAGGGATGGAGAGAGAGACACAGGGACCGAGAGAGACACAGGGACTGAGAGAGAAACAGGGTCCGAGTGAGTGACACAGGGACAGAGAGAGAGACACAGGGACCGAGAGTGAGACACAGGGACCGAGAGAGACACCAGGACCGAGAGAGAGAGACACAGGGACTTAGAGAGACACGGGGACCAAGATAGAGACACAGAGTCTTAGAGAGAGGCACAGGGACCGAGAGGGAGACAGGGACCGAGTGAGACACAGGGACTGAGAAAGTGACAGGGACCGTGAGAGAGACAGGGACAGAGACAGACACATGGGTGAGAGAGAGACACAGAGACCGAGAGAGAGACACAGGGACCGAGAGAGACACAGGGACCGAGAGAGAGACACAGGGACCGAGTGAGACACAGGGACCGAGAGAGAGACACAGGGATTGAGCGAGTCACAGGGACCGAGAGAGACACAGCGACCGAGAGAGACACACGGACCGAGAGAGGCACAGGGGTGAGAGAGAGACACAGGGACCGAGAGAGAGACACAGGGACCGAGTGAGACACAGGGACCGAGAGAGAGACACAGGGATTGAGCGAGTCACAGGGACCGAGAGAGACACAGGGACCGAGAGAGAGACACAGGGACCGAGAGAGAGACACAGGGACCGAGAGAGAGACACAGGGATTGAGCGAGTCACAGGGACCGAGAGAGAGACACAGGGACCGAGAGAGAGACACAGGTACCGAGAGAGACACAGGGACCGAGAGAGTCACAGGGACCAAGAGAGACACAGGGACCGAGAGAGAGTCACAGGGACTGAGAGACACAGGGACTGAGCGAGTCACAGGGACCGAGAGAGAAACACAGGTACCAAGGGGGACACAGGGACTGAGAGAGACACAAGGTCCGAGAGAGAGACACAGGCACCGAGAGAGAGACACAGACCGAGAGAGAGACACAGGGACTGACAGAGAGACACAGGGACCAAGAGAGTCACAGGAACCGAGAGAGAGACACAGGGACCGAGAGAGAGACACCGGGACAGAGAGAGAGACAGGGACCGAGTGAGACACAGGAACTGAGAGAGAGACTCAGGGACAACAGAGAGACACAGGGTCTTAGAGAGTGGCACAGGGACCGAGAGAGAGACAGGGACCGAGTGAGACACAGGGACTGAGAGAGGCACAGTGACCGAGAGAGACACAGGGACCGAGAGAGAGACACAGGGACCGAGAGAGACACCGGGACCGAGAGAGACACAGGGGTGTGAGAGAGAGACACAGGGACCGAGAGAGACACAGGGACCGAGTGAGACACAGTGACCGAGAGAGACACAGGGACCGACAGAGAGACATCGGGACGGAGAGAGACACAGGGGTGAGAGAGAGACAAAGGGACCGAGAGAGACACAGGGACCGAGTGAGACTCAGGGTCTTAGAGAGACACAGGGACCGAGAGAGACACAGGGATCGAGAGAGACATCGGGACGGAGAGAGACACAGGGGTGAGAGAGAGACAAAGGGACCGAGAGAGACACAGGGACCGAGTGAGACTCAGGGTCTTAGAGAGACACAGGGACCGAGAGAGAGACCCAGGGATGGAGAGAGAGACACAGCGATGGAGGGAGAGACACAGGGACCGAGAGAGACACAGGGACCGAGAGAGACACAGGGACTGAGAGAGAAACAGGGACTGAGAGAGAAACAGGGACCGAATGAGTGACACAGGGACCGAGAGAGAGACACAGGGACCGAGAGTGAGACACAGGGACAGAGAGAGAGACAGGGACCGAGTGAGACACAGGAACTGAGAGAGAGACTCAGGGACAACAGAGAGACACAGGGTCTTAGAGAGTGGCACAGGGACCGAGAGAGAGACAGGGACCGAGTGAGACACAGGGACTGAGAGAGGCACAGTGACCGAGAGAGACACAGGGACCGAGAGAGAGACACAGGGACCGAGAGAGACACCGGGACCGAGAGAGACACAGGGGTGTGAAAGAGAGACACAGGGACCGAGAGAGACACAGGGACCGAGTGAGACACAGTGACCGAGAGAGACACAGGGACCGACAGAGAGACATCGGGACGGAGAGAGACACAGGGGTGAGAGAGAGACAAAGGGACCGAGAGAGACACAGGGACCGAGTGAGACTCAGGGTCTTAGAGAGACACAGGGACCGAGAGAGACACAGGGATCGAGAGAGACATCGGGACGGAGAGAGACACAGGGGTGAGAGAGAGACAAAGGGACCGAGAGAGACACAGGGACCGAGTGAGACTCAGGGTCTTAGAGAGACACAGGGACCGAGAGAGAGACCCAGGGATGGAGAGAGAGACACAGCGATGGAGGGAGAGACACAGGGACCGAGAGAGACACAGGGACCGAGAGAGACACAGGGACTGAGAGAGAAACAGGGACTGAGAGAGAAACAGGGACCGAATGAGTGACAGAGGGACCGAGAGAGAGACACAGGGACCGAGAGTGAGACACAGCGACTGAGAGAGAGACAGGGACCGAGAGTGAGACACAGGGACCGAGAGAGACACCGGGACCTAGAGAGAGAGACAGGGACCGAGAGAGAGAGACACAGGGACCGACAGAGAGACACAGTGACCAAGAGAGAGACTCAGAGACAGAGAGAGAGACAGGGACCGAGTGAGACACAGGGACCCAGAGAGAGACACAGGGACCGAGAGAGAGACACAGGGACCGAGAGAGACATCGGGACCGAGAGAGACACAGGGGTGAGAGAGAGACACAGGGACCGAGAGAGACACAGGGACCGAGTGAGACACAGCGACCGAGAGAGACACAGGGACCGAGAGAGAGACACAGGGACCGAGAGAGAGACACAGGGATGGAGAGAGAGACACAGGGACCGAGAGAGACACAGGGACTGAGAGAGAAACAGGGTCCGAGTGAGTGACACAGGGACAGAGAGAGAGACACAGGGACCGAGAGTGAGACACAGGGACCGAGAGAGACACCAGGACCGAGAGAGAGAGACACAGGGACTTAGAGAGACACGGGGACCAAGATAGAGACACAGAGTCTTAGAGAGAGGCACAGGGACCGAGAGGGAGACAGGGACCGAGTGAGACACAGGGACTGAGAAAGTGACAGGGACCGTGAGAGAGACAGGGACAGAGACAGACACATGGGTGAGAGAGAGACACAGAGACCGAGAGAGAGACACAGGGACCGAGAGAGACACAGGGACCGAGAGAGAGACACAGGGACCGAGTGAGACACAGGGACCGAGAGAGAGACACAGGGATTGAGCGAGTCACAGGGACCGAGAGAGACACAGCGACCGAGAGAGACACACGGACCGAGAGAGGCACAGGGGTGAGAGAGAGACACAGGGACCGAGAGAGAGACACAGGGACCGAGTGAGACACAGGGACCGAGAGAGAGACACAGGGATTGAGCGAGTCACAGGGACCGAGAGAGACACAGGGACCGAGAGAGAGACACAGGGACCGAGAGAGAGACACAGGGACCGAGAGAGAGACACAGGGATTGAGCGAGTCACAGGGACCGAGAGAGAGACACAGGGACCGAGAGAGAGACACAGGTACCGAGAGAGACACAGGGACCGAGAGAGTCACAGGGACCAAGAGAGACACAGGGACCGAGAGAGAGTCACAGGGACTGAGAGACACAGGGACTGAGCGAGTCACAGGGACCGAGAGAGAAACACAGGTACCAAGGGGGACACAGGGACTGAGAGAGACACAAGGTCCGAGAGAGAGACACAGGCACCGAGAGAGAGACACAGACCGAGAGAGAGACACAGGGACTGACAGAGAGACACAGGGACCAAGAGAGTCACAGGAACCGAGAGAGAGACACAGGGACCGAGAGAGAGACACCGGGACAGAGAGAGAGACAGGGACCGAGTGAGACACAGGAACTGAGAGAGAGACTCAGGGACAACAGAGAGACACAGGGTCTTAGAGAGTGGCACAGGGACCGAGAGAGAGACAGGGACCGAGTGAGACACAGGGACTGAGAGAGGCACAGTGACCGAGAGAGACACAGGGACCGAGAGAGAGACACAGGGACCGAGAGAGACACCGGGACCGAGAGAGACACAGGGGTGTGAGAGAGAGACACAGGGACCGAGAGAGACACAGGGACCGAGTGAGACACAGTGACCGAGAGAGACACAGGGACCGACAGAGAGACATCGGGACGGAGAGAGACACAGGGGTGAGAGAGAGACAAAGGGACCGAGAGAGACACAGGGACCGAGAGAGACACCGGGACCTAGAGAGACACAGGGACCGAGAGAGAGACAGGGACCGAGAGAGAGTCACAGGGACCGAGAGAAAGACACAGGGACCGACAGCGAGACACAGGGACCGAGAGAGACACAGGGAGCAAGGGAGAGACACAGGGACCGAGAGAGAGACACAGGGTCCGAGAAAGACACACAGGGACTGAGAATGAGACAGGGACTGAGAGAGACACAGAGATTAAGATAGAGAGACAGTGACCGAGAGAGACACCGGGACTGAAAGCGACACAGGGACCGAGAGAGAGACAGGGACCGAGAGAGAGACAGGGACAAAGTGAGACACAGGGACCGAGAGATACGCAGAGAGCAAGAGAGAGAGAGACAGGGACCGAGAAAGAGACACAGGGACCGAGAGAGACACCGGAACCGAGAGAGACACAGGGACCGCGAGAGAGACACAGGGACCGAGAGAGACACCGGGACCGAGAGAGACACAGGGACCGAGAGAGAGACAGGGACCGAGAGAGAGACTCAGAGACTGAGAGAGAGACAGGGACTGAGAGAGTCACAGGGACCGAGTAAGACACAGGGACCGAGAGAGACACAGGGACCGAGAGAGAGACACAGGGACTGAGAGAGAGACAGGGACCAAGAGAGACACAGAGACCGAGAAAGACACAGGGGCCGAGTGACACACAGGGACCGAGAGTGACACATGGACCGAGCGAGACACAGGGACCGAGACAGAGTCAGGTACCGAGTGAGAAATACAGGGACCAAGAGAGAGACACAGGGACCAAGAGAGACATAGTGACCGAGAGAGAGAGACAGGGACCGAGAGAGAGACAGAGGGACCGAGTGAGAGACAGGGACCGAGTGAGACACAGGGTCTTAGAGAGACACAGGGACCGAGAGAGAGACACAGGGATGGAGAGAGAGACAGGGAGCGAGTGAGACACAGGGTCTTAGAGAGACACAGGGACCGAGAGAGAGACACAGGGATGGAGAGAAAGACACAGGGACCGAGAGCGAGACACAGGGACCGAGAGAGACACAGGGAGCAAGGGAGAGACACAGGGACCGAGAGAGACACAGGGACCGAGAGAGAGACAGGGACCGAGAGAGAGACTCAGAGACTGAGAGAGAGACAGGGACTTAGAGAGTCACAGGGACCGAGTAAGACACAGGGACCGAGAGAGACACAGGGACCGAGAGAGAGACACAGGGACTGAGAGAGAGACAGGGACCGAGAGAGACACAGAGAGCAAGAGAGAGAGACAGCGACCGAGAGAGACACAGGGACCGAGAGAGAGACACAGGGACTGAGAGAGACACAGGGAACGAGTGAGAGACACAGGGACCGAGAGAGAGACACAGGGACTGAGAGAGAGACAGTGACCGAGAGAGACACAGGGACCGAGAGAGAGACACAGAGACCGAGAAAGAGACACAGGGACTGAGAGAGAGACAGGGACAGAGAGAGACACAGGGACCGAGAGAGACACAGGGACCACGAGAGAGACAGAGGAACCAAGAGAGACACCGTGACCGAGAGTGAGAGACAGGGACCGAGAGAGAGAGACACAGGGACCGACAGAGAGACACAGTGACCAAGAGAGAGACACAGAGACAGAGAGAGAGACAGGGACCGAGTGAGACACAGGGACAGAGAGAGACACAGGGACCGAGAGAGAGACACAGGGACCGAGAGAGACATTGGGACCGAGAGAGACACAGGGGTGAGAGAGAGACACAGGGACCGAGAGAGACACAGGGACCGAGTGAGACACAGCGACCGAGAGAGACACAGGGACCGAGAGAGAGACACAGGGACCGAGAGAGAGACACAGGGATGGAGAGAGAGACACAGGGACCGAGAGAGACACAGGGACTGAGAGAGAAACAGGGTCCGAGTGAGTGACACAGGGACAGAGAGAGAGACACAGGGACCGAGAGTGAGACACAGGGACCGAGAGAGACACCAGGACCGAGAGAGAGAGACACAGGGACTTAGACAGACACGGGGACCAAGATAGAGACACAGAGTCTTAGAGAGAGGCACAGGGACCGAGAGGGAGACAGGGACCGAGTGAGACACAGGGACTGAGAAAGTGACAGGGACCGTGAGAGAGACAGGGACAGAGACAGACACATGGGTGAGAGAGAGACACAGAGACCGAGAGAGAGACACAGGGACCGAGAGAGACACAGGGACCGAGAGAGAGACACAGGGACCGAGTGAGACACAGGGACCGAGAGAGAGACACAGGGATTGAGCGAGTCACAGGGACCGAGAGAGACACAGCGACCGAGAGAGACACACGGACCGAGAGAGACACAGGGGTGAGAGAGAGACACAGGGACCGAGAGAGAGACACAGGGACCGAGTGAGACACAGGGACCGAGAGAGAGACACAGGGATTGAGCGAGTCACAGGGACCGAGAGAGAGACACAGGGACCGAGAGAGAGACACAGGTACCGAGAGAGACACAGGGACCGAGAGAGTCACAGGGACCAAGAGAGACACAGGGACCGAGAGAGAGTCACAGGGACTGAGAGACACAGGGACTGAGCGAGTCACAGGGACCGAGAGAGAAACACAGGTACCAAGGGGGACACAGGGACTGAGAGAGACACAAGGTCCGAGAGAGAGACACATGCACCGAGAGAGAGAGACACAGACCGAGAGAGAGACACAGGGACTGACAGAGAGACACAGGGACCAAGAGAGTCACAGGAACCGAGAGAGAGACAGAGGGACCGAGAGAGAGACACCGGGACAGAGAGAGAGACAGGGACCGAGTGAGACACAGGAACTGAGAGAGAGACTCAGGGACAACAGAGAGACACAGGGTCTTAGAGAGTGGCACAGGGACCGAGAGAGAGACAGGGACCGAGTGAGACACAGGGACTGAGAGAGGCACAGTGACCGAGAGAGACACAGGGACCGAGAGAGAGACACAGGGACCGAGAGAGACACCGGGACCGAGAGAGACACAGGGGTGTGAGAGAGAGACACAGGGACCGAGAGAGACACAGGGACCGAGTGAGACACAGTGACCGAGAGAGACACAGGGACCGACAGAGAGACATCGGGACGGAGAGAGACACAGGGGTGAGAGAGAGACAAAGGGACCGAGAGAGACACAGGGACCGAGTGAGACTCAGGGTCTTAGAGAGACACAGGGACCGAGAGAGACACAGGGATCGAGAGAGACATCGGGACGGAGAGAGACACAGGGGTGAGAGAGAGACAAAGGGACCGAGAGAGACACAGGGACCGAGTGAGACTCAGGGTCTTAGAGAGACACAGGGACCGAGAGAGAGACCCAGGGATGGAGAGAGAGACACAGCGATGGAGGGAGAGACACAGGGACCGAGAGAGACACAGGGACCGAGAGAGACACAGGGACTGAGAGAGAAACAGGGACTGAGAGAGAAACAGGGACCGAATGAGTGACACAGGGACCGAGAGAGAGACACAGGGACCGAGAGTGAGACACAGGGACTGAGAGAGAGACAGGGACCGAGAGTGAGACACAGGGACCGAGAGAGACACCGGGACCTAGAGAGACACAGGGACCGAGAGAGAGACAGGGACCGAGAGAGAGTCACAGGGACCGAGAGAAAGACACAGGGACCGACAGCGAGACACAGGGACCGAGAGAGACACAGGGAGCAAGGGAGAGACACAGGGACCGAGAGAGAGACACAGGGACCGAGAAAGAGACACAGGGACTGAGAATGAGACAGGGACTGAGAGAGACACAGAGATTAAGATAGAGAGACAGTGACCGAGAGAGATACCGGGACTGAAAGAGACACAGGGACCGAGAGAGAGACAGGGACCGAGAGAGAGACAGGGACAAAGTGAGACACAGGGACCGAGAGATACGCAGAGAGCAAGAGAGAGAGAGACAGGGACCGAGATGAGACACAGGGACCGAGAGAGACACCGGAACCGAGAGAGACACAGGGACCGCGAGAGAGACACAGGGACCGAGAGAGACACCGGGACCGAGAGAGACACAGGGACCGAGAGAGAGACAGGGACCGAGAGAGAGACTCAGAGACTGAGAGAGAGACAGGGACTGAGAGAGTCACAGGGACCGAATAAGACACAGGGACCGAGAGAGACACAGGGACCGAGAGAGAGACACAGGGACTGAGAGAGAGACAGGGACCGAGAGAGACACAGAGACCGAGAAAGACACAGGGGCCGAGTGACACACAGGGACCGAGAGTGATACATGGACCGAGCGAGACACAGGGACCGAGACAGAGTCAGGTACCGAGTGAGAAATACAGGGACCAAGAGAGAGACACAGGGACCAAGAGAGACATAGTGACCGAGAGAGAGAGACAGGGACCGAGAGAGAGACAGAGGGACCGAGTGAGAGACAGGGACCGAGTGAGACACAGGGTCTTAGAGAGACACAGGGACCGAGAGAGAGACACAGGGATGGAGAGAGAGACAGGGACCGAGTGAGACACAGGGTCTTAGAGAGACACAGGGACCGAGAGAGAGACACAGGGATGGAGAGAGAGACACAGGGACCGAGAGAGAGACACAGGGACCGAGAGAAAGACACAGGGACCGAGAGCGAGACACAGGGACCGAGAGAGACACAGGGAGCAAGGGAGAGACACAGGGACCGAGAGAGACACAGGGACCGAGAGAGAGACAGGGACCGAGAGAGAGACTCAGAGACTGAGAGAGAGACAGGGACTTAGAGAGTCACAGGGACTGAGTAAGACACAGGGACCGAGAGAGACACAGGGACCGAGAGAGAGACACAGGGACTGAGAGAGAGACAGGGACCGAGAGAGACACAGAGAGCAAGAGAGAGAGACAGCGACCGAGAGAGACACAGGGACCGAGAGAGAGACACAGGGACTGAGAGAGACACAGGGAACGAGTGAGAGACACAGGGACCGAGAGAGAGACACAGGGACTGAGAGAGAGACAGTGACCGAGAGAGACACAGGGACCGAGAGAGAGACACAGAGACCGAGAAAGAGACACAGGGACTGAGAGAGAGACAGGGACAGAGAGAGACACAGGGACCGAGAAAGACACAGGGGCCGAGTGACACACAGGGACCGAGAGAGACACATGGACCGAGAGAGAGAGACAGGGACCGAGTGAGAGACACAGGGACTGAGAGAGACACAGGGACCGAGAGAGACACAGGGACCGAGAGGGAGACATAGGGACCAAGAGAGACATAGTGAACAAGAGCGAGAGACAGGGACCGAGAGAGACACACAGGGACCGACAGAGAGACACAGTGACCAAGAGAGAGACACAGGGACCGAGAGAGAGACAGGGACCGAGTGAGACACAGGGACCCAGAGAGAGACACAGGGACCGAGAGAGACATCGGGACGGAGAGAGACACAGGGGTGAGAGAGAGACAAAGTGACCGAGAGAGACACAGGGACCGAGTGAGACTCAGGGTCTTAGAGAGACACAGGGACCGAGAGAGAGACACAGGGATGGAGAGAGAGACACAAGGACCGAGAGAGACACAGGGACTGTGAGAGAAACAGGGACCGAATGAGTGACACAGGGACCGAGAGAGAGACACAGGGACCGAGAGTGAGACACAGGGACCGAGTGAGACACCGGGACCTAGAGAGACACAGGGACCGAGAGAGAGACAGGGACCGAGAGAGAGACACAGGGACCGAGAGAAAGACACAGGGACCGAGAGCGAGACACAGGGACCGAGAGAGACACAGGGAGCAAGGGAGAGACACAGGGACCGAGAGAGAGACACAGGGACCGAGAGAGAGACACAGGGACTGAGAAAGATACAGGGACCGAGAGAGACACAGGGACCGAAAGAGACACAGGGACCGAAAGAGACACAGGGACCGAGAGAGAGACAAGGACCGAGAGAGAGACATAGGGACCGAGAGAGAGACACAGCGACCGAGAGCGAGACACAGGGACCGCGAGAGAGACACAGGGACCGAGAGAGACACCGGGACCGAGAGAGACACAGGGACCGAGAGAGAGACAGGGACCGAGAGAGAGACTCAGAGACTGAGAGAGAGACAGGGACTGAGAGAGTCACAGGGACCGAGTAAGACACAGGGACCGAGAGAGAGACACAGGGATGGAGAGAGAGACACAGGGACCGAGAGAGACACAGGGACTGAGAGAGAAACAGGGACTGAGAGAGAAACAGGGACCGAATGAGTGACACAGGGACCGAGAGAGAGACACAGGGACCGAGAGTGAGACACAGGGACTGAGAGAGAGACAGGGACCGAGAGTGAGACACAGGGACCGAGAGAGACACCGGGACCTAGAGAGACACAGGGACCGAGAGAGAGACAGGGACCGAGAGAGAGTCACAGGGACCGAGAGAAAGACACAGGGACCGACAGCGAGACACAGGGACCGAGAGAGACACAGGGAGCAAGGGAGAGACACAGGGACCGAGAGAGAGACACAGGGACCGAGAAAGAGACACAGGGACTGAGAATGAGACAGGGACTGAGAGAGACACAGAGATTAAGATAGAGAGACAGTGACCGAGAGAGATACCGGGACTGAAAGAGACACAGGGACCGAGAGAGAGACAGGGACCGAGAGAGAGACAGGGACAAAGTGAGACACAGGGACCGAGAGATACGCAGAGAGCAAGAGAGAGAGAGACAGGGACCGAGCTGAGACACAGGGACCGAGAGAGACACCGGAACCGAGAGAGACACAGGGACCGCGAGAGAGACACAGGGACCGAGAGAGACACCGGGACCGAGAGAGACACAGGGACCGAGAGAGAGACAGGGACCGAGAGAGAGACTCAGAGACTGAGAGAGAGACAGGGACTGAGAGAGTCACAGGGACCGAATAAGACACAGGGACCGAGAGAGACACAGGGACCGAGAGAGAGACACAGGGACTGAGAGAGAGACAGGGACCGAGAGAGACACAGAGACCGAGAAAGACACAGGGGCCGAGTGACACACAGGGACCGAGAGTGATACATGGACCGAGCGAGACACAGGGACCGAGACAGAGTCAGGTACCGAGTGAGAAATACAGGGACCAAGAGAGAGACACAGGGACCAAGAGAGACATAGTGACCGAGAGAGAGAGACAGGGACCGAGAGAGAGACAGAGGGACCGAGTGAGAGACAGGGACCGAGTGAGACACAGGGTCTTAGAGAGACACAGGGACCGAGAGAGAGACACAGGGATGGAGAGAGAGACAGGGACCGAGTGAGACACAGGGTCTTAGAGAGACACAGGGACCGAGAGAGAGACACAGGGATGGAGAGAGAGACACAGGGACCGAGAGAGAGACACAGGGACCGAGAGAAAGACACAGGGACCGAGAGCGAGACACAGGGACCGAGAGAGACACAGGGAGCAAGGGAGAGACACAGGGACCGAGAGAGACACAGGGACCGAGAGAGAGACAGGGACCGAGAGAGAGACTCAGAGACTGAGAGAGAGACAGGGACTTAGAGAGTCACAGGGACTGAGTAAGACACAGGGACCGAGAGAGACACAGGGACCGAGAGAGAGACACAGGGACTGAGAGAGAGACAGGGACCGAGAGAGACACAGAGAGCAAGAGAGAGAGACAGCGACCGAGAGAGACACAGGGACCGAGAGAGAGACACAGGGACTGAGAGAGACACAGGGAACGAGTGAGAGACACAGGGACCGAGAGAGAGACACAGGGACTGAGAGAGAGACAGTGACCGAGAGAGACACAGGGACCGAGAGAGAGACACAGAGACCGAGAAAGAGACACAGGGACTGAGAGAGAGACAGGGACAGAGAGAGACACAGGGACCGAGAAAGACCCAGGGGCCGAGTGACACACAGGGACCGAGAGAGACACATGGACCGAGAGAGAGAGACAGGGACCGAGTGAGAGACACAGGGACTGAGAGAGACACAGGGACCGAGAGAGACACAGGGACCGAGAGGGAGACATAGGGACCAAGAGAGACATAGTGAACAAGAGCGAGAGACAGGGACCGAGAGAGACACACAGGGACCGACAGAGAGACACAGTGACCAAGAGAGAGACACAGGGACCGAGAGAGAGACAGGGACCGAGTGAGACACAGGGACCCAGAGAGAGACACAGGGACCGAGAGAGACATCGGGACGGAGAGAGACACAGGGGTGAGAGAGAGACAAAGTGACCGAGAGAGACACAGGGACCGAGTGAGACTCAGGGTCTTAGAGAGACACAGGGACCGAGAGAGAGACACAGGGATGGAGAGAGAGACACAAGGACCGAGAGAGACACAGGGACTGTGAGAGAAACAGGGACCGAATGAGTGACACAGGGACCGAGAGAGAGACACAGGGACCGAGAGTGAGACACAGGGACCGAGTGAGACACCGGGACCTAGAGAGACACAGGGACCGAGAGAGAGACAGGGACCGAGAGAGAGACACAGGGACCGAGAGAAAGACACAGGGACCGAGAGCGAGACACAGGGACCGAGAGAGACACAGGGAGCAAGGGAGAGACACAGGGACCGAGAGAGAGACACAGGGACCGAGAGAGAGACACAGGGACTGAGAAAGATACAGGGACCGAGAGAGACACAGGGACCGAAAGAGACACAGGGACCGAAAGAGACACAGGGACCGAGAGAGAGACAAGGACCGAGAGAGAGACATAGGGACCGAGAGAGAGACACAGCGACCGAGAGCGAGACACAGGGACCGCGAGAGAGACACATGGACCGAGAGAGACACCGGGACCGAGAGAGACACAGGGACCGAGAGAGAGACAGGGACCGAGAGAGAGACTCAGAGACTGAGAGAGAGACAGGGACTGAGAGAGTCACAGGGACCGAGTAAGACACAGGGACCGAGAGAGAGACACAGGGATGGAGAGAGAGACACAGGGACCGAGAGAGACACAGGGACCGAGAGAGAGACACAGGGACCGAGAGTGAGACACAGGGACCGAGAGAGACACAGGGACTGAGAGAGACACAGGGACCAAGAGAGAGATACAGGGTCTTAGAGAAAGGCACAGGGACCGAGAGGGAGACAGGGACCGAGTGAGACACAGGGACTGAGAGAGTGACAGGGAACGTGAGAGAGACAGGGACCTAGAGAGACACCGGGACAGAGAGAGACATGGGGTGAGAGAGAGACACAGGGACTGAGAGAGAGACAGGGGCCGAGAGAGGCAGCGGGACCGAGAGAGTCACAGGGACCGAGAGAGAGACAGGGACCGAGAGAGAGACATAGGGACCGAGAGAGAGACACAGGAACAGAGAGCGAGACACAGTGACCGAGAGAGAGACACAGGGACCGAGAGAGACACAGGGACCGAGAGAGACACAGGGACCGAGAGAGACACAGATAGTAAGATAGAGAGACAGGGACCGAGAGAGACAGCGGGACCGAGAGAGTCACAGGGACCGAGAGAGAGACAGGGACCGAGAGAGAGACATAGGGACCGAGAGAGAGACACAGGAACAGAGAGCGAGACACAGTGACCGAGAGAGAGACACAGGGACCGAGAGAGTCACAGGGACCGAGAGAGACACAGGGACCGAGAGAGAGACAGGGACCGAGAGAGAGATTCAGAGACTGAGAGAGAGAGACAGGGACTGAGAGAGTCACAGGAACCGAGTAAGACACAGGGACTGAGAGAGACACAGGGACCGAGAGAGAGACAGGGACCGAGTGAGACACGGGACTGAGAGAGGCACAGGGACCGATAGAGACACAGGGACCGAGAGAGAGACACAGGGACCGAGAGAGACACAGGGACCGAGAGAGAGACACAGGGACCGAGAGAGACACAGGGACCGAGTGAGACACAGTGACCGAGAGAGACACAGGGACCGACAGAGAGATACAGGGACCGAGAGAGAGACAGGGACCGAGAGAGACACAGGGACCGAAAGAGACATCGGGACGGAGAGAGACACAGGGGTGAGAGAGAGACAAAGGGACCGAGAGAGACACAGGGACCGAGTGAGACTCAGGGTCTTAGAGAGACACAGGGACCGAGAGAGAGACCCAGGGATGGAGAGAGAGACACAAGGACCGAGAGAGACACAGGGACTGAGAGAGAAACAGGGACCGAATGAGTGACACAGGGACCGAGAGAGAGACACAGGGACCGAGAGTGAGACACAGGGACTGAGAGAGAGACAGGGACCGAGAGAGACACCGGGACCTAGAGAGACACAGGGACCGAGAGAGAGACAGGGACCGAGAGAGAGACACAGGGACCGAGAGAAAGACACAGGGACCGAGAGCGAGACACAGGGACCGAGAGAGACACAGGGAGCAAGGGAGAGACACAGGGACCGAGAGAGAGACACAGGACCGAGAAAGAGACACAGGGACTGAGAAAGAGACAGGGACTGAGAGAGACACAGAGAGTAAGATAGAGAGACAGGGACCGAGAGAGACACCGGGACTGAAAGAGACACAGGGACCGAGAGAGAGACAGGGACCGAGAGAGAGACACAGGGACAGAGAGCGAGACACAGTGACCGAGAGAGAGACACAAGGACCGAGAGAGACACAGGGACCGAGAGAGACACAGGGACCGAGAGAGAGACAGGGATCGAGAGAGAGATTCAGAGACTGAGAGAGAGACAGGGACTGAGAGAGTCACAGGAACCGAGTAAGACACAGGGACCGAGAGAGACACAGGGACCGAGAGAGAGACACAGGGACCGGGAGAGACACAGCGTCCGAGAGAGACACAGGGACCGAGAGAGACACAGGGACCGAGAGAGAGACACAGGGACTGAGAGAGAGACACAGGGACCGAGAGAGACACAGGGAACGAGAGAGAGACACAGGGACCGAGAGAGAGACACAGGGACTGAGAGAGAGACAGGGACCGAGAGAGACACAGGGACCGAGAGAGAGAGACACAGGTATTGAGCAAGACACAGGGACCGAGACAGAGACAGGTACCGAGTGAGAAATACAGGGACCGAGTGAGACACAGGGACCACGAGAGAGACACAGGAACCAAGAGAGACACCGTGACCGAGAGTGAGAGACAGGGACCGAGAGAGAGAGACACAGGGACCGACAGAGAGACATAGTGACCAAGAGAGAGACACAGAGACAGAGAGAGAGACAGGGACCGAGTGAGACACAGGGACCCAGAGAGAGACACAGGGACCGAGAGAGAGACACAGGGACCGAGAGAGACATCGGGACCGAGAGAGACACAGGGGTGAGAGAGAGACACAGGGACCGAGAGAGACACAGGGACCGAGTGAGACACAGCGACCGAGAGAGACACAGGGACCGAGAGAGAGACACAGGGACCGAGAGTCAGACACAGGGACCGAGAGAGACACCAGGACCGAGAGAGAGAGACACAGGGACTGAGAGAGACACGGGGACCAAGATAGAGAAACAGAGTCTTAGAGAGAGGCACAGGGACCGAGAGGGAGACAGGGACCGAGTGAGACACAGGGACTGAGAAAGTGACAGGGACCGTGAGAGAGAAGGACCGAGGGAGACACCGGGACAGAGACAGACACAGGGGTGAGAGAGAGACACAGAGACCGAGAGAGAGACACAGGGACCGAGAGAGACACAGGGACCGAGAGAGAGACGCAGGGACCGAGTGAGACACAGGGACCGAGAGAGAGACACAGGGATTGAGCGAGTCACAGGGACCGAGAGAGACACAGCGACCGAGAGAGACACACGGACCGAGAGAGACACAGGGGTGAGAGAGAGACACAGGGACCGAGAGAGACACAGGGACCGAGTGAGACACAGGGACCGAGAGAGAGACACAGGGATTGAGCGAGTCACAGGGACCGAGAGAGACACAGTGACCGAGAGAGAGACACAGAGACCGAGAGAGAGACACAGGGACCGAGAGAGAGACACAGGGATTGAGCGAGTCACAGGGACCGAGAGAGAGAGACACAGGGACCGAGAGAGAGACACAGGTACCGAGAGAGACACAGGGACCGAGAGAGTCACAGGGACCAAGAGAGACACAGGGACCGAGAGAGAGTCACAGGGACTGAGAGACACACAGGGACCGAGAGAGAAACACAGGTACCAAGGGGGACACAGGGACTGAGAGAGACACAAGGTCCGAGAGAGAGACACAGGCACCGAGACTGAGACACAGACCGAGAGAGAGACACAGGGACTGACAGAGAGACACAGGGACCAAGAGAGACACAGGAACCGAGAGAGAGACACAGGGACCGAGAGAGAGACATCGGGACAGAGAGAGAGACAGGGACCGAGTGAGACACAGGAACTGAGAGAGAGACTCAGGGACAACAGAGAGACACAGGGTCTTAGAGAGTGGCACAGGGACCGAGAGAGAGACAGGGTCTTAGAGAGACACAGGGACCGAGAGAGAGACCCAGGGATGGAGAGAGAGACACAAGGACCGAGAGAGACACAGGGACCGAGAGAGAGACACAGGGACCGAGAGAGAGACAGGGACTGAGAGAGAAACAGGGTCCGAATGAGTGACACAGGGACCGAGAGAGAGACACAGGGACCGAGAGAGACACAGGGGCCGAGTGAGAGACACAGGGACCGAGAGAGACACAGGGGCCGAGTGAGAGACACAGGGACCGAGAGAGACACAGGGACTGAGAGAGAAACAGGGACCGAATGAGTGACACAGGGACCGAGAGAGAGACACAGGGACCGAGAGAGACACAGGGGCCGAGTGAGAGACACAGGGACCGAGAGAGACACAGGGACCGAGAGAGACACAGGGACCGAGAGAGAGACACAGCGATGGAGGGAGAGACACAGGGACCGAGAGAGACACAGGGACCGAGTGAGTGACACAGGGACCGAGAGAGAGACACAGGGACCGAGAGTGAGACACAGGGACCGAGAGAGACACAGGGACCGAGAGAGAGACACAGGGACCGAGAGAGACATTGCGACCTAGAGAGACACAGGGACCGAGAGAGAGACACAGGGACCGAGAGAGACACAGGGAGCAAGGGACAGACACAGGGACCGAGAGAGAGACACAGGGACCGAGAAAGAGAAACAGGGACTGAGAAAGAGACAGGGACCGAGAGAGACACCGGGACCGAAAGAGACACAGGGACCGAGAGAGAGACAGGGACCGAGAGAGAGACATAGGGACCGAGAGAGAGACACAGGGACCGAGAGCGAGACACAGTGACCGAGAGAGAGACAGGGACAAAGTGAGACACAGGGACCGAGAGATACGCAGAGAGCAAGAGAGAGAGAGACAGGGACCGAGAGAGACACCGGAACCGAGAGAGACGCAGGGACCGCGAGAGAGACACAGGGACCGAGAGAGACACCGGGACCGAGAGAGACACAGGGACCGAGAGAGAGACAGGGACCGAGAGAGAGACTCAGAGACTGAGAGAGAGACAGGGACTGAGAGAGTCACAGGGACCGAGTAAGACACAGGGACCGAGAGAGACACAGGGACCGAGAGAGAGACACAGGGACCGAGAGTGAGACACAGGGACTGAGAGAGAGAAAGGGACCGAGAGAGAGACAGGGACCGAGAGAGAGACACAGGGACCGAGAGAAAGACACAGGGACCGAGAGCGAGACACAGGGACCGAGAGAGACACAGGGAGCAAGGGAGAGACACAGGGACCAAGAGAGAGACACAGGGACCGAGAAAGAGACACAGGGACTGAGAAAGAGACAGGGACTGAGAGAGACACAGAGAGTAAGATAGAGAGACAGGGACCGAGAGAGAGACAGGGCCAAAGTGAGACACAGGGACCGAGAGATACGCAGAGAGCAAGAGAGAGAGAGACAGGGACCGAGAAAGAGACACAGGGACCGAGAGAGACACCGGAACCGAGAGAGACACAGGGACCGCGAGAGAGACACAGGGACCGAGAGAGACACCGGGACCGAGAGAGACACAGGGACCGAGAGAGAGACAGGGACCGAGAGAGAGACTCAGAGACTGAGAGAGAGACAGGGACTGAGAGAGTCACAGGGACCGAGTAAGACACAGGGACCGAGAGAGACACAGGGACCGAGAGAGAGACACAGGGACTGAGAGAGAGACACAGGGACCGAGAGAGACACAGGGACCGAGAAAGAGACAGGGGCCGAGTGACACACAGGGACCGAGAGTGACACATGGACCGAGCGAGACACAGGGACCGAGACAGAGTCAGGTACCGAGTGAGAAATACAGGGACCAAGAGAGAGACACAGGGACCAAGAGAGACATAGTGACCGAGAGATAGAGACAGGGACCGAGAGAGAGACAGAGGGACCGAGTGAGAGACAGGGACCGAGTGAGACACAGGGTCTTAGAGAGACACAGGGACCGAGAGAGAGACACAGGGATGGAGAGAGAGACAGGGACCGAGTGAGACACAGGGTCTTAGAGAGACACAGGGACCGAGAGAGAGACACAGGGATGGAGAGAGAGACACAGGGACCGAGAGAGACACAGGGACCAAGAGAGAGATACAGCGATGGAGGGAGAGACACAGGGTCCGAGAGAGACACAGGGACTGAGAGAGACATAGTGACCGAGAGAGAGAGACAGGGACCGAGAGAGACACCGGGACCGAAAGAGACACAGGGACCGAGAGAGAGACAGGGACCGAGAGAGACACAGGGTCTTAGAGAGACACAGGGACCGAGAGAGAGACACAGGGATGGAGAGAGAGACACAGGGACCGAGAGAGAGACACAGGGACCGAGAGAAAGACACAGGGACCGAGAGCGAGATACAGGGACCGAGAGAGACACAGGGAGCAAGGGAGAGACACAGGGACCGAGAGAGACACAGGGACCGCGAGAGAGACAGGGACCGAGAGAGAGACTCAGAGACTGAGAGAGAGACAGGGACTTAGAGAGTCACAGGGACCGAGTAAGACACAGGGACCGAGAGAGACACAGGGACCGAGAGAGAGACACAGGGACTGAGAGAGAGACAGGGACCGAGAGAGACACAGAGAGCAAGAGAGAGAGACAGCGACCGAGAGAGACACAGGGACCGAGAGAGAGACACAGGGACTGAGAGAGACACAGGGAACGAGTGAGAGACACAGGGACCGAGAGAGAGACACAGGGACTGAGAGAGAGACAGTGACCGAGAGAGACACAGGGACCGAGAGATAGACACAGGGACCGAGAAAGAGACACAGGGACTGAGAGAGAGACAGGGACAGAGAGAGACACAGGGACCGAGAAAGACACAAGGGCCGAGTGACACACAGGGACCGAGACAGACACATGGACCGAGAGAGAGAGACAGGGACCGAGTGAGAGACACAGGGACTGAGAGAGACACAGGGACCGAGGGAGACACAGGGACCGAGAGGGAGACATAGGGACCAAGAGAGACATAGTGAACAAGAGAGAGAGACAGGGACCGAGAGAGAGACACAGGGACCGATAGAGAGACACAGTGACCAAGAGAGAGACACAGGGACCGAGAGAGAGACAGGGACCGAGTGAGACACAGGGACCCAGAGAGAGACACAGGGACCGAGAGAGACATCGGGACGGAGAGAGACACAGGGGTGAGAGAGAGACAAAGTGACCGTGAGAGACACAGGGACCGAGTGAGACTCAGGGTCTTAGAGAGACACAGGGACCGAGAGAGAGACACAGGGATGGAGAGAGAGACACAAGGACCGAGAGAGACACAGGGACTGAGAGAGAAACAGGGACCGAATGAGTGACACAGGGACCGAGAGAGAGACACAGGGACCGAGAGTGAGACACAGGGACCGAGAGAGACACCGGGACCTAGAGAGACACAGGGACCGAGAGAGAGACAGGGACCGAGAGAGAGACAAAGGGACCGAGAGAAAGACACAGGGACCGAGAGCGAGACACAGGGACCGAGAGAGACACAGGGAGCAAGGGAGAGACACAGGGACCGAGAGAGAGACACAGGGACCGAGAGAGAGACACAGGGACTGAGAAAGATACAGGGACCGAGAGAGACACAGGGACCGAAAGAGACACAGGGACCGAAAGAGACACAGGGACCGAGAGAGAGACAAGGACCGAGAGAGAGACATAGGGACCGAGAGAGAGACACAGCGACCGAGAGCGAGACACAGGGACCGCGAGAGAGACACAGGGACCGAGAGAGACACCGGGACCGAGAGAGACACAGGGACCGAGAGAGAGACAGGGACCGAGAGAGAGACTCAGAGACTGAGAGAGAGACAGGGACTGAGAGAGTCACAGGGACCGAGTAAGACACAGGGACCGAGAGAGAGACACAGGGATGGAGAGAGAGACACAGGGACCGAGAGAGACACAGGGACCGAGAGAGAGACACAGCGATGGAGGGAGAGACACAGGGACCGAGAGAGACACAGGGACTGAGGGAGAAACAGGGACCGAGTGAGTGACAAGGGACCGAGAGGGAGACACAGGGACCGAGAGTGAGACACAGGGACCGAGAGAGACACAGGGACTGAGAGAGACACAGGGACCAAGAGAGAGACACAGGGTCTTAGAGAAAGGCACAGGGACCGAGAGGGAGACAGGGACCGAGTGAGACACAGGGACTGAGAGAGTGACAGGGAACGTGAGAGAGACAGGGACCGAGAGAGACACCGGGACAGAGAGAGACATGGGGTGAGAGAGAGACACAGGGACTGAGAGAGAGACAGGGGCCGAGAGAGACACAGATAGTAAGATAGAGAGACGGACCGAGAGAGACAGCGGGACCGAGAGAGTCACAGGGACCGAGAGAGAGACAGGGACCGAGAGAGAGACATAGGGACCGAGAGAGAGACACAGGAACAGAGAGCGAGACACAGTGACCGAGAGAGAGACACAGGGACCGAGAGAGACACAGGGACCGAGAGAGACACAGGGACCGAGAGAGAGACAGGGACCGAGAGAGAGATTCAGAGACTGAGAGAGAGACACAGGGACCGAGAGAGACACAGGGACTGAGAGAGTCACAGGAACCGAGTAAGACACAGGGACCGAGAGAGACACAGGGACCGAGAGAGAGACACAGGGACCGAGAGAGACACAGCGTCCGAGAGAGACACAGGGACCGAGAGAGACACAGGGACCGAGAGAGAGACACAGGTACCGAGTGAGAAATAGGGACCGAGAGAGTCACAGGGATTGAGCGAGTCACAGGGACCGAGAGAGAGACACAGGGACCAAGAGAGAGACACAGGGACCGAGAGAGTCACAGGGATTGAGCGAGACACAGGGACCGAGAGTGAGACAGGTACCGAGTGAGAAATACAGGGACCGAGTGAGACACAGGGACCACGAGAGAGACAGAGGAACCAGGAGAGACACCGTGACCGAGCATGAGAGACAGGGACCGAGAGAGAGAGACACAGGGACCGACAGAGAGACACAGTGACCAAGAGAGAGACACAGAGACAGAGAGAGAGACAGGGACCGAGTGAGACACAGGGACCCAGAGAGAGACACAGGGACCGAGAGAGAGAGACAGGGACCGAGAGAGACATCGGGACCGAGAGAGACACAGGGGTGAGAGAGAGACACAGGGACCGAGAGAGACACAGTGACCGAGTGAGACACAGCGACCGAGAGAGAGACACAGGGACCGAGAGAGACACAGGGACAGAGAGAGAGACACAGGGACCGAGTGAGACACAGGGACCGAGAGAGAGACACAGGGATTGAGCGAGTCACAGGGACCGAGAGAGACACAGCGACCGAGAGAGACACACGGACCGAGAGAGACACAGGGGTGAGAGAGAGACACAGGGACCGAGAGAGAGACACAGGGACCGAGTGAGACACAGGGACCGAGAGAGAGACACAGGGATTGAGCGAGTCACAGGGACCGAGAGAGACACAGGGACCGAGAGAGAGACACAGGGACCGAGAGAGAGACACAGGGACCGAGTGAAACACAGGGACCGAGAGAGAGACACAGGGATTGAGCGAGTCACAGGGACCGAGAGAGACACACAGGGACCGAGAGAGAGACACAGGTACCGAGAGAGACACAGGGACCGAGAGAGTCACAGGGACCAAGAGAGACACAGGGACCGAGAGAGAGTCACAGGGACTGAGAGACACAGGGACTGAGCGAGTCACAGGGACCGAGAGAGAAACACAGGTACCAAGGGGGACACAGGGACTGAGAGAGACACAAGGTCCGAGAGAGAGACACAGGCACCGAGAGAGAGACACAGACCGAGATAGAGACACAGGGACCGTGAGAGAGACACAGGGACCGAGAGAGAGACAGAGGGACCGAGAGAGAGACACCGGGACAGAGAGAGAGACAGGGACCGAGTGAGACACAGGAACTGAGAGAGAGACTCAGGGACAACAGAGAGACACAGGGTCTTAGAGAGTGGCACAGGGACCGAGAGAGAGACAGGGACCGAGTGAGACACAGGGACTGAGAGAGGCACAGTGACCGAGAGAGACACAGGGACCGAGAGAGAGACACAGGGACCGAGAGAGACACAGGGACCGAGTGAGACACAGTGACCGAGAGAGACACAGGGACCGACAGAGAGATACAGGGACCGAGAGAGAGACAGGGACCGAGAGAGACACAGGGACCGAAAGAGACATCGGGACGGAGAGAGACACAGGGGTGAGAGAGAGACAAAGGGACCGAGAGAGACACAGGGACCGAGTGAGACTCAGGGTCTTAGAGAGACACAGGGACCGAGAGAGAGACCCAGGGATGGAGAGAGAGACACAAGGACCGAGAGAGGCACAGGGACTGAGAGAGAAACAGGGACCGAATGAGTGACACAGGGACCGAGAGAGAGACACAGGGACCGAGAGTGAGACACAGGGACTGAGAGAGAGACAGGGACCGAGAGAGACACCGGGACCTAGAGAGACACAGGGACCGAGAGAGAGACACAGGGACCGAGAGAAAGACACAGGGACCGAGAGCGAGACACAGGGACCGAGAGAGACACAGGGAGCAAGGGAGAGACACAGGGACCGAGAGAGAGACACAGGACCGAGAAAGAGACACAGGGACTGAGAAAGAGACAGGGACTGAGAGAGACACAGAGAGTAAGATAGAGAGACAGGGACCGAGAGAGACACCGGGACTGAAAGAGACACAGGGACCGAGAGAGAGACAGGGACCGAGAGAGAGACACAGGGACAGAGAGCGAGACACAGTGACCGAGAGAGAGACACAGGGACCGAGAGAGACACAGGGACCGAGAGAGACACAGGGACCGAGAGAGAGACAGGGACCGAGAGAGAGATTCAGAGACTGAGAGAGAGACAGGGACTGAGAGAGTCACAGGAACCGAGTAAGACACAGGGACCGAGAGAGACACAGGGACCGAGAGAGAGACACAGGGACCGGGAGAGACACAGCGTCCGAGAGAGGCACAGGGACCGAGAGAGACACAGGGACCGAGAGAGAGACACAGGGACTGAGAGAGAGACACAGGGACCGAGAGAGACACAGGGAACGAGAGAGAGACACAGGGACCGAGAGAGAGACACAGGGACTGAGAGAGAGACAGGGACCGAGAGAGACACAGGTACCGAGTGAGAAATACAGGGACCGAGTGAGACACAGGGACCGAGAGAGAGACACAGGAACCAAGAGAGACACCGTGACCGAGAGTGAGAGACAGGGACCGAGAGAGAGAGACACAGGGACCGACAGAGAGACATAGTGACCAAGAGAGAGACACAGAGACAGAGAGAGACACAGGGACCGAGAGAGACATCGGGACCGAGAGAGACACAGGGACTGAGAGAGAAACAGGGACCGAGAGAGACAGAGGGACTGAGAGAGAAACAGGGTCCGAGTGAGTGACACAGGGACAGAGAGAGAGACACAGGGACCGAGAGAGAGACACAGGGACCGAGAGAGAGACACAGGGATGGAGAGAGAGACACAGGGACCGAGAGAGACACAGGGACTGAGAGAGAAACAGGGTCCGAGTGAGTGACACAGGGACAGAGAGAGAGACACAGGGACCGAGAGTGAGACACAGGGACCGAGAGAGACACCAGGACCGAGAGAGAGAGACACAGGGACTTAGAGAGACACGGGGACCAAGATAGAGACACAGAGTCTTAGAGAGAGGCACAGGGACCGAGAGGGAGACAGGTACCGAGTGAGACACAGGGAGTGAGAAAGTGACAGGGACCGTGAGAGAGACGGACCGAGAGAGACACCGGGACAGAGACAGACACAGGGGTGAGAGAGAGACACAGAGACCGAGAGAGAGACACAGGGACCGAGAGAGACACAGGGACCGAGAGAGAGACACAGGGACCGAGTGAGACACAGGGACCGAGAGAGAGACACAGGGATTGAGCGAGTCACAGGGACCGAGAGAGACACAGCGACCGAGAGAGGCACACGGACCGAGATAGACACAGGGACCGAGAGAGAGACACAGGGATTGAGCGAGTCACAGGGACCGAGAGAGACACAGGGACCGAGAGAGAGACACAGGGACCGAGAGAGAGACACAGGGACCGAGAGAGAGACACAGGGATTGAGCGAGTCACAGGGACCGAGAGAGAGACACAGGGACCGAGAGAGAGACACAGGGACCGAGAGAGAGACACAGGGACCGAGAGAGACATAGGGACCGAGAGAGTCACAGGGACCGAGAGAGACACAGGGACCGAGAGAGACACAGGGACCGAGAGAGTCACAGGGACCAAGAGAGACACAGGGACCGAGAGAGAGTCACAGGGACTGAGAGACACAGGGACTGAGCGAGTCACAGGGACCGAGAGAGAAACACAGGTACCAAGGGGGACACAGGGACTGAGAGAGAGTCACAGGGACTGAGAGACACAGGGACTGAGCGAGTCACAAGGTCCGAGAGAGAGACACAGGCACCGAGAGAGAGACACAGACCGAGAAAGAGACACAGGGACTGACAGAGAGACACAGGGACCAAGAGAGTCACAGGAACCGAGAGAGAGACACAGGGACCGAGAGAGAGACACCGGGACAGAGAGAGAGACAGGGACCGAGTGAGACACAGGAACTGAGAGAGAGACTCAGGGACAACAGAGAGACACAGGGTCTTAGAGAGTGGCACAGGGACCGAGAGAGAGACAGGGACCGAGTGAGACACAGGGACTGAGAGAGGCACAGTGACCGAGAGAGACACAGGGACCGAGAGAGACACAGGGACCGAGAGAGAGACACAGGGACCGAGAGAGACACCGGGACCGAGAGAAACACAGGGGTGTGAGAGAGAGACACAGGGACCGAGAGAGACACAGGGACCGAGTGAGACACAGTGACCGAGAGAGACACAGGGACCGACAGAGAGACATCGGGATGGAGAGAGACACAGGGGTGAGAGAGAGACAAAGGGACCGAGAGAGACACAGGGACCGAGTGAGACTCAGGGTCTTAGAGAGACACAGGGACCGAGAGAGACACAGGGATCGAGAGAGACATCGGGACGGAGAGAGACACAGGGGTGAGAGAGAGACAAAGGGACCGAGAGAGACACAGGGACCGAGTGAGACTCAGGGTCTTAGAGACACACAGGGACCGAGAGAGAGACCCAGGGATGGAGAGAGAGACACAAGGACCGAGAGAGACACAGGGACCGAGAGAGAGACACAGCGATGGAGGGAGAGACACAGGGACTGAGAGAGACACAGGGACCGAGAGAGACACAGGGACTGAGAGAGAAACAGGGACTGAGAGAGAAACAGGGACCGAATGAGTGACACAGGGACCGAGAGAGTGACACAGGGACCGAGAGTGAGACACAGGGACTGAGAGAGAGACAGGGACCGAGAGTGAGACACAGGGACCGAGAGAGACACCGGGACCTAGAGAGACACAGGGACCGAGAGAGAGACAGGGACCGAGAGAGAGTCACAGGGACCGAGAGAAAGACACAGGGACCGACAGCGAGACACAGGGACCGAGAGAGACACAGGGAGCAAGGGAGAGACACAGGGACCGAGAGAGAGACACAGGGACCGAGAAAGAGACACAGGGACTGAGAATGAGACAGGGACTGAGAGAGACACAGAGATTAAGATAGAGAGACAGTGACCGAGAGAGACACCGGGACTGAAAGAGACACAGGGACCGAGAGAGAGACAGGGACCGAGAGAGAGACAGGGACAAAGTGAGACACAGGGACCGAGAGATACGCAGAGAGCAAGAGAGAGAGAGACAGGGACCGAGAAAGAGACACAGGGACCGAGAGAGACACCGGAACCGAGAGAGACACAGGGACCGCGAGAGAGACACAGGGACCGAGAGAGACACCGGGACCGAGAGAGACACAGGGACCGAGAGAGAGACAGGGACCGAGAGAGAGACAGGGACTGAGAGAGTCACAGGGACCGAGTAAGACACAGGGACCGAGAGAGACACAGGGACCGAGAGAGAGACACAGGGACTGAGAGAGAGACAGGGACCGAGAGAGACACAGTGACCGAGAAAGACACAGGGGCCGAGTGACACACAGGGACCGAGAGTGACACATGGACCGAGCGAGACACAGGGATCGAGACAGAGTCAGGTACCGAGTGAGAAATACAGGGACCAAGAGAGAGACACAGGGACCAAGAGAGACATAGTGACCGAGAGAGAGAGACAGGGACCGAGAGAGAGACAGAGGGACCGAGTGAGAGACAGGGACCGAGTGAGACACAGGGTCTTAGAGAGACACAGGGACCGAGAGAGAGACACAGGGATGGAGAGAGAGACAGGGACCGAGTGAGACACAGGGTCTTAGAGAGACACAGGGACCGAGAGAGAGACACAGGGATGGAGAGAGAGACACAGCGATGGAGGGAGAGACACAGGGTCCGAGAGAGAAACAGGGACCGAGTGAGTGACAAGGGACCGAGAGAAAGACACAGGGACCGAGAGTGAGACACAGGGACCGAGAGAGACACAGGGACTGAGAGAGACACAGGGACCAAGAGAGAGACACAGGGTCTTAGAGAAAGGCACAGGGACCGAGAGGGAGACAGGGACCGAGTGAGAGACAGGGACTGAGAGAGACATGGGGTGAGAGAGAGAGACAGGGACTGAGAGAGAGACAGGGACCGAGAGAGACACAGATAGTAAGATAGAGAGACAGGGACCGAGAGAGACAGCGGGACCGAGAGAGTCACAGGGACCGAGAGAGAGACAGGGACCGAGAGAGAGACATAGGGACCGAGAGAGAGACACAGGGACCGAGAGCGAGACACAGTGACCGAGAGACAGACACAGGGACCGAGAGAGACACAGGGACCGAGAGAGACACAGGGACCGAGAGAGACACAGGGACCGAGAGAGAGACAGGGACCAAGAGAGAGATTCAGAGACTGAGAGAGAGACAGGGACTGAGAGAGTCACAGGAACCGAGTAAGACACAGGGACCGAGAGAGACACAGGGACCGAGAGAGAGACACAGGGACCGAGAAAGACACAGCGTCCGAGAGAGACACAGGGACCGAGAGAGACACAGGGACCGAGAGAGAGACACAGGGACTGAGAGAGAGACACTGGGACTGACAGAGAGACAGGGACTGAGAGAGACACAGGGACCGAGAGAGAGACACAGGGACCGAGAGAGACACAGGGAACGAGAGAGAGACACAGGGACCGAGAGAGAGACACAGGGACTGAGAGAGAGACAGGGACCGAGAGAGACACAGGGACCGAGAGAGAGACACAGGGACCTAGAGAGAGACACAGGGACCGAGAGAGACACAGGGACCGAGGGAGAGACACAGGTACCGAGTGAGACACAGGGACCGAGAGAGAGACACAGGGACCGAGAGAGAGACAGGGACCGAGAGAGACACAGGGACCGAGTGAGACACAGGGACCGAGAGAGTCACAGGGATTGAGCGAGACACAGGGACCGAGTGAGAAATACAGGGACCGAGTGAGACACAGGGACCAAGAGAGAGACACAGGGACCGACAGAGAGACACAGTGACCAAGAGAGAGACACAGAGACAGAGAGAGAGACAGGGACCGAGTGAGAGACACAGGGACCGAGAGAGACATCGGGACCGAGAGAGACACAGGGACTGAGAGAGACACAGGGACCGAGTGAGACACAGCGACCGAGAGAGACACAGGGACCGAGAGAGAGACATCGGGACCGAGAGAGACACAGGGGTGAGAGAGAGACACAGGGACTGAGAGAGAAACAGGGTCCGAGTGAGTGACACAGGGACAGAGAGAGAGACACAGGGACCAAGAGTCAGACACAGGGACCGAGAGAGACACCAGGACCGAGAGAGAGAGACACAGGCTCTGAGAGAGACACGGGGACCAAGATAGAGACACAGAGTCTTAGAGAGAGGCACAGGGACCGAGAGGGAGACAGGGACCGAGTGAGACACAGCGACCGAGAGAGACACAGGGACCGAGAGAGAGACAGGGACCGAGAGGGAGACAGGGACCGAGTGAGACACAGGGACTGAGAAAGTGACAGGGACCGTGAGAGAGACGGACCGAGGGAGACACCGGGACAGAGACAGACACAGGGGTGAGAGAGAGACACAGAGACCGAGAGAGAGACACAGGGACCAAGAGAGACACAGGGACCGAGAGAGAGGCACAGGGACCGAGTGAGACACAGGGACCGAGAGAGAGACACAGGGATTGAGCGAGTCACAGGGACCGAGAGAGACACAGCGACCGAGAGAGACACACGGACCGAGAGAGACACAGGGGTGAGAGAGAGACACAGGGACCGAGAGAGAGACACAGGGACCGAGTGAGACACAGGGACCGAGAGAGAGACACTGGGATTGAGCGAGTCACAGGGACTGAGAGAGACACAGGGACCGAGAGAGAGACACAGGGACCGAGAGAGAGACACAGGGACCGAGAGAGAGACACAGGGATTGAGCGAGTCACAGGGACCGAGAGAGAGACACAGGGACCGAGAGAGAGACACAGGTACCGAGAGAGACACAGGGACCGAGAGAGTCACAGGGACCAAGAGAGACACAGGGACCGAGAGAGAGTCACAGGGACTGAGAGACACACAGGGACCGAGAGAGAAACACAGGTACCAAGGGGGACACAGGGACAGAGAGAGACACAAGGTCCGAGAGAGAGACACAGGCACCGAGAGAGAGACACAGACCGAGAGAGAGACACAGGGACTGACAGAGAGACACAGGGACCAAGAGAGACACAGGAACCGAGAGAGAGACACCGGGACAGAGAGAGAGACACCGGGACAGAGAGAGAGACAGGGACCGAGTGAGACACAGGAACTGAGAGAGAGACTCAGGGACAACAGAGAGACACAGGGTTTTAGAGAGTGGCACAGGGACCGAGAGAGAGACAGGGACCGAGTGAGACACAGGGACTGAGAGAGGCACAGTGACCGAGAGAGACACAGGGACCGAGAGAGAGACACAGGGACCGAGAGAGACACCGGGACCGAGAGAGACACAGGGGTGTGAGAGAGAGACACAGGGACCGAGAGAGACACAGGGACCGAGTGAGACACAGTGACCGAGAGAGACACAGGGACCGACAGAGAGATACAGGGACCGAGAGAGAGACAGGGACCGAGAGAGACACAGGGACCGAGAGAGACATCGGGACGGAGAGAGACACAGGGACCGAGTGAGACTCAGGGTCTTAGAGAGACACAGGGACCGAGAGAGAGACCCAGGGATGGAGAGAGAGACACAAGGACCGAGAGAGACACAGGGACCGAGAGAGAGACACAGCGATGGAGGGAGAGACACAGGGACCGAGAGAGACACAGGGACCGAGAGTGAGACACAGGGACCGAGAGACACACAGGGACTGAGAGAGACACAGGGACTGAGAGAGACACAGGGACCAAGAGAGAGACACAGGGACCGAGAGAGACACTGGGACCTAGAGAGACACAGGGACAGAGAGTGAGACACAGGGACCGAGAGAGACACAGGGACCGAGAGAGAGACAGGGACCGAGAGAGAGACACAGGGACCGAGAGAAAGACACAGGGACCGAGAGCGAGACACAGGGACCGAGAGAGAGACACAGGGATGGAGAGAGAGACACAGGGACCGAGAGAGACACAGGGACTGAGAGAGAAACAGGGTCCGAGTGAGTGACACAGGGACAGAGAGAGAGACACAGGGACCGAGAGTGAGACACAGGGACCGAGAGAGACACCAGGACCGAGAGAGAGAGACACAGGGACTTAGAGAGACACGGGGACCAAGATAGAGACACAGAGTCTTAGAGAGAGGCACAGGGACCGAGAGGGAGACAGGTACCGAGTGAGACACAGGGACTGAGAAAGTGACAGGGACCGTGAGAGATACGGACCGAGAGAGACACCGGGACAGAGACAGACACAGGGGTGAGAGAGAGACACAGAGACCGAGAGAGAGACACAGGGACCGAGAGAGACACAGGGACCGAGAGAGAGACACAGGGACCGAGTGAGACACAGGGACCGAGAGAGAGACACAGGGATTGAGCGAGTCACAGGGACCGAGAGAGACACAGCGACCGAGAGAGACACACGGACCGAGAGAGACACAGGGGTGAGAGAGAGACACAGGGACCGAGAGAGTCACAGGGATTGAGCGAGACACAGGGACCGAGTGAGAAATACAGGGACCGAGTGAGACACAGGGACCAAGAGAGAGACACAGGGACCGACAGAGAGACACAGTGACCAAGAGAGAGACACAGAGACAGAGAGAGAGACAGGGACCGAGTGAGAGACACAGGGACCGAGAGAGACATCGGGACCGAGAGAGACACAGGGACTGAGAGAGACACAGGGACCGAGTGAGACACAGCGACCGAGAGAGACACATGGACCGAGAGAGAGACATCGGGACCGAGAGAGACACAGGGGTGAGAGAGAGACACAGGGACTGAGAGAGAAACAGGGTCCGAGTGAGTGACACAGGGACAGAGAGAGAGACACAGGGACCAAGAGTCAGACACAGGGACCGAGAGAGACACCAGGACCGAGAGAGAGAGACACAGGCTCTGAGAGAGACACGGGGACCAAGATAGAGACACAGAGTCTTAGAGAGAGGCACAGGGACCGAGAGGGAGACAGGGACCGAGTGAGACACAGGGACTGAGAAAGTGACAGGGACCGTGAGAGAGACGGACCGAGGGAGACACCGGGACAGAGACAGACACAGGGGTGAGAGAGAGACACAGAGACCGAGAGAGAGACACAGGGACCAAGAGAGACACAGGGACCGAGAGAGAGGCACAGGGACCGAGTGAGACACAGGGACCGAGAGAGAGACACAGGGATTGAGCGAGTCACAGGGACCGAGAGAGACACAGCGACCGAGAGAGACACACGGACCGAGAGAGACACAGGGGTGAGAGAGAGACACAGGGACCGAGAGAGAGACACATGGACCGAGTGAGACACAGGGACCGAGAGAGAGACACAGGGATTGAGCGAGTCACAGGGACCGAGAGAGACACAGGGACCGAGAGAGAGACACAGGGACCGAGAGAGAGACACAGGGACCGAGAGAGAGACACAGGGATTGAGCGAGTCACAGGGACCGAGAGAGAGACACAGGGACCGAGAGAGAGACACAGGTACCGAGAGAGACACAGGGACCGAGAGAGTCACAGGGACCAAGAGAGACACAGGGACCGAGAGAGAGTCACAGGGACTGAGAGACACACAGGGACCGAGAGAGAAACACAGGTACCAAGGGGGACACAGGGACAGAGAGAGACACAAGGTCCGAGAGAGAGACACAGGCACCGAGAGAGAGACACAGACCGAGAGAGAGACACAGGGACTGACAGAGAGACACAGGGACCAAGAGAGACACAGGAACCGAGAGAGAGACACCGGGACAGAGAGAGAGACACCGGGACAGAGAGAGAGACAGGGACCGAGTGAGACACAGGAACTGAGAGAGAGACTCAGGGACAACAGAGAGACACAGGGTTTTAGAGAGTGGCACAGGGACCGAGAGAGAGACAGGGACCGAGTGAGACACAGGGACTGAGAGAGGCACAGTGACCGAGAGAGACACAGGGACCGAGAGAGAGACACAGGGACCGAGAGAGACACCGGGACCGAGAGAGACACAGGGGTGTGAGAGAGAGACACAGGGACCGAGAGAGACACAGGGACCGAGTGAGACACAGTGACCGAGAGAGACACAGGGTCCGACAGAGAGATACAGGGACCGAGAGAGAGACAGGGACCGAGAGAGACATCGGGACGGAGAGAGACACAGGGACCGAGTGAGACTCAGGGTCTTAGAGAGACACAGGGACCGAGAGAGAGACCCAGGGATGGAGAGAGAGACACAAGGACCGAGAGAGACACAGGGACCGAGAGAGAGACACAGCGATGGAGGGAGAGACACAGGGACCGAGAGAGACACAGGGACCGAGAGTGAGACACAGGGACCGAGAGAGACACAGGGACTGAGAGAGACACAGGGACTGAGAGAGACACAGGGACCAAGAGAGAGACACAGGGACCGAGAGAGACACTGGGACGTAGAGAGACACAGGGACAGAGAGTGAGACACAGGGACCGAGAGAGACACAGGGACCGAGAGAGAGACAGGGACCGAGAGAGAGACACAGGGACCGAGAGAAAGACACAGGGACCGAGAGCGAGACACAGGGACCGAGAGAGAGACACAGGGATGGAGAGAGAGACACAGGGACCGAGAGAGACACAGGGACTGAGAGAGAAACAGGGTCCGAGTGAGTGACACTGGGACAGAGAGAGAGACACAGGGACCGAGAGTGAGACACAGGGACCGAGAGAGACACCAGGACCGAGAGAGAGAGACACAGGGACTTAGAGAGACACGGGGACCAAGATAGAGACACAGAGTCTTAGAGAGAGGCACAGGGACCGAGAGGGAGACAGGTACCGAGTGAGACACAGGGACTGAGAAAGTGACAGGGACCGTGAGAGATACGGACCGAGAGAGACACCGGGACAGAGACAGACACAGGGGTGAGAGAGAGACACAGAGACCGAGAGAGAGACACAGGGACCGAGAGAGACACAGGGACCGAGAGAGAGACACAGGGACCGAGTGAGACACAGGGACCGAGAGAGAGACACAGGGATTGAGCGAGTCACAGGGACCGAGAGAGACACAGCGACCGAGAGAGACACACGGACCGAGAGAGACACAGGGGTGAGAGAGAGACACAGGGACCGAGAGAGAGACACAGTGACCGAGTGAGACACAGGGACCGAGAGAGAGACACAGGGATTGAGCGAGTCACAGGGACCGAGAGAGACACAGGGACCGAGAGAGAGACACAGGGACCGAGAGAGAGACACAGGGATTGAGCGAGTCACAGGGACCGAGAGAGAGACACAGGGACCGAGAGAGAGACACAGGGACCGAGAGAGAGACACAGGGACCGAGAGAGACACAGGGACCGAGAGAGTCACAGGGACCGAGAGAGACACAGGGACCGAGAGAGACACAGGGACCGAGAGAGTCACAGGGACCAAGAGAGACACAGGGACCGAGAGAGAGTCACAGGGACTGAGAGACACAGGGACTGAGCGAGTCACAAGGTCCGAGAGAGAGACACAGGCACCGAGAGAGAGACACAGACCGAGAGAGAGACACAGGGACTGACAGAGCGACACAGGGGCCAAGAGAGTCACAGGAACCGAGAGAGAGACATTGGGACCGAGAGAGAGACACCGGGACAGAGAGAGAGACAGGGACCGAGTGAGACACAGGAACTGAGAGAGAGACTCAGGGACAACAGAGAGACACAGGGTCTTAGAGAGTGGCACAGGGACCGAGAGAGAGACAGGGACCGAGTGAGACACAGGGACTGAGAGAGGCACAGTGACCGAGAGAGACACAGGGACCGAGAGAGAGACACAGGGACCGAGAGAGACACCGGGACCGAGAGAGACACAGGGGTGTGAGAGAGAGACACAGGGACCGAGAGAGACACAGGGACCGAGTGAGACACAGTGACCGAGAGAGACACAGGGACCGACAGAGAGACATCGGGACGGAGAGAGACACAGGGGTGAGAGAGAGACAAAGGGACCGAGAGAGACACAGGGACCGAGTGAGACTCAGGGTCTTAGAGAGACACAGGGACCGAGAGAGACACAGGGATCGAGAGAGACATCGGGACGGAGAGAGACACAGGGGTGAGAGAGAGACAAAGGGACCGAGAGAGACACAGGGACCGAGTGAGACTCAGGGTCTTAGAGAGACACAGGGACCGAGAGAGAGACCCAGGGATGGAGAGAGAGACACAAGGACCGAGAGAGACACAGGGACCGAGAGAGAGACACAGCGATGGAGGGAGAGACACAGGGACTGAGAGAGACACAGGGACCGAGAGAGACACAGGGACTGAGAGAGAAACAGGGACTGAGAGAGAAACAGGGACCGAATGAGTGACACAGGGACCGAGAGAGAGACACAGGGACCGAGAGTGAGACACAGGGACTGAGAGAGAGACAGGGACCGAGAGTGAGACACAGGGACCGAGAGAGACACCGGGACCTAGAGAGACACAGGGACCGAGAGAGAGACAGGGACCGAGAGAGAGTCACAGGGACCGAGAGAAAGACAGGGACCGAGAGTGAGACACAGGGACCGAGAGAGAGACAGGGACCGACAGCGAGACACAGGGACCGAGAAAGAGACACAGGGACTGAGAATGAGACAGGGACTGAGAGAGACACAGAGATTAAGATAGAGAGACAGTGACCGAGAGAGACACCGGGACTGAAAGAGACACAGGGACCGAGAGAGAGACAGGGACCGAGAGAGAGACAGGGACAAAGTGAGACACAGGGACCGAGAGATACGCAGAGAGCAAGAGAGAGAGAGACACGGACCGAGAAAGAGACACAGGGACCGAGAGAGACACCGGAACCGAGAGAGACACAGGGACCGCGAGAGAGACACAGGGACCGAGAGAGACACCGGGACCGAGAGAGACACAGGGACCGAGAGAGAGACAGGGACCGAGAGAGAGACAGGGACTGAGAGAGTCACAGGGACCGAGTAAGACACAGGGACCGAGAGAGACACAGGGACCGAGACAGAGACACAGGGACTGAGAGAGAGACAGGGACCGAGAGAGACACAGAGACCGAGAAAGACACAGGGGCCGAGTGACACACAGGGACCGAGAGTGACACATGGACCGAGCGAGACACAGGGACCGAGACAGAGTCAGGTACCGAGTGAGAAATACAGGGACCAAGAGAGAGACACAGGGACCAAGAGAGACATAGTGACCGAGAGAGAGAGAGACAGGGACCGAGAGAGAGACAGAGGGACCGAGTGAGAGACAGGGACCGAGTGAGACACAGGGTCTTAGAGAGACACAGGGACCGAGAGAGAGACACAGGGATGGAGAGAGAGACAGGGACCGAGTGAGACACAGGGTCTTAGAGAGACACAGGGACCGAGAGAGAGACACAGGGATGGAGAGAGAGACAGAGGGACCGAGAGAGACACAGGGACCAAGAGAGAGACACAGCAATGGAGGGAGAGACACAGGGTCCGAGAGAGAAACAGGGACCGAGTGAGTGACAAGGGACCGAGAGAAAGACACAGGGACCGAGAGTGAGACACAGGGACCGAGAGAGACACAGGGACTGAGAGAGACACAGGGACCAAGAGAGAGACACAGGGTCTTAGAGAAAGGCACAGGGACCGAGAGGGAGACAGGGACCGAGTGAGAGACAGGGACTGAGAGAGACATGGGGTGAGAGAGAGAGACAGGGACTGAGAGAGAGACAGGGACCGAGAGAGACACAGATAGTAAGATAGAGAGACAGGGACCGAGAGAGACAGCGGGACCGAGAGAGTCACAGGGACCGAGAGAGAGACAGGGACCGAGAGAGAGACATAGGGACCGAGAGAGAGACACAGGGACCGAGAGCGAGACACAGTGACCGAGAGACAGACACAGGGACCGAGAGAGACACAGGGACCGAGAGAGACACAGGGACCGAGAGAGAGACAGGGACCAAGAGAGAGATTCAGAGACTGAGAGAGAGACAGGGACTGAGAGAGTCACAGGAACCGAGTAAGACACAGGGACCGAGAGAGACACAGGGACCGAGAGAGAGACACAGGGACCGAGAGAGACACAGCGTCCGAGAGAGACACAGGGACCGAGTGAGACACAGGGACCGAGAGAGAGACACAGGGACCGAGAGAGACACAGGGGTGAGAGAGAGACACAGGGACTGAGAGAGAAACTGGGTCCGAGTGAGTGACACAGGGACAGAGAGAGAGACACAGGGACCAAGAGTCAGACACAGGGACCGAGAGAGACACCAGGACCGAGAGAGAGAGACACAGGCTCTGAGAGAGACACGGGGACCAAGATAGAGACACAGAGTCTTAGAGAGAGGCACAGGGACCGAGAGGGAGACAGGGACCGAGTGAGACACAGCGACCGAGAGAGACACAGGGACCGAGAGAGAGACATCGGGACCGAGAGAGACACAGGGGTGAGAGAGAGACACAGGGACTGAGAGAGAAACAGGGTCCGAGTGAGTGACACAGGGACAGAGAGAGAGAGACACAGCGACCGAGAGAGACATCAGGACTGAGAGAGAGAGACACAGGGACTGAGAGAGACACGGGGACCAAGATAGAGACACAGAGTCTTAGAGAGAGGCACAGGGACCGAGAGGGAGACAGGGACCGAGTGAGACACAGGGACTGAGAAAGTGACAGGGACCGTGAGAGAGACGGACCGAGGGAGACACCGGGACAGAGACAGACACAGGGGTGAGAGAGAGACACAGAGACCGAGAGAGAGACACAGGGACCAAGAGAGACACAGGGACCGAGAGAGAGACACAGGGACCGAGTGAGACACAGGGACCGAGAGAGAGACACAGGGATTGAGCGAGTCACAGGGACCGAGAGAGACACAGCGACCGAGAGAGACACACGGACCGAGAGAGACACAGGGGTGAGAGAAAGTCACATGGACCGAGAGAGAGACACAGGGACCGTGTGAGACACAGGGACCGAGAGAGAGACACAGGGATTGAGCGAGTCACAGGGACCGAGTGAGACACAGGGACCGAGAGAGAGACACAGGGACCGAGAGAGAGACACAGGGACCGAGAGAGAGACACAGGGATTGAGCGAGTCACAGGGACCGAGAGAGAGACACAGGGACCGAGAGAGAGACACAGGTACCGAGAGAGACACAGGGACCGAGAGAGTCACAGGGACCAAGAGAGACACAGGGACCGAGAGAGAGTCACAGGGACTGAGAGACACACAGGGACCGAGAGAGAAACACAGGTACCAAGGGGGACACAGGGACAGAGAGAGACACAAGGACCGAGAGAGAGACACAGGCACCGAGAGAGAGACACAGACCGAGAGAGAGACACAGGGACTGACAGAGAGACACAGGGACCAAGAGAGACACAGGAACCGAGAGAGAGACACCGGGACAGAGAGAGAGACAGGGACCGAGTGAGACACAGGAACTGAGAGAGAGACTCAGGGACAACAGAGAGACACAGGGTTTTAGAGAGTGGCACAGGGACCGAGAGAGAGACAGGGACCGAGTGAGACACAGGGACTGAGAGAGGCACAGTGACCGAGAGAGACACAGGGACCGAGAGAGAGACACAGGGACCGAGAGAGACACCGGGACCGAGAGAGACACAGGGGTGTGAGAGAGAGACACAGGGACCGAGAGAGACACAGGGACCGAGTGAGACACAGTGACCGAGAGAGACACAGGGACCGACAGAGAGATACAGGGACCGAGAGAGAGACAGGGACCGAGAGAGACACAGGGACCGAGAGAGACATCGGGACGGAGAGAGACACAGGGACCGAGTGAGACTCAGGGTCTTAGAGAGACACAGGGACCGAGAGAGAGACCCAGGGATGGAGAGAGAGACACAAGGACCGAGAGAGACACAGGGACAGAGAGAGAGACACAGCGATGGAGGGAGAGACACAGGGACCGAGAGAGACACAGGGACCGAGAGAGAGACAGGGACCAAGAGAGAGACACAGGGACCGAGAGAAAGACACAGGGACCGAGAGCGAGACACAGGGACCGAGAGAGACACAGGGAGCAAGGGAGAGACACAGGGACCGAGAGAGACACAGGGACAGAGAGTGAGACACAGGGACCGAGAGAGACACAGGGACTGAGAGAGACACAGGGACCAAGAGTGAGACACAGGGACCGAGAGAGACACTGGGACCTAGAGAGACACAGGGACAGAGAGTGAGACACAGGGACCGAGAGAGACACAGGGACCGAGAGAGAGACAGGGACCGAGAGAGAGACACAGGGACCGAGAGAAAGACACAGGGACCGAGAGCGAGACACAGGGACCGAGAGAGACACAGGGAGCAAGGGAGAGACACAGGGACCGAGAGAGAGACACAGGGACCGAGAAAGAGACACAGGGACTGAGAAAGAGACAGGGACCGAGAGAGACACAGAGACCGAGAGAGAGACAGGGACCGAGAGAGAGACATAGGGACCGAGAGAGAGACAGGGACCGAGAGAGAGACACAGGGACCGAGAGAAAGACACAGGGACCGAGAGCGAGACACAGGGACCGAGAGAGACACAGGGAGCAAGGGAGAGACACAGGGACCGAGAGAGAGACACAGGGACCGAGAAAGAGACACAGGGACTGAGAAAGAGACAGGGACCGAGAGAGACACAGAGAGTAAGATAGAGAGACAGGGACTGAGAGAGACACCGGGACCGAAAGAGACACAGGGACCGAGAGAGAGACAGGGACCGAGAGAGAGACATAGGGACCGAGAGAGAGACACAGGGACCGAGAGCGAGACACAGTGACCGAGAGAGAGACAGGGACAAAGTGAGACACAGGGACCGAGAGATACGCAGAGAGCAAGAGAGAGAGAGACAGGGACCGAGAGAGACACAGGGACCGAGTGAGACACAGGGACCGAGAGAGACACAGGGACCGAGAGAGAGACAGGGACCGAGAGAGAGACTCAGAGACTGAGAGAGAGACAGGGAATGAGAGAGTCACAGGGACCGAGTAAGACACAGGGACCGAGAGAGACACAGGGACCGAGAGAGAGACACAGGGACCGAGAGAGAGACAGGGACCGAGAGAGAGACTCAGAGACTGAGAGAGGCAGGGACTGAGAGAGTCACAGGGACCGAGTAAGACACAGGGACCGAGAGAGACACAGGAACCGAGAGAGACGCAGGGACCGCGAGAGAGACACAGGGACCGAGAGAGACACCGGGACCGAGAGAGACACAGGGACCGAGAGAGAGACAGGGACCGAGAGAGAGACTCAGAGACTGAGAGAGAGACAGTGACTGAGAGAGTCACAGGGACCGAGTAAGACACAGGGACCGAGAGAGACACAGGGACCGAGACAGAGACACAGGGACTGAGAGAGAGACAGGGACCGAGAAAGACACAGGGGCCGAGTGACACACAGGGACCGAGAGTGACACATGGACCGAGCGAGACACAGGGACCGAGACAGAGTCAGGTACCGAGTGAGAAATACAGGGACCAAGAGAGCGACACAGGGACCAAGAGAGACATAGTGACCGAGAGAGAGAGACAGGGACCGAGAGAGAGACAGAGGGACCGACAGAGAGACACAGGGACCGAGAGAGAGACAGGGACCGAGTGAGACACAGGGTCTTAGAGAGACACAGGGACCGAGAGAGAGAGACACAGGGATGGAGAGAGAGACACAGGGACCGAGAGAGACACAGGGACCGAGAGAGAGACACAGCGATGGAGGGAGAGACACAGGGACCGAGAGAGACACAGGGACTGAGAGAGAAACAGGGACCGAGTGAGTGACAAGGGACCGAGAGAGAGACACAGGGACCGAGATTGAGACACAGGGACCGAGAGTGAGACACAGGGACCGAGAGTGAGACACAGGGACCGAGAGATACGCAGAGAGCAAGAGAGAGAGAGACAGGGACCGAGAAAGAGACACAGGGACCGAGAGAGACACCGGAACCGAGAGAGACACAGGGACCGCGAGAGAGACACAGAGACCGAGAGAGACACCGGGACCGAGAGAGACACAGGGACCGAGAGAGAGACAGGGACCGAGAGAGAGACAGGGACTGAGAGAGTCACAGGGACCGAGTAAGACACAGGGACCGAGAGAGACACAGGGACCGAGAGAGAGACACAGGGACTGAGAGAGAGACAGGGACCGAGAGAGACACAGAGACCGAGAAAGACACAGGGGCCGAGTGACACACAGGGACCGAGAGTGACACATGGACCGAGCGAGACACAGGGACCGAGACAGAGTCAGGTACCGAGTGAGAAATACAGGGACCAAGAGAGAGACACAGGGACCAAGAGAGACATAGTGACCGAGAGAGAGAGACAGGGACCGAGAGAGAGACAGAGGGACCGAGTGAGAGACAGGGACCGAGTGAGACACAGGGTCTTAGAGAGACACAGGGACCGAGAGAGAGACACAGGGATGGAGAGAGAGACAGGGACCGAGTGAGACACAGGGTCTTAGAGAGACACAGGGACCGAGAGAGAGACACAGGGATGGAGAGAGAGACAGAGGGACCGAGAGAGACACAGGGACCAAGAGAGAGACACAGCGATGGAGGGAGAGACACAGGGTCCGAGAGAGAAACAGGGACCGAGTGAGTGACAAGGGACCGAGAGAAAGACACAGGGACCGAGAGTGAGACACAGGGACCGAGAGAGACACAGGGACTGAGAGAGACACAGGGACCAAGAGAGAGACACAGGGTCTTAGAGAAAGGCACAGGGACCGAGAGGGAGACAGGGACCGAGTGAGACACAGGGACTGAGAGAGACATGGGGTGAGAGAGAGAGACAGGGACTGAGAGAGAGACAGGGACCGAGAGAGACACAGATAGTAAGATAGAGAGACAGGGACCGAGAGAGACAGCGGGACTGAGAGAGTCACAGGGACCGAGAGAGAGACAGGGACCGAGAGAGAGACATAGGGACCGAGAGAGAGACACAGGGACCGAGAGCGAGACACAGTGACCGAGAGACAGACACAGGGACCGAGAGAGACACAGGGACCGAGAGAGACACAGGGACCGAGAGAGACACAGGGACCGAGAGAGAGACAGGGACCAAGAGAGAGATTCAGAGACTGAGAGAGAGACAGGGACTGAGAGAGTCACAGGAACCGAGTAAGACACAGGGACCGAGAGAGACACAGGGACCGAGAGAGAGACACAGGGACCGAGAGAGACACAGCGTCCGAGAGAGACACAGGGACCGAGAGAGACACAGGGACCGAGAGAGAGACACAGGGACTGAGAGAGAGACACTGGGACTGACAGAGAGACAGGGACTGAGAGAGACACAGGGACCGAGAGAGAGACACAGGGACCGAGAGAGACACAGGGAACGAGAGAGAGACACAGGGACCGAGAGAGAGACACAGGGACTGAGAGAGAGACAGGGACCGAGAGAGACACAGGGACCGAGAGAGAGACACAGGGACCTAGAGAGAGACACATGGACCGAGAGAGACACAGGGACCGAGGGAGAGACACAGGTACCGAGTGAGACACAGGGACCGAGAGAGTCACAGGGATTGAGCGAGACACAGGGACCGAGTGAGACACAGGGACCAAGAGAGAGACACAGGGACCAAGTGAGACACCGTGACCGAGAGTGAGAGACAGGGACCGAGAGAGAGACACAGGGACCGACAGAGAGACACAGTGACCAAGAGAGAGACACAGAGACAGAGAGAGAGACAGGGACCGAGTGAGAGACACAGGGACCGAGAGAGACATCGGGACCGAGAGAGACACAGGGACTGAGAGAGACACAGGGACCGAGTGAGACACAGCGACCGAGAGAGACACAGGGACCGAGAGAGAGACATCGGGACCGAGAGAGACACAGGGGTGAGAGAGAGACACAGGGACTGAGAGAGAAACAGGGTCCGAGTGAGTGACACAGGGACAGAGAGAGAGACACAGGGACCAAGAGTCAGACACAGGGACCGAGAGAGACACCAGGACCGAGAGAGAGAGACACAGGCTCTGAGAGAGACACGGGGACCAAGATAGAGACACAGAGTCTTAGAGAGAGGCACAGGGACCGAGAGGGAGACAGGGACCGAGTGAGACACAGCGACCGAGAGAGACACAGGGACCGAGAGAGAGACATCGGGACCGAGAGAGACACAGGGGTGAGAGAGAGACACAGGGACTGAGAGAGAAACAGGGTCCGAGTGAGTGACACAGGGACAGAGAGAGAGACACAGGGACCGAGAGTCAGACACAGGGACCGAGAGAGACACCAGGACCGAGAGAGAGAGACACAGGGACTGAGAGAGACACGGGGACCAAGATAGAGACACAGAGTCTTAGAGAGAGGCACAGGGACCGAGAGGGAGACAGGGACCGAGTGAGACACAGGGACTGAGAAAGTGACAGGGACCGTGAGAGAGACGGACCGAGGGAGACACCGGGACAGAGACAGACACAGGGGTGAGAGAGAGACACAGAGACCGAGAGAGATACACAGGGACCAAGAGAGACACAGGGACCGAGAGAGAGACACAGGGACCGAGTGAGACACAGGGACCGAGAGAGAGACACAGGGATTGAGCGAGTCACAGGGACCGAGAGAGACACAGCGACCGAGAGAGACACACGGACCGAGAGAGACACAGGGGTGAGAGAGAGACACAGGGACCGAGAGAGAGACACAGGGACCGAGTGAGACACAGGGACCGAGAGAGAGACACAGGGACCGAGAGAGAGACACAGGGACCGAGAGAGAGACACAGGGATTGAGCGAGTCACAGGGACCGAGAGAGAGACACAGGGACCGAGAGAGAGACACAGGTACCGAGAGAGACACAGGGACCGAGAGAGTCACAGGGACCAAGAGAGACACAGGGACCGAGAGAGAGTCACAGGGACTGAGAGACACACAGGGACCGAGAGAGAAACACAGGTACCAAGGGGGACACAGGGACAGAGAGAGACACAAGGTCCGAGAGAGAGACACAGGCACGGAGAGAGAGACACAGACCGAGAGAGAGACACAGGGACTGACAGAGAGACACAGGGACCAAGAGAGACACAGGAACCGAGAGAGAGACACCGGGACAGAGAGAGAGACACCGGGACAGAGAGAGAGACAGGGACCGAGTGAGACACAGGAACTGAGAGAGAGACTCAGGGACAACAGAGAGACACAGGGTTTTAGAGAGTGGCACAGGGACCGAGAGAGAGACAGGGACCGAGTGAGACACAGGGACTGAGAGAGGCACAGTGACCGAGAGAGACACAGGGACCGAGAGAGAGACACAGGGACCGAGAGAGACATCGGGACCGAGAGAGACACAGGGGTGTGAGAGAGAGACACAGGGACCGAGAGAGACACAGGGACCGAGTGAGACACAGTGACCGAGAGAGACACAGGGACCGACAGAGAGATACAGGGACCGAGAGAGAGACAGGGACCGAGAGAGACACTGGGACCTAGAGAGACACAGGGACAGAGAGTGAGACACAGGGACCGAGAGAGACACAGGGACCGAGAGAGAGACAGGGACCGAGAGAGAGACACAGGGACCGAGAGAAAGACACAGGGACCGAGAGCGAGACACAGGGACCGAGAGAGAGACACAGGGATGGAGAGAGAGACACAGGGACCGAGAGAGACACAGGGACTGAGAGAGAAACAGGGTCCGAGTGAGTGACACAGGGACAGAGAGAGAGACACAGGGACCGAGAGTGAGACACAGGGACCGAGAGAGACACCAGGACCGAGAGAGAGAGACACAGGGACTTAGAGAGACACGGGGACCAAGATAGAGACACAGAGTCTTAGAGAGAGACACAGGGACCGAGAGAGAGACACAGCGATGGAGGGAGAGACACAGGGACCGAGAGAGACACAGGGACCGAGAGTGAGACACAGGGACCGAGAGACACACAGGGACTGAGAGAGACACAGGGACTGAGAGAGACACAGGGACCAAGAGAGAGACACAGGGACCGAGAGAGACACTGGGACCTAGAGAGACACAGGGACAGAGAGTGAGACACAGGGACCGAGAGAGACACAGGGACCGAGAGGGAGACAGGTACCGAGTGAGACACAGGGACTGAGAAAGTGACAGGGACCGTGAGAGAGACGGACCGAGAGAGACACCGGGACAGAGACAGACACAGGGGTGAGAGAGAGACACAGAGACCGAGAGAGAGACACAGGGACCGAGAGAGACACAGGGACCGAGAGAGAGACACAGGGACCGAGTGAGACACAGGGACCGAGAGAGAGACACAGGGATTGAGCGAGTCACAGGGACCGAGAGAGACACAGCGACCGAGAGATACACACGGACCGAGAGAGACACAGGGGTGAGAGAGAGACACAGGGACCGAGAGAGAGACACAGTGACCGAGTGAGACACAGGGACCGAGAGAGAGACACAGGGATTGAGCGAGTCACAGGGACCGAGAGAGACACAGGGACCGAGAGAGAGACACAGGGACCGAGAGAGAGACACAGGGATTGAGCGAGTCACAGGGACCGAGAGAGAGACACAGGGACCGAGAGAGAGACACAGGGACCGAGAGAGAGACACAGGGACCGAGAGAGACACAGGGACCGAGAGAGTCACAGGGACCGAGAGAGACACAGGGACCGAGAGAGACACAGGGACCGAGAGAGTCACAGGGACCAAGAGAGACACAGGGACCGAGAGAGAGTCACAGGGACTGAGAGACACAGGGACTGAGCGAGTCACAGGGACCGAGAGAGAAACACAGGTACCAAGGGGGACACAGGGACTGAGAGAGAGTCACAGGGACTGAGAGACACAGGGACTGAGCGAGTCACAAGGTCCGAGAGAGAGACACAGGCACCGAGAGAGAGACACAGACCGAGAGAGAGACACAGGGACTGACAGAGCGACACAGGGGCCAAGAGAGTCAGAGGAACCGAGAGAGAGACATTGGGACCGAGAGAGAGACACCGGGACAGAGAGAGAGACAGGGACCGAGTGAGACACAGGAACTGAGAGAGAGACTCAGGGACAACAGAGAGACACAGGGTCTTAGAGAGTGGCACAGGGACCGAGAGAGAGACAGGGACCGAGAGAGAGACACAGGGACCGAGAGAGACACCGGGACCGAGAGAGACACAGTGGTGTGAGAGAGAGACACAGGGACCGAGAGAGACACAGGGACCGAGTGAGACACAGTGACCGAGAGAGACACAGGGACCGACAGAGAGTCATCGGGACGGAGAGAGACACAGGGGTGAGAGAGAGACAAAGGGACCGAGAGAGACACAGGGACCGAGTGAGACTCAGGGAATTAGAGAGACACAGGGACCGAGAGAGACACAGGGATCGAGAGAGACATCGGGACGGAGAGAGACACAGGGGTGAGAGAGAGACAAAGGGACCGAGAGAGACACAGGGACCGAGTGAGACTCAGGGTCTTAGAGAGACACAAGGACCGAGAGAGAGACCCAGGGATGGAGAGAGAGACACAAGGACCGAGAGAGACACAGGGACCGAGAGAGAGACACAGCGATGGAGGGAGAGACACAGGGATTGAGAGAGACACAGGGACCGAGAGAGACACAGGGACTGAGAGAGAAACAGGGACTGAGAGAGAAACAGGGACCGAATGAGTGACACAGGGACCGAGAGAGAGACACAGGGACCGAGAGTGAGACACAGGGACTGAGAGAGAGACAGGGACCGAGAGTGAGACACAGGGACCGAGAGAGACACCGGGACCTAGAGAGACACAGGGACCGAGAGAGAGACAGGGACCAAGAGAGACACAGGGACCGAGAGAGAGTCACAGGGACCGAGAGAAAGACACAGGGACCGACAGCGAGACACAGGGACCGAGAAAGAGACACAGGGACTGAGAATGAGACAGGGACTGAGAGAGACACAGAGATTAAGATAGAGAGACAGTGACCGAGAGAGACACCGGGACTGAAAGAGACACAGGGACCGAGAGAGAGACAGGGACCGAGAGAGAGACAGGGACAAAGTGAGACACAGGGACCGAGAGATACGCAGAGAGCAAGAGAGAGAGAGACAGGGACCGAGAAAGAGACACAGGGACCGAGAGAGACACCGGAACCGAGAGAGACACAGGGACCGCGAGAGAGACACAGGGACCGAGAGAGACACCGGGACCGAGAGAGACACAGGGACCGAGAGAGAGACAGGGAGCGAGAGAGAGACAGGGACTGAGAGAGTCACAGGGACCGAGTAAGACACAGGGACCGAGAGAGACACAGGGACCGAGAGAGAGACACAGGGACTGAGAGAGAGACAGGGACCGAGAGAGACACAGAGACCGAGAAAGACACAGGGGCCGAGTGACACACAGGGACCGAGAGTGACACATGGACCGAGCGAGACACAGGGACCGAGACAGAGTCAGGTACCGAGTGAGAAATACAGGGACCAAGAGAGAGACACAGGGACCAAGAGAGACATAGTGACCGAGAGAGAGAGACAGGGACCGAGAGAGAGACAGAGGGCCCGAGTGAGAGACAGGGACCGAGTGAGACAGAGGGTCTTAGAGAGACACAGGGACCGAGAGAGAGACACAGGGATGGAGAGAGAGACAGGGACCGAGTGAGACACAGGGTCTTAGAGAGACACAGGGACCGAGAGAGAGACACAGGGATGGAGAGAGAGACAGAGGGACCGAGAGAGACACAGGGACCAAGAGAGAGACACAGCGATGGAGGGAGAGACACAGGGTCCGAGAGAGAAACAGGGACCGAGTGAGTGACAAGGGACCGAGAGAAAGACACAGGGACCGAGAGTGAGACACAGGGACCGAGAGAGACACAGGGACTGAGAGAGACACAGGGACCAAGAGAGAGACACAGGGTCTTAGAGAAAGGCACAGGGACCGAGAGGGAGACAGGGACCGAGTGAGAGACAGGGACTGAGAGAGACATGGGGTGAGAGAGAGAGACAGGGACTGAGAGAGAGACAGGGACCGAGAGAGACACAGATAGTAAGATAGAGAGACAGGGACCGAGAGAGACAGCGGGACCGAGAGAGTCACAGGGACCGAGAGAGAGACAGGGACCGAGAGAGAGACATAGGGACCGAGAGAGAGACACAGGGACCGAGAGCGAGACACAGTGACCGAGAGACAGACACAGGGACCGAGAGAGTCACAGGGACCGAGAGAGACACAGGGACCGAGAGAAAGACAGGGACCAAGAGAGAGATTCAGAGACTGAGAGAGAGACAGGGACTGAGAGAGTCACAGGAACCGAGTAAGACACAGGGACCGAGAGAGACACAGGGACCGAGAGAGAGACACAGGGACCGAGAGAGACACAGCGTCCGAGAGAGACACAGGGACCGAGAGAGACACAGGGACCGAGAGAGAGACACAGGGACTGAGAGAGAGACACTGGGACTGAGAGAGAGACAGGGACTGAGAGAGACACAGGGACCGAGAGAGAGACACAGGGACCGAGAGAGACACAGGGAACGAGAGAGAGACACAGGGACCGAGAGAGAGACACAGGGACTGAGAGAGAGACAGGGACCGAGAGAGACACAGGGACCGAGAGAGACACAGGGACTGAGAGAGACACAGGGACCGACTGAGACACAGCGACCGAGAGAGACACAGGGACCGAGAGAGAGACATCGGGACCGAGAGAGACACAGGGGTGAGAGAGAGACACAGGGACTGAGAGAGAAACAGGGTCCGAGTGAGTGACACAGGGACAGAGAGAGAGACACAGGGACCAAGAGTCAGACACAGGGACCGAGAGAGACACCAGGACCGAGAGAGAGAGACACAGGCTCTGAGAGAGACACGGGGACCAAGATAGAGACACAGAGTCTTAGAGAGAGGCACAGGGACCGAGAGGGAGACAGGGACCGAGTGAGACACAGCGACCGAGAGAGACAGAGGGACCGAGAGAGAGACATCGGGACCGAGAGAGACACAGGGGTGAGAGAGAGACACAGGGACTGAGAGAGAAACAGGGTCCGAGTGAGTGACACAGGGACAGAGAGAGAGACACAGGGACCGAGAGTCAGACACAGGGACCGAGAGAGACACCAGGACCGAGAGAGAGAGACACAGGGACTGAGAGAGACACGGGGACCAAGATAGAGACACAGAGTCTTAGAGAGAGGCACAGGGACCGAGAGGGAGACAGGGACCGAGTGAGACACAGGGACTGAGAAAGTGACAGGGACCGTGAGAGAGACGGACCGAGGGAGACACCGGGACAGAGACAGACATAGGGGTGAGAGAGAGACACAGAGACCGAGAGAGAGACACAGGGACCAAGAGAGACACAGGGACCGAGAGAGAGACACAGGGACCGAGAGAGAGACACAGGGATTGAGCGAGTCACAGGGACCGAGAGAGACACAGCGACCGAGAGAGACACACGGACCGAGAGAGACACAGGGGTCAGAGAGAGTCACAGGGACCGAGAGAGAGACACAGGGACCGAGTGAGACACAGGGACCGAGAGAGAGACACAGGGATTGAGCGAGTCACAGGGACCGAGAGAGACACAGGGACCGAGAGAGAGACACAGGGACCGAGAGAGAGTCACAGGGACCGAGAGAGAGACACAGGGACCGAGAGAGAGACACAGGTACCGAGAGAGACACAGGGACCGAGAGTGTCACAGGGACCAAGAGAGACACAGGGACCGAGAGAGAGTCACAGGGACTGAGAGACACACAGGGACCGAGAGAGAAACACAGGTACCAAGGGGGACACAGGGACAGAGAGAGACACAAGGACCGAGAGAGAGACACAGGCACCGAGAGAGAGACACAGACCGAGAGAGAGACACAGGGACTGACAGAGAGACACAGGGACCAAGAGAGACACAGGAACCGAGAGAGAGACACCGGGACAGAGAGAGAGACACCGGGACAGAGAGAGAGACAGGGACCGAGTGAGACACAGGTACTGAGAGAGAGACTCAGGGACAACAGAGAGACACAGGGTTTTAGAGAGTGGCACAGGGACCGAGAGAGAGACAGGGACCGAGTGAGACACAGGGACTGAGAGAGGCACAGTGACCGAGAGAGACACAGGGACCGAGAGAGAGACACAGGGACCTAGAGAGACACCGGGACCGAGAGAGACACAGGGGTGTGAGAGAGAGACACAGGGACCGAGATAGACACAGGGACCGAGTGAGACACAGTGACCGAGAGAGACACAGGGACCGACAGAGAGATACAGGGACCGAGAGAGAGACAGGGACCGAGAGAGACACAGGGACCGAGAGAGACATCGGGACGGAGAGAGACACAGGGACCGAGTGAGACTCAGGGTCTTAGAGAGACACAGGGACCGAGAGAGAGACCCAGGGATGGAGAGAGAGACACAAGGACCGAGAGAGACACAGGGACCGAGAGAGAGACACAGCGATGGAGGGAGAGACACAGGGACCGAGAGAGACACAGGGACCGAGAGTGAGACACAGGGACCGAGAGAGACAGAGGGACTGAGAGAGACACAGGGACCAAGAGAGAGTCACAGGGACCGAGAGAGACACTGGGACCTAGAGAGACACAGGGACAGAGAGTGAGACACAGGGACCGAGAGAGACACAGGGACCGAGAGAGAGACAGGGACCGAGAGAGAGACACAGGGACCGAGAGAAAGACACAGGGACCGAGAGCGAGACACAGGGACCGAGAGAGACACAGGGAGCAAGGGAGAGATACAGGGACCGAGAGAGACACAGGGACAGAGAGTGAGACACAGGGACCGAGAGAGACACAGGGACTGAGAGAGACACAGGGACCAAGAGAGAGACACAGGGACCGAGAGAGACACTGGGACCTAGAGAGACACAGGGACAGAGAGTGAGACACAGGGACCGAGAGAGACACAGGGACCGAGAGAGAGACAGGGACCGAGAGAGAGACACAGGGACCGAGAGAAAGACACAGGGACCGAGTGCGAGACACAGGGACCGAGAGAGACACAGGGAGCAAGGGAGAGACACAGGGACCGAGAGAGAGACACAGGGACCGAGAAAGAGACACAGGGACTGAGAAAGAGACAGGGACCGAGAGAGACACAGAGACCGAGAGAGAGACAGGGACCGAGTGTGAGACATAGGGACCGAGAGAGAGACAGGGACCGAGAGAGACACAGGGAGCAAGGGAGAGACACAGGGACCGAGAAAGAGACACAGGGACTGAGAAAGAGACAGGGACCGAGAGAGACACAGAGAGTAAGATAGAGAGACAGGGACCGAGAGAGACACCGGGACCGAAAGAGACACAGGGACCGAGAGAGAGACAGGGACCGAGAGAGAGACATAGGGACCGAGAGAGAGACACAGGGACCGAGAGCGAGACACAGTGACCGAGAGAGAGACCGGGACCGAAAGAGACACAGGGACCGAGAGAGAGACAGGGACCGAGAGAGAGACATAGGGACCGAGAGAGAGACACAGGGACCGAGAGCGAGACACAGTGACCGAGAGAGAGACAGGGACAAAGTGAGACACAGGGACTGAGAGATACGCAGAGAGCAAGAGAGAGAGAGACAGGGACCGAGAGAGACACAGTGACCGAGTGAGACACAGGGACCGAGAGAGACACAGGGACCGAGAGAGAGACAGGGACCGAGAGAGAGACTCAGAGACTGAGAGAGAGACAGGGAATGAGAGAGTCACAGGGACCGAGTAAGACACAGGGACCGAGAGAGACACAGGGACCGAGAGAGAGACACAGGGACCGAGAGAGAGACAGGGACCGAGAGAGAGACTCAGAGACTGAGAGAGGCAGGGACTGAGAGAGTCACAGGGACCGAGTAAGACACAGGGACCGAGAGAGACACAGGAACCGAGAGAGATGCAGGGACCGCGAGAGAGACACAGGGACCGAGAGAGACACCGGGACCGAGAGAGACACAGGGACCGAGAGAGAGACAGGGACCGAGAGAGAGACTCAGAGACTGAGAGAGAGACAGGGACTGAGAGAGTCACAGGGACCGAGTAAGACACAGGGACCGAGAGAGACACAGGGACCGAGACAGAGACACAGGGACTGAGAGAGAGACAGGGACCGAGAAAGACACAGGGGCCGAGTGACACACAGGGACCGAGAGAGACACAGGGACTGAGAGAGAAACAGGGACCGAGTGAGTGACATGGGACCGAGAGAGAGACACAGGGACCGAGAGTGAGACACAGGGACCGAGAGTGAGACACAGGGACCGAGAGAGACACAGGGACTGAGAGAGAGACAGGGACCGAGAGAGACAGCGGGACCGAGAGAGTCACAGGGATCGAGAGAGAGCCAGGGACCGAGAGAGAGACATAGGGACTGAGAGAGAGACACAGGGACAGAGAGCGAGACACAGTGACCGAGAGAGAGACACAGGGACCGAGAGAGACACAGGGACCGAGAGAGACACAGGGACCGAGAGAGAGATTCAGAGACTGAGAGAGAGACAGGGACTGAGAGAGTCACAGGAACCGAGTAAGACACAGGGACCGAGAGAGACACAGGGACCGAGAGAGAGACACAGGGACCGAGAGAGACACAGCGTCTGAGAGAGACACAGGGACCGAAAGAGACACAGGGACCGAGAGAGAGACACAGGGACTGAGAGAGAGACACAGGGACCGAGAGAGACACAGGGAACGAGAGAGAGACACAGGGACCGAGAGAGAGACACAGGAACTGAGAGAGTGACAGGGACCGAGAGAGACACAGGGACCGAGAGAGAGACACAGGTACCGAGTGAGACACAGGGACCGAGAGAGTCACAGGGATTGAGCGAGACACAGGGACCGAGACAGAGACAGGTACCGAGTGAGAAATACAGGGACCGAGTGAGACACAGGGACCAAGAGAGAGACACAGGGACCAAGAGAGACATACAGGGACTGAGAGTGAGAGACAGGGACCGAGAGAGAGACACAGGGACCGACAGAGAGACACAGTGACCAAGAGAGAGACACAGACACAGAGAGAGAGACAGGGACCGAGTGAGACACAGGGACCCAGAGAGAGACACAGGGACCGAGAGAGAGACACAGGGACCGAGAGAGACACAGGGGTGAGATAGAGACACAGGGACCGAGAGAGACACAGGGACCGAGTGAGACACAGCGACCGAGAGAGACAGTGGGACCGAGAGAGAGACACAGGAACCGAGAGAGAGACACAGGGATGGAGAGAGAGACACAGGGACCGAGAGAGACACAGGGACTGAGAGAGAAACAGGGTCCGAGTGAGTGAAACAGGGACAGAGAGAGAGACACAGGGACCGAGAGTCAGACACAGGGACCGAGAGAGACACCAGGACCGAGAGAGAGAGACACAGGGACTGAGAGAGACACAGGGACCAAGATAGAGACACAGAGTCTTAGAGAGAGGCACAGGGACCGAGAGGGAGACAGGGACCGAGTGAGACACAGGGACTGAGAAAGTGGCAGGGACCGTGAGAGTGACGGACCGAGAGAGACACCGGGACAGAGACAGACACAGGGGTGAGAGAGAGACACAGAGACCGAGAGAGAGACACAGGGACCGAGAGAGACACAGGGACCGAGAGAGAGACGCAGGGACCGAGTGAGACACAGGGACCGAGAGAGAGACACAGGGATTGAGCTAGTCACAGGGACCGAGAGAGACACAGGGACCGAGAGAGAGACACAGGGACCGAGAGAGAGACACAGGGACCGAGAGAGAGACACAGGGATTGAGCGAGTCACAGGGACCGAGAGAGAGACACAGGGACCGAGAGAGAGACACAGGTACCGAGAGAGACACAGGGACCGAGAGAGTCACAGGGACCAAGAGAGACACAGGGACCGAGAGAGAGTCACAGGGACTGAGAGAGACACAGGGACCGAGAGAGACACCGGGACCGAGAGAGACACAGGGGTGTGAGAGAGAGACACAATGACCGAGAGAGACACAGGGACCGAGTGAGACACAGTGACCGAGAGAGACACAAGGACCGACAGAGAGACACCGGGACCGAGAGAGACACAGGGACCGAGAGAGACACCGGGACCGAGAGAGACACAGGGGTGTGAGAGAGAGACACAGGGACCGAGGGAGACACAGGGACCGAGAGAGAGACAGGGACCGAGAGAGAGACACAGGGACCGAGAGAAAGACACAGGGACCGAGAGCGAGACACAGGGACCGAGAGAGACACAGGGAGCAAGGGAGAGACACAGGGACCGAGAGAGAGAGACACAGGGACCGAGAAAGAGACACAGGGACTGAGAAAGAGACAGGGACCGAGAGAGACACAGAGACCGAGAGAGAGACAGGGACCGAGAGAGAGACATAGGGACCGAGAGAGAGACAGGGACCGAGAGAGAGACACAGGGACCGAGAGAAAGACACAGGGACCGAGAGCGAGACACAGGGACCGAGAGAGACACAGGGAGCAAGGGAGAGACACAGGGACCGAGAGAGAGACACAGGGACCGAGAAAGAGACACAGGGACTGAGAAAGAGACAGGGACCGAGAGAGACACAGAGAGTAAGATAGAGAGACAGGGACCGAGAGAGACACCGGGACCGAAAGAGACACAGGGACCGAGAGAGAGACAGGGACCGAGAGAGAGACATAGGGACCGAGAGAGAGACACAGGGACCGAGAGCGAGACACAGTGACCGAGAGAGAGACAGGGACAAAGTGAGACACAGGGACCGAGAGATACGCAGAGAGCAAGAGAGAGAGAGACAGGGACCGAGAGAGACACAGGGACCGAGTGAGACACAGGGACCGAGAGAGACACAGGGACCGAGAGAGAGACACAGGGACCGAGAGAGAGACAGGGACCGAGAGAGAGACTCAGAGACTGAGAGATGCAGGGACTGAGAGAGTCACAGGGACCGAGTAAGACACAGGGACCGAGAGAGACACAGGAACCGAGAGAGACGCAGGGACCGCGAGAGAGACACAGGGACCGAGAGAGACACCGGGACCGAGAGAGACACAGGGACCGAGAGAGAGACAGGGACCGAGACAGAGACGCAGAGACTGAGAGAGAGACAGGGACTGAGAGAGTCACAGTGACCGAGTAAGACACAGGGACCGAGAGAGACACAGGGACCGAGAGAGAGACACAGGGACCGAGAGAGAGACAGGGACCGAGAGAGAGACTCAGAGACTGAGAGAGGCAGGGACTGAGAGAGTCACAGGGACCGAGTAAGACACAGGGACCGAGAGAGACACAGGGACCGAGACAGAGACACAGGGACTGAGAGAGAGACAGGGACCGAGAAAGACACAGGGGCCGAGTGACACACAGGGACCGAGAGTGACACATGGACCGAGCGAGACACAGGGACCGAGACAGAGTCAGGTACCGAGTGAGAAATACAGGGACCAAGAGAGCGACAAAGGGACCAAGAGAGACATAGTGACCGAGAGAGAGAGACAGGGACCGAGAGAGAGACAGAGGGACCGACAGAGAGACACAGGGACCGAGAGAGAGACAGGGACCGAGTGAGACACAGGGTCTTAGAGAGACACAGGGACCGAGAGAGAGAGACACAGGGATGGAGAGAGAGACACAGGGACCGAGAGAGACACAGGGACCGAGAGAGAGACACAGCGATGGAGGGAGAGACACAGGGACCGAGAGAGACACAGGGACTGAGAGAGAAACAGGGACCGAGTGAGTGACAAGGGACCGAGAGAGAGACACAGGGACCGAGAGTGAGACACAGGGACCGAGAGTGAGACACAGGGACCGAGAGAGACACAGGGACTGAGAGAGAGACAGGGACCGAGAGAGACAGCGGGACCGAGAGAGTCACAGGGATCGAGAGAGAGCCAGGGACCGAGAGAGAGACATAGGGACCGAGAGAGAGACACAGGGACAGAGAGCGAGACACAGTGACCGAGAGAGAGACACAGGGACCGAGAGAGACACAGGGACCGAGAGAGTCACAGGGACCGAGAGAGAGATTCAGAGACTGAGAGAGAGACAGGGACTGAGAGAGTCACAGGAACCGAGTAAGACACAGGGACCGAGAGAGACACAGGGACCGAGAGAGAGACACAGGGACCGACAGAGACACAGCGTCTGAGAGATACACAGGGACCGAAAGAGACACAGGGACCGAGAGAGAGACACAGGGACTGAGAGAGAGACACAGGGACCGAGAGAGACACAGCGTCTGAGAGAGACACAGGGACCGAAAGAGACACAGGGACCGAGAGAGAGACACAGGGACTGAGAGAGAGACACAGGGACCGAGAGAGACACAGGGAACGAGAGAGAGACACAGGGACCGAGAGAGACACAGGGACCGAGAGAGAGACACAGGTACCGAGTGAGACACAGGGACCGAGAGAGTCACAGGGATTGAGCGAGACACAGGGACCGAGACAGAGACAGGTACCGAGTGAGAAATACAGGGACCGAGTGAGACACAGGGACCAAGAGAGAGACACAGGGACCAAGAGAGACATACAGGGACTGAGAGTGAGAGACAGGGACCGAGAGAGAGACACAGGGACCGACAGAGAGACACAGTGACCAAGACAGAGACACAGACACAGAGAGAGAGACAGGGACCGAGTGAGACACAGGGACCCAGAGAGAGACACAGGGACCGAGAGAGAGACACAGGGACCGAGAGAGACATCGGGACCGAGAGAGACACAGGGGTGAGATAGAGACACAGGGACCGAGAGAGACACAGGGACCGAGTGAGACACAGCGACCGAGAGAGACACTGGGACCGAGAGAGAGACACAGGAACCGAGAGAGAGACACAGGGATGGAGAGAGAGACACAGGGACCGAGAGAGACACAGGGACTGAGAGAGAAACAGGGTCCGAGTGAGTGAAACAGGGACAGAGAGAGAGACACAGGGACCGAGAGTCAGACACAGGGACCGAGAGAGACACCAGGACCGAGAGAGAGAGACACAGGGACTGAGAGAGACACAGGGACCAAGATAGAGACACAGAGTCTTAGAGAGAGGCACAGGGACCGAGAGGGAGACAGGGACCGAGTGAGACACAGGGACTGAGAAAGTGGCAGGGACCGTGAGAGTGACGGACCGAGAGAGACACCGGGACAGAGACAGACACAGGGGTGAGAGAGAGACACAGAGACCGAGAGAGAGACACAGGGACCGAGAGAGACACAGGGACCGAGAGAGAGACGCAGGGACCGAGTGAGACACAGGGACCGAGAGAGAGACACAGGGATTGAGCGAGTCACAGGGACCGAGAGAGACACAGCGACCGAGAGAGACACACGGACCGAGAGAGACACAGGGGTGAGAGAGAGACACAGGGACCGAGAGAGAGACACAGGGACCGAGTGAGACACAGGGACCGAGAGAGAGACACAGGGATTGAGCGAGTCACAGGGACCGAGAGAGACACAGGGACCGAGAGAGAGACACAGGGACCGAGAGAGAGACACAGGGACCGAGAGAGAGACACAGGGATTGAGCGAGTCACAGGGACCGAGAGAGAGACACAGGGACCGAGAGAGAGACACAGGTACCGAGAGAGACACAGGGACCGAGAGAGTCACAGGGACCAAGAGAGACACAGGGACCGAGAGAGAGTCACAGGGACTGAGAGAGACACAGGGACCGAGAGAGACACCGGGACCGAGAGAGACACAGGGGTGTGAGAGAGAGACACAATGACTGAGAGAGACACAGGGACCGAGAGAGACACCGGGACCGAGAGAGACACAGGGGTGTGAGAGAGAGACACAGGGACCGAGGGAGACACAGGGACCGAGAGAGAGACAGAGACCGAGAGAGACACAGGGACCTAGAGAGACATCGGGACGGAGAGAGACACAGGGACCGAGTGAGACTCAGGGTCTTAGAGAGACACAGGGACCGAGAGAGAGACCCAGGGATGGAGAGAGAGACATAAGGACCGAGAGAGACACAGGGACCGAGAGAGAGACACAGCGATGGAGGGAGAGACACAGGGACCGAGAGAGACACAGGGACTGAGAGAGAAACAGGGACCGAATGAGTGACACAGGGACCGAGAGAGAGACACAGGGACCGAGAGTGAGACACAGGGACCGAGAGAGACACAGGGACTGAGAGAGACACAGGGACCAAGAGAGAGACACAGGGACCGAGAGAGACACTGGGACCTAGAGAGACACAGGGACCGAGAGAGAGACAGGGACCGAGAGAGAGACACAGGGACCGAGAGAAAGACACAGTGACCGAGAGCGAGACACAGGGACCGAGAGAGACACAGGGAGCAAGGGAGAGACACAGGGACCGAGAGAGAGACACAGGGACCGAGAAAGAGACACAGGGACTGAGAAAGAGACAGGGACCGAGAGAGACACAGAGAGTAAGATAGAGAGACAGGGACCGAGAGAGACACCGGGACCGAAAGAGACACAGGGACCGAGAGAGAGACAGGAACCGAGAGAGAGACATAGGGACCGAGAGAGAGACACAGGGACCGAGAGCGAGACACAGTGACCGAGAGAGAGACAGGGACAAAGTGAGACACAGGGACCGAGAGATACGCAGAGAGCAAGAGAGAGAGAGACAGGGACCAAGAGAGACACCGGGACCGAGAGAGACACAGGGACCGAGAGAGACACAGGGACCGAGAGAGAGACACAGGGACCGAGAGAGAGACACAGGGACCGAGATAGAGACAGGGACCGAGAGAGACACAGGGACCGAGAGTGACACATGGACCGAGCGAGACACAGGGACCGAGAGAGAGACAGGGACAAAGTGAGACACAGGGACCGAGAGATACGCAGAGAGCAAGAGAGAGAGAGACAGGGACCGAGAGAGACACAGGGACCGAGTGAGACACAGGGACCGAGAGAGACACAGGGACCGAGAGAGAGACACAGGGACCGAGAGAGAGACAGGGACCGAGAGAGAGACTCAGAGACTGAGAGAGGCAGGGACTGAGAGAGTCACAGGGACCGAGTAAGACACAGGGACCGAGAGAGACACAGGAACCGAGAGAGACGCAGGGACCGCGAGAGAGACACAGGGACCGAGAGAGACACCGGGACCGAGAGAGACACAGTGACCGAGAGAGAGACAGGGACCGAGAGAGAGACTCAGAGACTGAGAGAGAGACCGGGACTGAGAGAGTCACAGGGACCGAGTAAGACACAGGGACCGAGAGAGACACAGGGACCGAGAGAGAGACACAGGGACCGAGAGACAGACAGGGACCGAGAGAGAGACTCAGAGACTGAGAGAGGCAGAGACTGAGAGAGTCACAGGGACCGAGTAAGACACAGGGACCGAGAGAGAGACACAGGGACTGAGAGAGAGACAGGGACCGAGAAAGACACAGGGGCCGAGTGACACACAGAGACCGAGAGTGACACATGGACCGAGCGAGACACAGGGACCGAGACAGAGTCAGGTACCGAGTGAGAAATACAGGGACCAAGAGAGAGACACAGGGACCAAGAGAGACATAGTGACCGAGAGAGAGAGACAGGGACCGAGAGAGAGACAGAGGGACCGAGAAAGAGACACAGGGACTGAGAAAGAGACAGGGACCGAGAGAGACACAGAGAGTAAGATAGAGTGACAGGGACCGAGAGAGACACCGGGACCGAAAGAGACACAGGGACCGAGAGAGAGACAGGGACCGAGACAGAGACATAGGGACCGAGAGAGAGACACAGGGACCGAGAGCGAGACACAGTGACCGAGAGAGAGACAGGGACAAAGTGAGACACAGGGACCGAGAGATACGCAGAGAGCAATAGAGAGAGAGACAGGGACCGAGAGAGACACAGGGACCGAGTGAGACACAGGGACCGAGAGAGACACAGGGACCGAGAGAGACACAGGGACCGAGAGAGAGACACAGGGACCGAGAGAGACACAGCGTCTGAGAGAGACACAGGGACCGAAAGAGACACAGGGACCGAGAGAGAGACACAGGGACTGAGAGAGAGACACAGGGACCGAGAGAGACACAGCGTCTGAGAGAGACACAGGGACCGAAAGAGACACAGGGACCGAGAGAGAGACACAGGGACTGAGAGAGAGACACAGGGACCGAGAGAGACACAGGGAACGAGAGAGAGACACAGGGACCGAGAGAGAGACACAGGAACTGAGAGAGTGACAGGGACCGAGAGAGACACAGGGACCGAGAGAGAGACACAGGTACCGAGTGAGACACAGGGACCGAGAGAGTCACAGGGATTGAGCGAGACACAGGGACCGAGACAGAGACAGGTACCGAGTGAGAAATACAGGGACCGAGTGAGACACAGGGACCAAGAGAGAGACACAGGGACCAAGAGAGACATACAGGGACTGAGAGTGAGAGACAGGGACCGAGAGAGAGACACAGGGACCGACAGAGAGACACAGTGACCAAGAGAGAGACACAGACACAGAGAGAGAGACAGGGACCGAGTGAGACACAGGGACCCAGAGAGAGACACAGGGACCGAGAGAGAGACACAGGGACCGAGAGAGACATCGGGACCGAGAGAGACACAGGGGTGAGATAGAGACACAGGGACCGAGAGAGACACAGGGACCGAGTGAGACACAGCGACCGAGAGAGACACTGGGACCGAGAGAGAGACACAGGAACCGAGAGAGAGACACAGGGATGGAGAGAGAGACACAGGACCGAGAGAGACACAGGGACTGAGAGAGAAACAGGGTCCGAGTGAGTGAAACAGGGACAGAGAGAGAGACACAGGGACCGAGAGTCAGACACAGGGACCGAGAGAGACACCAGGACCAAGAGAGAGAGACACAGGGACTGAGAGAGACACAGGGACCAAGATAGAGACACAGAGTCTTAGAGAGAGGCACAGGGACCGAGAGGGAGACAGGGACCGAGTGAGACACAGGGACTGAGAAAGTGGCAGGGACCGTGAGAGTGACGGACCGAGAGAGACACCGGGACAGAGACAGACACAGGGGTGAGAGAGAGACACAGAGACCGAGAGAGAGACACAGGGACCGAGAGAGACACAGGGACCGAGAGAGAGACGCAGGGACCGAGTGAGACACAGGGACCGAGAGAGAGACACAGGATTGAGCGAGTCACAGGGACCGAGAGAGACACAGCGACCGAGAGAGACACACGGACCGAGAGAGACACAGGGGTGAGAGAGAGACACAGGGACCGAGAGAGAGACACAGGGACCAAGTGAGACACAGGGACCGAGAGAGAGACACAGGGATTGAGCGAGGTCACAGGGACCGAGAGAGACACAGGGACCGAGAGAGAGACACAGGGACCGAGAGAGAGACACAGGGACCGAGAGAGAGACACAGGGATTGAGCGAGTCACAGGGACCGAGAGAGAGACACAGGGACCGAGAGAGAGACACAGGTACCGAGAGAGACACAGGGACCGAGAGAGACACAGGGACCGAGAGAGAGTCACAGGGACTGAGAGAGACACAGGGACCGAGAGAGACACCGGGACCGAGAGAGACACAGGGGTGTGAGAGAGAGACACAATGACCGAGAGAGACACAGGGACCGAGAGAGACACCGGGACCGAGAGAGACACAGGGGTGTGAGAGAGAGACACAGGGACCGAGGGAGACACAGGGACCGAGAGAGAGACAGAGACCGAGAGAGACACAGGGACCTAGAGAGACATCGGGACGGAGAGAGACACAGGGACCGAGTGAGACTCAGGGTCTTAGAGAGACACAGGGACCGAGAGAGAGACCCAGGGATGGAGAGAGAGACATAAGGACCGAGAGAGACACAGGGACCGAGAGAGAGACACAGCGATGGAGGGAGAGACACAGGGGACCGAGAGAGACACAGGGACTGAGAGAGAAACAGGGACCGAATGAGTGACACAGGGACCGAGAGAGAGACACAGGGACCGAGAGTGAGACACAGGGACCGAGAGAGACACAGGGACTGAGAGAGACACAGGGACCAAGAGAGAGACACAGGGACCGAGAGAGACACTGGGACCTAGAGAGACACAGGGACCGAGAGAGAGACAGGGACCGAGAGAGAGACACAGGGACCGAGAGAAAGACACAGTGACCGAGAGCGAGACACAGGGACCGAGAGAGACACAGGGAGCAAGGGAGAGACACAGGGACCGAGAGAGAGACACAGGGACCGAGAAAGAGACACAGGGACTGAGAAAGAGACAGGGACCGAGAGAGACACAGAGAGTAAGATAGAGAGACAGGACCGAGAGAGACACCGGGACCGAAAGAGACACAGGGACCGAGAGAGAGACAGGGACCGAGAGAGAGACATAGGGACCGAGAGAGAGACACAGGGACCGAGAGCGAGACACAGTGACCGAGAGAGAGACAGGGACAAAGTGAGACACAGGGACCGAGAGATACGCAGAGAGCAAGAGAGAGAGAGACAGGGACCAAGAGAGACACCGGGACCGAGAGAGAGACACAGGGACCGAGAGAGAGACACAGGGACCGAGATAGAGACAGGGACCGAGAGAGACACAGGGACCGAGAGTGACACATGGACCGAGCGAGACACAGGGACCGAGAGAGAGACAGGGACAAAGTGAGACACAGGGACCGAGAGATACGCAGAGAGCAAGAGAGAGAGAGACAGGGACCGAGAGAGACACAGGGACCGAGTGAGACACAGGGACCGAGAGAGACACAGGGACCGAGAGAGAGACACAGGGACCGAGAGAGAGGACAGGGACCGAGAGAGAGACTCAGAGACTGAGAGAGGCAGGGACTGAGAGAGTCACAGGGACCGAGTAAGACACAGGGACCGAGAGAGACACAGGAACCGAGAGAGACACAGTGACCGAGAGAGAGACAGGGACCGAGAGAGAGACTCAGAGACTGAGAGAGAGACAGGGACTGAGAGAGTCACAGGGACCGAGTAAGACACAGGGACCGAGAGAGACACAGGGACCGAGAGAGAGACACAGGGACCGAGAGACAGACAGGGACCGAGAGAGAGACTCAGAGACTGAGAGAGGCAGAGACTGAGAGAGTCACAGGGACCGAGTAAGACACAGGGACGAGAGAGAGACACAGGGACTGAGAGAGAGACAGGGACCGAGAAAGACACAGGGGCCGAGTGACACACAGGGACCGAGAGTGACACATGGACCGAGCGAGACACAGGGACCGAGACAGAGTCAGGTACCGAGTGAGAAATACAGGGACCAAGAGAGAGACACAGGGACCAAGAGAGACATAGTGACCGAGAGAGAGAGACAGGGACCGAGAGAGAGACAGAGGGACCGAGAAAGAGACACAGGGACTGAGAAAGAGACAGGGACCGAGAGAGACACAGAGAGTAAGATAGAGTGACAGGGACCGAGAGAGACACCGGGACCGAAGAGACACAGGGACCGAGAGAGAGACAGGGACCGAGAGAGAGACATAGGGACCGAGAGAGAGACACAGGGACCGAGAGCGAGACACAGTGACCGAGAGAGAGACAGGGACAAAGTGAGACACAGGGACCGAGAGATACGCAGAGAGCAAGAGAGAGAGAGACAGGGACCGAGAGAGACACAGGGACCGAGTGAGACACAGGGACCGAGAGAGACACAGGGACCGAGAGAGAGACAGGGACCGAGAGAGAGACTCAGAGACTGAGAGAGAGACAGGGAATGAGAGAGTCACAGGGACCGAGTAAGACACAGGGACCGAGAGAGACACAGGGACCGAGAGAGAGACACAGGGACCGAGAGAGAGACAGGGACCGAGAGAGAGACTCAGAGACTGAGAGAGGCAGGGACTGAGAGAGTCACAGGGACCGAGTAAGACACAGGGACCGAGAGAGACACAGGAACCGAGAGAGACGCAGGGACCGCGAGAGAGACACAGGGACCGAGAGAGACACCGGGACCGAGAGAGACACAGGGACCGAGAGAGAGACAGGGACCGAGAGAGAGACTCAGAGACTGAGAGAGAGACAGGGACTGAGAGAGTCACAGGGACCGAGTAAGACACAGGGACCGAGAGAGACACAGGGACCGAGAGAGAGACACAGGGACCGAGAGAGAGACAGGGACCGAGAGAGAGACTCAGAGACTGAGAGAGGCAGGGACTGAGAGAGTCACAGGGACCGAGTAAGACACAGGGACCGAGAGAGACACAGGGACCGAGAGAGAGACACAGGGACTGAGAGAGAGACAGGGACTGAGAAAGACACAGGGGCCGAGTGACACACAGGGACCGAGAGTGACACATGGACCGAGCGAGACACAGGGACCGAGACAGAGTCAGGTACGAGTGAGAAATACAGGGACCAAGAGAGCGACACAGGGACCAAGAGAGACATAGTGACCGAGAGAGAGAGACAGGGACCGAGAGAGAGACAGAGGGACCGACAGAGAGACACAGGGACCGAGAGAGAGACAGGGACCGAGTGAGACACAGGGTCTTAGAGAGACACAGGGACCGAGAGAGAGAGACACAGGGATGGAGAGAGAGACACAGGGACCGAGAGAGACACAGGGACCGAGAGAGAGACACAGCGATGGAGGGAGAGACACAGGGACCGAGAGAGACACAGGGACTGAGAGAGAAACAGGGACCGAGTGAGTGACAAGAGACCGAGAGAGAGACACAGGGACCGAGAGTGAGACACAGGGACCGAGAGTGAGACACAGGGACCGAGAGAGACACAGGGACTGAGAGAGAGACAGGGACCGAGAGAGACAGCGGGACCGAGAGAGTCACAGGGATCGAGAGAGAGCCAGGGACCGAGAGAGAGACATAGGGACCGAGAGAGAGACACAGGGACAGAGAGCGAGACACAGTGACCGAGAGAGAGACACAGGGACCGAGAGAGACGCAGGGACCGAGAGAGACACAGGGACCGAGAGAGAGATTCAGAGACTGAGAGAGAGACAGGGACTGAGAGAGTCACAGGAACCGAGTAAGACACAGGGACCGAGAGAGACACAGCGTCCGAGAGAGACACAGGGACCGAAAGAGACACAGGGACCGAGAGAGAGACACAGGGACTGAGAGAGGTACACAGGGACCGAGAGAGACACAGGGAACGAGAGAGAGAGACACAGGGACCGAGAGAGAGACACAGGAACTGAGAGAGTTTTAGGGACCGAGAGAGACACAGGGACCGAGAGAGAGACACAGGGACCGAGAGAGAGACAGGGACCGAGAGAGAGACTCAGAGACTGAGAGAGGCAGAGACTGAGAGAGTCACAGGGACCGAGTAAGACACAGGGACTGAGAGAGAGACAGAGGGACCGAGAGTGACACATGGTCACGTGCTCACTGTGTGACCGAGACAGAGTCAGGTACCGAGTGAGAAATACAGGGACCAAGAGAGAGACACAGGGACCAAGAGAGACATAGTGACCGAGAGAGAGAGACAGGGACCGAGAGAGAGACAGAGGGACCGAGAAAGAGACACAGGGACTGAGAAAGAGACAGGGACCGAGAGAGACACAGAGAGTAAGATAGAGTGACAGGGACCGAGAGAGACACCGGGACCGAAAGAGACACAGGGACCGAGAGAGAGACAGGGACCGAGAGAGACATAGGGACCGAGAGAGAGACACAGGGACCGAGAGCGAGACACAGTGACCGAGAGAGAGACAGGGACAAAGTGAGACACAGGGACCGAGAGATACGCAGAGAGCAAGAGAGAGAGAGACAGGGACCGAGAGAGACACAGGGACCGAGTGAGACACAGGGACCGAGAGAGACACAGGGACCGAGAGAGAGACAGTAACCGAGAGAGAGACTCAGAGACTGAGAGAGAGACAGGGAATGAGAGAGTCACAGGGACCGAGTAAGACACAGGGACCGAGAGAGACACAGGGACCGAGAGAGAGACACAGGGACCGAGAGAGAGACAGGGACCGAGAGAGAGACTCAGAGACTGAGAGAGGCAGGGGACTGAGAGAGTCACAGGGACCGAGTAAGACACAGGGACCGAGAGAGACACAGGAACCGAGAGAGACGCAGGGACCTCGAGAGAGACACAGGGAACGAGAGAGACACCGGGACCGAGAGAGACACAGGGACCGAGAGAGAGACAGGGACCGAGAGAGAGACTCAGAGACTGAGAGAGAGACAGGGACTGAGAGAGTCACAGGGACCGAGTAAGACACAGGGACCGAGAGAGACACAGGGACCGAGAGAGAGACACAGGGACCGAGAGAGAGACAGGGACCGAGAGAGAGACTCAGAGACTGAGAGAGTCAGGGACTGAGAGAGTCACAGGGACCGAGTAAGACACAGGGACCGAGAGAGACACAGGGACCGAGAGAGAGACACAGGGACTGAGAGAGAGTCAGGGACTGAGAAAGACACAGGGGCCGAGTGACACACAGGGACCGAGAGTGACACATGGACCGAGCGAGACACAGGGACCGAGACAGAGTCAGGTACCGAGTGAGAAATACAGGGACCAAGAGAGCGACACAGGGACCAAGAGAGACATAGTGACCGAGAGAGAGAGACAGGGACCGAGAGAGAGACAGAGGGACCGACAGAGAGACACAGGGACCGAGAGAGAGACAGGGACCGAGTGAGACACAGGGTCTTAGAGAGACACAGGGACCGAGAGAGAGAGACACAGGGATGGAGAGAGAGACACAGGGACCGAGAGAGACACAGGGACCGAGAGAGAGACACAGCGATGGAGGGAGAGACACAGGGACCGAGAGAGACACAGGACTGAGAGAGAAACAGGGACCGAGTGAGTGACAAGGGACCGAGAGAGAGACACAGGGACCGAGAGTGAGACACAGGGACCGAGAGTGAGACACAGGGACCGAGAGAGACACAGGGACCGAGAGAGAGACACAGGGACCTCGAGAGAGACACAGGGACCGAGAGAGAGACACAGGTACCGAGTGAGAAACAGGGACCGAGAGAGTCACAGGGATTGAGCGAGTCACAGGGACCGAGAGAGAGACACAGGGACCGAGAGAGAGACACAGGGACCGAGAGAGTCACAGGGATTGAGCGAGTCACAGGACCGAGAGAGAGACAGGGACCGAGAGAGAGACAGAGGGACCGAGAAAGAGACACAGGGACTGAGAAAGAGACAGGGACCGAGAGAGACACAGAGAGTAAGATAGAGTGACAGGGACCGAGAGAGACACCGGGACCGAAAGAGACACAGGGACCGAGAGAGAGACAGGGACCGAGAGAGAGACATAGGGACCGAGAGAGAGACACAGGGACCGAGAGAGAGACCCAGGGATGGAGAGAGAGACATAAGGACCGAGAGAGACACAGGGACCGAGAGAGAGACACAGCGATGGAGGGAGAGACACAGGGACCGAGAGAGACACAGGGACTGAGAGAGAAACAGGGACCGAATGAGTGACACAGGGACCGAGAGAGAGACACAGGGACCGAGAGTGAGACACAGGGACCGAGAGAGACACAGGGACTGAGAGAGACACAGGGACCAAGAGAGAGACACAGGGACCGAGAGAGACACTGGGACCTAGAGAGACACAGGGACCGAGAGAGAGACAGGGACCGAGAGAGAGACACAGGACCGAGAGAAAGACACAGTGACCGAGAGCGAGACACAGGGACCGAGAGAGACACAGGGAGCAAGGGAGAGACACAGGGACCGAGAGAGAGACACAGGGACCGAGAAAGAGACACAGGGACTGAGAAAGAGACAGGGACCGAGAGAGACACAGAGAGTAAGATAGAGAGACAGGGACCGAGAGAGACACCGGGACCGAAAGAGACACAGGGACCGAGAGAGAGACAGGGACCGAGAGAGAGACATAGGGACCGAGAGAGAGACACAGGGACCGAGAGCGAGACACAGTGACCGAGAGAGAGACAGGGACAAAGTGAGACACAGGGACCGAGAGATACGCAGAGAGCAAGAGAGAGAGAGACAGGGACCAAGAGAGACACCGGGACCGAGAGAGACACAGGGACCGAGAGAGACACAGGGACCGAGAGAGAGACACAGGGACCGAGAGAGAGACACAGGGACCGAGATAGAGACAGGGACCGAGAGAGACACAGGGACCGAGAGTGACACATGGACCGAGCGAGACACAGGGACCGAGAGAGAGACAGGGACAAAGTGAGACACAGGGACCGAGAGATACGCAGAGAGCAAGAGAGAGAGAGACAGGGACCGAGAGAGACACAGGGACCGAGTGAGACACAGGGACCGAGAGAGACACAGGGACCGAGAGAGAGACACAGGGACCGAGAGAGAGACAGGGACCGAGAGAGAGACTCAGAGACTGAGAGAGGCAGGGACTGAGAGAGTCACAGGGACCGAGTAAGACACAGGGACCGAGAGAGACAGAGGAACCGAGAGAGACGCAGGGACCGCGAGAGAGACACAGGGACCGAGGGAGACACCGGGACCGAGAGAGACACAGTGACCGAGAGAGAGACAGGGACCGAGAGAGAGACTCAGAGACTGAGAGAGAGACAGGGACTGAGAGAGTCACAGGGACCGAGTAAGACACAGGGACCGAGAGAGACACAGGGACCGAGAGAGAGACACAGGGACCGAGAGACAGACAGGGACCGAGAGAGAGACTCAGAGACTGACAGAGGCAGAGACTGAGAGAGTCACAGGGACCGAGTAAGACACAGGGACCGAGAGAGAGACACAGGGACTGAGAGAGAGACAGGGACCGAGAAAGACACAGGGGCCGAGTGACACACAGGGACCGAGAGTGACACATGGACCGAGCGAGACACAGGGACCGAGACAGAGTCAGGTACCGAGTGAGAAATACAGGGACCAAGAGAGAGACACAGGGACCAAGAGAGACATAGTGACCGAGAGAGAGAGACAGGGACCGAGAGAGAGACAGAGGGACCGAGAAAGAGACACAGGGACTGAGAAAGAGACAGGGACCGAGAGAGACACAGAGAGTAAGATAGAGTGACAGGGACCGAGAGAGACACCGGGACCGAAAGAGACACAGGGACCGAGAGAGAGACAGGGACCGAGAGAGAGACATAGGGACCGAGAGAGAGACACAGGGACCGAGAGCGAGACACAGTGACCGAGAGAGAGACAGGGACAAAGTGAGACACAGGGACCGAGAGATACGCAGAGAGCAAGAGAGAGAGAGACAGGGACCGAGAGAGACACAGGGACCGAGTGAGACACAGGGACCGAGAGAGACACAGGGACCGAGAGAGACACAGGACCGAGAGAGAGACACAGGGACCGAGAGAGACACAGCGTCTGAGAGAGACACAGGGACCGAAAGAGACACAGGGACCGAGAGAGAGACACAGGGACTGAGAGAGAGACACAGGGACCGAGAGAGACACAGCGTCTGAGAGAGACACAGGGACCGAAAGAGACACAGGGACCGAGAGAGAGACACAGGGACTGAGAGAGAGACACAGGGACCGAGAGAGACACAGGGAACGAGAGAGAGACACAGGGACCGAGAGAGAGACACAGGAACTGAGAGAGTGACAGGGACCGAGAGAGACACAGGGACCGAGAGAGAGACACAGGTACCGAGTGAGACACAGGGACCAAGAGAGAGACACAGGGACCAAGAGAGACATACAGGGACTGAGAGTGAGAGACAGGGACCGAGAGAGAGACACAGGGACCGACAGAGAGACACAGTGACCAAGAGAGAGACACAGACACAGAGAGAGAGACAGGGACCGAGTGAGACACAGGGACCCAGAGAGAGACACAGGGACCGAGAGAGAGACACAGGGACCGAGAGAGACATCGGACCGAGAGAGACACAGGGGTGAGATAGAGACACAGGGACCGAGAGAGACACAGGGACCGAGTGAGACACAGCGACCGAGAGAGACACTGGGACCGAGAGAGAGACACAGGAACCGAGAGAGAGACACAGGGATGGAGAGAGAGACACAGGGACCGAGAGAGACACAGGGACTGAGAGAGAAACAGGGTCCGAGTGAGTGAAACAGGGACAGAGAGAGAGACACAGGGACCGAGAGTCAGACACAGGGACCGAGAGAGACACCAGGACCAAGAGAGAGAGACACAGGGACTGAGAGAGACACAGGGACCAAGATAGAGACACAGAGTCTTAGAGAGAGGCACAGGGACCGAGAGGGAGACAGGGACCGAGTGAGACACAGGGACTGAGAAAGTGGCAGGGACCGTGAGAGTGACGGACCGAGAGAGACACCGGGACAGAGACAGACACAGGGGTGAGAGAGAGACACAGAGACCGAGAGAGAGACACAGGGACCGAGAGAGACACAGGGACCGAGAGAGAGACGCAGGGACCGAGTGAGACACAGGGACCGAGAGAGAGACACAGGGATTGAGCGAGTCACAGGGACCGAGAGAGACACAGCGACCGAGAGAGACACACGGACCGAGAGAGACACAGGGGTGAGAGAGAGACACAGGGACCGAGAGAGAGACACAGGGACCGAGTGAGACACAGGGACCGAGAGAGAGACACAGGGATTGAGCGAGTCACAGGGACCGAGAGAGACACAGGGACCGAGAGAGAGACACAGGGACCGAGAGAGAGACACAGGGACCGAGAGAGAGACACAGGGATTGAGCGAGTCACAGGGACCGAGAGAGAGACACAGGGACCGAGAGAGAGACACAGGTACCGAGAGAGACACAGGGACCGAGAGAGTCACAGGGACCAAGAGAGACACAGGGACCGAGAGAGAGTCACAGGGACTGAGAGAGACACAGGGACCGAGAGAGACACCGGGACCGAGAGAGACACAGGGGTGTGAGAGAGAGACACAATGACCGAGAGAGACACAGGGACCGAGAGAGACACCGGGACCGAGAGAGACACAGGGGTGTGAGAGAGAGACACAGGGACCGAGGGAGACACAGGGACCGAGAGAGAGACAGAGACCGAGAGAGACACAGGGACCTAGAGAGACATCGGGACGGAGAGAGACACAGGGACCGAGTGAGACTCAGGGTCTTAGAGAGACACAGGGACCGAGAGAGAGACCCAGGGATGGAGAGAGAGACATAAGGACCGAGAGAGACACAGGGACCGAGAGAGAGACACAGCGATGGAGGGAGAGACACAGGGACCGAGAGAGACACAGGGACTGAGAGAGAAACAGGGACCGAATGAGTGACACAGGGACCGAGAGAGAGACACAGGGACCGAGAGTGAGACACAGGGACCGAGAGAGACACAGGGACTGAGAGAGACACAGGGACCAAGAGAGAGACACAGGGACCGAGAGAGACACTGGGACCTAGAGAGACACAGGGACCGAGAGAGAGACAGGGACCGAGAGAGAGACACAGGGACCGAGAGAAAGACACAGTGACCGAGAGCGAGACACAGGGACCGAGAGAGACACAGGGAGCAAGGGAGAGACACAGGGACCGAGAGAGAGACACAGGGACCGAGAAAGAGACACAGGGACTGAGAAAGAGACAGGGACCGAGAGAGACACAGAGAGTAAGGTAGAGAGACAGGGACCGAGAGAGACACCGGGACCGAAAGAGACACAGGGACCGAGAGAGAGACAGGGACCGAGAGAGAGACATAGGGACCGAGAGAGAGACACAGGGACCGAGAGCGAGACACAGTGACCGAGAGAGAGACAGGGACAAAGTGAGACACAGGGACCGAGAGATACGCAGAGAGCAAGAGAGAGAGAGACAGGGACCAAGAGAGACACCGGGACCGAGAGAGAGACACAGGGACCGAGAGAGAGACACAGGGACCGAGATAGAGACAGGGACCGAGAGAGACACAGGGACCGAGAGTGACACATGGACCGAGCGAGACACAGGGACCGAGAGAGAGACAGGGACAAAGTGAGACACAGGGACCGAGAGATACGCAGAGAGCAAGAGAGAGAGAGACAGGGACCGAGAGAGACACAGGGACCGAGTGAGACACAGGGACCGAGAGAGACACAGGGACCGAGAGAGAGACACAGGGACCGAGAGAGAGACAGGGACCGAGAGAGAGACTCAGAGACTGAGAGAGGCAGGGACTGAGAGAGTCACAGGGACCGAGTAAGACACAGGGACCGAGAGAGACACAGGAACCGAGAGAGACGCAGGGACCGCGAGAGAGACACAGGGACCGAGAGAGACACCGGGACCGAGAGAGACACAGTGACCGAGAGAGAGACAGGGACCGAGAGAGAGACTCAGAGACTGAGAGAGAGACAGGGACTGAGAGAGTCACAGGGACCGAGTAAGACACAGGGACCGAGAGAGACACAGGGACCGAGAGAGAGACACAGGGACCGAGAGACAGACAGGGACCGAGAGAGAGACTCAGAGACTGAGAGAGGCAGAGACTGAGAGAGTCACAGGGACCGAGTAAGACACAGGGACCGAGAGAGAGACACAGGGACTGAGAGAGAGACAGGGACCGAGAAAGACACAGGGGCCGAGTGACACACAGGGACCGAGAGTGACACATGGACCGAGCGAGACACAGGGACCGAGACAGAGTCAGGTACCGAGTGAGAAATACAGGGACCAAGAGAGAGACACAGGGACCAAGAGAGACATAGTGACCGAGAGAGAGAGACAGGGACCGAGAGAGAGACAGAGGGACCGAGAAAGAGACACAGGGACTGAGAAAGAGACAGGGACCGAGAGAGACACAGAGAGTAAGATAGAGTGACAGGGACCGAGAGAGACACCGGGACCGAAAGAGACACAGGGACCGAGAGAGAGACAGGGACCGAGAGAGAGACATAGGGACCGAGAGAGAGACACAGGGACCGAGAGCGAGACACAGTGACCGAGAGAGAGACAGGGACAAAGTGAGACACAGGGACCGAGAGATACGCAGAGAGCAAGAGAGAGAGAGACAGGGACCGAGAGAGACACAGGGACCGAGTGAGACACAGGGACCGAGAGAGACACAGGGACCGAGAGAGAGACAGGGACCGAGAGAGAGACTCAGAGACTGAGAGAGAGACAGGGAATGAGAGAGTCACAGGGACCGAGTAAGACACAGGGACCGAGAGAGACACAGGGACCGAGAGAGAGACACAGGGACCGAGAGAGAGACAGGGACCGAGAGAGAGACTCAGAGACTGAGAGAGGCAGGGACTGAGAGAGTCACAGGGACCGAGTAAGACACAGGGACCGAGAGAGACACAGGAACCGAGAGAGACGCAGGGACCGCGAGAGAGACACAGGGACCGAGAGAGACACCGGGACCGAGAGAGACACAGGGACCGAGAGAGAGACAGGGACCGAGAGAGAGACTCAGAGACCGAGAGAGAGACAGGGACTGAGAGAGTCACAGGGACCGAGTAAGACACAGGGACCGAGAGAGACACAGGGACCGAGAGAGAGACACAGGGACCGAGAGAGAGACAGGGACCGAGAGAGAGACTCAGAGACTGAGAGAGGCAGGGACTGAGAGAGTCACAGGGACCGAGTAAGACACAGGGACCGAGAGAGACACAGGGACCGAGAGAGAGACACAGGGACTGAGAGAGAGACAGGGACTGAGAAAGACACAGGGGCCGAGTGACACACAGGGACCGAGAGTGACACATGGACCGAGCGAGACACAGGGACCGAGACAGAGTCAGGTACCGAGTGAGAAATACAGGGACCAAGAGAGCGACACAGGGACCAAGAGAGACATAGTGACCGAGAGAGAGAGACAGGGACCGAGAGAGAGACAGAGGGACCGACAGAGAGACACAGGGACCGAGAGAGAGACAGGGACCGAGTGAGACACAGGGTCTTAGAGAGACACAGGGACCGAGAGAGAGAGACACAGGGATGGAGAGAGAGACACAGGGACCGAGAGAGACACAGGGACCGAGCACGTGCTCACTGTGTGAGACACAGGGACCGAGAGTGAGACACAGGGACCGAGAGTGAGACACAGGGACCGAGAGAGACATAGGGACTGAGAGAGAGACAGGGACCGAGAGAGACAGCGGGACCGAGAGAGTCACAGGGATCGAGAGAGAGCCAGGGACCGAGAGAGAGACATAGGGACCCGAGAGAGAGACACAGGGACAGAGAGCGAGACACAGTGACCGAGAGAGAGACACAGGGACCGAGAGAGACACAGGGACCGAGAGAGACACAGGGACCGAGAGAGAGAGATTCAGAGACTGAGAGAGAGACAGGGACTGAGAGAGTCACAGGAACCCGAGTAAGACACAGGGACCGAGAGAGACACAGGGACCGAGAGAGAGACACAGGGACCGAGAGAGACACAGCGTCCGAGAGAGACACAGGGACCGAAAGAGGACACAGGAACCGAGAGAGAGGACACAGGGACTGAGAGAGATACACAGGGACCGAGAGAGACACAGGGAACGAGAGAGAGAGACACAGGGACCGAGAGAGAGAGAGACAGGAACTGAGAGAGTTTTAGGGACCCGAGAGAGACACAGGGACCCGAGAGAGAGAGACACAGAGGGACGCGAGAGAGAGACAGGACCGAGAGAGAGACTCAGAGACTGAGAGAGGCAGAGACTGAGAGAGTCACAGGGACCCGAGTAAGACACAGGGACCGAGAGAGAGATACATGGGACCGAGAGAGAGACACAGGGACCGAGAGTGACACATGGACCACGAGCAAGACACAGGGGACCGAGACAGAGTCAGGTACCGAGTGAGAAATACAGGGACCAAGAGAGAGACACAGGGACCCAAGAGCACGTGTCACTGTGTAATACAGGGACCAAGAGAGAGACACAGGGACCCAAGAGAGACATAGTGACCGAGAGAGAGAGACAGGGACCGAGAGAGAGACAGAGGGACCGAGAAAGAGACACAGGGACTGAGAAAGAGACAGGGACCGAGAGAGACACAGAGAGTAAGATAGAGTGACAGGGACCGAGAGAGACACCGGGAACGAAAGAGACACAGGACCGAGAGAGAGACAGGGACCGAGAGAGAGACATAGGGACCGAGAGAGAGACACAGGGACCGAGAGCGAGACACAGTGACCGAGAGAGAGACAGGGACAAAGTGAGACACAGGGACCGAGAGATACGCAGAGAGCAAGAGAGAGAGAGACAGGGACCGAGAGAGACACAGGGACCGAGTGAGACACAGGGACCGAGAGAGACACAGGAACCGAGAGAGACGCAGGGACCTCGAGAGAGACACAGGGACCGAGAGAGACACCGGGACCGAGAGAGACACAGGGACCGAGAGAGAGACAGGGACCGAGAGAGAGACTCAGAGACTGAGAGAGAGACAGGGACTGAGAGAGTCACAGGGACCGAGTAAGACACAGGGACCGAGAGAGACACAGGGACCGAGAGAGAGACACAGGGACCGAGAGAGAGACAGGGACCGAGACAGAGACTCAGAGACTGAGAGAGTCAGGGACTGAGAGAGTCACAGGGACCGAGTAAGACGCAGGGACCGAGAGAGACACAGGGACCGAGAGAGAGACACAGGGACTGAGAGAGAGACAGGGACTGAGAAAGACACAGGGGCCGAGTGACACACAGGGACCGAGAGTGACACATGGACCGAGCGAGACACAGGGACCGAGACAGAGTCAGGTACCGAGTGAGAAATACAGGGACCAAGAGAGCGACAGAGGGACCAAGAGAGACATAGTGACCGAGAGAGAGAGACAGGGACCGAGAGAGAGACAGAGGGACCGACAGAGAGACACAGGGACCGAGAGAGAGACAGGGACCGAGTGAGACACAGGGTCTTAGAGAGACACAGGGACCGAGAGAGAGAGACACAGGGATGGAGAGAGAGACACAGGGACCGAGAGAGACACAGGGACCGAGAGAGAGACACAGCGATGGAGGGAGAGACACAGGGACCGAGAGAGACACAGGGACTGAGAGAGAAACAGGGACCGAGTGAGTGACAAGGGACCGAGAGAGAGACACAGGGACCGAGAGTGAGACACAGGGACCGAGAGTGAGACACAGGGACCGAGAGAGACACAGGGACCGAGAGAGAGACACAGGGACCTCGAGAGAGACACAGGGACCGAGAGAGAGACACAGGTACCGAGTGAGAAACAGGGACCGAGAGAGTCACAGGGATTGAGCGAGTCACAGGGACCGAGAGAGAGACACAGGGACCGAGAGAGAGACACAGGGACCGAGAGAGTCACAGGGATTGAGCGAGACACAGGGACCGAGACAGAGACAGGTACCGAGTGAGAAATACAGGGACCGAGTGAGACACAGGGACCAAGAGAGAGACACAGGGACCAAGAGAGACATACAGGGACTGAGAGTGAGAGACAGGGACCGAGAGAGAGACACAGGGACCGACAGAGAGACACAGTGACCAAGAGAGAGACACAGACACAGAGAGAGAGACAGGGACCGAGTGAGACACAGGGACCCAGAGAGAGACACAGGGACCGAGAGAGAGACACAGGGACCGAGAGAGACATCGGGACCGAGAGAGACACAGGGGTGAGATAGAGACACAGGGACCGAGAGAGACACAGGGACCGAGTGAGACACAGCGACCGAGAGAGACACAGGGACCGAGAGAGAGACACAGGAACCGAGAGAGAGACAGAGGGACCGAGAGAGACACAGGGACTGAGAGAGAAACAGGGTCCGAGTGAGTGAAACAGGGACAGAGAGAGAGACACAGGGACCGAGAGTCAGACACAGGGACCGAGAGAGACACAGGGACCAAGATAGAGACACAGAGTCTTAGAGAGAGGCACAGGGACCGAGAGGGAGACAGGGACCGAGTGAGACACAGGGACTGAGAAAGTGACAGGGACCGTGAGAGTGACGGACCGAGAGAGACACCGGGACAGAGACAGACACAGGGGTGAGAGAGAGACACAGAGACCGAGAGAGAGACACCAGGACCGAGAGAGAGAGACACAGGGACTGAGAGAGACACAGGGACCAAGATAGAGACACAGAGTCTTAGAGAGAGGCACAGGGACCGAGAGGGAGACAGGGACCGAGTGAGACACAGGGACTGAGAAAGTGACAGGGACCGTGAGAGTGACGGACCGAGAGAGACACCGGGACAGAGACAGACACAGGGGTGAGAGAGAGACACAGAGACCGAGAGAGAGACACAGGGACCGAGAGAGACGCAGGGACCGAGTGAGACACAGGGACCGAGAGAGAGACACAGGGATTGAGCGAGTCACAGGGACCGAGAGAGACACAGCGACCGAGAGAGACACACGGACCGAGAGAGACACAGGGGTGAGAGAGAGACACAGGGACGGAGAGAGAGACACAGGGACCGAGTGAGACACAGGGACCGAGAGAGAGACACAGGGACTGAGAGAGAGACACAGGGACTGAGAGAGAGAGACAGGGACCGAGAGAGAGACACAGGGACCGAGAGAGAGACACAGGAACCGAGAGAGAGACACAGGGACCGAGAGAGAGACACAGGGACCGAGAGAGAGACACAGGGACCGAGAGAGAGACACAGGAACCGAGAGAGAGACACAGGCACCGAGAGAGAGAGACAGGGATTGAGCGAGTCACAGGGACCGAGAGAGAGACACAGGGACTGAGAGACACACAGGGACCGAGAGAGAAACACAGGTACCAAGGGGGACACAGGGACTGAGAGAGACACAAGGTCCGAGAGAGAGACACAGGCACCGAGAGAGAGACACAGACCGAGAGAGAGACACAGGGACTGACAGAGAGACACAGGGACCAAGAGAGACACAGGAACGAGAGAGAGACACAGGGACCGAGAGAGAGACACCGGGACAGAGAGAGAGACAGGGACCGAGTGAGACACAGGAACCGAGAGAGAGACTCAGGGACAACAGAGAGACACAGGGTCTTAGAGAGCGGCACAGGGACGAGAGAGAGACAGGGACCGAGTGAGACACAGGGACTGAGAGAGGCACAGTGACCGAGAGAGAGACACAGGGACCGAGAGAGAGACACAGGGACCGAGAGAGACACAGGGACCGAGAGAGACACCGGGACCGAGAGAGACACAGGGGTGTGAGAGAGAGACACAGGGACCGAGAGAGACACAGGGACCGAGTGAGACACAGTGACCGAGAGAGACACAGGGACGACAGAGAGATACAGGGACCGAGAGAGAGACAGAGACCGAGAGAGACACAGGGACCGAGAGAGACATCGGGACGGAGAGAGACACAGGGACCGAGTGAGACTCAGGGTCTTAGAGAGACACAGGGACCGAGAGAGAGACCCAGGGATGGAGAGAGAGACATAAGGACCGAGAGAGACACAGGGACCGAGAGAGAGACACAGCGATGGATGGAGAGACACAGGGACCGAGAGAGACACAGGGACCGAGAGAGAAACAGGGACCGAATGAGTGACACAGGGACCGAGAGAGAGACACAGGGACCGAGAGTGAGACACAGGGACCGAGAGAGACACAGGGACTGAGAGAGACAGAGGGACCAAGAGAGAGACACAGGGACCGAGAGAGAGACTGGGACCTAGAGAGACACAGGGACCGAGAGAGAGACAGGGACCGAGAGAGAGACACAGGGACCGAGAGAAAGACACAGGGGGGGACCGAGAGCGAGACACAGGGACCGAGAGAGACACAGGGACCGAGAAAGAGACACAGGGACTGAGAAAGAGACAGGGACCGAGAGAGACACAGAGAGTAAGATAGAGAGACAGGGACCGAGAGAGACACCGGGACCGAAAGAGACACAGGGACCGAGAGAGAGACAGGGACCGAGAGAGAGACACAGGGACCGAGAAAGAGACACAGGGACTGAGAAAGAGACAGGGACCGAGAGAGACACAGAGAGTAAGATAGAGAGACAGGGACCGAGAGAGACACCGGGACCGAAAGAGACACAGGGACCGAGAGAGAGACAGAGGGACCGAGAGAGAGACACAGGGACCGAGAGCAAGACACAGTGACCGAGAGAGAGACAGGGACAAAGTGAGACACAGGGATCGAGAGATACGCAGAGAGCAAGAGAGAGAGAGAGAGGGACCGAGAGAGACACCGGAACCGAGAGAGACACAGGGACCGAGAGAGACACCGGGACCGAGAGAGACACAGGGACCGAGAGAGAGACAGGGACCGAGAGAGAGACTCAGAGACTGAGAGAGAGACACCGGGACCGAGAGAGACACAGGGACCGAGAGAGAGACACAGGGACCGAGAGAGAGACACAGGGGCCGAGTGACACACAGGGACCGAGAGTGACACATGGACCGAGCGAGACACAGGGACCGAGAGAGACATATTGACCGAGAGAGAGAGACAGGGACCGAGAGAGAGACAGAGGGACCGACAGAGAGACACAGTGACCAAGAGAGAGACACAGGGACCGAGAGAGAGACAGGGACCGAGAGAGAGACACAGGGACCGAGAGAGAGACACAGGGACCGAGACAGAGATACAGGGATTGAGCGAGTCACAGGGACCGAGAGAGAGACACAGGGACCGAGAGAGAGACACAGGTACCGAGAGAGACACAGGGACCGAGAGAGAGACACAGGGACCAAGAGAGAGTCACAGGGACTGAGAGACACAGGGACTGAGCGAGTCACAGGGACCGAGAGAGAATCACGTGCTCACTGTGTGACACAGGGACTGAGAGAGACACAAGGTCCGAGAGAGAGACACAGGCACCGAGAGAGAGACACAGACCGAGAGAGAGACACAGGGACTGACAGAGAGACACAGGGACCAAGAGAGTCACAGGAACCGAGAGAGAGACACAGGGACCGAGAGGGAGACACCGGGACAGAGAGAGAGACAGGGACCGAGTGAGACACAGGAACTGCGAGAGAGACTCAGGGACAACAGAGAGACACAGGGTCTTAGAGAGTGGCACAGGGACCGAGAGAGAGACAGGGACCGAGTGAGACACAGGGACTGAGAGAGGCACAGTGACCGAGAGAGACACAGGGACCGAGAGAGAGACACAGGGACCGAGAGAGACACCGGGACCGAGAGAGACACAGGGGTGTGAGAGAGAGACACAGGGACCGAGAGAGACACAGGGACCGAGTGAGACACAGTGACCGAGAGAGACACAGGGACCGAGAGAGACACAGGGACCGAGAGAGACATCGGGACGGAGAGAGACACAGGGGTGAGAGAGAGACAAAGGGACCGAGAGAGACACAGGGACCGAGTGAGACTCAGGGTCTTAGAGAGACACAGGGACCGAGAGAGAGACCCAGGGATGGAGAGAGAGACACAAGGACCGAGAGAGACACAGGGACCGAGAGAGAGACACAGCGATGGAGGGAGAGACACAGGGACCGAGAGAGACACAGGGACTGAGAGAGAAACAGGGACCGAATGAGTGACACAGGGACCGAGAGAGAGACACAGGGACCGAGAGTGAGACACAGGGACTGAGAGAGAGACAGGGACCGAGAGAGAGACACAGGGACCGAGAGAGACACCGGGACCTAGAGAGACACAGGGACCGAGAGAGAGACAGGGACCGAGAGAGAGACACAGGGACCGAGAGAAAGACACAGGGACCGAGAGCGAGACACAGGGACCGAGAGAGACACAGGGAGCAAGGGAGAGACACAGGGACCGAGAGAGAGACACAGGGACCGAGAAAGAGACACAGGGACTGAGAAAGAGACAGGGACTGAGAGAGACACAGAGAGTAAGATAGAGAGACAGGGACGAGAGAGACACCGGGACTGAAAGAGACACAGGGACCGATAGAGAGACAGGAACCGAGAGAGAGACAGGGACAAAGTGAGACACAGGGACCGAGAGATACGCAGAGAGCAAGAGAGAGAGAGACAGGGACCGAGAAAGAGACACAGGGACCGAGAGAGACACCGGAACCGAGAGAGACACAGGGACCGCGAGAGAGACACAGGGACCGAGAGAGACACCGGGACCGAGAGAGACACAGGGACCGAGAGAGAGACAGGACCGAGAGAGAGACTCAGAGACTGAGAGAGAGACAGGGACTGAGAGAGTCACAGGGACCGAGTAAGACACAGGGACCCAGAGAGACACAGGGACCGAGAGAGAGACACAGGGACTGAGAGAGAGACAGGGACTGAGAGAGACACAGGGACCGAGAAAGACACAGGGGCCGAGTGACACACAGGGACCGAGAGTGACACATGGACCGAGCGAGACACAGGGACCGAGACAGAGTCAGGTACCGAGTGAGAAATACAGGGACCAAGAGAGAGACACAGGGACCAAGAGAGACATAGTGACCGAGAGCGAGAGACAGGGACCGAGAGAGAGACAGAGGGACCGAGTGAGAGACAGGGACCGAGTGAGACACAGGGTCTTAGAGAGACACAGGGACCGAGAGAGAGACACAGGGATGGAGAGAGAGACACAGGGACTGAGAGAGACACAGGGAGCAAGAGAGAGACACAGCGATGGAGGGAGAGACACAGGGTCCGAGAGAGACACAGGGACTGAGAGAGAAACAGGGACCGAGTGAGTGACAAGGGGACCGAGAGAGAGACACAGGGACCGAGATTGAGACACAGGGACCGTGAGAGACACAGGGACTGAGAGAGACACAGGGACCAAGAGAGAGACACAGGGTCTTAGAGAAAGGCACAGGGACCGAGAGGAGACAGGGACCGAGTGAGACACAGGGACTGAGAGAGTGACAGGGAACGTGAGAGAGACAGGGACCGAGAGAGACACCGGGACATAGAGAGACATGGGGTGAGAGAGAGACACAGGGACTGAGAGAGAGACAGGGACCGAGAGAGACACAGATAGTAAGATAGAGAGACAGGGACCGAGAGAGACAGCGGGACCGAGAGAGTCACAGGGACCGAGAGAGAGACAGGGACCGAGAGAGAGACATAGGGACCGAGAGAGAGACACAGGGACCGAGAGCGAGACACAGTGACCGAGAGACAGACACAGGAACCGAGAGAGACACAGGGACCGAGAGAGACACAGGGACTGAGAGAGTCACAGGGACCGAGAGAGAGACAGGGACCGAGAGAGAGATTCAGAGACTGAGAGAGAGACAGGGACCGAGAGAGAGACATAGGGACCGAGAGAGAGACACAGGGACCGAGAGCGAGACACAGTGACCGAGAGACAGACACAGGAACCGAGAGAGACACAGGGACCGAGAGAGACACAGGGACCGAGAGAGACACAGGCACCGAGAGAGAGACACAGGGACCGAGAGAGACACAGCGTCCGAGAGACACACAGGGACCGAGAGAGACACAGGGACCGAGAGAGAGACACAGGGACTGAGAGAGAGACACAGGGACCGAGAGAGAGACACAGGGACTGAGAGAGAGACAGGGACCGAGAGAGACACAGGGACCGAGAGAGACACACAGGGACCTAGAGAGAGACACAGGGACCGAGAGAGACACAGGGACCGAGGGAGAGACACAGGTACCGAGTGAGACACAGGGACCGAGAGAGTCACAGGGATTGAGCGAGTCACAGGGACCGAGAGAGAGACACAGGGACCGATAGAGTCACAGGGATTGAGCGAGACACAGGGACCGAGTGAGAAATAAAGGGACCGAGTGAGACACAGGGACCAAGAGAGTGACACAGGGACCAAGTGAGACACCGTGACCGAGAGTGAGAGACAGGGACCTAGAGAGAGACACAGGGACCGACAGAGAGACACAGTGACCAAGAGAGAGACACAGAGACCGAGTGAGACATCGGGACCGAGAGAGACACAGGGGTGAGAGAGAGACACAGGGACCGAGAGAGACACAGGGACCGAGTGAGACACAGCGACCGAGAGAGACACAGGGACAGAGAGAGAGACACAGGGACCGAGAGAGAGACACAGGGATGGAGAGAGAGACACAGGGACTGAGAGAGAAACAGGGTCCGAGTGAGTGACACAGGGACAGAGAGAGAGACACAGGGACCGAGAGTCAGACACAGGGACCGAGAGAGACACCAGGACCGAGAGAGAGAGACACAGGGACTGAGAGAGACACGGGGACCAAGATAGAGACACAGAGTCTTAGAGAGAGGCACAGGGACCGAGAGGGAGACAGGGACCGAGTGAGACACAGGGACTGAGAAAGTGACAGGGACCGTGAGAGAGACGGACCGAGGGAGACACCGGGACAGAGACAGACACAGGGGTGAGAGAGAGACACAGAGACCGAGAGAGAGACAAAGGGACCAAGAGAGAGACACAGGGACCGAGAGAGAGACACAGGGACCGAGTGAGACACACGGACCGAGAGAGACACAGGTACCGAGAGGGACACAGGGACCGAGAGAGACACAGGGACCGAGAGAGACACAGGGACCGAGAGAGAGACACAGGGATTGAGCGAGTCACAGGGACCGAGAGAGACACAGGGACCGAGAGAGAGACACAGGGACCGAGAGAGAGACACAGGGACCGAGAGAGAGACACAGGGATTGAGCGAGTCACAGGGACCGAGAGAGACACAGCGACCGAGAGAGACACACGGACCGAGAGAGACACAGGTACCGAGAGGGACACAGGGACCGAGAGAGACACAGGGACCGAGAGAGACACAGGGACCGAGAGAGAGACACAGGGATTGAGCGAGTCACAGGGACCGAGAGAGACACAGGGACCGAGAGAGAGACACAGGGACCGAGAGAGAGACACAGGGACCGAGAGAGAGACACAGGTACCGAGAGAGACACAGGGACCGAGAGAGTCACAGGGACCAAGAGAGACACAGGGACCGAGAGAGAGTCACAGGGACTGAGAGACACACAGGGACCGAGAGAGAAACACAGGTACCAAGGGGGACACAGGGACTGATAGAGACACAAGTTCCGAGAGAGAGACACAGGCACCGAGAGAGAGACACAGACCGAGAGAGAGACACAGGGACTGACAGAGGCAGAGACTGAGAGAGTCACAGGGACCGAGTAAGACACAGGGACCGAGAGAGAGACACAGGGACTGAGAGAGAGACAGGGACCGAGAAAGACACAGGGGCCGAGTGACACACAGGGACCGAGAGTGACACATGGACCGAGCGAGACACAGGGACCGAGACAGAGTCAGGTACCGAGTGAGAAATACAGGGACCAAGAGAGAGACACAGGGACCAAGAGAGACATAGTGACCGAGAGAGAGAGACAGGGACCGAGAGAGAGACAGAGGGACCGAGAAAGAGACACAGGGACTGAGAAAGAGACAGGGACCGAGAGAGACACAGAGAGTAAGATAGAGTGACAGGGACCGAGAGAGACACCGGGACCGAAAGAGACACAGGGACCGAGAGAGAGACAGGGACCGAGAGAGAGACATAGGGACCGAGAGAGAGACACAGGGACCGAGAGCGAGACACAGTGACCGAGAGAGAGACAGGGACCGAGTGAGACACAGGGACCGAGAGATACGGAGAGAGCAAGAGAGAGAGAGACAGGGACCGAGAGAGTCACAGGGACCGAGTGAGACACAGGGACCGAGAGAGACACAGGGACCGAGAGAGACACAGGGACCGAGAGAGAGACACAGGGACCGAGAGAGACACAGCGTCTGAGAGAGACACAGGGACCGAAAGAGACACAGGGACCGAGAGAGAGACACAGGGACTGAGAGAGAGACACAGGGACCGAGAGAGACACAGCGTCTGAGAGAGACACAGGGACCGAAAGAGACACAGGGACCGAGAGAGAGACACAGGGACTGAGAGAGAGACACAGGGACCGAGAGAGACACAGGGAACGAGAGAGAGACACAGGGACCGAGAGAGAGACACAGGAACTGAGAGAGTGACAGGGACCGAGAGAGACACAGGGACCGAGAGAGAGACACAGGTACCGAGTGAGACACAGGGACCGAGAGAGTCACAGGGATTGAGCGAGACACAGGGACCGAGACAGAGACAGGTACCGAGTGAGAAATACAGGGACCGAGTGAGACACAGGGACCAAGAGAGAGACACAGGGACCAAGAGAGACATACAGGGACTGAGAGTGAGAGACAGGGACCGAGAGAGAGACACAGGGACCGACAGAGAGACACAGTGACCAAGACAGAGACACAGACACAGAGAGAGAGACAGGGACCGAGTGAGACACAGGGACCCAGAGAGAGACACAGGGACCGAGAGAGAGACACAGGGACCGAGAGAGACATCGGGACCGAGAGAGACACAGGGGTGAGATAGAGACACAGGGACCGAGAGAGACACAGGGACCGAGTGAGACACAGCGACCGAGAGAGACACTGGGACCGAGAGAGAGACACAGGAACCGAGAGAGAGACACAGGGATGGAGAGAGAGACACAGGGACCGAGAGAGACACAGGGACTGAGAGAGAAACAGGGTCCGAGTGAGTGAAACAGGGACAGAGAGAGAGACACAGGGACCGAGAGTCAGACACAGGGACCGAGAGAGACACCAGGACCAAGAGAGAGAGACACAGGGACTGAGAGAGACACAGGGACCAAGATAGAGACACAGAGTCTTAGAGAGAGGCACAGGGACCGAGAGGGAGACAGGGACCGAGTGAGACACAGGGACTGAGAAAGTGGCAGGGACCGTGAGAGTGACGGACCGAGAGAGACACCGGGACAGAGACAGACACAGGGGTGAGAGAGAGACACAGAGACCGAGAGAGAGACACAGGGACCGAGAGAGACACAGGGACCGAGAGAGAGACGCAGGGACCGAGTGAGACACAGGGACCGAGAGAGAGACACAGGGATTGAGCGAGTCACAGGGACCGAGAGAGACACAGCGACCGAGAGAGACACACGGACCGAGAGAGACACAGGGGTGAGAGAGAGACACAGGGACCGAGAGAGAGACACAGGGACCGAGTGAGACACAGGGACCGAGAGAGAGACACAGGGATTGAGCGAGTCACAGGGACCGAGAGAGACACAGGGACCGAGAGAGAGACACAGGGACCGAGAGAGAGACACAGGGACCGAGAGAGAGACACAGGGATTGAGCGAGTCACAGGGACCGAGAGAGAGACACAGGGACCGAGAGAGAGACACAGGTACCGAGAGAGACACAGGGACCGAGAGAGTCACAGGGACCAAGAGAGACACAGGGACCGAGAGAGAGTCACAGGGACTGAGAGAGACACAGGGACCGAGAGAGACACCGGGACCGAGAGAGACACAGGGGTGTGAGAGAGAGACACAATGACCGAGAGAGACACAGGGACCGAGAGAGACACCGGGACCGAGAGAGACACAGGGGTGTGAGAGAGAGACACAGGGGACCGAGGGAGACACAGGGACCGAGAGAGAGACAGAGACCGAGAGAGATACAGGGACCTAGAGAGACATCGGGACGGAGAGAGACACAGGGACCGAGTGAGACTCAGGGTCTTAGAGAGACACAGGGACCGAGAGAGAGACCCAGGGATGGAGAGAGAGACATAAGGACCGAGAGAGACACAGGGACCGAGAGAGAGACACAGCGATGGAGGGAGAGACACAGGGACCGAGAGAGACACAGGGACTGAGAGAGAAACAGGGACCGAATGAGTGACACAGGGACCGAGAGAGAGACACAGGGACCGAGAGTGAGACACAGGGACCGAGAGAGACACAGGGACTGAGAGAGACACAGGGACCAAGAGAGAGACACAGGGACCGAGAGAGACACTGGGACCTAGAGAGACACAGGGACCGAGAGAGAGACAGGGACCGAGAGAGAGACACAGGGACCGAGAGAAAGACACAGTGACCGAGAGCGAGACACAGGGACCGAGAGAGACACAGGGAGCAAGGGAGAGACACAGGGACCGAGAGAGAGACACAGGGACCGAGAAAGAGACACAGGGACTGAGAAAGAGACAGGGACCGAGAGAGACACAGAGAGTAAGATAGAGAGACAGGGACCGAGAGAGACACCGGGACCGAAAGAGACACAGGGACCGAGAGAGAGACAGGGACCGAGAGAGAGACATAGGGACCGAGAGAGAGACACAGGGACCGAGAGCGAGACACAGTGACCGAGAGAGAGACAGGGACAAAGTGAGACACAGGGACCGAGAGATACGCAGAGAGCAAGAGAGAGAGAGACAGGGACCAAGAGAGACACCGGGACCGAGAGAGAGACACAGGGACCGAGAGAGAGACACAGGGACCGAGATAGAGACAGGGACCGAGAGAGACACAGGGACCGAGAGTGACACATGGACCGAGCGAGACACAGGGACCGAGAGAGAGACAGGGACAAAGTGAGACACAGGGACCGAGAGATACGCAGAGAGCAAGAGAGAGAGAGACAGGGACCGAGAGAGACACAGGGACCGAGTGAGACACAGGGACCGAGAGAGACACAGGGACCGAGAGAGAGACACAGGGACCGAGAGAGAGACAGGGACCGAGAGAGAGACTCAGAGACTGAGAGAGGCAGGGACTGAGAGAGTCACAGGGACCGAGTAAGACACAGGGACCGAGAGAGACACAGGAACCGAGAGAGACGCAGGGACTGCGAGAGAGACACAGGGACCGAGAGAGACACCGGGACCGAGAGAGACACAGTGACCGAGAGAGAGACAGGGACCGAGAGAGAGACTCAGAGACTGAGAGAGAGACAGGGACTGAGAGAGTCACAGGGACCGAGTAAGACACAGGGACCGAGAGAGACACAGGGACCGAGAGAGAGACACAGGGACCGAGAGACAGACAGGGACCGAGAGAGAGACTCAGAGACTGAGAGAGGCAGAGACTGAGAGAGTCACAGGGACCGAGTAAGACACAGGGACCGAGAGAGAGACACAGGGACTGAGAGAGAGACAGGGACCGAGAAAGACACAGGGGCCGAGTGACACACAGGGACCGAGAGTGACACATGGACCGAGCGAGACACAGGGACCGAGACAGAGTCAGGTACCGAGTGAGAAATACAGGGACCAAGAGAGAGACACAGGGACCAAGAGAGACATAGTGACCGAGAGAGAGAGACAGGGACCGAGAGAGAGACAGAGGGACCGAGAAAGAGACACAGGGACTGAGAAAGAGACAGGGACCGAGAGAGACACAGAGAGTAAGATAGAGTGACAGGGACCGAGAGAGACACCGGGACCGAAACAGACACAGGGACCGAGAGAGAGACAGGGACCGAGAGAGAGACATAGGGACCGAGAGAGAGACACAGGGACCGAGAGCGAGACACAGTGACCGAGAGAGAGACAGGGACAAAGTGAGACACAGGGACCGAGAGATACGCAGAGAGCAAGAGAGAGAGAGACAGGGACCGAGAGAGACACAGGGACCGAGTGAGACACAGGGACCGAGAGAGACACAGGGACCGAGAGAGAGACAGGGACCGAGAGAGAGACTCAGAGACTGAGAGAGAGACAGGGAATGAGAGAGTCACAGGGACCGAGTAAGACACAGGGACCGAGAGAGACACAGGGACCGAGAGAGAGACACAGGGACCGAGAGAGAGACAGGGACCGAGAGAGAGACTCAGAGACTGAGAGAGGCAGGGACTGAGAGAGTCACAGGGACCGAGTAAGACACAGGGACCGAGAGAGACACAGGAACCGAGAGAGACGCAGGGACCGCGAGAGAGACACAGGGACCGAGAGAGACACCGGGACCGAGAGAGACACAGGGACCGAGAGAGAGACAGGGACCGAGAGAGAGACTCAGAGACCGAGAGAGAGACAGGGACTGAGAGAGTCACAGGGACCGAGTAAGACACAGGGACCGAGAGAGACACAGGGACCGAGAGAGAGACACAGGGACCGAGAGAGAGACAGGGACCGAGAGAGAGACTCAGAGACTGAGAGAGGCAGGGACTGAGAGAGTCACAGGGACCGAGTAAGACACAGGGACCGAGAGAGACACAGGGACCGAGAGAGAGACACAGGGACTGAGAGAGAGACAGGGACTGAGAAAGACACAGGGGCCGAGTGACACACAGGGACCGAGAGTGACACATGGACCGAGCGAGACACAGGGACCGAGACAGAGTCAGGTACCGAGTGAGAAATACAGGGACCAAGAGAGCGACACAGGGACCAAGAGAGACATAGTGACCGAGAGAGAGAGACAGGGACCGAGAGAGAGACAGAGGGACCGACAGAGAGACACAGGGACCGAGAGAGAGACAGGGACCGAGTGAGACACAGGGTCTTAGAGAGACACAGGGACCGAGAGAGAGAGACACAGGGATGGAGAGAGAGACACAGGGACCGAGAGAGACACAGGGACCGAGAGAGAGACACAGCGATGGAGGGAGAGACACAGGGACCGAGAGAGACACAGGGACTGAGAGAGAAACAGGGACCGAGTGAGTGACAAGGGACCGAGAGAGAGACACAGGGACCGAGAGTGAGACACAGGGACCGAGAGTGAGACACAGGGACCGAGAGAGACACAGGGACTGAGAGAGAGACAGGGACCGAGAGAGACAGCGGGACCGAGAGAGTCACAGGGATCGAGAGAGAGCCAGGGACCGAGAGAGAGACATAGGGACCGAGAGAGAGACACAGGGACAGAGAGCGAGACACAGTGATCGAGAGAGAGACACAGGGACCGAGAGAGACACAGGGACCGAGAGAGACACAGGGACCGAGAGAGAGATTCAGAGACTGAGAGAGAGACAGGGACTGAGAGAGTCACAGGAACCGAGTAAGACACAGGGACCGAGAGAGACACAGGGACCGAGAGAGAGACACAGGGACCGAGAGAGACACAGCGTCCGAGAGAGACACAGGGACCGAAAGAGACACAGGAACCGAGAGAGAGACACAGGGACTGAGAGAGATACACAGGGACCGAGAGAGACACAGGGAACGAGAGAGAGAGACACAGGGACCGAGAGAGAGACACAGGAACTGAGAGAGTTTTAGGGACCGAGAGAGACACAGGGACCGAGAGAGAGACACAGGGACCGAGAGAGAGACAGGGACCGAGAGAGAGACTCAGAGACTGAGAGAGGCAGAGACTGAGAGAGTCACAGGGACCGAGTAAGACACAGGGACCGAGAGAGAGATACAGGGACCGAGAGAGAGACACAGGGACCGAGAGTGACACATGGACCGAGCAAGACACAGGGACCGAGACAGAGTCAGGTACCGAGTGAGAAATACAGGGACCAAGAGAGAGACACAGGGACCAAGAGAGACATAGTGACCGAGAGAGAGAGACAGGGACCGAGAGAGAGACAGAGGGACCGAGAAAGAGACACAGGGACTGAGAAAGAGACAGGGACCGAGAGAGACACAGAGAGTAAGATAGAGTGACAGGGACCGAGAGAGACACCGGGACCGAAAGAGACACAGGGACCGAGAGAGAGACAGGGACCGAGAGAGAGACATAGGGACCGAGAGAGAGACACAGGGACCGAGAGCGAGACACAGTGACCGAGAGAGAGACAGGGACAAAGTGAGACACAGGGACCGAGAGATACGCAGAGAGCAAGAGAGAGAGAGACAGGGACCGAGAGAGACACAGGGACCGAGTGAGACACAGGGACCGAGAGAGACACAGGAACCGAGAGAGACGCAGGGACCTCGAGAGAGACACAGGGACCGAGAGAGACACCGGGACCGAGAGAGACACAGGGACCGAGAGAGAGACAGGGACCGAGAGAGAGACTCAGAGACTGAGAGAGAGACAGGGACTGAGAGAGTCACAGGGACCGAGTAAGACACAGGGACCGAGAGAGACACAGGGACCGAGAGAGAGACACAGGGACCGAGAGAGAGACAGGGACCGAGACAGAGACTCAGAGACTGAGAGAGTCAGGGACTGAGAGAGTCACAGGGACCGAGTAAGACACAGGGACCGAGAGAGACACAGGGACCGAGAGAGAGACACAGGGACTGAGAGAGAGACAGGGACTGAGAAAGACACAGGGGCCGAGTGACACACAGGGACCGAGAGTGACACATGGACCGAGCGAGACACAGGGACCGAGACAGAGTCAGGTACCGAGTGAGAAATACAGGGACCAAGAGAGCGACAGAGGGACCAAGAGAGACATAGTGACCGAGAGAGAGAGACAGGGACCGAGAGAAAGACAGAGGGACCGACAGAGAGACACAGGGACCGAGAGAGAGACAGGGACCGAGTGAGACACAGGGTCTTAGAGAGACACAGGGACCGAGAGAGAGAGACACAGGGATGGAGAGAGAGACACAGGGACCGAGAGAGACACAGGGACCGAGAGAGAGACACAGCGATGGAGGGAGAGACACAGGGACCGAGAGAGACACAGGGACTGAGAGAGAAACAGGGACCGAGTGAGTGACAAGGGACCGAGATAGAGACACAGGGACCGAGAGTGAGACACAGGGACCGAGAGTGAGACATAGGGACCGAGAGAGACACAGGGACCGAGAGAGAGACACAGGGACCTCGAGAGAGACACAGGGACCGAGAGAGAGACACAGGTACCGAGTGAGAAACAGGGACCGAGAGAGTCACAGGGATTGAGCGAGTCACAGGGACCGAGAGAGAGACACAGGGACCGAGAGAGAGACACAGGGACCGAGAGAGTCACAGGGATTGAGCGAGACACAGGGACCGAGACAGAGACAGGTACCGAGTGAGAAATACAGGGACCGAGTGAGACACAGGGACCAAGAGAGAGACACAGGGACCAAGAGAGACATACAGGGACTGAGAGTGAGAGACAGGGACCGAGAGAGAGACACAGGGACCGACAGAGAGACACAGTGACCAAGAGAGAGACACAGACACAGAGAGAGAGACAGGGACCGAGTGAGACACAGGGACCCAGAGAGAGACACAGGGACCGAGAGAGAGACACAGGGACCGAGAGAGACATCGGGACCGAGAGAGACACAGGGGTGAGATAGAGACACAGGGACCGAGAGAGACACAGGGACCGAGTGAGACACAGCGACCGAGAGAGACACAGGGACCGAGAGAGAGACACAGGAACCGAGAGAGAGACAGAGGGATGGAGAGAGAGACACAGGGACCGAGAGAGACACAGGGACTGAGAGAGAAACAGGGTCCGAGTGAGTGAAACAGGGACAGAGAGAGAGACACAGGGACCGAGAGTCAGACACAGGGACCGAGAGAGACACAGGGACCAAGATAGAGACACAGAGTCTTAGAGAGAGGCACAGGGACCGAGAGGGAGACAGGGACCGAGTGAGACACAGGGACTGAGAAAGTGACAGGGACCGTGAGAGTGACGGACCGAGAGAGACACCGGGACAGAGACAGACACAGGGGTGAGAGAGAGACACAGAGACCGAGAGAGAGACACCAGGACCGAGAGAGAGAGACACAGGGACTGAGAGAGACACAGGGACCAAGATAGAGACACAGAGTCTTAGAGAGAGGCACAGGGACCCAGAGGGAGACAGGGACCGAGTGAGACACAGGGACTGAGAAAGTGACAGGGACCGTGAGAGTGACGGACCGAGAGAGACACCGGGACAGAGACAGACACAGGGGTGAGAGAGAGACACAGAGACCGAGAGAGAGACACAGGGACCGAGAGAGACGCAGGGACCGAGTGAGACACAGGGACCGAGAGAGAGACACAGGGATTGAGCGAGTCACAGGGACCGAGAGAGACACAGCGACCGAGAGAGACACACGGACCGAGAGAGACACAGGGGTGAGAGAGAGACACAGGGACCGAGAGAGAGACACAGGGACCGAGTGAGACACAGGGACCGAGAGAGAGACACAGGGACCGAGAGAGAGACACAGGGACTGAGAGAGAGAGACAGGGACCGAGAGAGAGACACAGGGACCGAGAGAGAGACACAGGAACCGAGAGAGAGACACAGGGACCGAGAGAGAGACACAGGGACCGAGAGAGAGACACAGGGACCGAGAGAGAGACACAGGAACCGAGAGAGAGACACAGGCACCGAGAGAGAGAGACAGGGATTGAGCGAGTCACAGGGACCGAGAGAGAGACACAGGGACTGAGAGACACACAGGGACCGAGAGAGAAACACAGGTACCAAGGGGGACACAGGGACTGAGAGAGACACAAGGTCCGAGAGAGAGACACAGGCACCGAGAGAGAGACACAGACCGAGAGAGAGACACAGGGACTGACAGAGAGACACAGGGACCAAGAGAGACACAGGAACGAGAGAGAGACACAGGGACCGAGAGAGAGACACCGGGACAGAGAGAGAGACAGGGACCGAGTGAGACACAGGAACCGAGAGAGAGACTCAGGGACAACAGAGAGACACAGGGTCTTAGAGAGCGGCACAGGGACGAGAGAGAGACAGGGACCGAGTGAGACACAGGGACTGAGAGAGGCACAGTGACCGAGAGAGAGACACAGGGACCGAGAGAGAGACACAGGGACCGAGAGAGACAAAGGGACCGAGAGAGACACCGGGACCGAGAGAGACACAGGGGTGTGAGAGAGAGACACAGGGACCGAGAGAGACACAGGGACCGAGTGAGACACAGTGACCGAGAGAGACACAGGGACGACAGAGAGATACAGGGACCGAGAGAGAGACAGAGACCGAGAGAGACACAGGGACCGAGAGAGACATCGGGACGGAGAGAGACACAGGGACCGAGTGAGACTCAGGGTCTTAGAGAGACACAGGGACCGAGAGAGAGACCCAGGGATGGAGAGAGAGACATAAGGACCGAGAGAGACACAGGGACCGAGAGAGAGACACAGCGATGGATGGAGAGACACAGGGACCGAGAGAGACACAGGGACCGAGAGAGAAACAGGGACCGAATGAGTGACACAGGGACCGAGAGAGAGACACAGGGACCGAGAGTGAGACACAGGGACCGAGAGAGACACAGGGACTGAGAGAGACAGAGGGACCAAGAGAGAGACACAGGGACCGAGAGAGAGACTGGGACCTAGAGAGACACAGGGACCGAGAGAGAGACAGGGACCGAGAGAGAGACACAGGGACCGAGAGAAAGACACAGGGACCGAGAGCGAGACACAGGGACCGAGAGAGACACAGGGACCGAGAAAGAGACACAGGGACTGAGAAAGAGACAGGGACCGAGAGAGACACAGAGAGTAAGATAGAGAGACAGGGACCGAGAGAGACACCGGGACCGAAAGAGACACAGGGACCGAGAGAGAGACAGGGACCGAGAGAGAGACACAGGGACCGAGAAAGAGACACAGGGACTGAGAAAGAGACAGGGACCGAGAGAGACACAGAGAGTAAGATAGAGAGACAGGGACCGAGAGAGACACCGGGACCGAAAGAGACACAGGGACCGAGAGAGAGACAGAGGGACCGAGAGAGAGACACAGGGACCGAGAGCAAGACACAGTGACCGAGAGAGAGACAGGGACAAAGTGAGACACAGGGATCGAGAGATACGCAGAGAGCAAGAGAGAGAGAGAGAGGGACCGAGAGAGACACCGGAACCGAGAGAGACACAGGGACCGAGAGAGACACCGGGACCGAGAGAGACACAGGGACCGAGAGAGAGACAGGGACCGAGAGAGAGACTCAGAGACTGAGAGAGAGACACCGGGACCGAGAGAGACACAGGGACCGAGAGAGAGACACAGGGACCGAGAGAGAGACACAGGGGCCGAGTGACACACAGGGACCGAGAGTGACACATGGACCGAGCGAGACACAGGGACCGAGAGAGACATATTGACCGAGAGAGAGAGACAGGGACCGAGAGAGAGACAGAGGGACCGACAGAGAGACACAGTGACCAAGAGAGAGACACAGGGACCGAGAGAGAGACAGGGACCGAGAGAGAGACACAGGGACCGAGAGAGAGACACAGGGACCGAGACAGAGATACAGGGATTGAGCGAGTCACAGGGACCGAGAGAGAGACACAGGGACCGAGAGAGAGACACAGGTACCGAGAGAGACACAGGGACCGAGAGAGAGACACAGGGACCAAGAGAGAGTCACAGGGACTGAGAGACACAGGGACTGAGCGAGTCACAGGGACCGAGAGAGAAACACAGGTACCAAGGGGGACACAGGGACTGAGAGAGACACAAGGTCCGAGAGAGAGACACAGGCACCGAGAGAGAGACACAGACCGAGAGAGAGACACAGGGACTGACAGAGAGACACAGGGACCAAGAGAGTCACAGGAACCGAGAGAGAGACACAGGGACCGAGAGGGAGACACCGGGACAGAGAGAGAGACAGGGACCGAGTGAGACACAGGAACTGCGAGAGAGACTCAGGGACAACAGAGAGACACAGGGTCTTAGAGAGTGGCACAGGGACCGAGAGAGAGACAGGGACCGAGTGAGACACAGGGACTGAGAGAGGCACAGTGACCGAGAGAGACACAGGGACCGAGAGAGAGACACAGGGACCGAGAGAGACACCGGGACCGAGAGAGACACAGGGGTGTGAGAGAGAGACACAGGGACCGAGAGAGACACAGGGACCGAGTGAGACACAGTGACCGAGAGAGACACAGGGACCGAGAGAGACACAGGGACCGAGAGAGACATCGGGACGGAGAGAGACACAGGGGTGAGAGAGAGACAAAGGGACCGAGAGAGACACAGGGACCGAGTGAGACTCAGGGTCTTAGAGAGACACAGGGACCGAGAGAGAGACCCAGGGATGGAGAGAGAGACACAAGGACCGAGAGAGACACAGGGACCGAGAGAGAGACACAGCGATGGAGGGAGAGACACAGGGACCGAGAGAGACACAGGGACTGAGAGAGAAACAGGGACCGAATGAGTGACACAGGGACCGAGAGAGAGACACAGGGACCGAGAGTGAGACACAGGGACTGAGAGAGAGACAGGGACCGAGAGAGAGACACAGGGACCGAGAGAGACACCGGGACCTAGAGAGACACAGGGACCGAGAGAGAGACAGGGACCGAGAGAGAGACACAGGGACCGAGAGAAAGACACAGGGACCGAGAGCGAGACACAGGGACCGAGAGAGACACAGGGAGCAAGGGAGAGACACAGGGACCGAGAGAGAGACACAGGGACCGAGAAAGAGACACAGGGACTGAGAAAGAGACAGGGACTGAGAGAGACACAGAGAGTAAGATAGAGAGACAGGGACCGAGAGAGACACCGGGACTGAAAGAGACACAGGGACCGATAGAGAGACAGGAACCGAGAGAGAGACAGGGACAAAGTGAGACACAGGGACCGAGAGATACGCAGAGAGCAAGAGAGAGAGAGACAGGGACCGAGAAAGAGACACAGGGACCGAGAGAGAGACACAGGGACCGAGAGAGACACCGGGACCGAGAGAGACACTGGGACCGAGAGAGAGACAGGGACCGAGAGAGAGACTCAGAGACTGAGAGAGAGACACAGGGACCGAGTAAGACACAGGGACCCAGAGAGACACAGGGACTGAGAGAGAGACACAGGGACTGAGAGAGAGACAGGGACTGAGACAGAGTCAGGTACCGAGTGAGAAATCCAGGGACCAAGAGAGAGAGACAGGGACCGAGAGAGAGACAGAGGGACCGAGAGAGAGACAGAGGGACCGAGTGAGAGACAGGGACCGAGTGAGACACAGGGTCTTAGAGAGACACAGGGACCGAGAGAGAGACACAGGGATGGAGAGAGAGACACAGGGACTGAGAGAGACACAGGGAGCAAGAGAGAGACACAGCGATGGAGGGAGAGACACAGGGTCCGAGAGAGACACAGGGACTGAGAGAGAAACAGGGACCGAGTGAGTGACAAGGGACCGAGAGAGAGACACAGGGACCGAGATTGAGACACAGGGACCGTGAGAGACACAGGGACTGAGAGAGACACAGGGACCAAGAGAGAGACACAGGGTCTTAGAGAAAGGCACAGGGACCGAGAGGGAGACAGGGACCGAGTGAGACACAGGGACTGAGAGAGTGACAGGGAACGTGAGAGAGACAGGGACCGAGAGAGACACCGGGACATAGAGAGACATGGGGTGAGAGAGAGACACAGGGACTGAGAGAGAGACAGGGACCGAGAGAGACACAGATAGTAAGATAGAGAGACAGGGACCGAGAGAGACAGCGGGACCGAGAGAGTCACAGGGACCGAGAGAGAGACAGGGACCGAGAGAGAGACATAGGGACCGAGAGAGAGACACAGGGACCGAGAGCGAGACACAGTGACCGAGAGACAGACACAGGAACCGAGAGAGACACAGGGACCGAGAGAGACACAGGGACTGAGAGAGTCACAGGGACCGAGAGAGAGACAGGGACCGAGAGAGAGATTCAGAGACTGAGAGAGAGACAGGGACCGAGAGAGAGACATAGGGACCGAGAGAGAGACACAGGGACCGAGAGCGAGACACAGTGACCGAGAGACAGACACAGGAACCGAGAGAGACACAGGGACCGAGAGAGACACAGGGACCGAGAGAGACACAGGCACCGAGAGAGAGACACAGGGACCGAGAGAGACACAGGGACCGAGAGAGAGACACAGGGACTGAGAGAGAGACACAGGGACTGAGAGAGAGACACAGGGACCGAGAGAGAGACACAGGGACTGAGAGAGAGACAGGGACCGAGAGAGACACAGGGACCGAGAGAGAGACACAGGGACCTAGAGAGAGACACAGGGACCGAGAGAGACACAGGGACCGAGGGAGAGACACAGGTACCGAGTGAGACACAGGGACCGAGAGAGTCACAGGGATTGAGCGAGTCACAGGGACCGAGAGAGAGACACAGGGACCGATAGAGTCACAGGGATTGAGCGAGACACAGGGACCGAGTGAGAAATAAAGGGACCGAGTGAGACACAGGGACCAAGAGAGAGACACAGGGACCAAGTGAGACACCGTGACCGAGAGTGAGAGACAGGGACCTAGAGAGAGACACAGGGACCGACAGAGAGACACAGTGACCAAGAGAGAGACACAGAGACCGAGTGAGACATCGGGACCGAGAGAGACACAGGGGTGAGAGAGAGACACAGGGACCGAGAGAGACACAGGGACCGAGTGAGACACAGCGACCGAGAGAGACACAGGGACAGAGAGAGAGACACAGGGACCGAGAGAGAGACACAGGGATGGAGAGAGAGACACAGGGACTGAGAGAGAAACAGGGTCCGAGTGAGTGACACAGGGACAGAGAGAGAGACACAGGGACCGAGAGTCAGACACAGGGACCGAGAGAGACACCAGGACCGAGAGAGAGAGACACAGGGACTGAGAGAGACACGGGGACCAAGATAGAGACACAGAGTCTTAGAGAGAGGCACAGGGACCGAGAGGGAGACAGGGACCGAGTGAGACACAGGGACTGAGAAAGTGACAGGGACCGTGAGAGAGACGGACCGAGGGAGACACCGGGACAGAGACAGACACAGGGGTGAGAGAGAGACACAGAGACCGAGAGAGAGACAAAGGGACCAAGAGAGAGACACAGGGACCGAGAGAGAGACACAGGGACCGAGTGAGACACAGGGACCGAGAGAGAGACACAGGGATTGAGCGAGTCACAGGGACCGAGAGAGACACAGCGACCGAGAGAGACACACGGACCGAGAGAGACACAGGGGTGAGAGAGAGACACAGGGACTGAGAGAGAGACACAGGGACCGAGTGAGACACAGGGACCGAGAGAGAGACACAGGGATTGAGCGAGTCACAGGGACCGAGAGAGACACAGGGACCGAGAGAGAGACACAGGGACCGAGAGAGAGACACAGGGACCGAGAGAGAGACACAGGTACCGAGAGAGACACAGGGACCGAGAGAGTCACAGGGACCAAGAGAGACACAGGGACCGAGAGAGAGTCACAGGGACTGAGAGACACACAGGGACCGAGAGAGAAACACAGGTACCAAGGGGGACACAGGGACTGATAGAGACACAAGTTCCGAGAGAGAGACACAGGCACCGAGAGAGAGACACAGACCGAGAGAGAGACACAGGGACTGACAGAGAGACACAGGGACCAAGAGAGACACAGGAACCGAGAGAGAGACACAGGGACCGAGAGAGAGACACCGGGACAGAGAGAGAGACAGGGACCGAGTGAGACACAGGAACTGAGAGAGAGACTCAGGGACAACAGAGAGACACAGGGTCTTAGAGAGTGGCACAGGGACCGAGAGAGAGACAGGGACCGAGTGAGACACAGGGACTGAGAGAGGCACAGTGACCGAGAGAGACACAGGGACCGAGAGAGACACAGGGGTGTGAGAGAGAGACACAGGGACCGAGAGAGACACAGGGACCGAGTGAGACACAGTGACCGAGAGAGACACAGGGACCGACAGAGAGATACAGGGACCGAGAGAGAGAGACACAGGGACTGAGAGAGACACGGGGACCAAGATAGAGACAGAGTCTTAGAGAGAGGCACAGGGACCGAGAGGGAGACAGGGACCGAGTGAGACACAGGGACTGAGAAAGTGACAGGGACCGTGAGAGAGACGGACGGAGGGAGACACCGGGACAGAGACAGACACAGGGGTGAGAGAGAGACACAGAGACCGAGAGAGAGACACAGGGACCGAGAGAGACACAGGGACCGAGAGAGAGACACAGGGACCGAGTGAGACAGAGGGACCGAGAGAGACACACAGGGATTGAGCGAGTCACAGGGACCGAGTGAGACAGAGGGACCGAGAGAGACACACAGGGATTGAGCGAGTCACAGGGACCGAGAGAGACACAGCGACCGAGAGAGACACACGGACCGAGAGAGACACAGGGGTGAGAGAGAGACACAGGGACCGAGAGAGAGACACAGGGACCGAGTGAGACACAGGGACCGAGAGAGAGACACAGGGATTGAGCGAGTCACAGGGACCGAAAGAGACACAGGGACCGAAAGAGAGACACAGGGACCGAGAGAGAGACACAGGGAACGAGAGAGACACAGGTACCGAGAGAGACACAGGGACCGAGAGAATCACAGGGACCAAGAGAGACACAGGGACCGAGAGAGAGTCACAGGGACTGAGAGACACACAGGGAACGAGAGAGAAACACAGGTACCAAGGGGGACACAGGGACTGAGAGAGACACAAGGTCCGAGAGAGAGAGACACAGGCACCGAGAGAGAGACACAGACCGAGAGAGAGACACAGGGACTGACAGAGAGACACAGGGACCAAGAGAGACACAGGAACCGAGAGAGAGACACAGGGACAGAGAGAGAGACAGGGACCGAGTGAGACACAGGAACTGAGAGAGAGACTCAGGGACCAAGAGAGACACAGGAACCGAGAGAGAGACACAGGGACAGAGAGAGAGACAGGGACCGAGTGAGACACAGGAACTGAGAGAGAGACTCAGGGACAACAGAGAGACACAGGGTCTTAGAGAGTGGCACAGGGACCGAGAGAGAGACAGGGACCGAGTGAGACACAGGGACTGAGAGAGGCACAGTGACCGAGAGAGACACAGGGACCGAGAGAGAGACACAGGGACCGAGAGAGACACCGGGACCGAGAGAGACAGAGGGGTGTGAGAGAGAGACACAGGGACCGAGAGAGACACAGGAACCGAGAGAGAGATACAGGGACCGAGAGAGAGACAGGGACCGAGAGAGACACAGGGACCGAGAGAGACATCGGGACGGAGAGAGACACAGGGACCGAGTGAGACTCAGGGTCTTAGAGAGACACAGGGACCGAGAGAGAGACCCAGGGATGGAGAGAGAGACAAAACGACCGAGAGAGACACAGGGACCGAGAGAGAGACACAGCGATGGAGGGAGAGACACAGGGACCGAGAGAGACACAGGGACTGAGAGAGAAACAGGGATCGAATGAGTGACACAGGGACCGAGAGAGAGACACAGGGACCGAGAGTGCGACACAGGGACCGAGAGTGAGACACAGGGACCGAGAGAGACACAGGGACTGAGAGAGACACAGGGACCAAGAGAGAGACACAGGGACCGAGAGAGACACTGGGACCTAGAGAGACACAGGGACCGAGAGAGAGACAGGGACCGAGAGAGAGACACAGGGACCGAGAGAAAGACACAGGGACCGAGAGCGAGACACAGGAACCGAGAGAGACACAGGGAGCAAGGGAGAGACACAGGGATCGAGAGAGAGACACAGGGACCGAGAAAGAGACACAGGGACTGAGAAAGAGACAGGGACCGAGAGAGACACAGAGAGTAAGATAGAGAGACAGGGACCGAGAGAGACACCGGGACCGAAAGAGACACAGGGACCAAAAGAGAGACAGGGACCGAGAGAGAGACATAGCGACCGAGAGAGAGACACAGGGCCCGAGAGCGAGACACAGTGACCGAGAGAGAGACACGGACAAAGTGAGACACAGGGACCGAGAGATACGCAGAGAGCAAGAGAGAGAGAGACAGGGACCGAGAGAGACACAGGGACCGAGAGAGAGACAGGGACCGAGAGAGAGACTCAGAGACTGAGATAGAGACAGGGACTGAGAGAGTCACAGGGACCGAGTAAGACACAGGGACCGAGAGAGACACAGGGACCGAGAGAGAGACACAGGGACCGAGAGAGAGACAGGGACCGAGAGAGAGACTCAGAGACTGAGAGAGGCAGGGACTGAGAGAGTCACAGGGACCGAGTAAGACACAGGGACCGAGAGAGACACAGGAACCGAGAGAGACGCAGGGACCGCGAGAGCGACACAGGGACCGAGAGAGAGACAGGGACCGAGAGAGAGACTCAGAGACTGAGAGAGAGACAGGGACTGAGAGAGTCACAGGGACCGAGTAAGACACAGGGACCGAGAGAGACACAGGGACCGAGAGAGAGACACAGGGACCGAGAGAGAGACAGGGACCGAGAGAGAGACTCAGAGACTGAGAGAGGCAGGGACTGAGAGAGTCACAGGCACCGAGTAAGACACAGGGACCGAGAGAGACACAGGGACCGAGAGAGAGACACAGGGACTGAGAGAGAGACAGGGACCGAGAAAGACACAGGGGCCGAGTGACACACAGGGACCGAGAGTGACACATGGACCGAGCGAGACACAGGGACCGAGACAGAGTCAGGTACCAAGTGAGAAATACAGGGACCAAGAGAGCGACACAGGGACCAAGAGAGACATAGTGACCGAGAGAGAGAGACAGGGACCGAGAGAGAGTCACAGGGACCGACAGAGAGACACAGTGACCAAGAGAGAGACACAGGAACCGAGAGACAGACAGGGACCGAGTGAGACACAGGGTCTTAGAGAGACACAGGGACCGAGAGAGAGACACAGGGATGGAGAGAGAGACACAGGGACCGAGAGAGACACAGGGACCGAGAGAGAGACACAGCGATGGAGGGAGAGACACAGGGACCGAGAGAGACACAGGGACTGAGAGAGAAACAGGGACCGAGTGAGTGACAAGGGACCGAGAGAGAGACACAGGGACCGAGAGTGAGACACAGGGACCGAGAGAGACACAGGGACTGAGAGAGACACAGAGACCAAGAGAGAGACACAGGGTCTTAGAGAAAGGCACAGGGACCGAGAGGGAGACAGGGACCGAGTGAAACACAGGGACTGAGAGAGTGACAGGGAACGTGAGAGAGACAGGGACCGAGAGAGACACCGGGATAGAGAGAGACATGGGGTGAGAGAGAGACACAGGGACTGAGAGAGAGACAGGGACCGAGAGAGACAGCGGGACCGAGAGAGTCACAGGGATCGAGAGAGACACAGGGACCGAGAGAGAGACATAGGGACCGAGAGAGAGACACAGGGACAGAGAGCGAGACACAGTGACCGAGAGAGAGACACAGGGACCGAGAGAGACACAGGGACCGAGAGAGACACAGGGACCGAGAGAGAGACAGGGACCGAGAGAGAGATTCAGAGACTGAGAGAGAGACAGGGACTGAGAGAGTCACAGGAACCGAGTAAGACACAGGGACCGAGAGAGACACAGGGACCGAGAGATAGACACAGGGACCGAGAGAGACACAGCGTCCGAGAGAGACACAGGGACCGAAAGAGACACAGGGACCGAGAGAGAGACACAGGGACTGAGAGAGAGACACAGGGACCGAGAGAGACACAGGGAACGAGAGAGAGACACAGGGACCGAGAGAGAGACACAGGGACTGAGAGAGTGACAGGGACCGAGAGAGACACAGGGACCGAGAGAGAGACACAGGGACCTAGAGAGAGACACAGGGACCGAGAGAGAGACACAGGTACCGAGTGAGACACAGAGACCGAGAGAGTCACAGGGATTGAGCGAGTCACAGGGACCGAGAGAGAGACACAGGGACCGAGAGAGTCACAGGGATTGAGCGAGACACAGGGACCGAGACAGAGACAGGTACCGAGTGAGAAATGCAGGGACCGAGTGAGACACAGGGACCAAGAGAGACATACAGGGACTGAGAGTGAGAGACAGGGACCGAGAGAGAGACACAGGGACCGACAGAGAGACACAGGGACCCAGAGAGAGACACAGGGACCGAGAGAGAGACACAGGGACCGAGAGAGACATCGGGACCGAGAGAGACACAGGGGTGAGAGAGAGACACAGGGACCGAGAGAGACACAGGGACCGAGTGAGACACAGCGACCGAGAGAGACACAGGGACCGAGAGAGAGACACAGGAACCGAGAGAGAGACACAGGGATGGAGAGAGAGACACAGGGACTGAGAGAGAAACAGGGTCCGAGTGAGTGAAACAGGGACAGAGAGAGAGACACAGGGACCGAGAGTCAGACACAGGGACCGAGAGAGACACCAGGACCGAGAGAGAGAGACACAGGGACTGAGAGAGACACAGGGACCAAGATAGAGACACAGAGTCTTAGAGAGAGGCACAGGGACCGAGAGGGAGACAGGGACCGAGTGAGACACAGGGACTGAGAAAGTGACAGGGACCTTGAGAGTGACGGACCGAGAGAGACACCGGGACAGAGACAGACACAGGGGTGAGAGAGAGACACAGAGACCGAGAGAGAGACACAGGGACCGAGAGAGACACAGGGACCGAGAGAGAGACGCAGGGACCGAGTGAGACACAGGGACCGAGAGAGAGACACAGGGATTGAGCGAGTCACAGGGACCGAGAGAGACAAAGCGACCGAGAGAGACACACGGACCGAGAGAGACACAGGGGTGAGAGAGAGACACAGGGACCGAGAGAGAGACACAGGGACCGAGTGAGACACAGGGACCGAGAGAGAGACACAGGGATTGAGCGAGTCACAGGGACCGAGAGAGACACAGGGACCGAGAGAGAGACACAGGGACCGAGAGAGAGACACAGGGACCGAGAGAGAGACACAGGGATTGAGCGAGTCACAGGGACCGAGAGAGAGACACAGGGACCGAGAGAGAGACACAGGTACCGAGAGAGACACAGGGACCGAGAGAGTCACAGGGACCAAGAGAGACACAGGGACCGAAAGAGAAACACAGGTACCAAGGGGGACACAGGGACCGAGAGAGACAAAAGGTCCGAGAGAGAGACACAGGCACCGAGAGAGAGACACAGACCGAGAGAGAGACACAGGGACTGACAGAGAGACACAGGGACCAAGAGAGACACAGGAACCGAGAGAGAGACACAGGGACCGAGAGAGAGACACCGGGACAGAGAGAGAGACAGGGACCGAGTGAGACACAGGAACTGAGAGAGAGACTCAGGGACAACAGAGAGACACAGGGTCTTAGAGAGTGGCACAGGGACCGAGAGAGAGACAGGGACCGAGTGAGACACAGGGACTGAGAGAGGCACAGTGACCGAGAGAGACACAGGGACCGAGAGAGAGACACAGGGACCGAGAGAGACACCGGGACCGAGAGAGACAAAGGGGTGAGAGAGAGAGACACAGGGACCGAGAGAGTCACAGGGACCGAGTGAGACACAGTGACCGAGAGAGACACAGGGACCGACAGAGAGATACAGGGACCGAGAGAGAGACAGGGACCGAGAGAGAGACACGGACTGAGAGAGACACAGGGACCGAGAGAGACACAGGGACCGAGAGTGAGACACAGGGACCGAGAGAGACACAGGGACCGAGAGAGATTCAGGGACTGAGAGAGACACAAGGGCGGGGAGAGAGACACAAGGACCGAGAAAGAGACACAGGTACCGAGAGAGACACAGGGACTGAGAGAGACACAGGGACCGAGAGAGAGACAGGGACCAAGAGAGAGACACAGGGACCGAGAGAGAGACACAGGGACCGATAGAGAGGCAGAGGGACCGAGAGAGAGAGACACAGGGACCGAGAGAGAGTCACAGGGACTGAGAGACACACAGGGACCGAGAGAGAAACAGGGACTGAGAGAGACACAGGGACCGACAGAGAGATACAGGGACCGAGAGAGACACAGGGACCGAGAGAGATACAGGGACTGAGAGAGACACAAGGGCCGCGAGAGAGACACAGGGACCGAGAGAGACACAGGGACCGAGTGAGACACAGGGACTGAGAGAGTGACAGGGACCGAGAGAGAGACAGGGACCGAGAGAGAGACAGAGGGACTGAGAGCGACACTGGGACCGAGAGAGACACAGGGACCAAGAGAGACACAGAGACCGAGAGAGACACAGGGACCGAGAGAGAGACAGGGACTGAGAGAGAGAGACACAGGGACCGAGAGAGAGAGAGTCAAAGGGACCGAGAGAGACACAGGGACCGAGAGAAAGACACAGGGACCGAGAGAGAGACACAGGTACCGAGAGAGACACAGGGACTGAGAGAGTCACAGGGACCGAGAGAGAGACACAGGTACAGAGAGAGAGACACAGTGACCGAGAGAGAGACACAGGGACCGAGAGAGAGACACAGGGACCGAGAGAGAGACAGGGACCGAGAGAGAGACACAGGGACCGAGAGAGAGACAGGGACCAAGAGAGAGACACAGGGACCGAGAGAGACACAGGGACTGAGATAGTGACAGGGACCGAGAGAGAGACAGGGACCGAGAGAGACACAGGGACCGAGAGAGACACAGGGACCGAGAGAGAGACAGGGACTGAGAGAGACACAGGGACCGAGAGAGAGACAGGGACCGAGAGAGTCACAGGGACCAAGAGAGACACAGGGACCGAGAGAGAGTCACAGGGACTGAGAGACACACAGGGACCGAGAGAGAAACACAGGTACCAAGGGGGACACAGGGACTGATAGAGACACAAGTTCCGAGAGAGAGACACAGGCACCGAGAGAGAGACACAGACCGAGAGAGAGACACAGGGACTGACAGAGAGACACAGGGACCAAGAGAGACACAGGAACCGAGAGAGAGACACAGGGACCGAGAGAGAGACACCGGGACAGAGAGAGAGACATGGACCGAGTGAGACACAGGAACTGAGAGAGAGACTCAGGGACAACAGAGAGACACAGGGTCTTAGAGAGTGGCACAGGGACCGAGAGAGAGACAGGGACCGAGTGAGACACAGGGACTGAGAGAGGCACAGTGACCGAGAGAGACACAGGGACCGAGAGAGACACAGGGGTGTGAGAGAGAGACACAGGGACCGAGAGAGACACAGGGACCGAGTGAGACACAGTGACCGAGAGAGACACAGGGACCGACAGAGAGATACAGGGACCGAGAGAGAGAGACACAGGGACTGAGAGAGACACGGGGACCAAGATAGAGACAGAGTCTTAGAGAGAGGCACAGGGACCGAGAGGGAGACAGGGACCGAGTGAGACACAGGGACTGAGAAAGTGACAGGGACCGTGAGAGAGACGGACGGAGGGAGACACCGGGACAGAGACAGACACAGGGGTGAGAGAGAGACACAGAGACCGAGAGAGAGACACAGGGACCGAGAGAGACACAGGGACCGAGAGAGAGACACAGGGACCGAGTGAGACAGAGGGACCGAGAGAGACACACAGGGATTGAGCGAGTCACAGGGACCGAGTGAGACAGAGGGACCGAGAGAGACACACAGGGATTGAGCGAGTCACAGGGACCGAGAGAGACACAGCGACCGAGAGAGACACACGGACCGAGAGAGACACAGGGGTGAGAGAGAGACACAGGGACCGAGAGAGAGACACAGGGACCGAGTGAGACACAGGGACCGAGAGAGAGACACAGGGATTGAGCGAGTCACAGGGACCGAAAGAGACACAGGGACCGAAAGAGAGACACAGGGACCGAGAGAGAGACACAGGGAACGAGAGAGACACAGGTACCGAGAGAGACACAGGGACCGAGAGAATCACAGGGACCAAGAGAGACACAGGGACCGAGAGAGAGTCACAGGGACTGAGAGACACACAGGGAACGAGAGAGAAACACAGGTACCAAGGGGGACACAGGGACTGAGAGAGACACAAGGTCCGAGAGAGAGAGACACAGGCACCGAGAGAGAGACACAGACCGAGAGAGAGACACAGGGACTGACAGAGAGACACAGGGACCAAGAGAGACACAGGAACCGAGAGAGAGACACAGGGACAGAGAGAGAGACAGGGACCGAGTGAGACACAGGAACTGAGAGAGAGACTCAGGGACCAAGAGAGACACAGGAACCGAGAGAGAGACACAGGGACAGAGAGAGAGACAGGGACCGAGTGAGACACAGGAACTGAGAGAGAGACTCAGGGACAACAGAGAGACACAGGGTCTTAGAGAGTGGCACAGGGACCGAGAGAGAGACAGGGACCGAGTGAGACACAGGGACTGAGAGAGGCACAGTGACCGAGAGAGACACAGGGACCGAGAGAGAGACACAGGGACCGAGAGAGACACCGGGACCGAGAGAGATAGAGGGGTGTGAGAGAGAGACACAGGGACCGAGAGAGACACAGGAACCGAGAGAGAGATACAGGGACCGAGAGAGAGACAGGGACCGAGAGAGACACAGGGACCGAGAGAGACATCGGGACGGAGAGAGACACAGGGACCGAGTGAGACTCAGGGTCTTAGAGAGACACAGGGACCGAGAGAGAGACCCAGGGATGGAGAGAGAGACAAAACGACCGAGAGAGACACAGGGACCGAGAGAGAGACACAGCGATGGAGGGAGAGACACAGGGACCGAGAGAGACACAGGGACTGAGAGAGAAACAGGGATCGAATGAGTGACACAGGGACCGAGAGAGAGACACAGGGACCGAGAGTGCGACACAGGGACCGAGAGTGAGACACAGGGACCGAGAGAGACACAGGGACTGAGAGAGACACAGGGACCAAGAGAGAGACACAGGGACCGAGAGAGACACTGGGACCTAGAGAGACACAGGGACCGAGAGAGAGACAGGGACCGAGAGAGAGACACAGGGACCGAGAGAAAGACACAGGGACCGAGAGCGAGACACAGGAACCGAGAGAGACACAGGGAGCAAGGGAGAGACACAGGGATCGAGAGAGAGACACAGGGACCGAGAAAGAGACACAGGGACTGAGAAAGAGACAGGGACCGAGAGAGACACAGAGAGTAAGATAGAGAGACAGGGACCGAGAGAGACACCGGGACCGAAAGAGACACAGGGACCAAAAGAGAGACAGGGACCGAGAGAGAGACATAGCGACCGAGAGAGAGACACAGGGCCCGAGAGCGAGACACAGTGACCGAGAGAGAGACACGGACAAAGTGAGACACAGGGACCGAGAGATACGCAGAGAGCAAGAGAGAGAGAGACAGGGACCGAGAGAGACACAGGGACCGAGAGAGAGACAGGGACCGAGAGAGAGACTCAGAGACTGAGATAGAGACAGGGACTGAGAGAGTCACAGGGACCGAGTAAGACACAGGGACCGAGAGAGACACAGGGACCGAGAGAGAGACACAGGGACCGAGAGAGAGACAGGGACCGAGAGAGAGACTCAGAGACTGAGAGAGGCAGGGACTGAGAGAGTCACAGGGACCGAGTAAGACACAGGGACCGAGAGAGACACAGGAACCGAGAGAGACGCAGGGACCGCGAGAGCGACACAGGGACCGAGAGAGAGACAGGGACCGAGAGAGAGACTCAGAGACTGAGAGAGAGACAGGGACTGAGAGAGTCACAGGGACCGAGTAAGACACAGGGACCGAGAGAGACACAGGGACCGAGAGAGAGACACAGGGACCGAGAGAGAGACAGGGACCGAGAGAGAGACTCAGAGACTGAGAGAGGCAGGGACTGAGAGAGTCACAGGCACCGAGTAAGACACAGGGACCGAGAGAGACACAGGGACCGAGAGAGAGACACAGGGACTGAGAGAGAGACAGGGACCGAGAAAGACACAGGGGCCGAGTGACACACAGGGACCGAGAGTGACACATGGACCGAGCGAGACACAGGGACCGAGACAGAGTCAGGTACCAAGTGAGAAATACAGGGACCAAGAGAGCGACACAGGGACCAAGAGAGACATAGTGACCGAGAGAGAGAGACAGGGACCGAGAGAGAGTCACAGGGACCGACAGAGAGACACAGTGACCAAGAGAGAGACACAGGAACCGAGAGACAGACAGGGACCGAGTGAGACACAGGGTCTTAGAGAGACACAGGGACCGAGAGAGAGACACAGGGATGGAGAGAGAGACACAGGGACCGAGAGAGACACAGGGACCGAGAGAGAGACACAGCGATGGAGGGAGAGACACAGGGACCGAGAGAGACACAGGGACTGAGAGAGAAACAGGGACCGAGTGAGTGACAAGGGACCGAGAGAGAGACACAGGGACCGAGAGTGAGACACAGGGACCGAGAGAGACACAGGGACTGAGAGAGACACAGAGACCAAGAGAGAGACACAGGGTCTTAGAGAAAGGCACAGGGACCGAGAGGGAGACAGGGACCGAGTGAAACACAGGGACTGAGAGAGTGACAGGGAACGTGAGAGAGACAGGGACCGAGAGAGACACCGGGATAGAGAGAGACATGGGGTGAGAGAGAGACACAGGGACCGAGAGAGACACAGGGACCGAGAGAGAGACACAGGGACCTAGAGAGAGACACAGGGACCGAGAGGGAGACAGGGACCGAGTGAGACACAAGGACTGAGAAAGTGACAGGGACCGTGAGAGAGACGGACGGAGGGAGACACCGGGACAGAGACAGACACAGGGGTGAGAGAGAGACACAGAGACCGAGAGAGAGACACAGGGACCTAGAGAGAGACACAGGGACCGAGAGGGAGACAGGGACCGAGTGAGACACAGGGACTGAGAAAGTGACAGGGACCGTGAGAGAGACGGACGGAGGGAGACACCGGGACAGAGACAGACACAGGGGTGAGAGAGAGACACAGAGACCGAGAGAGAGACACAGGGACCGAGAGAGACACAGGGACCGAGAGAGAGACACAGGGACCGAGTGAGACAGAGGGACCGAGAGAGACACACAGGGATTGAGCGAGTCACAGGGACCGAGTGAGACAGAGGGACCGAGAGAGACACACAGGGATTGAGCGAGTCACAGGGACCGAGAGAGACACAGCGACCGAGAGAGACACACGGACCGAGAGAGACACAGGGGTGAGAGAGAGACACAGGGACCGAGAGAGAGACACAGGGACCGAGTGAGACACAGGGACCGAGAGAGAGACACAGGGATTGAGCGAGTCACAGGGACCGAAAGAGACACAGGGACCGAAAGAGAGACACAGGGACCGAGAGAGAGACACAGGGAACGAGAGAGACACAGGTACCGAGAGAGACACAGGGACCGAGAGAATCACAGGGACCAAGAGAGACACAGGGACCGAGAGAGAGTCACAGGGACTGAGAGACACACAGGGAACGAGAGAGAAACACAGGTACCAAGGGGGACACAGGGACTGAGAGAGACACAAGGTCCGAGAGAGAGAGACACAGGCACCGAGAGAGAGACACAGACCGAGAGAGAGACACAGGGACTGACAGAGAGACACAGGGACCAAGAGAGACACAGGAACCGAGAGAGAGACACAGGGACAGAGAGAGAGACAGGGACCGAGTGAGACACAGGAACTGAGAGAGAGACTCAGGGACCAAGAGAGACACAGGAACCGAGAGAGAGACACAGGGACAGAGAGAGAGACAGGGACCGAGTGAGACACAGGAACTGAGAGAGAGACTCAGGGACAACAGAGAGACACAGGGTCTTAGAGAGTGGCACAGGGACCGAGAGAGAGACAGGGACCGAGTGAGACACAGGGACTGAGAGAGGCACAGTGACCGAGAGAGACACAGGGACCGAGAGAGAGACACAGGGACCGAGAGAGACACCGGGACCGAGAGAGACAGAGGGGTGTGAGAGAGAGACACAGGGACCGAGAGAGACACAGGAACCGAGAGAGAGATACAGGGACCGAGAGAGAGACAGGGACCGAGAGAGACACAGGGACCGAGAGAGACATCGGGACGGAGAGAGACACAGGGACCGAGTGAGACTCAGGGTCTTAGAGAGACACAGGGACCGAGAGAGAGACCCAGGGATGGAGAGAGAGACAAAACGACCGAGAGAGACACAGGGACCGAGAGAGAGACACAGCGATGGAGGGAGAGACACAGGGACCGAGAGAGACACAGGGACTGAGAGAGAAACAGGGATCGAATGAGTGACACAGGGACCGAGAGAGAGACACAGGGACCGAGAGTGCGACACAGGGACCGAGAGTGAGACACAGGGACCGAGAGAGACACAGGGACTGAGAGAGACACAGGGACCAAGAGAGAGACACAGGGACCGAGAGAGACACTGGGACCTAGAGAGACACAGGGACCGAGAGAGAGACAGGGACCGAGAGAGAGACACAGGGACCGAGAGAAAGACACAGGGACCGAGAGCGAGACACAGGAACCGAGAGAGACACAGGGAGCAAGGGAGAGACACAGGGATCGAGAGAGAGACACAGGGACCGAGAAAGAGACACAGGGACTGAGAAAGAGACAGGGACCGAGAGAGACACAGAGAGTAAGATAGAGAGACAGGGACCGAGAGAGACACCGGGACCGAAAGAGACACAGGGACCAAAAGAGAGACAGGGACCGAGAGAGAGACATAGCGACCGAGAGAGAGACACAGGGCCCGAGAGCGAGACACAGTGACCGAGAGAGAGACACGGACAAAGTGAGACACAGGGACCGAGAGATACGCAGAGAGCAAGAGAGAGAGAGACAGGGACCGAGAGAGACACAGGGACCGAGAGAGAGACAGGGACCGAGAGAGAGACTCAGAGACTGAGATAGAGACAGGGACTGAGAGAGTCACAGGGACCGAGTAAGACACAGGGACCGAGAGAGACACAGGGACCGAGAGAGAGACACAGGGACCGAGAGAGAGACAGGGACCGAGAGAGAGACTCAGAGACTGAGAGAGGCAGGGACTGAGAGAGTCACAGGGACCGAGTAAGACACAGGGACCGAGAGAGACACAGGAACCGAGAGAGACGCAGGGACCGCGAGAGCGACACAGGGACCGAGAGAGAGACAGGGACCGAGAGAGAGACTCAGAGACTGAGAGAGAGACAGGGACTGAGAGAGTCACAGGGACCGAGTAAGACACAGGGACCGAGAGAGACACAGGGACCGAGAGAGAGACACAGGGACCGAGAGAGAGACAGGGACCGAGAGAGAGACTCAGAGACTGAGAGAGGCAGGGACTGAGAGAGTCACAGGCACCGAGTAAGACACAGGGACCGAGAGAGACACAGGGACCGAGAGAGAGACACAGGGACTGAGAGAGAGACAGGGACCGAGAAAGACACAGGGGCCGAGTGACACACAGGGACCGAGAGTGACACATGGACCGAGCGAGACACAGGGACCGAGACAGAGTCAGGTACCAAGTGAGAAATACAGGGACCAAGAGAGCGACACAGGGACCAAGAGAGACATAGTGACCGAGAGAGAGAGACAGGGACCGAGAGAGAGTCACAGGGACCGACAGAGAGACACAGTGACCAAGAGAGAGACACAGGAACCGAGAGACAGACAGGGACCGAGTGAGACACAGGGTCTTAGAGAGACACAGGGACCGAGAGAGAGACACAGGGATGGAGAGAGAGACACAGGGACCGAGAGAGACACAGGGACCGAGAGAGAGACACAGCGATGGAGGGAGAGACACAGGGACCGAGAGAGACACAGGGACTGAGAGAGAAACAGGGACCGAGTGAGTGACAAGGGACCGAGAGAGAGACACAGGGACCGAGAGTGAGACACAGGGACCGAGAGAGACACAGGGACTGAGAGAGACACAGAGACCAAGAGAGAGACACAGGGTCTTAGAGAAAGGCACAGGGACCGAGAGGGAGACAGGGACCGAGTGAAACACAGGGACTGAGAGAGTGACAGGGAACGTGAGAGAGACAGGGACCGAGAGAGACACCGGGATAGAGAGAGACATGGGGTGAGAGAGAGACACAGGGACTGAGAGAGAGACAGGGACCGAGAGAGACAGCGGGACCGAGAGAGTCACAGGGATCGAGAGAGACACAGGGACCGAGAGAGAGACATAGGGACCGAGAGAGAGACACAGGGACAGAGAGCGAGACACAGTGACCGAGAGAGAGACACAGGGACCGAGAGAGACACAGGGACCGAGAGAGACACAGGGACCGAGAGAGAGACAGGGACCGAGAGAGAGATTCAGAGACTGAGAGAGAGACAGGGACTGAGAGAGTCACAGGAACCGAGTAAGACACAGGGACCGAGAGAGACACAGGGACCGAGAGATAGACACAGGGACCGAGAGAGACACAGCGTCCGAGAGAGACACAGGGACCGAAAGAGACACAGGGACCGAGAGAGAGACACAGGGACTGAGAGAGAGACACAGGGACCGAGAGAGACACAGGGAACGAGAGAGAGACACAGGGACCGAGAGAGAGACACAGGGACTGAGAGAGTGACAGGGACCGAGAGAGACACAGGGACCGAGAGAGAGACATAGGGACCTAGAGAGAGACACAGGGACCGAGAGAGAGACACAGGTACCGAGTGAGACACAGAGACCGAGAGAGTCACAGGGATTGAGCGAGTCACAGGGACCGAGAGAGAGACACAGGGACCGAGAGAGTCACAGGGATTGAGCGAGACACAGGGACCGAGACAGAGACAGGTACCGAGTGAGAAATGCAGGGACCGAGTGAGACACAGGGACCAAGAGAGACATACAGGGACTGAGAGTGAGAGACAGGGACCGAGAGAGAGACACAGGGACCGACAGAGAGACACAGGGACCCAGAGAGAGACACAGGGACCGAGAGAGAGACACAGGGACCGAGAGAGACATCGGGACCGAGAGAGACACAGGGGTGAGAGAGAGACACAGGGACCGAGAGAGACACAGGGACCGAGTGAGACACAGCGACCGAGAGAGACACAGGGACCGAGAGAGAGACACAGGAACCGAGAGAGAGACACAGGGATGGAGAGAGAGACACAGGGACTGAGAGAGAAACAGGGTCCGAGTGAGTGAAACAGGGACAGAGAGAGAGACACAGGGACCGAGAGTCAGACACAGGGACCGAGAGAGACACCAGGACCGAGAGAGAGAGACACAGGGACTGAGAGAGACACAGGGACCAAGATAGAGACACAGAGTCTTAGAGAGAGGCACAGGGACCGAGAGGGAGACAGGGACCGAGTGAGACACAGGGACTGAGAAAGTGACAGGGACCTTGAGAGTGACGGACCGAGAGAGACACCGGGACAGAGACAGACACAGGGGTGAGAGAGAGACACAGAGACCGAGAGAGAGACACAGGGACCGAGAGAGACACAGGGACCGAGAGAGAGACGCAGGGACCGAGTGAGACACAGGGACCGAGAGAGAGACACAGGGATTGAGCGAGTCACAGGGACCGAGAGAGACACAGCGACCGAGAGAGACACACGGACCGAGAGAGACACAGGGGTGAGAGAGAGACACAGGGACCGAGAGAGAGACACAGGGACCGAGTGAGACACAGGGACCGAGAGAGAGACACAGGGATTGAGCGAGTCACAGGGACCGAGAGAGACACAGGGACCGAGAGAGAGACACAGGGACCGAGAGAGAGACACAGGGACCGAGAGAGAGACACAGGGATTGAGCGAGTCACAGGGACCGAGAGAGAGACACAGGGACCGAGAGAGAGACACAGGTACCGAGAGAGACACAGGGACCGAGAGAGTCACAGGGACCAAGAGAGACACAGGGACCGAAAGAGAAACACAGGTACCAAGGGGGACACAGGGACCGAGAGAGACAAAAGGTCCGAGAGAGAGACACAGGCACCGAGAGAGAGACACAGACCGAGAGAGAGACACAGGGACTGACAGAGAGACACAGGGACCAAGAGAGACACAGGAACCGAGAGAGAGACACAGGGACCGAGAGAGAGACACCGGGACAGAGAGAGAGACAGGGACCGAGTGAGACACAGGAACTGAGAGAGAGACTCAGGGACAACAGAGAGACACAGGGTCTTAGAGAGTGGCACAGGGACCGAGAGAGAGACAGGGACCGAGTGAGACACAGGGACTGAGAGAGGCACAGTGTCCGAGAGAGACACAGGGACCGAGAGAGAGACACAGGGACCGAGAGAGACACCGGGACCGAGAGAGACAAAGGGGTGAGAGAGAGAGACACAGGGACCGAGAGAGTCACAGGGACCGAGTGAGACACAGTGACCGAGAGAGACACAGGGACCGACAGAGAGATACAGGGACCGAGAGAGAGACAGGGACCGAGAGAGAGACACGGACTGAGAGAGACACAGGGACCGAGAGAGACACAGGGACCGAGAGTGAGACACAGGGACCGAGAGAGACACAGGGACCGAGAGAGATTCAGGGACTGAGAGAGACACAAGGGCGGGGAGAGAGACACAAGGACCGAGAAAGAGACACAGGTACCGAGAGAGACACAGGGACTGAGAGAGACACAGGGACCGAGAGAGAGACAGGGACCAAGAGAGAGACACAGGGACCGAGAGAGAGACACAGGGACCGATAGAGAGGCAGAGGGACCGAGAGAGAGAGACACAGGGACCGAGAGAGAGTCACAGGGACTGAGAGACACACAGGGACCGAGAGAGAAACAGGGACTGAGAGAGACACAGGGACCGACAGAGAGATACAGGGACCGAGAGAGACACAGGGACCGAGAGAGATACAGGGACTGAGAGAGACACAAGGGCCGCGAGAGAGACACAGGGACCGAGAGAGACACAGGGACCGAGTGAGACACAGGGACTGAGAGAGTGACAGGGACCGAGAGAGAGACAGGGACCGAGAGAGAGACAGAGGGACTGAGAGCGACACTGGGACCGAGAGAGACACAGGGACCAAGAGAGACACAGAGACCGAGAGAGACACAGGGACCGAGAGAGAGACAGGGACTGAGAGAGAGAGACACAGGGACCGAGAGAGAGAGAGTCAAAGGGACCGAGAGAGACACAGGGACCGAGAGAAAGACACAGGGACCGAGAGAGAGACACAGGTACCGAGAGAGACACAGGGACTGAGAGAGTCACAGGGACCGAGAGAGAGACACAGGTACAGAGAGAGAGACACAGTGACCGAGAGAGAGACACAGGGACCGAGAGAGAGACACAGGGACCGAGAGAGAGACAGGGACCGAGAGAGAGACACAGGGACCGAGAGAGAGACAGGGACCAAGAGAGAGACACAGGGACCGAGAGAGACACAGGGACTGAGATAGTGACAGGGACCGAGAGAGAGACAGGGACCGAGAGAGACACAGGGACCGAGAGAGACACAGGGACCGAGAGAGAGACAGGGACTGAGAGAGACACAGGGACCGAGAGAGAGACAGGGACCGATTGAGACACAGGGACAGAGAGAGTAACAGGGTCCGAGTGAGAGACACAGGTACAGAGAGAGAGACACAGTGACCGAGAGAGAGACACAGGGACCGAGAGAGAGACACAGGGACCGAGAGAGAGACAGGGACCAAGAGAGAGACACAGGGACCGAGAGAGACACAGGGACTGAGATAGTGACAGGGACCGAGAGAGAGACAGGGACCGAGAGAGACACAGGGACCGAGAGAGAGATACAGGCACCGAGACAGAGACACAGGGACCGAGATAGACACAGGGACTGAGAGAGACACAGGGACCGAGAGAGAGACAGGGACCGATTGAGACACAGGGACAGAGAGAGTAACAGGGACCGAGTGAGACACAGGGACCGAGAGAGAGAGAGACAGGGACCGAGAGAGACACAAGGACCTAGAGAGAGTCACAGGGACCGACAGAGACACTGAAACTGAGATCGAGAGTAAGGGACCGAGTGAGAGAGACACAGGGACCGAGAGGGAGACAGGGACCGAGAGAGAGACACAGGGACCGAGAGAGAGAGACAGGGACCGAGAGTGAGACACAGGGACCGAGAGAGAGACACAGGGACCGAGAGAGACACAGGGACCGAGAGAGAGACACAGGGACCGAGAGAGACACAGGGACTGGGAGAGAGAGACACAGGGAACGAGTGAGAGACACAGAGACCGAGAGAGAGACACAGGGACCGAGAGGGTCACAGGGACCGAGAGAGAGACACAGGGACCGAGAGAGAGAGACAGGGACCGAGAGAGACACAGGGACCGAGAGAGAGAGAGACACAGGGACCGAGAGAGACACAAGGACCTAGAGAGAGACACAGGGACCGAGAGAGTCACAGGGACTGAGAGAGAGAGACAGGGACTGACAGAGACACTGAAACTGAGAGAGAGAGACAGGGACCGAGTGAGAGAGACACAGGGACCGAGAGAGAGACACAGGGACTGAGCGAGTCACAGGGACCGAGAGCGAGAGACAGGGACCGAGTGAGAGACAGAGGGACCGAGTGAGACACAGGGACCGAGAGAGAGACACAATCGTCCGAGAGGGAAAGACAGGGAGCGAGAGAGAGACAGAGGTACCGAGAGAGACAGAGGGACCGAGAGAGAGAGACACAGGGACCGAGAGAGAGACAGTGACCGAGAGAGACACAGGGACTGGGAGAGAGAGACACAGGGACCGAGTGAGAGACACAGGGACCGAGAGAAACAGAGTGACCGAGAGAGAGAGACAGGGACCGAGAGAGAGACAGGGACCGAGAGAGAGACACAGGGACCGAGAGAGAGACACAGGGTCCGAGTGAGAGACAGGGACCGAGTGAGACACAGGGACCGAGAGAGAGAGAGACACAGGGACCGAGAGAGACACAAGGACCTAGAGAGAGACACAGAGACCGAGAGAGAGACAGGGACCGGGAGAGACACAGGGAACGAGACAGAGACAGGTACCGAGTGAGAGACACAGGGACCGAGAGAGACACAGGGACCGAGAGAGACACAGGGGTGAGAGGGAGACATAGGGGCCGAGAGAGACACAGGGACCGATTGAGACACAGCGACCGAGAGAGACACAGGGACCGAGAGAGAGACAGGGACCGAGGGAGAGAGACACATGGTCCGAGAGAGAGACACAGGGACCGAGAGAGAGACAGGGACCGAGAGAGAGACACAGGGACTGAGCGAGTCACAGGGACCGAGAGAGAGACAGGGACCGAGAGAGAGACACAGGGACTGAGAGAGAGACAGGGACCGAGAGAGACACAGGGACCGAGAGAGAGACACAGGGACCGAGAAAGAGACACAGGGACTGAGAGAGAGACAGGGACCGAGAGAGACACAGGGACCGAGAGAGAGACACAGGGACCGAGAAAGAGACACAGGGACTGAGAGAGAGACAGGGACAGAGAGAGACACAGGGACCGAGAAAGACACAGGGGCCGAGTGACACACAGGGACCGAGAGAGACACATGGACCGAGAGAGAGAGACAGGGACCGAGTGAGAGACACAGGGACCGAGAGAGACACAGGGACCGAGAGAGACAAAGGGACCGAGAGGGAGACATAGGGACCAAGAGAGACATAGTGAACGTGAGAGAGAGACAGGGACCGAGAGAGAGACACAGGGACCGACAGAGAGACACAGTGACCAAGAGAGAGACACAGGGACCGAGAGAGAGACAGGGACCGAGTGAGACACAGGGACCCAGAGAGAGACACAGGGACCGAGAGAGAGACACAGGGACCGAGAGAGACATCGGGACGGAGAGAGACACAGGGGTGAGAGAGAGACAAAGGGACCGAGAGAGACACAGGGACCGAGTGAGACTCAGGGTCTTAGAGAGACACAGGGACCGAGAGAGAGACACAGGGATGGAGAGAGAGACAACAGGACCGAGAGAGACACAGGGACCGAGAGAGACACAGGGACCGAGAGAGAGACAGGGACTGAGAGAGACACAGGGACCGAGAGAGAGACAGGGACCGATTGAGACACAGGGACAGAGAGAGTAACAGGGACCGAGTGAGAGACACAGGTACAGAGTTAGAGACACAGTGACCGAGAGAGAGACACAGGGACCGAGAGAGAGACACAGGGACCGAGAGAGAGACAGGGACCAAGAGAGAGACACAGGGACCGAGAGAGACACAGGGACTGAGATAGTGACAGGGACCGAGAGAGAGACAGGGACCGAGAGAGACACAGGGACCGAGAGAGAGATACAGGCACCGAGACAGAGACACAGGGACCGAGATAGACACAGGGACTGAGAGAGACACAGGGACCGAGAGAGAGACAGGGACCGATTGAGACACAGGGACAGAGAGAGTAACAGGGACCGAGTGAGACACAGGGACCGAGAGAGAGAGAGACAGGGACCGAGAGAGACACAAGGACCTAGAGAGAGTCACAGGGACCGACAGAGACACTGAAACTGAGATCGAGAGTAAGGGACCGAGTGAGAGAGACACAGGGACCGAGAGGGAGACAGGGACCGAGAGAGAG